>BTGD01000010.1:0-600000 GCA_037102785.1 Maudiozyma humilis | reverse complement strand
CTCAGTGGCTTCTTTAAACCTGATAGCAAAAGATCTTTGCTTCTTTGCTTTATCCTTCTCACTAATTTCAGACTCGTTCTCATCTTGTTGAGCATGTTGAGATCTTGTTCTCTTTCTATTCATGATCGATTTTTCATCGGTGTTTAGTATACCGTTGTTAATACCACCCGAATCAGTACCACCCAAATTAGTGGAAGATTCAGCAACAGAAGTATCTTTCTCGGATGTCGTTGGAGTGTTTGGTGTTGTGTCGATTGGAACAAGGAGCTTGTCGAGTTTGGAGGGAGAAACAATGTCAGACTCTGAGTCACTAGAGGATTCATGATCCGAAGGTGGAGCAGTGATGGATGTTTCAATGGGTGTGACTAGACTGGCAAGTTGTGGTTCGGATGAATCATTGTTCACTTGCGCTGGCTGGGGTGTAGTAGATGGCGCATTATCGTCAGAAGTATCTTCAACAGATTGTGGACCATAAGCGTCGGGTTGTTCATCTTGGATGGTTGGGGAGTCAGGTAATTCGTCCTCGGAGTGCATGGAAGCATCGTCGGATTCCGAGTCGGCTTCGTCATCGGATGGTTCATCAGGTGAAAGGATGGAAGTCGTAATGTTATCAGCGGCAGTAGAATCATTTTGAGAGGATTCTTGGATCATGGTATATTCCTCATTGGAGGTGAATTTGTTGATGATGTCATCAAAAATGTCAGCATCGTATTCCTGGTCAGATTCAATTTGAACATCTGATCTGATAACAGCATAGTTAGTGCTGTCAACCACCTTGTGGTTTTTTGGAATGTAGATGTGGTATCCACGAGAGTGCTGCGATGGACAAAGAGCAAATCCTTGCTCTCCTCTATAATGTAATTTAGAGGGAGTGGTGGTTAGATGAACGATTACCGGTTGACCGAAAGCGAGAATTGTAGTGACGTCCAATGCCGAATTCCCAGTCAACGCCTGCGGAGATGTTTTAATACGTTTGTTATAAACGGCATTCCGTATAATGGCAGAGAATTGAACGGCATAGATCCAGAGATGTGGTGGGAGATGGGAAGCCTTGAGAAGAGTGCGACAATCATTTAGGAACGTGAGATTGAGGCGTTCAGCAACACCATGGGCTCTTGAGTCTCCAACAGTAGTAAATACATATTGGATACCAGACTCATTTAGGTATTGGAGCATAATTTTGTTGTTATACTCCGAACCATGGTCGAATTGGAAGGCCTTGACCTTCGCATTAAACTGTCTCTCAATAGTGTTGACTAGGCCAACTGTTATGTCCAGAATAGTCTCAGCTGATTTCTCTTTCAAGGGGAAAACCCATCTGTAGGAAGTCTTCTCATCAATAAACGTGACAAAGTACTTGGCAATGGCTGAAGATGGAACAGGACCAAAGACATCAGAATGAATGTATTCAAATGGCTGATACTTTTCTTGGTATTTTAACCTGGCACCTTCAATATGCTTATGCGTGGTAGCTTTGCCTTGTTGGCAGTCGACACATTGGAAAGAAGAATAACCGGTCCAGTCCACGTCGTTATAAGTGATATTCTTAAAAGTCTTTTTCAAGAATGATTGGCGGAGTGCCTCAACATTAACGTGGCCGAATAGTCGGTGGACAAGTTCCAATGGATACTTGTGGATCAGGTGGTTGACCCTTTTCAAAGCCTGTTTGCTAGGAAAAATAATGTGACGATTGGATAACCAGCACAGAGATTCTGATTTGGTGTAATTGTCATAGGTCTTACCGGACATGCCTTCGAGCGTATGATTCTTGGAGTTTAAGTGAATTCCAAGTTGCTCGAGTGCATCCACCGAGATGATGTTCTCCATAATCTCAGGCACATAGTAGGCCGTCAACGAGATTGGTTCATGGTGTGTCAACTGCAACTTCAATGTACCCTTAGCTTGGGTGTGAAGTTGGTGGTCTTGACTGGTTGCGATGTAGGGCTTGCGAAAGTCCTGAGTTACATCGTGCAAAAAATCAATATTGTTGATGAGGGTAATGCTAGACCCGTTGTCTAGCAGAAGGAATTTGGAAGAGTCGAAAGGTAGGTCAGAGTCAGGGGAGGTCTGTTCATGTGCATTGTGAGGAACAATGACATTGTTTAGGCGTTCAGGTGAAGTAGGCCTAAGACTGCAAGGGGTCGGAGTTGGAGGAGCGTTGTCAACAGAATCGTTTTCAACGTTTGGATAGACAATGTGATTTGCCTTCTCGCCCGTTTTCCGAGTTTTGCGAGGAATTTTGGACTTCTTTTCCTGATTCTGCTTACTGTAGCACTGGTCAACAGTGTGACCGGGTTTGCCACAGAAACCGCAAGTGTCCGCTCTTGAACGAGTGGACGTGGACTTTTCCTTGGGTTTGTGAGTCCGATGTTTGACATCGAAATCATATTCGTACTGGATGTCATCCAGTAGTTGGTCAGTGGTGAATGATCCATCGAGTCGATCATACTTTTTGACCAGTGGTAGACATTTGCCGTGAAGTGAAGACAGAATTGCTGTTTTAATCAGGGCTAATGTATCATCAGACTGAGGTGAAGGGAAGCGACGGATAATGGAGTTAACTTTGCTTACAAAGGTAAACGCGTCGGTGGTACCGTCATATGACAGTAGTTTCATGTCAGACCACAGCTGAGAGGTGTCGCTTTTTCCTTCCTGGATTTGCATGGCTCTCCGGACAGATTCGTAAATGTTATCCGATGTTTCTAGGAACCATTTTGGAAGGAATTCATCCTTGACATAGTAGTGCAAGGTGGCGATAATGTTCTGGCGCTCAGAAGGAGACGCAGAACGAATTGATTGGCCACGAGGGCCAGGTAGAATGTCCTCAAGATGATAATCCTTGAGAACAGAGATAAATTCCCGAATCCAGGTATTGAACCCAGCCTTGGTCGTTACCATTTGGAGCTTGGGTGAATAATAGAGTTGGATTGGTTGCGGGAATGGAGGATGTTGAACGGGTAGTTGACCCGCAGTATCCTGGGAAGAAGTAGCAGAATCATCTTGGTGAAGATTAACTTTATCGCCGTTTTGATGATCCATCATTGGAGGGGATGGCATGGGAGCCATTGGGTAAGGATACCCGTAAGGGTTGAATCCTTGATAGTAGGGGTTAACACCAAACATTGGATAAGCGGTTGGGTGCCCAGCAGGTGGGTTAACCGGCATCTGAGGAGCTGGTGGAAAACCTGGTGGTGGAACATCGTACACTGGGTACGGTGTAGGGTGCCCTGGTCCCATTGGGAAGCCAGGTGGGCAATTAAATCCGTAAGGATTAGCACCATACATGTATGGTGGAAAGGATGGGTGTGGTGACCCATGATGAATATTGGGCGACGACTGACCGTATGCTTCCTTGGAGGGAGCATCGTGATCGATGGTTGTTGATCCATCATCATTTGATTCGTCCTTGTTCATGGTGGCAGTGGAAGCGCGAGGATCTTCTGATAAATGTAACTTCTGAAAGTGTTCGTTGATGGAACCAGAAGAAATATCAGGCCTGGGATCTTGGTCAGTGCTATCACGAGGGTTAGCATGAGCCGAAAAGTCGCTACCATGTTGGATTTTGGACATATTGTTAAAAGTGATGGAAGAATTTACAACGTATAGTCGTCTGGTTTCTTTCCATCTAAAATATATAGGTATAAAAAATATAGAGCAGAAAATATATTACAGTCATTGTAATAATCTTCCCTTTAAGTATAATTGGATTGTCTTGTCGTGATTACGAACTCGTTCGACGATGGATTTCGTCAGCTATTAGCCACGTGGGTAATAACGCACAACGTGGGACGCTGTACTGTTGTGCAGCAATGTCTGAGCAGCTGTGTATGAACCTTAGTAATTATCCGTAGCAACATTTCCGGAGTTGAAAATCATTCACCCCTTTTTCATTCTACGGCTTGTTTACCAGCGACAATTTGTTTCCTCGTTGGCGACTAGGCGGATTACTTCGATTCCTGCATTACCTCTTTTACCGACTGTTACTAATTTGCTTCCGACAATATTAGTTGGTGAGGAAGGGCTATCTGTGGTTATAGAAATATTACAGGGCAACTCAGTTTAATTAGTTTATATGGAGGCAACATAATGCCACATAACAAAGATGCAAGGGTCTGATGTCTATCGTTTTCTACAACGTTAGTAATTGTCACGTGATCACGTTGTCACTATCAAAAAGTAATGAAAGCTATGAGATTCGAACTCATGCATCCGAAGATACCAGAACCTAAATCTGGCGCCTTAAACCGCTCGGCCAAACTTCCTATTAATTTGTGAAAAATTGACCGAAATAGTAAATCGCGTGGGAAAGAAAATATGTCCATCTTGTGTATTGTTTTGGGCCGAATATTGTTGTTTTAGTTCGTACGACGGTATAAGCTATTGGTTGGAATGTGGTTGTTCCTGGGTGAATAGATTATGAATGTAATAAGAGATAAAATAATAATATAGGGGACTGGTTATCTATAAATAGACTATTTAACACAACATAAGGTTATGCATATATGTCATCTGTCAAGTGGACGACGTCGACTATTTATAGGATTTTCGTTGTTTGTTTGCAACCACGCGAGCCTATCACGTGCGCTGCATGTGATGTATCACGTGCATCGCTCATGTGCGGCTGACGCTCATTTGCGAACAATACACTTGTATTGTTTTGGGCCGAATATTGTTGTTTTAGTTTGTACGACGGTATAAGCTATTGGTTGGAATGTGGTTGTTCCTGGGTGAATAGATTATGAATGTAATAAGAGATAAAATAATAATATAGGGGACTGGTTATCTATAAATAGACTATTTAACACAACATAAGGTTATGCATATATGTCATCTGTCAAGTGGACGACGTCGACTATTTATAGGATTTTCGTTGTTTGTTTGCAACCACGCGAGCCTATCACGTGCGCTGCATGTGATGTATCACGTGCATCGCTCATGTGCGGCTGACGCTCATTTGCGAACAATACAAATATCGGCTCCTCCGAAGGAACTGCACGACCAAGTTAATTTCACAGGCAGGTATGCCTATTCTGAAGAGTCTGGTGATAGTACCGTCTCTTCTTATCGTTATGAGCTCGTGTGTATTCTGCGGATGTTCCGATGGGCTACCTTTTCTCCATGGTTGCAGGCGCTGCTATGTGATCATAGCTAGCTGTAGTTATTCGAGTGGATCATTATCATCAGTGAAGTGTCCTTCTAGCTTTGTCTTTCGCAAGAAGACTGTAAAGGCGTTGTTATGCACTGTTGGTGTTGAATTATGCTCGATGGCAATTTCCCTATGTGAAATAGCCATATGACAATATCGTAATATGTACGACATCGGCTGCCTAGGAAAGGTTCTGTTGCGGGAGATTAACGGTGGCGGTGCCAGATTTTAGCATAGCCGTCGATCTCGAGAATGCTTCCATGAAGGTTATGTTATTGGTAACTCATAGAGGACGCCGTCTATGATGTGGATAATTGTGAACCATCTCATAGAACGTACGGGGCCCTCGGTAAGAGTGCTGGAGATTCAACTGTTGGGTATTCTGCTTCATCGATGAAAGAAGTGATCTTAGATTCATCTGTTTCAGTAGTTGTAGCCGTATGAAATGCATGGATCCAAAATGTGCCTCTGTTGAAACTGTGGGCAGATTGTGTACGTCTGGACTTTCCTCTACGTGCAAGTTCTTTGCACCTATTGCAGGAAACGTTTCAGACAACAGCCGGATTTCCTGTCGGTAGTCCGGTTCGTGTACTTAACACAGGTACACGGAGCGCAGTAATATCCAGTAGCAAAATTACTGCGACGGTGAGCATCTATTGCAAAATTCCATTGGCAGGTGGCTCTTGCTTCTTCACTGGAGCGTGATAAGGAGTTTCTTCCTTGACATGCTCTAGAAGGTATTCTTCCACAGTGGTGATTTAATGACAACTTTTGAAGTCTTCATCTCAAAATACGGAAGGATAGTCGTGCAAGTAGCTGGAAATTAGCCAAACCAATGTTGGAAAGGAACCAGCAATAGCGGTTCGTCATCAACGACTTTAATGCTGTGCATCTTATCGTTGACTTTTAAATCATCGGTTATGAACTGGGTCTTATGGAAAAGTTGGTAAAGCCGTCAGTCCAGGAGATGAAATTGTAGTGCTTGTTCTGTAGACGAGCCGCCCTTTTATCATCACCGCAGATTCCGAGGTAGATTGATCAGTCGGAGAATCTAAATTGCTTGAAAGGCAGGAGGTTCTGAATGATGCAAATCTGGGTGACATATTCAGTTTTCGCTGCAGCAGACAATTAGGAAATACTGGGAGAAAGGAAAGTTAATTTAGTGATTCGCACAGTAGGTTTATAGTCATACCGCAGCACAGTAGAAAATAACTGGGAAACAGTGGAGGTGTCGCTGCAGCAGACAAATAAGAAATGCTGAGAGAATGGAAAGTCAATTTAGCTATTCTCACAGTATGTTTATAGTCATACCGCAGCACAGTTGAAAATAACTGGAAACAGTGGGGTGTATTTCTCCTAGTAGGTAGTTAGGAATGCTGTGTGAATAAGCGCATAACCTTGGAGTAATACTTGGTAATAAAAAATGGATTGAGTAATAAGTGAAGGTGTTATTGTTGACAGTAACCGGTTCAGTGCCGTCAGTTAGGCTATACTTTAACTGGAACAATTTAGCCTTACCAATTACTAGGATTGGAGTGTAGTGTGGGAACAAATAGCATCATATTGGATGGTGGTTTCCATTAGGAAATTGAGGTGAAACTAAATCTGTTCAATAACCTGTTCAGATGGTCCAAATGCTAAGTCTTCCACAACAGAAATCACAAGTGCGGAGAGCAAACTTGTGTACTTCAAGAGAAATAAAAATGGATTTACCTTGTCACAAAGGTGCTGAGTTGAAGTTGTGATCAGCGCCCGTGTCAAGTATAATTGACGTTCAGTATGTCCAAAGGGGGGAGTGCCACGCTTGGAAAAACTTCATAATAGGAGCGTTCTCCTGATAGGAATCATCCTGATATGAATCATCCTGATATGAATCATCCGGATAGGGACATTCTGCATTGGGAGAAATCATTGGTGGAGGTTCTGCCTCAGTTGGTATGTGAAATCCTTGGATGACTTCAGTCATATTTGCAGTGGCATGAGCTGCAACTCCGGTAGCATCAACCTGGATCTCGGTAGGCTCAGAAGCATGAACCTTAGCGTTGATACCATTAACATTAGCGTAGGTAGCAGTAACCTTCGCCATAGTAGGATTAACCGGAGCCTTTGTAGCTAGTTCAGTCTGATCGATCTGGATAGTCTCAGCAGCGGAGGCATTGGAGCCCTCGGCATCATGTTGGAGCACGGACTCGATTTCAGCGATAGCTGCATCCTCTTTCTGGAGCTGAGGAGCGAGAGCGGTAGCACGTTCCGTGAAGTCGTTCTGGATGTCCACTGAGGTGTTCGCAGAAATCTTCTTCAGTAGGTGGGAGTTGAATTTCTGTTGAGTTTCCTGTTGGGCGTCGAGGCGTTTGTTAACCATCGCGAACTGGCGCTTGAAGGATTGACTGTCCTCATGCAAGGATTGAGTGGTCGCTTGCAAGGCCTGAGTGGTCGCTTGCAAGGCCTGAGTGGTCGCTTTCAAGGACTGAGTGACTCGATTAAGCTCTTGCAGCTGGCGGAGAATCAGAGCATTAGTGTCCGATTTAATTGGATGTGGAGCAGTCATGGGTGCATCCTTCGCGGAAGGACCATTCTCTGTCTTGATACAAGGATCAGACATAGTGATGTTTGAGATAAATTAGTTTGGGTGATGATAAACGTTTTGTTTATCGATGGTGTTGTTTGCCAAATTACTCCCCAGGGAAAGGTTTGATGAAGTAACTCTCAAGGAGAGATTGACAGTTGGGGTTTCTCGACAAATTAGTTCTCAAGGAATAGCTTGACGAAGTAACTCTCGAGGGTGGATTAACAAAAATTAATTTTTGTATTGTTTTGGGCCGAATATTGTTGTTTTAGTTCGTACGACGGTATAAGCTATTGGTTGGAATGTGGTTGTTCCTGGGTGAATAGATTATGAATGTAATAAGAGATAAAATAATAATATAGGGGACTGGTTATCTATAAATAGACTATTTAACACAACATAAGGTTATGCATATATGTCATCTGTCAAGTGGACGACGTCGACTATTTATAGGATTTTCGTTGTTTGTTTGCAACCACGCGAGCCTATCACGTGCGCTGCATGTGATGTATCACGTGCATCGCTCATGTGCGGCTGACGCTCATTTGCGAACAATACAATCTAAATATTTAATTGATCAGATAGCATGGTATCAGAGGGTAAAATGTAAATAACTTGGCATTATATAGTTGGCAGAGAGTGGAAGTATTTGAATAGAATTTGATAATTGAAGTATGAGGGATGTGAAGACGATAATTACGAACTGCATGTTTTCATTACAATGATAAGAGCATGCAATTTCTTTAGTTTTAATATATATTCTCTAATATTCACATAATGAAAACGAACATACCATAATGATGTTTGATATGCTTTGTTGGTCTGTGGGGAGGAATGTACCTATCGACACCGGCTTTCGAGATGCCAGGGAGACGCTATTTTCAAATTTGCGCCCCCCCCAACGTGAAGAAACTATGTTACTTCTGCTAAAACACGACAATTAGACAGACAGTTATCTAATCCCCATCACCATTACCTGATTGCTCGCACGCCTCAACCATCACTACCACCCAAACGCAGAGTCACGTGACAACACCGGCGAAGCGCCCATTTCCGTTTCCGCACGGCCGCGCGGAACAACGGAGGGGAGCGCCACCCGCCCTTGCGATAGGGCACGGATATATCGACCAGCCCAGGCACACCCACAGGTGCTGCCGTTGGAGGAGGTGGGAGTATAAGAACACCTATCCAAGACACCTGCTCATTGCATATACGTGTCAAGCGATACCTTAGCAACAACCACCCCCCTAATTTCCGCGTGAGACGACCTGCGACAGTCTGACGCCGTGACGTGACACCAAGAAGCCTGTGCCACACGAACTACAAAAGAAGACGAGATCAGTGGAGAACTGACGGATAATACAGATATACTAGTATATACGCCAGTCAACTGCACAGAAATATAGAAGGAGAGCCAGGGAGCGCATACGATCAACAGATATAGTGATTCCCCTAGCACAAGCGATATAGCACAATCGAGCTAGCACAACAATCTGGTGAGAACAGCTTTACAAATACACGAGCGAGAACACTAGTGCAACTATCTAGTCACCACACCCGAGCAGAGCACACTAACCCGTGAACAACACATCACACGGAGGAGTGACATACACCCACACCCACACCCACTACACCACTGCACAATGTCGAAACGCCGTATTGAGACGGACGTGATGAAGCTGCTGATGAGCGACCACGACGTGGAGCTCGTGAATGACAACATGCAGGAGTTCTACATCAAGTTCCGCGGCCCCGCGGACACGCCGTACGCTGGCGGCGTGTGGCGGCTGCATGTGGAGCTACCCGATGGGTACCCGTACAAGTCGCCGAGCATCGGGTTTGTGAACAAGATCTACCACCCGAACATCGACAGTGCGTCGGGGTCGATCTGCCTGGACGTGATCAACTCGACGTGGTCGCCGCTGTACGACCTGGGGAACATCGTGGAGTGGATGATCCCGGGGCTGCTGAAGGAGCCGAACGGCAGCGACCCGCTGAACAACGAGGCGGCGGCGTTGCAGCTGCGGGACAAGAAGCTGTACGAGGACAAGATCCGGGAGTACATCGACAAGTATGCGACGGAGGCTGTGTACGAGCGCGAGTTTGGCAGTGGAGAAAGTGGGGAGAGCAGCGGAGAGGAAGAACAAGAGCAGGAGGAAGAACAGGCCGAGGTGCCAGATGCAGATGCTAATGACAACAACGACACGCACTCCACCTCCGAAGAGCTCTCCGACCTCTCCGACCTGTCCGACATCGAGGTGAGCGACGACGAGACGTAGAGGTAGAGGTAGACGCGTGTCCCCCATATAATTCAGCACTCTATAACATGCAGCCCACTACGATATTCAACGTCGTATAAAACAACGCACTATAAAACAACACACTATAATACAATTCACTATAATGCAACACACTATAATACAATTCACTGTAATACAACACCGTATAAGGCAACACATTATAATGAAACACTCTATAATGCAACACCGTATAACGCCACACTCTATAACGCCACACTCTATAAAGCTACGTACTATAATACAACCCCCTATAAGCAACCCACTATAACACGCAATTGAAAACTACATAACACAGGAGAGCGAGAGACAAGCAAGGAGAAACGGGAAAACAAGGGGAACCAGGGGAAGCGACGACAGAAGTGGGGCAGAACCCTCAGACAGAACCCTCAGACAGAACCCTCGCTAGACAGCAGGGACAACACAACAGGGACAACACAGCGGGACACATGGAAACACGGCACACGGCAGGCACCGCACAACCGCGCGAGGCACACCCGCCCAAGGCACAGCACAACAAACCAGCACACACACACACACACCGCACACACACGCACACACACACCGCAGCCCCACGGCGCGCGGCTGCACTACCCCCACGGCCCAGAACACCCTGCACAACGCGGCGGCTGCACGCACTGCATATGCACGCCTCCACGCGCCCGCACTCCGGCTGCCTGTGGGTGGGGCGGGTGCTGCGGGGCTGTCTGTGCAATTCCACGCCTGCCCCTCCTTCCATGCAGTTCCGTGCCCCACCTACACTACAGTCCCCTCTCTGCAGTTCCGCGTCCCTCCTCCCGCCCCACGCCCACGCCCCGCCGCTGGAAAACAGGGGGCTGGCGGCACTCCCTGCGGCCCCGTCTGTGCAGGGCAGTTCCGGGCTGCAAGCGGCGCCCGCAGAACTGCGCCGTGCACCCGTGCACCGCACCGGGCGGCCAAGGGGTTGGCGGCTGGCGTGTTGCCGTTTTGGGCGGGGTGCAGGCTGTGCAGGGTGTGTACGGTGTGTGTGTGTAGCATGTGCGGTTCCCCTCCCCTCCAATCCTTTCAACTCCCGGGAGTTGGGGTATATAAGGGTGGGGCCCGGCTATTGTCGGTGGCGTCTCGGCGGCTGTTCCTTCCTGGTGTGTGCATTTGCTATATTTCTCTCTCTCTCCTTTGTTTCTCTTCCCTTTGTTTACTCTTTTTTTTGTTTCCCCTCCCAGATATATAGACACACACACTTCCATACACTCTCCCCCCCTCCACCCAATGGCTATCCCAGAAAACGTTAAAGGCGCAGTAGACATCGACCCATGGTTAGAGCCATACGCTCAGGTCCTCTCAGAGCGTCGCTTCCTCGCAGACAGGTGGTCCTACGAGATTAAGCACGCTACCCAGGACGGCTCCGAGCAGTCCCTGTCGCAGTTCGCTAGGGACTCCTACAAGCAGTACGGACTGCACGCCAACCAGGACACCAAGGAGATCAGCTACAAGGAATGGGCGCCCAACGCGAAGCGCGCTTTCCTCGTCGGAGAGTTCAACAACTGGAACCCGGAGTCCCACGAGCTGTCCCACAGGGACGAGTTCGGCAACTTCTCGCAGGTGTTCGGGCCGGACCCGGCCACCGGCGACTTCCTGATCCCTCACGACTCCAAGATCAAGGTCAGGTTCGTCCTAGAGGACGGCTCAGACATCTTCAGGATCCCAGCGTGGATCACCAGGGCCACACAGCCTTCCAAGGACACCCAGAAGCAGTTCGGCCCAACGTACGAGGGTAGGTTCTGGAACCCACCGGCCGCTGAGCGCTACTCCTTCAAGAACCAGCGCCCAAAGTTCAATCTGTCCAGGGACTCCCTGCGTATCTACGAGGCCCACATCGGTATCTCCAGCCCAGAGCCAAAGATCGCCACCTACAAGGAGTTCACTAGAGACCTGCTCCCACGCATCAAGTACCTCGGCTACGACGCCATCCAGCTCATGGCCATCATGGAGCACGCCTACTACGCCTCCTTCGGCTACCAGGTCACCAACTTCTTCGCTGCCTCTTCCAGATACGGTACCCCCGAGGACCTCAAGGAGCTCATCGACACCGCCCACAGCATGGGCATCCTCGTCCTCCTCGACGTCGTCCACAGTCACGCCTCAAAGAACGTCCAGGACGGTCTCAACATGTTCGACGGCTCTGACCACCAGTACTTCCACTCTCTGGCAGGCGGCCGCGGTGAGCACCCTCTGTGGGACTCCCGTCTCTTCAACTATGGCTCCTTCGAGGTCCAGAGATTCCTGCTTGCCAACCTCGCTTTCTACATCGACGTCTACCAGTTCGACGGCTTCAGATTCGACGGTGTCACATCCATGCTGTACCTCCACCACGGTGTCGGCGCCGGCGGCGCCTTCTCCGGTGACTACAACGAGTACCTGTCTGGAGACAGATCCGGTGTCGACCACGAGGCCCTCGCCTACCTAATGCTCGCCAACGACTTGGTCCATGAGCTGCTCCCAGACCAGGCAGTGACCATCGCAGAGGACGTCTCTGGCTACCCAACCTTGTGTCTGCCACGTGCCATCGGTGGTGCCGGCTTCGACTACAGACTCGCAATGGCCCTTCCTGACATGTGGATCAAGCTGCTCAAGGAGAAGAAGGACGACGACTGGGACATGGGCTTCATCGTGCACACCCTCACCAACAGACGTTACGCCGAGAAGGTCGTCGCCTACGCCGAGTCCCACGACCAGGCCCTCGTCGGAGACAAGACCCTCGCCTTCTGGCTCATGGACGCCGCCATGTACACCGACATGACCGTGCTCAAGGAGCCAACTTTGGTCATCGACCGTGGTATGGCCCTCCACAAGATGATCAGACTCATCACCCACTCCCTCGGCGGTGAGGCATACCTCAACTTCGAGGGTAACGAGTTCGGCCACCCGGAGTGGCTCGACTTCCCAAACATCAACAACAACGACTCATACCACTACGCCCGCAGACAGTTCAACCTCGTCGACGACAAGCTCCTCCGCTACAGAATGCTCAACGACTTCGACAGCGCCATGCAGCACGCAGAGATGGCCCACCAGTGGCTCAACACCCCACAGGCCTACGTCTCTCTGAAGCACGAGGTCGACAAGGTCGTCGCCTTCGAGCGCAACGGCCTCCTCTTCGTCTTCAACTTCCACCCAACAAACAGTTTCACTGACTACCGCATCGGTGTCGACGTCGCGGGCTCCTACAAGATCGTCCTGAACACCGACCGCAAGGAGTTCGGCGGCGCCGACCGCATTGACGAGTCCCAGCGCTTCTTCACCACCGACCTTGAGTGGAACAACAGAAAGAACTTCGTACAGGTCTACATCCCATCCAGAACCGCCATCGTCCTTGCACTAGACAAATAGACGTGGTGAAGCGGTGCCGTGCACCCACTCCCTTTATATAAACTTATACAACTAATAAAACTTTGAAAATGACGTGCGGGGGAAGGTTACTATGTGATTGGTTTTGCATCGGGGAAGAGCTGTTACTTGTGGGCAGGGTGGAATGGGAACGGTTCAAGTGGGAAATGTGTAGCTCCATGTAGTGCAAGCACTTTTGAGATTTCCCAGCTTTGTACACAGGGACATTGCACCCAGAGGCTATTTTAAGTGTTGACACAAATGACAATATACCTTGTGTGGCGGTAGTATCTATCAGTCAATTATTTCTACCATGTGGTTGCATTAGGTACATTTACAGCACTGAGTGCACAGTTAGATATATCATCAGATTTAAGGACATTCTAATTAGGATATTTGAACTATACATACCATTAATTATTCTTCAAGAAGTGTTATATAGTGTCACGTAAGCACTCAGATGTAACGTGAACGGAAATATTGGTACGGTGGCCCAAACAAAGGCAATCTGTCATATTTAGGTACATTGCGCTATCCTCAGGCATTGCAAAGCAGTATACGCCGAAGTTCCCATCAGTACACCTATTCAGCTCACCATTCGATTATTTACATTTACTTTTGCAAATACATATTACATTCTGAAACTGAGCAAATACAAAACAGACACAACCCTCGCATCAGACTGGGCGAGCTGAGATCTGCTGCAGGACCTGCTGCAGCGTGTCGTTGTCCAGCATTGCTGAGTTGATTGGGTGGCACGCGATCCCATGCTCCTCGGATATCTGGGCCCAGTCCATCTGGATCTCGCCTCTCTCAAGGTATACGATATCAGTGATGAAGGATCTCCAGGGGACTGCGTGTGGGTCCGTGATGGGCGTTCCCTTGGCTCCTCTGTAGTCCACCAGCGCACGTGTCATCGACTCCACGACTACCTTTATGTAGTCGACACCCACAATCCCATCGGTCTCCCTGTCGTAGGCGTTGTTTACGATGAGCACCTTGTGTGCGGTAGCGGCACGACTGATGGTGTCGGCGAAGTTACCCAAGATGATGATGGGCATCAGACTCGTCATCAGTGAGCCGATGGAGTAGATGATAAGGTCCGCCTGCTTGAGCTTCGAGATGGCGCGCGAGTTGCCGATCGGCTTCACCTCCTCGCCGTACGGGTTGATGTAGATGATGCGTCTAATGGGTGCTGGAAGTCGCGTGTCGTCGTCCACTTTGCTGAAGTGCAACTGCGAGTTCTTGAGTTCTGGCAGGATGTACACGGGGTTTGCGAACTCCAACTCCTCTGCTTGCTCCGCCTCCACCATAGAGTCTAGGGGGTCTTCCATGAGATGGACGAAGTCGTTGCGTTTCGCCTGGATCGTGGCACGGCTGCTGTTGCTGACAACACTGCAGTCGCTGTCTGACGAGCCAGGGCGGGCTGCTGGGTGCGAGATCTGGGACTGACCCGTGATGACGTCCCCATTGGTCAGCAGGGCCGAGATGTGGTGTGTGTGGTTGGTGTTGATACAGGGGATAACGTGCGTGTTTGGGGAGACACGTCCGATGCGCATCATCAGCTCTATCGAGGCGTCCAGACTGCCCAGGAAGAGACGGGCACCAGTCATGAACAGGTTCCCGACAGAGGCCTTCTCGTACTGGAAGCTGTGTGCGTTCTTGGACTTCTTGAGAAGCTCAGCCTGGATGTGGATGATGAAGGCGCGGCACATCTCCTTAACCTCGACTGGGACCTGTCTCCAAACGCTGTGGGATCCGTCGACGATGTCGTTCCACTCGTGCTTGGCCCGGAGCGGGTGGTCAGCGAGTCTGTGTGCAAACAGCCCCGCCAGGGCGCTATCCTGCATGATCCTGACGATACGGGACCGGATATCACCGATTGCGGGACCGCCCAGGATCCTCAGGATCTCAGAGGTCGAACCACCGTTGTCTGAAATGGGCAGAACGTACGTCACGTCCGCGCCAGGAACCTTGGCTATCGCGTTAAAACAGGGGGTGAGCGAGTTGGTAGCCGTACCACCGGAGAACACTACAACTTTGGAACCCATGTTTGTCATTGTGCGAATATATATGTCTTGTGTATACTGTGTTTACTGGGAAGTGGAATAATCTGTGTTTCATATGCTAACACCCTCCCGCCTTTTATACCCCTCGAGACAAAGAAATAGTGCGGGGGAGCAACCCCCACGCCAGCCACACCCCACGCTAAACAATACGGAGTCCAAAAATAGGCAGACATCTTAGTAATATCGCCAGGAATAGCAGTGAACACGGTGTCTCCTGCGAAGTTACCCCGCAGCGTTCAAGCAAGGGGCTGCGTACTGCCTACGTGGCCTCAGGCCGCCCAGCCTCGCCGTTGCCACGGCTGCGCCCCGCCCAGAACCGGTGTACCCTACGTAAAAGCGCTAGTACGCATCGCACAGGAACCCTACTGCCCTGGAACCTTGCCCATTTGATACCATCACTATTTATCAACCCTCCGACCACACTTGCCTCCTTCTCCTGCCTTTGTGTCAGATTTGACAGGTGGGGAAGTGGGGTGAATGAGCTGCAACGGCGGTTGTGCGGCGCTTTCTGTGGGAGGGCCCTGTGGCCGGGTGACGCCCGCATCGCCGACGCAATCGCTCTCTCTCGCTGCGTATATAAGTCAACAACGCCGGGTCCATGTGGGAGGGATTCCAGGACATGTTGGGAGTTGGCTGTTCAGGAGCCTGTGTAGGAACGAAGGCAAGCACTCATCTTCTCTTATAAGCCATGGTTAAAGCTGTTATCTTCACTGACTTCGACGGTACCGTCACTCTGCAGGACTCTAACGACTACCTGACCGACAAGTACGGTTTCGGTCCAGAGGTCCGCCGTGTCATCTTCGAGGGTGTCCTAGCTGGCACCACCGACTTCCGTGACGGTTTCACCCGTATGATCGACTCTGTCACCACCCCACTGCCAGAGTCTCTTGCCATCCTGCAGGAGAACATCCAGCTGGACCCTGGTTTCAAGGAGACCTACGAGTGGGCCCAGGCCAACGGTGTTCCCGTGGTTGTTGTCTCCAGTGGTATGGAGCCTATCATCCGCGCGCTGCTGACCAAGCTGCTCGGTGCCGACGCTGTTGCCAACATTGACATCGTCGCCAACGCTGTCGACCTCGACGAGAACCAGAAGATGAAGGTCGTCTACAGAGACGAGTCTGGCCACGGCCACGACAAGTCCCGCTCCATCGACGTCTACAAGCGCGAGTTCGAGGCCAAGCAGGCCCCTGGCGAGTCCCGCCCAACCTACTTCTACTGTGGTGACGGTATCTCCGACCTGAGCGCCGCCAAGGAGTGTGACCTGCTGTTCGCCAAGCGCGGCAAGGACCTCGTCACCTTCTGCAAGAGACAGAACGTCCCATTCCACGAGTTCGACTCCTTCAAGGACATTCTGGGCTGCATGAAGCAGGTCATGGCCGGCGAGAAGACCGTCAAGGAGCTGATGGAGAACTAAGGGAGGTCGTGCGTACCGTCCTTTTATTCGTTATGACAATATGATTAATAATATGCCCGTTTTTCTTTCTTTCCTAGACATATAGACTATATACATTTGTGTATAAGCAGGAAACCGCTTCTTTAAATAAGCAACAGTGTGTTCGCACCCCCACTTCAGTACACTAGTTATTACAATTGCAGGAAGTTATTAGAATGTGTATCGGTGTATGTAGGTTATATATGTAATTGATGAATGTGTGTTGTTACAGCTGCACCCAAGACTGCCTAGAAGTTCTGGGCAATGGCGTTTCTCTGGGCGTCGTTGAGCGACAGAGGGTAGTCGATCTTGTATTTCACAATGAGGTCACCGCGCTGGCCCGGGTGCTTAGCAATAGGCATGCCCTGGCCCGGGTATACGGAGTTCTCCGAGGGCTGGATGGGCTGTGATCTGTTGAGAGGCAGCGTGCGGCCATCGATGGTCTGTGCGGTCTTCTGGAACCCGAGGAGAGACTCCTTGAAGGTCAGTGGAACGGTGTAGATCAGGTCGTCGCCGTCACGGGTGAACAGTGGGTGCGACTTCTCCTGCAGCACAAACTGCAGCGTCTTGCGGCCACCAGTGGCCGGGTTGTAGTCACCCTGGTTCTTGTATGTTATCTTGGTGCCTGCTTTCCAGCCAGCCTTGAGCTGTACGTCGATCTGTGTCTTCTCTGGAGCACCGTTGGGACCCTTGCGGCCGATCTTGAACGACTTCTTCTTGCCCTCAAAGAGGTCCTCTAGGGATACTGGCAGGTTGACGGGCACAACTTCTTCAGGTGGACCAGCAGGACTGCTGGAACCGGAGCGGAAACCGCCGGGCATACCGCCCATACCACCTGGCATACCTCCCATACCACCTGGCATACCGCCCATACCGCCCATACCGCCTGGCATACCACCGAAGCCGGAGTGGCCCCCAGGCATGCCGCCGGAGCTGAAGGAGAAGCCGCCGTCGCTTGGACCGCCAGCACCGCCGAAGAACTGTGAGAAGATGTTGAAGGCATCCTCGTTAGAGAAGGAGTGCGCGCCACCGCCTGGGAAGCCGCCGGCACCACCTGGGAAGCCACCAGCGCCAGCACCACCAAACTGTGGACCACCGGACCTGGCAGCCTCTAGACCGTACTGGTCGTATACTTCTCTCTTGTTTTTATCACTCAGAATCTCGAAAGCCTCGGAAATCTCCTTGAACTTCTCGGTGTCACCGGTAGGCTTGTCTGGGTGGTACTTTAGCGCAGACTTTCTGTATCCTTTCTTGATTTCCTGGTCGTTCGCAGTGGGGGAGACGCCCAGTAGATCGTATAGCTTTGTTTCCTTAACCATTTTTGGTTTCTTGTTGCTGTGATGTGGTGATATCTTTCAGTAGTGATATATCTAAAGTAGCTCTATTCCTCGAACAGTGGGGAAATAGACTCTTTGGATTGTCGTGATTGATCCTTTCCAAGTTGAATAACAAATGTATAACTACACAGCAAGCAAGCAGATACAGCAAAACCCGCAAACGAAACGGTAGCAGCACAATATCATGACTCTCCTGACACCCGTATATATATACACGGGGGAGTGGTGCCGTCCCTGTCACAATTGCAGTTGCAAAGCGCACCACATTGTGACGGCAGGGGGGCCCCTTCCTTGCTTCCCTGCGGGCCCCGCGCGGGTTGCGCCCGATGGGCTCTTCTGTCCCTTCGGCCGTTTCGCGGTGCTTCGCGTTTCTTCTGGAACATTCTAGCAACTTTCGGCCGCGAGGGCTTGGCCGGGAAATTAGGGCTGGTTAGGGCTGGTTAGGGTTGACTGAGGGTTTGTTCCAGGGCACACGTGGGTGAGGTGTTTATTTTGATGTTAGTGTTTGACAGATTGCAGGGCCCCGTAGGGCACGCCTATTTCGCGGCTAGGGCTACTTTCCACTATACCCTGTACACAAGAAAGGCACATTCCAGGACGTTCAACGGCCACTCCAGCACCAAAAGAAGGCTACACCGCGCCAAATCTCTATTTTTGCATTACTTCCGAGTTTCATAATGTCCGTGATTCTCGTCTCTGCCGGGTATGACCACACGATTCGCTTCTGGGAGGCGCTCACGGGCGTTTGCTCCCGCACGATCCAGCACTCGGACTCACAGGTGAACCGGCTGCAGATCACCAACGACAAGAAGCTGCTGGCAGCAGCAGGTCACCAGAATATACGGCTCTACGACATCAAGACGACAAACCCGAACCCCGTTGCCTCCTTTGAGGGCCACAAGGGCAACGTCACGTCAGTGTCCTTCCAGCAGGATAACAAGTGGATGGTCTCCTCCAGTGAGGACGGTACCATCAAGGTCTGGGATGTGCGCTCGCCGTCCGTGCCGCGCAACTACAAACACAACGCGCCAGTGAACGAAGTGGTGATACACCCAAACCAGGGAGAGCTCATCTCTTGCGACCGCGACGGCAACATCCGCATATGGGACCTCGGCGAGAACCAGTGTACACACCAGCTGACGCCCGAGGACAACACCCCGCTGCAGTCACTGTCCATAGCGAGTGACGGATCTACCCTCGTCGCTGCAAACAGCAAGGGCAACTGCTTCGTGTGGAACATGCCCAACCGCACAGACGCGTCAAACCTGAAACCAGTCACCAAATTCAAAGCACACTCAAACTACATCACAAGGATCCTCCTCTCCTCCGATGTGAAACACCTTGCCACTTGCTCCGCGGACAAAACCGCCCGCATCTGGTCCGTCGACGACAACTACAAATTGGAATCGACATTGGACGAGCACCAACGCTGGGTGTGGGACTGTGCCTTCAGCGCTGACAGCGCATACTTGGTTACGGCGTCTTCCGACCACTACGTCCGCCTCTGGGACCTCTCCACTAGAGAGATCGTGAGGCAGTACGGAGGACATCACAAGGGAACCGTGTGTGTCGCCTTGAACGATGTTTGAATGACTCTTAATGATATTCCGAGAGGCACAGCTAGTTTTCGAGTGTATACTACGCGCAAGTTGTGGATTATAATGTCCATATGTACGATAGATTCTTATTGCAAATTCATGAGTGGAATAATGTATGTGTATATAATAAATGTATTTGGTAATAGTATTTAACAATAAAGGTCATATAAAGAAAGTATTTATAAAGTATAAAGGGCATAAAGTGTGTATTGTAGGGAAGGTGTGTAAAAAAAAAAAAAGAAAATGACAGGGCCAAATACATGGGAAACCAGTCCGCATAGAGTCATAATGTTTGATATTGAAATGAAGGGAAATAGGCCATGTGTAAATATTCTTACCTCGTCATGGCTCTTGCATTGGGGAATATAAGCAAACAATGAAGAAAAAAATGGAAAAAAAAAATTCATGGTATAATGCAGTAAGTAATCGATGTAACGATACCCCTTGATTCACTTCACTAGGTCGATGAAATTTCTGAAGTCTGAGCTGTATGCAAGCAACTGGCAGATGATGTTATTAAAGTACAGCCAGCAGCTGAGGTTTTTGGATGACTTCAGACTCAACTCACCGATCAACCCAGAGAAGAATCTCAGGTAATAGTTGGAAATGTTGTGAGCAACCGTAGAGCTCTCGTGCGCAATAAAATTGCAAAATTGTTCAATCAGGCTCTTGAGATGAATAGTGTCTGTCTCTGTAGACTCAAGGAAGTGTGCAATCATTTGGCACATCTTGGCACGTGTGTCCTCGCCAGAAGAAGCAATCTTCTCGTCGACCTCTGAGGAGTCAGTTAGGTTCTCCTCGTCAACTAGGGAAGCCCAGTCGCTGACCATGCCATTCTTGGAGTCTGGGAAGTTGGTAATAAATGCCTTGGAAAAGTTGAGTAGCTTCAGCAACTCCTTAAGGACTAGACAGAATTTGGTAGCGACCGCGACTTTGTTCTCGACCATTGGAATTGGAAGGTCAAGCGATGCCTTAGAAACAATGTCCTTGTAAGAACAAGCGAATTTCTCGAGGTCCTGTAACAGGACTTCATCGATCTTTTCGTCATTGACAAGTTTCTTGGCCAGTTCTTGGATAATAATGGCGTGCGTCTTGAGGTCGCACTCGTAGACCCAGTTGTATAACTCCGAGGAAATCAGCAGATTAAACATCTGAGGGGAAAGTGAACCGTTACTGGATAGGTTCAGGGAGTTTGGAAGGTCTTCAAATCTTCCAAAGAAAATGCTTTCATAAATCGAAAGACAATGAACATGGTACAGTGACTCTAGGGAGGAGGCAATGTCTGAGTCTACGCTGGATGGAATATCGTCTGATGGAATAGGAGGAAGGCGAAGAGTGTTGTCGAAGTCAAGCTCCTTGCACTTGAACACCTCGTTGAACAAAGTGGCAACGGTAGCTTGGGCTGAATTATTGCCGTTCTCATTGACGGCAAGGTTGTTGTCACCGTTGCTAAGACCTGATGCTGCATTTGATATGCTGTTCGGAGATGAACCGTCAGTGGTGGCATCACCGGATCCACCAGTGATACCCAATCCGTTGGAACTGGAACGAGAGGAACCATTACACTCTGGGAGTAAAACTAGATTGCAGTAGTGGTATTTGGACTGACCTCTCATACCTAATCTTCTTGTTGTGATCTCGGGGAAGATGGTGCGAATGAGTTTGCCTAAGGTGGCCTGAGACAGTGGTTTCAAAGTGCATTGCGCGCAAGATGCGGCATACTGCGAGAATATTCTGCTGCGTGGCACGTAAGAGTTTGGTTCGGCCTTGCAATTCTTCATTAACCAAAGCAGAGCGTATACGTGCTTTTCTCTTTCTCTGTTCTGCTCGGCGCGCTGAATGCTGGACTTACTGTGGGTGTGCGTGTTCATGTTCAGCACCGCTAGTTCAGCCTTTCTCACATTTTCAGCATACTCCTCAATTGGAACATCAACGTTCTTCTCTGCAATGGTCTTGGCAATTTGCTCTTGTGTGTTTCTTCTGATGATGGATCCACCATTCTGGTCGGCCATATACTGGATGTGTAGGGGTGTGTCGTGCTTGTACACAAGAGGCGGACTGAGCGAAATACCTTGCTTCTGCTTCATCGCTTGATCGTATGGGCTAGCGATAGATGTCGCTCCTGGTGTACCTGGAACGACACCTGCACCTCCAGGCATCCTCATCCACATCTGGGGGAAAGAGTTCCTGGCAACGTATGGCTGGGCGGCACTGTATTGGGCAACAAAGGCCGGTTTACTTTCGTGAGTGAGACTCTGGGGGATGTATCCGTTTGAGAATTGTCTGTCCTGCACAGCTGCGTTAGCATCGTGGTATGGAGAGGTAACAGGATAACCTGCCATCTCTGTTGCAGGGGTAGTCACCCCACCGGATACAGCGGATACAGATGCGGTAGTTGGGCTGGCAGAATAATGGTAGTAGTTATTGGACTGTGCAGCATTGGTTGTTACTGTACCAGCGGAAACTGCACTGTCGTTAGAGCCAACTGTCTGTCTGTATGGTTGTGGAAGTGAGAGCACGTGCAGCGATGACTGGTCGGCGATCTTTGGCTGAGACAAATAATTTGTAACGTTGGGTCTAGATGGCTTATCATAGTTGGAGATACCATTCCCGTTGGTGGTAGAGCTTCCATTAGATCCGGGTGCCCTGGCAGAATTCAAAGGTGGCGAATTGTATTGGCTGTTGCTACCAAGATAGCTATTATTGGCGTTGGACCCTGGGTGAAACTCATTACTGAAAGTTGGGCCTGTCGAAAGTGTCCTCTGGCCGTTGAACTGGAAGTTTTGGGGTTGGCCCTTACCAGCATTGTATCTTGAATCGTTTACTGTTGGCGTGGATTCCATCTTAATGTATGATTGTTGTTGATTGATTGTGTTTGTAGTTATAGCGGAGTTATTGAGGCTAGTTCCGTCCATTTTCAAAAATAGAAAAAAATATGATGTATTATATCTCCTGGATTAGATAGTTGGGATACAGTGGTGAATAAAGTGGTCTTACAGCCACGGGGTTACCTTGTATGAGCAAAATAAAGTAGGAGAGAACAGAAAGAAAAAAAGGTGTGGAAAGGTAAACTGCGGTTTATCAATTATCGTTGAAAAACCGGAATAACCAATGGAAATCCCTAAAATCTCGGTTGCTACGGTCGTTGGCAACTAAAAAGGGGGAGGGTTGTGTGAATACCGCGAAAATGAGTCGAGGTGTGGGTTAGTCGGAGACTATGATTTATGGTCTGATTTTAGTTCCTTTGCGTGAAGTCAAGGGAAAAAATATCGCAGAAATCAGTCTTGCGTAAAAAAACTGTGGAAAGAAGAAGAAAAAGATTCAATGGCTCTTTATTTCTGAGAAAATCACGGTGATTCTGGTCGTAATTGTAGATTTACTGGCTCAGTTCCGCAAGTTTTGTCCTTTTCTTTGTAAGTTTCGTTGGGGTAATTCTATGCGTTTTTCTCTTGATTTGACAGGCTATCCGCGGTGTAAAATTTCTGGAGAGGATCTCGTAGAAGTGCTCGCAGGAATTGGTCGCTAATAAAAGCTGGGATAGTGAACTGATCAAACAGTGGGTAGGTGAAAACACGATAGAAACGATGGTTGCTGATGTACCAATTGATGGTGCAAAATTAAAACCGTGTCGTTGTTAATCCTGTAGGATGCGGGTAGAGGCGATTGTGTATAAGTTATCTTGCCAAAAAAAAAACTAAGAAAATCTGGGTGAAGATCAACTTTGGAATGGAATAACCTATATATATCAGGTGTGTATGTGTGTGTGTTAAACAGACTAAGAGAGATAAAAAAACACAAAGGAAGTTGCTGTGCGATAATTTGTCTCCGTTTTGTCTACTTTGTTTTTGGGTTTTATGATCGCAGAGTCGAAAACAATACCATGGATACGGGAGGAAGGGGGTGCACGACAAGAAAAAACAATCCAAGTTCTTATTGTCCATGTACAACTATATATATGAATTTTGTCCTGTTTCTGGTTTCACCGGTGTTTGGGGTGCGTGTGACTACGCTGCCCCGCCCGGCACCTGGTGGGGAACATATGACCACTGGCAATTGCGTTCTTGGTAGTAGCCGGAAGAACTGTCGCAGTAACCCCTAATGATTAAGTTTGCGAGAAAATAAAACAGCACAACGCAAAACTCACACGCAAAGAACGAGATTGTAGTATGCAATATGCAAAAACACTGCACAAAAAAGTGCGTAAATTTTTAAATCCGAAAAGACAGGATCCACCAATCCACGCAGGTGCTGTTCTGCGCTGCAGTCTCCTCTTTCTCCCTCTCCTCTTCTGCCCCAGACTTGTACATTTGCGCGGCCTTGGATGACTTCAGGCGTATATCTCGTAATTACCACGGAGCCGGCCCAGGACCTTGCTTAGGTGTGCGTTTGAGAGGAATACGGAGCAAGAAGAGACGGCGTGGAGGCAGAAGGACACCGAGAGGGGGGACGCCGGTCCTACGGTTCCGCAGTCCGGCACTCGCAAACTCCCTGCGACGGATGGCTCGGTGGTACCGCGAGATGGAATGGAAAAGTAAGAAATAGTTAGTGGAGATGGGATGATTGAATAGCCTTTGAGAACAAAAGAGCGCAGGGCGGCTGGGAACAGACAGGGGTGGAGGGGATTGGGGAAGAACGAACAGCGGAAGTAAAAGAGGAGAAGTTAGGCTGGAGATGGAGCGGCAAAAGGCGAAGGAGGGACCGCTAGCGGGAGACACCGACGCCGGGAGGAATACTGCGCAGGACTACCAGTGCTGCGAAACAACGCAGGACTTGGTGGTGACGACATGGCAAACAGAGCAAAGGCGGGAGAGAGTGAAAGAGGGGAAAGTAAGTTATCAGCTGAGAAATCCCGCACAGGAGGTGTGGAGCACCGCATTGGCAAATCACAGAATAGCCATCAGGCCCGACTGCTACTGGAGAACAGGGAAGTGGGGGGGCGCGGAGGTAGTAAGGGATACCGCAAGAAGCACGGCAACCCAAAGGGGCGATGGTGATGGGCGATTGGCGATGAATAGCAAGGCAAATCAGCACCTCCGAGGGAAAAACAGACAACGGAAACCTCGAGAGTCTGCCCTGGTCTGCCGAGGCAGTTACTATATTCGAGTGAATGTCCGTGTGTGCGCTCTGTCGCCCAGTGGAAACACCGCAGCGGTCGCTCCATCAATGGCCACAGGACAATGTAAATAGACAATAGCCGTGCGCAATAGCCCCGGACAATAGAGAAACGCCGGACCAATCGCGGACGTACATTTCCCTATCTGAATAGGTAACCAGAGAGGCAGCAGGAGGAGGAGAGAAAGCAAATGTGCAACAAAGAATTGCCAGGGGAAGGGGGGGAGAAGAGAAAGCAAGTGCGAAACAAAGAGTAGCCAGGGGGGGGCAGACATTCCATTGGGAGAGAATAGCCCAGGGGGGTTACGCAAACACCGAGGGAGATAATAGCAAAGCCCGCAGTCCGGCACAGGAGATACAGAAACAATAGCAACAAATGTCAACGACAAGTGATTGCCGTCCCGGGTCCGGCCCCTCCTGCGTACGCCCACGCTTACGTTATAGCGCCTCCTCCTCTTCTGCCTCCTCCTCCCAGTGTGACGCCCGACAGCCGGCGGCACCATGTGATGTTCCGGAGTTTAGCGTGCAGCGGCGCCGCCGAAAAACGCGCATCGCAGAGAAAACGCGCAGGGCAGAAAGGCCACTCCCATTGGAGGACCGTCGAGGATTCTCATAATAGCACCTCCAAGGGCCTCCGGTTTAATCGTTGTTGGGAAATAGATGCATGGCAAAAGTAGCGCATGCTTTTTGACTTCTTTCGGTAGTGCCCGGTACCAATGGCGGCGGGAGATGCCCGTTAGCAATGCCCGCGGGAGATGCCTGTCGCTGCCGCTGGGAAGTTCCCGGTTCTTCGGCACGACTGTGTTTCGGCGAAACTGTCGCTCTCAGTAGCTGCAGGAATCTCAGATAGAAACTCGTAGCAGACTAGTCGCATAGTTTTACCGATACGGTGGTAATTTGCCCCCCGTGGGTACCCTTTTTTAGCGCGGACATCATCGCTTACGTCAATGTATAGACTTACCCGAGTATGCATATCCGTGTATATCATCGCCTCTGTAAGCTTCTGATTCAGATAAGCCCGCACGCTGGTGAGCGTCGGCGCAGCTTTGCTCTCTGTCTGCCTTGCCCCTGGTGGCATATGTGCTTGGCTCCAGTCTGTCGCCGCGTGCAGCTCCGCCGAGCTGTATATCCCCGGGTTACGGGCAGCCGACACACAAGCGCATAGTTCTGCTGCCAGTGGACTCTGCTATGCATTGAGTGCATCCCGGATGTGTTTGAGCGATTTACACTTTGTTGCAAGAATCACGCCATCGTGTAGAGAGGCGGTGTACAAGACTGGGCGGTACCACAATGTTCAGACTATAAACGCACCATGCGCAGACTGATAGTTTTGCCCGGCGGATCTGCAGCTTTTGCCGCGGAATTCGGCGGCCGCCATAGCGGTGCCATTATCGCTGGCTGCCTGTTACAGTGCGCCCCCGTCTTTGTCTAGGGACAAGTCCAGTGGACATTTGCGTTTTCGTGTGCCCTCCCGTTTGGTCGTGTCTATGTCCATGCTTGATCGTGTCTATGTCCATGCTTAGTCATGTCTATGTCCCTGCCTGGCCGTGTCTATGTCCCTGCCTGGTTGTGTCTATGTCCACACCCGACCGTGTCTATGTCCATGCTTGGTCGTGTCCGTGTCGTGTCCATGTCGTGTCCACGCCTGCGTTACCGATTCATCTTACATATATCCGCACTTAGCCATGCCTGTGTCGCTGTGCGGATATCGTGCGTAGACATACCCCAAGACTTTTGTCTATGTAGATATCCCTATTACAGCATGTCCATGTCCAAGTCTGATGGTTATTGTACTTTTTGTCGGGGATGTCGCGGTGTGAGATATTGCTGGACATGTCCTTGTCCTTCCTTGTCCTTCCTTGTCCTCCTTGTCCTTGTCCTTGTCTTTCTTCTTCACATGTCCAGTTTATTTTGTATCACGTGCCCGTTCTTTTTCCCCCACCGTCCTTCGCGCCTGTCTGTGTATCTTCCTAGGATGGGCTAAAGCACGAAGCCCCACCTAGGGGCACATTGCTAGCAGGGACAAGGACATTTGGACAAGGACATTTGGACAGGGACATTTGGATAAGGGCATTCGAACACGGACATCTGATCAAGGACATTTGCCACGGACATTTGATCAAGGACAGTTAGTCAAGGACAATTAGTCAAGGACATCTGATCAAGGACATCTGATCAAGGACATTTGCTCGAGAACATCCGAATAAGGACACCCGTTCAAGGACATCCGCCCTGTCAATTGACTTGTCCGTAAACAGCCCAACTCTCAGAACCCGTCGCATCTTCCCCTACCATCATGCTCTCCAGCTTCACGGTCTCATTGCTCAGCGGTGCCGCTGCGGGCACCTCAGCAGATCTCTTCTTCTTCCCCATTGACACCCTCAAGACCAGACTGCAGGCGAAAGGAGGGTTCTTTGCGAACGGCGGGTACCGCGGAATATACCGCGGCGTTGGCAGTGCCATCGTTGCATCTGCCCCCGGAGCCGCCTTGTTCTTTGTCACATATGACACGCTGAAGCGCGACGCAAGACCATACGTCCAGCGCGGGCTACCGTCTTCGAACGCCCAGCTGGCAGACACGCTGACACACATGTTCTCGTCGACTATGGGCGAGGTCGCCGCGTGCACGGTGCGTGTCCCTGCCGAAGTAGTGAAGCAGCGCGCACAGACGAGCGCTGCGAGCCTCTCCTCTTACGACACCCTCAAGGTGATCCTGCGCAACGAGAACGGCGCGGGTCTGCGCCGCAACCTGTACCGCGGCTGGTCCACCACCATCATGCGCGAGGTGCCCTTCACGTGCATCCAGTTTCCGCTGTACGAGTACTTCAAGAAGGTGTGGGCCAGCAGAGGCAGCGCTGCGCCTGTAGAAACTGTGCCCCAGCCAGCCCTGGCACCCTGGAAGGGCGCTGTCTGCGGATCTGTCGCGGGGGCCATCGCTGCAGCACTCACAACACCCCTAGACTTCCTCAAGACGCGCGTGATGCTCCACCCAGGGCCCGTGAGCGCATCCAGACTCGCCCGCGACATCCTGCACGACGAGGGCGCCCTGGTCTTCCTCAGCGGAATCGGACCGCGCACCATGTGGATCAGCGCCGGCGGCGCGGTCTTCCTGGGCATGTACGAGACTGTGCACTACATCCTCACGGAGTAGCCCATGTAAATACAGCACCTTGCATGTACATATCAACTATACAAATATGCACATATACACTAATGTACTTATTCGGATATACATATACACTAATGTACTTATTCACATACACACTAATATACATATACACACATACACTATGTAAATATATACTATATACCTATATACATATATACATATATACATATACATATATACACTATGTAACTATTCACATACACTATGTACTTGTGCAGACAGGTGACACGGCACCCGTGCACCACGGCCTATGCGCCGCCGCCGCGATTTGCCGGCGAGTACAAGACGCCGGTGCCTCATCCAGATGCCTTTGACCATCGGGAGGTGAGAGAGGAATGGCAGCTTGAAGAGACAGTGTATCCGCATTGACAATGGACAGAGTATCCGACTACGTATGTTTGCAGTGTTGCATGGGGAGTGTATTCTCCCGCTTCTAAGGCTTTCTTACTAACAGCTTCGGCGCGCCACCCGAGGAGATGAGACAGCAGAGGGACAATGGTAGCACATGGTGCCATTGTCTCCGAGTCATGTTTCACCTCGGGGTGGAATTATCTTCTTGGGTGCCGGTATGAGTGCAGGGACAAGAAAGAAGCAGATCTAGATCCCCTGTGCGCCGCTCGGGCGAGAGTGCTGATCGCAGCGAGGGCCGTGGTGCTGGGCACCACGACAACGGACGCAGGGGCCGGGAGGGACAGGTGTACCCCTCGCGGTATGACAACGGTAGTGGCAGTGTCGGCTCCCGCTACGGCGGCAGCAGCAGCAACAGCAGCAACAGCAGCCGTGGAAACGGAAACGGAAACGGACCCAGGCACGGACACGGCCACGGAAACGGCAGTGCCCCCCGCTACGGGTCCAGCCGCCGGAACGACTACGGGCCGGTTCTGGCGCGCGACCTGGACAGCACGTACGAGGAGAAGCTGAACCGCAACTACGCCAACAGCATCTTTGTCGGAAACCTGACGTACGACTGCACGCCCGAGGACCTGCGGAGCCACTTCGGCGCCGTCGGCGAGGTCGTCCGCGCGGACATCATCACCTCCCGCGGACACCACAGGGGCATGGGCACCGTGGAGTACACGAACCCGAGCGATGTTGACGAGGCTATTCGCCGCTACGACAGCTCCAGCTTCATGGACAGGCCCATCTTTGTCAGACAGGACAACCCGCCCCCGGAGTCGAGGCGTGAGCGCCCAGAGCGCAACGAGCGCACCGAGCGCAACGGCCCGGCCCCGCAGGGGTACGAGGTGCTTATCAGGAACCTCCCATACGAGATCAACTGGCAAGCGCTCAAGGACCTGTTCAAGGAGTGCGGCACGGTGCTGCGTGCGGATGTCGACATCGACAACCGCAGGCGCTCCATGGGCACCGGAAGGGTCTCGATGGCGACCAAGGCAGACTACGACGCTGCCATGAAGATGTACAGCGACTACGATATTGGTGGCCGCCTGCTCAGACTGCGGCCGGGGCGTCAGCCCTCCCCCGAGGCCGCTGAGGAGGCTACCGCCGCTACTACCAGCAGCAACAGCGCCAAAAGCAGCCCTTCGGCTTTCAGTGCCGAGGGGTACAGCGCTGGCGGCGAGCGCAGCCGATTCGTGTACTGCAGCAACCTTCCCGAGACCACGGACCGCAACGACCTGTACGACCTCTTTGAGACCATTGGCTCGCTCAACAACGCCGAGCTGCGTGTGGACTCCGAGGGCGGTCCCACGGGAATCGCCGTCGTTGAGTACGCCGACATCAACGACGCCGACATGTGCATCGAGCGTTTGGACAACTACAACTACGGAGACTGCGACCTACATATTTCCTATGCTAAGAGGTAAGCCCTGGGGCGATCCACAAGGATCCTCCTCCCCCCTCCTTTGTGTTTGCTACTACCGAATACCCTGGGGCCGTCCGCCCATATGTATGTAGTGAAACACCGCTAGCGCATTTGTACTTTATAATCAAGAAACAGCCGCCTGCAATACAGCAGCGCACCACTGTCGTAATACCGCGCACAGCTAATAACAGCAGCGCCTCGCAATGCAACGCCCGCTGCCCCGTATGTGCATCAGCCACCCCCTCACAGCTGGGTGCACACACGAACAGCCACATCTACATCCACACTCAAACCCACTCTGCCCATAAACGAACGCACCTTCCCGCAGACTCCTGCACAACATCGCTAACGAGGCTAAGCAGGAAGGGGCAGTGCACTATTATTGCACGCGCACCGACAAACGCGCGATGTGCACGAGGGATATACGCCGGCGGTCTCAGCCACGCCCGGCCACGGAGGCCTACCCCAGAGACACACGCAGGTCCGCCCCTGTGACAAACGCGACGAGCGGGGACAAACGGCGACAAACGGCGGCGAGCGAGGACCAGGACAAGGCGGCGGACAATTTTGGCCTTACAAATCAGGACGGGCAATTCAGGACAGACAAACGAAGACAGCAAGCAATAGAGTTCGGACGGGAATCTCCAGCAGTCGCTCGTTTCTAAGGGAGCGCAGGCAGGGGCGTAGACGGGGCCGCACACAGGGGCGCACACACGCACGCCCAAATCAGCCCGCGGCCCGGTGGGCACGTCCAGGAAAGGGTACCCTCCCGCACTTGCGCCCGTGCACCGCAGCTTGACCGCCCCCCCTTCCGGGTCCACGTACGAGTGCGGGCGCGGGCCGGCTCGTATACGGCCCGTTCTGCGCACTGTCTCATTATGTCCTCGTGCATTGTCTGCGCATTTTCTTCCAGTTTGTCCGTGCTGTCGTCGAGCCGGCAACTTTTTGTCCTGCTTTGGGACATCGCCCGGTGAGGTGCGCGGCATATACTCGCTCCCACACCCGCGCACAGACGGCGCCGCAGGGCGCGCACCCGCGCTGCCCGGAAGCCCGCCCACAGTTCTCTTGTTGCAGGCCTCGCATGCGTTTGTGTGAACAAAAAGTCCTCAAAACACCTCAGCGCTGACTAACGACGGTTTGTATAAAAGTCATCAATGCCTGGGTTGGCTCTGCCCTCCCCTTTGTGCGTTGTGTCCTTGTTCTTGTTCCTGTCCCATCCCCCCTTCAGCCGAAGAATAGCTTCAACACACTATAGTTTAGCCCTATAGAACTACAAACACCCAACTGCATTGACACAGGTACCCCTTCAAAGAAGTACCAATAAAAGACAAAAGTACAAACAAAAAATAATGATTGATAATTTCCACCTTAAGCTGATAGTCTGCGGCCTCGTGGCAGTATGCGTCGTCCTGCTCGTGATAAAGAGAAGGGACGGTCTACAGTATAAGCTGCATGAGATAAACTCGCGTGTGCGCGAGCGCATGGGCCGCCCTACCACAGAAGTGAACAGCCATTTTGCAGACGACATAGAGAGTGGACTGCACTCTGAGAACTTTGACATACTGGCAAACAACAAGGACGACTCGCGTGAGGGACTCGACGACGAGGCAAAGAAGATGGTGAGAGATATCATGGTCTCGGAAAACGTGAGTTTCGACAAGGCAAGACTGATCTACACCGAGAGGATGTTCGGCGACAATGAGATCGCCCCAGACGGTATGCCACTGGATCCAAAGGCGGTAACGTTTGCCTGATTGCCAAGGTGCACTCTTGCACCCAAGCCTCATATGCATTTATACATCACTTCCGGTTTCGTCTCCCATTTTTTTCGGCCTTTCCTTAGTGTACGCACTTACACACTCCATGTGGCAGCCCCATACTAATACTACTTCCAAATACTAATAATCGAACAGTCGAGACAGTGCAAATAGCTCTCGTGCTCTCACATGCATTCCAACAAAATAAACTATAGATACACATTTGCATTCAGTCCAACGCAATTAACTTGCATTATATTGTAAGCGCAGAGAAATCAACACAAGAAAAGAACCTTCAACCAAAAAGCCATATCATATACTTATTACGAAAAGAAAACATATTCCCCTCTCATTGCGTGCACGACGCATATATCATTTTCTACAGACATGAACACATGAAAGAAGAACGCTTCCTGTACCTCTATGAGGTATCCTAATGTCTTTTGTTCGGATCGATTCGCTGTCAGTTTCGTTTTGTTTTTACTGCACTCATTGCTACCCTCCTTATACACATACACTACGGGTGGTATGGTTGTAGTGACTACGCTCATAATCGACAACCTGCATGCTTAAATATTGCCATATGAAATCAGGGGCCCTTATGCTTGCAATCAGCGACACTGTGGTGAATTGATCAAGCGGGGCACCACTTGTGATGTTGCTTTGACGGCGGTTTCACTCTACTAACTGCCCCAAGTTGAACGCCTCCACAAACATGTCTATATGTGTATATAAATAACCATGTAGCGGATCGTTATAGTTTCCTTATGAAATCTACAGTTAATAATTTTCTTAATGTTTTAATCTGCTGTTTAGTAGAGACGGCATAATTATACACCGGTCGTCTTAGATGGTAACAGTTCAATTATCCGACATCACATCTAACTCGATGTAACTTTGCAGGACTTCAAATATCTTTATACAATTATATTATTGTGAATATGTATGAACGTGGCATAATTACTTTATCTATCACAAATATCACTTGCAATGATTTGCTATGTACATGATTAAACCGCATTAGTGATTGCGAAGTAGCTCAATGACTGCCCGTTATGTCATCACCAGCATATCTACAACTTGCTCAGAAAAGCGCTAGAGTCTCTCTCGATGGTCTCAACCTTGGATGTCTCGTAATTGAATCTCTTTAATTGGACAGTCTTGTTCTTCCCCTTACCCTTAGACTTGGCCTTTGTCTTACCATCAGTCTTACCGTTCTGAGCAGCATTGGCCGAGGCGGGACTACCTTCCACCAGGGTGGCCTTTGCTGTGGACTCAGAAAAAACTGGCTTCAAAAAGCGTCTGCGTAATAGAACTTCGTCAGAAAGGGTCAGGAACGTGCTCGCATCCTTGAACAGAGACTTCAAGGCTTCGACGTCCTTCTTTGAAGATATATTCTGGCGAGCACTAACCAACTCACCGACGAGTTTATCTCTAGAAGCCGCCTTGTCGCTCTCAGAAATGAATTTACCAGCAACAAACTTGTTACTGAAAGATACAGACGAGTTCAGGGTGGATGTGATGGACTCGATCTCTGCCATCTTAGCTGCAATCTCCTCTTTGCTAGCTCCCGCCTTCTCCGCTGCAAGCTGGGTTGTCATCTCGAGGTATCTCTTGGCATAGAACTGCGCATCACCCAGTAGGAATCCATTCCTGAGGCAGCTTCTTAATCTGACAAGGTAATCCGTGGCCAGATTCTCATTGGCCACCTCAACCTTGAGCTGAGAGGATAACAACTTGGCATACTGCTTCTTTAGGACAGCCCGCTTCTTGGCACGGTCCTTCATAGCATCCTCGATCTCCTCTGAGGCAAGGAACACCTTTCTGGGGAGTGCATCCTCCTCCTTTTTGGCAGCCTTCTGGTTATCCAACAGAGTGTGCCCGAATCTCCTAGGAGTGGGCTCGAAATGTCCTGTTGGAAGTGTTGCCTCCTTTGTAAGGGAAATGCCGATGAACTTACGCTTGGGGTGGAAAGGGTCCAGGTAGTACCTGACAAACCCTGGCTCTAGAGCAAATAAGGTGTGGTCTTTACCGATTCCGACATATTCACCAGGAAAGAACTTGGTACCACGCTGACGCATCAGGATTTGTCCGGTCTTGACTTCTTGACCATCATACTTCTTTGGACCTAGTCTACGACCTGCAGAATCCTTCATGGATGTACGAGAACCTGCAGCCCTCTTGGTTGCTGTACGGATTTGGGTAAATAGAAACCCGCATTTCTTAAAGGGAGCCGAAATCTCACCACTCAACATTGTGTGTACGTGATTTGTGGTGGTAGCAAACTACTGTTGTGGAATTTAGGTCAATATATTAGATGACGCTCACTATGATGTTCTCTTGATGAGTCGTATAGCTCCTTCTATTTCGTGTGCTTGGCAAGTGGATATGATGGTCCAAACGGGGCCAATCCACAACCGGGGTGGAGTTCTCGGAGGGCAACAGGGCTACCTCATTTTTTGGTCCTTCTCGGATTGCCATCGACAAAACACAAAGACAGTTCTGTGAGGTGTATGGGTGTTCAGGTTTGTGGTTGCAATTGATTAGTTGCAATTCCAGAACACATAGATTATCACATATCAACAGCTACGGTTATTCGAAAGGATATTATATTGCTGATAACGTCATGGGAAGTCTCATTTAACGTTAGTGAGACTCATGATATCGGTTAAATGAACCTCCTTCTGTATGTTCACTGCAGGGTAGTAAATGTTCGGGCACAGACGGAAAAAAAATATCCAGAAAGAAACTTCGGCACTATATGTGCGGAGGAATGGATTGGGTATGGTAAATTTGAGTAGAACCATATTTCGGTAAGCGCGCACAATAACGTACTTTCAAGAAAAACTTACCGTAATTGATTTAAAGAAGATATATCACATGACTTTTATAGTTGAGAATATGAAAGGGATAGCGAGTAATCATTGGAGTTCAGTGAGCTATATATGAATGGTACCCTTATAATGAAGACGAGAAGATCATTAAACTGGTGTTAGGCTTGTTGTATGTTGAGGTATGTTTTTTTTCGGGCTTTATTGGGAGGAGGTTGGGCGATCTGACGAACTTTCTCACCAATAAGCAAAGGGACTCGCGCGTGGCGGCCGGTGGCTGTGCCAAAGCACGCGAAAAAAATAAGTTTGGGAGTACGCGGCGGGTACAGAAAAACAGAAATAGCGGGTTTCGACAGCATTCGAGTATGAAATAACGGGTTTGTATTCTAGTATATCTGGAGATACAACAGTAATAACAGCAAGTGAATATTGTTAAGAAGACGGTACAAGCAGTCTATTCCAATTTCTCTCGACGCTATTTCCAATCACCGTACCAGAATGGATCTCACAGATGCTGATGAGGGCTTCCAGGCCTCCACCAACCCTGCAATGAAATACTACGGACAGGCCAAGGCACACTATCAATTCTACATGGACAAAATTACACCACACGTCAAGGAGAGATGGATTGGCTTAGGTGTGATGATTGCGGTTTTCGTTCTTCGTATTGTCATGTCTCAAGGTTGGTATGTTGTTTGCTATGCGCTGGGCATCTACCTTCTGAGTCAGTTTTTAGCATTCCTGACACCCAAGTTTGATATGACCCTGCAGCAGGACGAAGACAACAAAGAGCTAGAGGCTGGTGAGAGGGCATCTGAGTTCCGTCCGTTCATAAGAAGACTACCAGAGTTCAAGTTCTGGAACAACGCGTTCAAGGCTACATCGGGCTCTCTAATTGCCACCTTGTTCTCTTTCACTGACATTCCTGTCTATTGGCCTATTCTTCTGGCCTATTTCATTCTGCTGTTCATTCTAACTATGAGAAGACAGATCCAGCATATGATAAAGTACAAGTACATCCCACTGGACATTGGCAAGAAGAAGTATACCGCTCACAAATAATATAGGTGTACAGCATTGCCCTAGAATATATAAAAGAATGGTGCCACGGTAGTTCGACCACTACGTAAATGTTGAGGCATGAAGAATGACACCTGCAGGCATTGGCCGTATATGTATTTGTAGTTTATAAATCAAAGCAAGATAACTTCTATCGCTAAATTCAGGTTTGTGGTTACACGTTAGCGGTTGGTAGCTGCCCTCGCGTTGAGTTGCCGTCGGCGTGGCTGCTGATCAGCAGGCCGCTGGCAGGGAGGAAAAAAAAAGGCCGGCGCGCCACAGGGAACAAAGAGCTTCGCCATTGAGGCAGATGAAAAATGACTAGAAGGAGGTACTGCACATTAGCAAAGCGACGACTACATACGACTGAAGGAGTACATCGGTCTATTTAGTGTTGAACAATTGCAATAACATGAAGATCCTGAAACTAGAAGAAGGCTCAATTAACAAGGAGAGCGCTGTCATTAAGGTCCTCCCTGAGGACAAGGAAGATCTCTTCGCTCTGTACCAGATCATTGACGAAGAAGACGAACTGATATTCAAGAAGAAATTTACTTCGAAGAAGGATGAGGACTCGAAAAAGAACACTGATCTGGTATTGCTAAAAGTACAAGTGGTTTCGAGTGAGTTCGATATCAATGACGAGTTCCTGAGATACAAGGGTAAGACCGTTGCGGATGAAACTGGTCGTGCCAACGCAGAGGTTCCAGTAGGAAAATTCATTAGCTTTACTGTAAACTACTCCTACCCCTTCACCATCATCAAGCAAACATTCGATAAGCATTCCAGAAAACTTCTGAACGAAGCTTGTAACCCGGAGGCCAAATCCGATGGTGCAGCAGTTGTATTGCAGGAGGGCATTGCCCATGTCTGTCTTCTTACACCCTCCTCCACTATCCTTAAGCAGAAAATTGAGTATAGTCTACCAAAGAAGAAGAGGGGTACAGATGTGATGAAGTATGACGAAAAGACAGAGAAGTTCTACAAGGCCATCTACGCTGCTATGAAGAAATACTATGACTTTAATACGGTTAAAATGATAATTCTGTGTTCTCCTGGCTTTTATGCGAAGACACTGATGGATAAGGTTCTTGAGTACGCAAGAGAGGAGCGCAATTCCGCTATCCTGAACAATAAATCTAGATTTTTGGTGGCGCATTGTTCAACTGGGTATCTTCAGGGGATTGGTGAGGTCTTGAAGGACCCTGCATACGCAGCAAGCCTGAGCGACACTAAGTACTCAAAGGAAGCTACTGTAATGGATGATTTCCTGAAGCATCTGAATGACGACGACTATAAGGCGTGGTACGGAGACACCGAGGTGTTTAAGGCTGCAGAGTTGGGTGCAATTTCAAACTTATTGATTACAGACGAAAAATTGCACACAGGTAATGTCAAGGAGAGAAAAGTTTACCTAGACGTAATGGATACCGTTGAACGGAACGGTGGGTCGGTATTTACCTTCAGCACATTGCATGAAACAGGTGAGGAGCTGGATAAGCTTACTGGTATTGCATGCATTCTGAAATACCCCCTTCCTGACTTGGATGAGGACATTGCTGATTTTGACTAGAGCTACGTACGTAGACCTGTGTAATATAGTATTTATTTTAGTAAAGAGCACTTAGTTCCTTAGCTTACTGTAATTTCGGTTGTATAACAGAGATGGTTATTGCCTTTTAGAGCCAAGATATCTATCTTATTGTTTAGTAAGGAAATCTTGTGAACGGAGCATAGAGGTACGATATTCCAAGAAAAATTATATTCCCATTCATTTATCCCTATTAATAAACAAAACCGAATAGCTTCCATTCATTAGGAACCACTGTACCTGTCAAAACTATTGTCTCATCGTTATATTCTAAATGCCCTAGAATTCTGAACATCACGTGACCTGACCATACTCTTACACATTCCTCGGGATAGCCCCCAGGCTGTGTCTAACTTGGCATGCTCACCAGGAGTGTGTCGGACATCTTCTATGATGTTCCCGGCCATGTGGGGCGTCTATGGTCACTGCGCAGGGTGCGAGTGCGAGTGCGGCTGGGGCGTGGGGGTGCTGTTGGCGGGGTGGAAAGCGGGTGGAAAGCAGGGAGAGTGGCTGGAGGGCGGTCATATGCCGTTATGGCATTGCCATGGGGTGCGTACAGGGTCAATACAATACGAAGGAGGGGCAGTTTTGTGGGGCGTTGTTGTGGGGCTTGACGTGGGGTTTTGATGGTGTCCGGCGTTTATATTGGGCGTATTGTGTCTTGCGGGGCGGGCGCGGCTGGACCACAGAGGTGGGCGCAGACAGGACCGCAGGGCGATGTCCGCGGAGTTGCGCGGTGATCGACGGAGTTCGCTCGCGTGGGCGGCTGGAGGGGGAAGTCACGGTCGACGGCGGTCTCAGACGGCTGTGGAGGGGATTGTGGCTGGCGGCAAACGTGTGGGCGGTGGCACAAAGACCCGGGTGGGGTCTAGCGATGGTTCTGGCTGGTAGTTCTGGCTGGTGGTTCTGGCTGGTGGCCGCAGAAAGCGGAGGAGGAAGCTGCATGGCGGCTATGGCTGGAGTGGAGTAAATGGCCGTAGAGCGGTAGGTGGCGGTAGGTGGCGGAAAATGGCTAGGGGTTACAAACCACGCGTGGGGTCAGCGGTTGTTCTGGTGGGCGGCACAGAAAGCGGCGGAGGAAGCTGCATGGCGGCTATGGCCGGAGTGGAGTAAAATGGCCGTAGGGCGGTGGGCGGCTGCTGTATTGGCATGGCTCAGACTCTTGCGGAGTGCTGAGTGAGGGGCAGAAATTGGCGTGGGGTGAAAAAAAAAGTCGTTAGGCCGCGCGTGCGGGCAGGCCAATAAGAGTGTGGCCTGGTGGTGATGGGCCCAAGGTCGACCACCGGGGACCTCAAACCACGTGCAGGGAGGGGAACCAGAATCGTACCGGAACCATGCCAGAGGGTCAATTAGATCTTGTAGTTTCAGGTAGAACATGTGCCTGCTCGCTGGGGTGCCTCCTGCGGCCGTGGGAGCCATCCGAGGAGCTGCCACAAAAATAATTTTGACGGGGATTCCCCTGGTTTTCCGGAGGTGGGAGGGCCCACCAACTTATATAATGTATAGGGTGTATAGACATGTATATAGAGGCACCATTGATGTCGCTGGGTGGTCTGAGAGGGTCCAGGTGCCACTGAGACCCGATGGGGACTGATGCAAGTTTAGTCAGCTTGGGCGGCGCGGCGACGGCCTGGCGCGGTGGCACGTGACTCTGACAGCACGGCGATGGGGCCTGGCTGGCTGCTGGGGAACCACGGACCAGCAGGAAATGTGCTGGGGGTGTTGGTAGTACTGGGGAGAGCATTGTAGCGTTGTCCTTGTGTCCGCGGAGTGTCGTGTGGCGGTTGTGAAGTAGCGCCGCGCGCGGAGATCAGCGGTCAGCACCGCTGGTTGATATGAGGATTCTCTCTGCAATGTTGGTGTGCGTTTCCTGTCGAGCTGCGGAAGTGGTGGAGCAATTTTTGAGGCAGCAGAACCCTGGCGTCGGACCTTGGAAATCAGCGTGGGGGTGGGAAATCAACGTTGAGCCCGTAGGCTAGTGGGAAGCACCGCAAGTTGCTGTCCGTATCACCAAGATATGGAGGAACCTAGAATTTGGAGCAGTGTAACCGTTCAATCTCGGAAATGAGAGCTGCTGGAAAGTAGTGTGTCGGTCGGAAAAATGAACAACCCTCGTAGACCCCGTCCAGTACTGCAGGTTTCTGCTAGTATCACCAGAAATGGGGGAGTCTGTAACCTGAATTGTTGTAACCGTTCCATATTGGAAAATTGGAAATGGGCGCATCAGAAAGTGGGCGCGGCACCAGTGGACACCCAGCCAGAACTCATAAATCCCTACTTGGCACCTTAGGTCGCTGTTTATATCACTGGAATCGGAGGAGTTTATAGCCTGGAGCATTGCAGCCGTTCAATCTTGGAAATGGGGGCGCCAGGAAACTGTACAACATCTGCAGACCACCAGTCCTTCACCATAGGTCGCTTCTAGTGTCACCAGAAATGGGAGAGCCTATTACTTTGAGCGTGGTGTTCGTTCAACCTTGGAAATGAGAGCGCCATGAATTCAGCGCAGCACCTTAGACCTTTAGTCAGCACCTCAGACCTCCAGTCAGAACCTTAGACCTCCAGACAACATTAGCGGACTCCCGGCCAGCACCCGGGGACTCACAACCACCTTTCGTGGATCACCAACCAGCATTCAATGGATCCCGACCAGCAGAAATAGGCCTTTGACGAGCACTGGTAGACCTCGGGCAGCACCGGTAGGCCTCTGGCCTGCAGAAGTAGAACCCCGGTCGTGACCAGTGGACCCCAGTAGATCATGGCCATCACTAACAGACCTTAGTAGACCCCGGCTAGCATTTGTGGACCCCCGGCCAACACCGGTACACATCTGACTAGTACCAGTAGACCTCTGACTAGCACCAGCACAACCCTGGTCAGCAGCAATAGATCCTCAGCCAATACCGAAAGACCTCTAACCAGCACCAGTAGACCTCTGAATAGAAGCAATATAACTCAGTAGACCCCAGCTTGTATTCGTGGACTGTCGGCTAGCACCAGTAGACCTCTGACCAGCAGTAGTAGAACCCCCGACCAGCATCGGCAGTCCTTTGACCAGCAAGGGTAGACCTCTGGTGAGCAGCAGTGAACCTTGACTAGCACCAGTAGACCCCAGCAGGCCCCGGCTAGCATTCGCCGACTCCCAGCCAGCAGCAGTAGAACTCTGGCCAGCACTAGCAGTACCCTGGCTGTCATTAGTGGAACCCCAGCCAGCAACGGTAGACCTCTGGCCAACAGTAATAGACTTCAGTAAACTCCGACTAACTTTCTTGGACCGCCGGCCAGCACCGGAAGGCTTCTGATCAGTACCGATAGACTCCCGACTAGCACCAATAGACCTCTGGCCAACATCGGTAGACCTCTGACCAGCAGCAGTAGACCCCAGGAGATCCTGGCTAACACCGGTAGACCTCTAACCAGCAGTAGTTGACCTCTGACCGGCAGTAGTAGAACCCCGACCAGCATCGGTAGTCCTCAGATCAGCAGCAGTAGTACCCCAGGCAGCACCGGTAGTAACCTGACCAGCAGTAGCAGAACCCCGGCCAGCACCGGTAGTAACCTGACGAGCAGCAGTAGAACCCCCGACCAGCATCGGCAGTCCTTTGACCGGCAACGGTAGACCTCTGGCGAGCAGCAGTGAACCCTGACTAGCACCAGTAGAACGTTGGCGAGCATAGTAGGTTGCGGTTAATATCACCAGAAATGTGGAAGTCTGTAGCGTGAAGGATTGCAGCCGTTCAATTTGGGAAGTAGGCCGGTTAGGACTTCAGTGCAGCACCAATGGACCTCTAGCCAGCACCAGAAGTAGATCCTAGTATCACTTGGAATGGGGGAGCTCATCACTTGGAATGGGGGAGCTCATCACTTGGAATGGGGGAGTTCATCGCTTGGAATGGGGCAGTTCATCGCTTGGAATGGGGCAGTTCATCGCTTGGAATGGGGCAGTTCATCGCTTGGAATGGGGCAGTTGATCGCTTGGAATGGGGGAGTTTATCACTTGGAATGGGGGAGTTTATCACTTGGAGCACAGAAACCATCCAAACTCGGAAATGGCGCGCCAAGGTATGAGTGCAATATTCTTAGACACCCAGCCGGCACCGAATGTCGCTTCTAGCATCGTTTGGAATGGGGGAGTTTGTAATATGGATCATCTTAGCCATTCAATCTTGGAGGCCACAGGACCTGGGGTTGGGTCCCTGGGAAGTCCAGCACTGCGCCAGGACCTCAGCGCGCGCCTATAGACCACTAGTTGGTACTGTGGGTCGTTTATTGGTATAGTCAGAAATTGGGAAGTTTATAACATGGAGTTTTGTGACCATTCAATCTTGGCGTTTTGTGACCATTCAATCTTGGAGTTTTGTGGCCGTTCAACCTTGGAGTTTTGTAACCGTTCAATCTTGGAGTATTGGAATCATTCAATTTTGGACCATTGTAACTATTCAATATTGGATCATTGGAATCATTCAACCTTGGAGTTTTGTAACCGTTCAACCTTGGAGTTTTGTAACCATTCAACCTTGGAGTTTGTAACCGTTCAATCTTGGAGCATTGTAACCATTCAATCTTGGATCATTGGAATCATTCAATCTTGGAGCATTGTAACCGTTTACCCTTGGATATGGGCGCGCCAGGAAACCAGCGCAGCACCAGAGGACCCCCAGCCAGCACTGCAGGTCATTTGTTAGTATTCTCAGCAAAGCGGGGAGACACGTTTCCGTGCTCTCCTGGTAGCCGCCGATCCTGCCAAACTGCAGGACCCTAGCGCAGCTCCCTAGGTAAAACCAGTCGGGCACCCGAGGGTCCCGTCGCCGTCTAACTGTCAGTACACCTTACCTTTCCTACCGCGCCCGCAACATCCCCAGTCACAGACGCACAAAAAACACCTCTGCGGGGTCATCGAGTTCCTTATAGGCTACCGTTGCTCAAGCCTCGGCAGGCTGTGGGGCTTACTTTCCCCAGAGTCCAAGAGCAACACCACCGTCTTTCGGACCAGGAAAGGACGGGGGTGCTGCTCGTGGCTCCGCGGGATAGCCCACAGGCTGTGTCTAACTTGGCATGCTCACCGGGAGTGTGTCGGGCATCTTCTTTGATGTTCCCGGCCACGTGGAGCGTCGATGGCCACTACGCAGGGTGCGAGTGCGGCTGGGGCGTGGGGGTGTTGTTAGCAGGGTGGATAAAGCGGGGTGGAAAGCAGGGAGAGCGGCTGGGGGGCGGTCAGGTGCCGTTGTAGTATTACCATGGGGTTCTTGCAGGATCGTTATAGTTTGGAGGAGGGGTAGTTTGGTGGGGTGTTGTTGTGGAGTATTATGTGGGGTTGGCATGACGTCTTGCATTTATATTTCGCGTATTGTGTCATGCGGGGCGCGCGGCTGGGCCACAAAGCGACGCGGAGACGGGGCCACAAAGCGGCGCGCAGACGGGGCCACAGGGCGTTGCCGGCTGATCGCCGGAGTTACACGACACATTGCAGTTCTGTGTAACGACGCTCGCAAAGTAACTGAAAGTGTTCACAAAAAAAAAGATTCTGTGCGACACACTTCTACGGAGTTTCTCAGCTGGGTTGTATACTGCTCATAGGCTCAGACAAGATATTTGAAAAGACAGTTGAAACTACTGTGAATGACAATGTAAGCCTATTACTGTCGAATAATTCGATATGCTTTGATCTCAAAGAATTATCAGACATTACGCGTTGTACTCTTAAGATTTGTATACAGTGATGTGCATTTATATACTGTGACACTGACTCATATATGGGTCCAGGTTGTCTGCTTATACGTATTTTCTTATTTGTAGAGGATGAACACAACATGCTCCTTTCCGTCCGAGAAATGTGCGACCACGAGAGCTCGCCGGGATACAACATGGCCAGCAGCCGTGCGACAGACGTTTGGGAGTGTTGAAAAAAAATACAAATATATGAGAAACGTTACCCGGAAATCACCTGCCACAGAAACGACCGAAGAAATTTCAGCAGCCGCACAAGGATCATGCACAAGATATGCCCGTGATCTAAGAAAATAATATATATATACTGCTGAGAGCTGAGAGACATAGGGAAGTCAAGATACTAAAGAGCACTAAATCTTGGTTTCCTATGTAATGTGTATATATTTGTATTATTTCCTTCGATGATGGGCATCTCTTGTAAGTGATTCTCGCGTGGCTGAAGATAAACTTTTCACTCTTTTCTGTCGCTGGCCCTGCGTCTTCGGCAAAAACCGCTTTACCACCCAACCAACTCTCACATACCACTACCTTCCAATCCCGCTCTGGAGAAGAACTACCCGTATTTATACATTTTCGCTCCCCGCCTTTTCACAGCGCGCTCGGCGGCTACTCCCGTTTTTTACCCCAATTTTTCTCTTTTCTGGGTGGCGTTTTCCTGCCGCCTCCCCGCAATACTGTGAGGGGGAGTTGGGCGCTGGGAAGTGAGAGATGCCTGGGTGGCGGTTGACACCCACTTATATAATACGACAGACAGCCCTCACACGGAGGTGTCATGTTTAGACTGTTTGTAGTGAGAAGGGAGGAAGAACATTGTACAAGGCGGTGTTCTGAATAGTAGGTACGGAGTCTATAGAAAGTTGGTCTGGTCAGCCCCAGGAGCCGCGCGAACTTCTACTGTTGTTACGAGCGTCCATGGTTGCCAATTCCGTCACATCAATGTCAACTCAACACCTTTCTTCCAAAAATATAAGATATCTGATACAGGATGGGTGGCTTCATCCTATTCGGAATCCATTTTTTTCAGAGTATAGTCGGCTTTGATAGCATTGGTACCCCCCTGGGAAGGTGTTGGGAAAAAATCACACCAATGGTATTGCCCAAGTGATCCAGTTGTTCGGGAAAGTATAGTACACCTATTCCATTTCTCTGTTACCCCTCTATCCATCCTATACTCAGTAGCTACGTGAGACTTTCATGTATATCCAGGTGCCATCCTCTTCTTGAACCAGTTAATTTCCCGCTGTCTACCAGGCATTTAGCTATATTATCCCAGGACCAGATACCAGAGACCTCCCTTACGCTTAACTCATTAGCGACCATCTCCTTTTCCACGGCTACAATTTCAAGACAAAAAATGAACGATTAAGTCTCTGAACACACTTACCAGCAGCAGAGGGTAACGGAAATAATGCAGCATCCGACTGAAATTCCCACACACAAATTCCGTACAGGATCGAGCACACACAGCAGGAACGGCACACGCAACGACTGTCCTGTACACACCTTGGAACGCCTGCAGTCCGACGCTCCGGTAAGCACGGCTGACAATTATTGTTTTGTGCGGCCGTTTCTGTGGGTCATCGCTGTGACGCCGCGCTAACACAAACAACGGCGGCTACGTCTCTGTGTCACATCGTTCTTTGTGCAACCGTTGTGACACAGAAACCGCGTCTCGGGGTGTAGTACCAAGGCCGCTGTCTTTGCTTTTGCGTCATATTGGGTTTTGCATCCTCCTATGATAAAGAACGCCCTCTCTTGTGTTCCTCTACAACTTTCTTATTCCCTCTCGAAAGGAAACCAAGAATTACAGTATTTGTCAAGTTTCCAAGTATTCTAATTCTACCCAGTGCGTATACATTACCCACACAGCCTCCTTCTATTCTATTAACTAGTCTAGAAGCCCTCCCCCCCAACATTTTAATCCCCATCCCCCCAACGTTAAGATGTCCTGCCCAAGTTCTTCTGGATCCCTAACTTCCTCTGGATCCCTAAGTTCCTATCCCTCCCCAAGCCCCTTCCCACTATCCGGTGGCCCCAAGCAGCGCACCTTCCCCGAGGTCGCAATGCATGCTGTCAAGCGGTTCCACGAGACACTGAGGGTCAGCCAGATATTGTTCACCAAGAAGGACCACTACAAGGACAATGCGGTCCTCGCCTTCTCCAACAGGCTTGTCGCTATACTGGAGGCTCTTCCTGAGCTAAGCTCCTTCGATGCGATTTTTCGCATCCTCGACACCATTGAGTGGCAGCCCTGCTTGGCTGACGTTATCAAGTCATTCAAGAACTTCATCTCCCTCATGACACGCAAGTACCCAGAGTACATCGCCGGCACTTCCGAGATCTTCGACGGGCCCTTCAAGACCAATTGTAGGGTGTACAAGTACGCCAAGAACGACTGGGACTTCGTTGACGGGTTCCCAAATGGAAACCCGGAAAACAGGCACAATGACCGGGTGTTTGGTCCATTTGCCGACATCGAGCACACCGGCACCAGAGTGACCAGAGACCACTATGGTAGCCAAGCTCGTCCAGGAAGACGCCTCCAGGTCAATGCCTTTCAGCGGTGTCCTGTGGAGTTAACAATGATCCCATGTAGCGGTAGGAGACGCCGTGAAGTGAGGAAGGGAGACTTCCAGATGGAGACAGAAGCCGTCGGCAGACCACGAAGTGCCGGACCACTGGACTCTCCTCAAGTCACACCCAGCCCAGATATTTCAAGGGTGACACCAGAGGTAGGTGCTCCAACACCATGCACTGAAACCGAAGAGCCCACCTATCCAAACACCCGCAAGGTAGCCTGTTGCAAAATTCCCAGCTACACTTGTGAGGAGTCCTACGACGACAGGTGGGAGAACCCGGACATCTGCCGCGTCATCGACAATGACGACAACTCCAGCATGATCCTCGAGGAGGACATGCCATATGGCGGGCACAAAAAACGCATCCTCGATGCTTGCTCAACGTCCTCCATAGGGACTACCACCTCTGATACGGACCTGGGTATCGATTCTGGTTCGGACTTCGGTTCACCCAGAACCCCAGAGTCGCTCAGCGCTGGTAGCGCTAGTCGCAGAGCTTCACCATGGCGGAAACCCAAGAACCACACATTCTGCCACTCAAGTCAGCAGCCGACATCACCGCCGCTCTTGAGTGCTAAATGGCGGGTGACGACAGAACTCGAAGAATCTAATTTGGACGCATCAGGCGAGACCGACAGCACCTCCGACACTGGTGAAATTTCCTGTGATACTACTGTCCAACATCTTCGAGAGCTAATGATCAGAACATTTGGGAAATATGAACCGCGGCACTCAGCTGCAAAATTCCTCGCGACCACAAGATTTGCAACCAGGCAGATCCGCCAGGAGGGCAACTGGTTGCCAGACGAATGGTCTGAAAACAAACGTGGCCCCGCGCTTCCCAGTAACAACGGCGCGGGCCACAAACCCTCCCATTTGATGAAACCAGAATTTGAACAGAGATGACACAAAAACTACCCATGTCTAGCAGTCCTCCATGATGCTACTTCTCTCGATGCATTCCACAGAGAAACATGGGTAGTGGATATCGCCGGTAATATTTGTTTTGGTTGGCGCAGCAGTTCCGATTGGCAGCTCTCGAGACGCTTGGACTTATCCTACTGGAATTGTACCTTTGGTTTTTTTGCTAGGAGACCACCCGTGGTGGTGGGTCGGAGATGTGGAAAAGAGGAGTGTGGATGGGGAAGCCTTGGGTTAAAAACGAGCCTTAGTGCTCGGCTGTGGGTGACGCAGCGGGATGATGGAGGGGACCAGACTCCGGACCGTTGACGATCTCACAGATCTCCTGAGGACCAACCTGAAACACGAATTGGATCCGCATTGATGATGACTTCTGTCGCAGTACAGATCGTCTAGCAAAACTCAATTGGTGCAATGACAGTGGGATGATGACAAGCGGCTCGCGAGTTGGACCATGGGGTCACGCCAGTCCGTTCTGCTGCAACAACCATAACAAGTTAAGGCCGGGATGGCAGTCAGCTTCCGTTGACTACCGCATTTCAAGGCTTTGTGCCTCTTCTCAGTGTCTGCTTTTCTCTCTGCTCTCTTCTGGTATTCTGCCAGTGTCTTTGCTCCTTCGTCTCACTATCGTTTCGCTTTCATTTTCGGTTCTCGGTTTCCTCGGTATCTTCAGTGTCTTCTCAATGTCTTCTCAATGTCTATTCTCGGTGTCTTTTATCAATGTCTTTTATCAATGTCTTTTCTCGGTGTCTCTTCTCGGTGTCTCTTCTCAGTGTCTATTCTCGGTGTCTCTTCTCGCATGTCCACGCTTCCACCATTTGTTCTAGGCTATTTATGGCCTATAGGAAAATTAAAAAAAACAAAAAAAAAACAGAAAAAAAATTAAAAAAAAGTATGCATTTATATATATATTTATATTCAACAAATAAATGAATAAATAAAGCAAATAACTTAAATAAAGCAAAAAAGTCCCAGGGGCCTAATCTCCAGAAACAGTTGTATAGTTCTTTATTAATAAGTAACACAACAAAAAACAAATGTATTAATTTCCTCTCTAAGTAGGTCCTGATGACCTGTTCTACATTGGCGTGTGTCTATAATTTTTCGTCAAAGTGAGCACGTGACTTCCTTTATTTTAAGACAGTGGTGATGTTTAGAAATGCGTGATACGCCCCCACCCCTATTTTTTTTGGATGTTGTGCACAAAAACAGAAATCAAGAGAAGAGTATAATGTTTAATTTTGTGGCATTTTTTGGCTTCAGCCAGCTTGTCTATAGAGAAAATATACGAAGCTATGGGTGTGCGGTAAACGACTGCCGAAGCATGACTTTGGCATGATTGAACAAGTGTCTCGTGTTTACATATATCTGGGAGTCTTTCCAGCAAGAGGTGCATAGTCTCAAGGATTATTAAGAGGTTGCTTATTAATGAAGAGATTAGGTTCCAGTGGCAACTATGTTTTTTGACGAACTGTCCTTTGCAGCGGGGGTACATAAACGAGTTGCCATGAGCTAACCAGGAGGACTCGTTGTAACTACACAGGAGCTGTGTGCGTATGAAGAAATGCAACGGCAATTAGGCCTGATATTCAGGGATGCAGAGTATTCCCAACTTTCCAGCTGTGACTGTTGAAGATCAAACCGCTCACGAACTTGTGTTACCTGTGAAGAGTCTGTCACTGCCAAATCTTGGTCATGCTAATGGGCGGGTTTACCAACTGAAGTAAACACAGACCAACCAATGCGGCACACTTGGGTTCTATTACCTTCAGATATTCTAGTACTTGCTTGGATCTGTTAAGTATTCACCAGGGCAGCCAATACAGTGTGAATGATATGACTATGGCTGAGCTATGGGCTCTCCACAGGATGGCCAACTGCAATGTGACGTCGAGGAGGCCGAGAACTGGTGCATATTACCTAACCAAGGACAGGTGAGGACAAGAGACGAATAGATGATGCAATGGAGGATGCAATACTCGATCCCAAACCGCCAAGCAATACATGTTGCATGAAGCAATGCACGATAGAATAGACGATGTAATAGACCATGAAATAGGTGATAGAATAGAGGGTACAATAAATGAAGAAATAGTAAACTAAAATCCATAAAATAGTTGCTGCAATACACGCCCGATTCCACAATGCAAGACACGAAATTGACCAAGCGAACGGTCAACGTCCGCTAGAAGCTCCCCTCCTTTTTTTTATTGTAATAAGGGGTATACATTATATATGGTGTATTTGGTGGCGAGTTCTACATGCCAAGGCACCACATCTGCTGCCTGTAATATACAAAAGCGTTGGAGCGTGCAAACATTCCGTTTGCTTACAGATTCTGCATGGCTGCGATGCTGTTGAACTATCTGGAGAACTCTGGGTAGACAGTCTGGAAGGCCTTGAAGGTGGTAAAGTCGGCTTGGGAGGCGACAGTGTTGAAACAAAGGGTAGGAAAATGCAAAAGCATAGGAAAGCGGGGCTGCTCTACACTATTTTTTGGCGTGGTTGTTAGTAAATTGGTTCAATTGTGGATATAGTGGAGTGCTAAATACTTCAGAAGACGGTGCGCTTGACCGAGATATGATGTCGCTCACGTATTTTGTCTCACTTGTAGGTGCAGCAACGCCAGAAGCGGCGCAGCAATATACTTTAACGACGACCAAAAACAATACATAGCTACTGCTGACGATCGGAAGCCTGGGTCGCCGAGTCAGACATTATGAGTGTATGGGTAAAAATTTTTCTCTATGTAGATATAATAAATTCATAAATTATAATCCTTTCCATTTTATCGTGTTTTTCATAGGAAGAGGAATATTGAACTCTGTAGTTTCTTCTAATATACAATTGGATGTGTTGTCACTTTTATGTATTGCAGAAGTAGCATTCGATGGTTTGCCGTTCAATCACGGATTCTCATTGGTTGAACCATAGTCGAATTAACCTATGCGTTTATCACTACTAAGTTTTCAACGCAATAAGTGACCTCGTCTGTTTCGATTAAGCTATATGTCCGTAGTGTAGAAATTCCAGCATGACACATATTTTCTTCAGTGAAATAGAAATAGCTCAGAATTTATATTTTTGTTTAGATTAGTATTCTCAGGTCGCTAGTTCTGAGTAAAACACGAAGATCAACATTTTAACTAATTATCTCAAATATTGCAAGACTTTTACCTTGAACTGGAGACATTAAGGTTATTAAAGAAAGTTGCATGTTTCATCATGCCTTTATGAATTCTGTTTTCCTGAATGTTATTCGGGGAAAATTTATCCGGTTGCCACCTTTTCAAAGAACGTTCAAAAGGAAACAAAAGGAAACCTTTTCCACCAAAACAACCACCACTAATAATATACTGAAGTTTAGAATGGATTCCACTTTAAAAGAAAGTGTAAAATTTCTTTCCTCTTAACAAGAAAAAATGAATGTATTTCTCATTTGTGCACCTTGGTCACGTGACCAATATGAAACTTCCGGCTGTAATGGTTGGATCTATGCTGCGGAGCGTGTACAATACCACTTTGCAGCTGCCTACTTGAAAAGGAAATGACTAGCATGTGGCGTAAGGCTGTCAATGACTGAATATCCATTAATGGGTCCTACAACAAGTACACGACAGTTCCATCTTTGATTACAATCAGTCTGCCTTGCACTCCATAGCTACCTGGATAATCAATCCAATCGGATAGGACAGGACGAAGGTCATAACAAACAAGAAAGCACGGAAACAATTCACTCTCAACATAATATTGAATAATCGCATGACTTTACCAAAAGACATAAAAAATAGTGGTTCCTCTAGTCCACACGATACAAGGAACTACACCAACCATAATGGGGAAGAATCGAAGGAGTCAGAGGAGAATTCAGGTCGTCTGGATGAGATTATCAAGAGGGAGAATGATATTATACAGCTCATAAGACAAGGCGATGATATCATGACCTTGAATGACGGAGCTGACAATGAGGATTTTGGTACAGCATTACAAGCGAGCCGACACAACTCTAATATGTCCCCGCGTCGAATCAACGATATGGATCTTCTGCAAGACCGTTTCGACGATGTAATACGGCTCTTCCATAACGACGAGTCTGCGAGATCACCAGAGAAGCTGGCTCAGCGTAGCCGAAGACAGTCTGTGGATGAAGGTAACAAGAATACTGCAGAGGAGGATATTGACGATAAATTTGTACTGGAGGACCATCAGAGTCGATCAAAGGAGTTCTATGATAATGATATCCACGACCTCAAAGAGGTGATCCCACCGGAGAACTTCAGTCATGTGGTGGGTGACATCTACCGCAGTAGTTTCCCAAGGGTGGAGAACTTTGACTTCTTGGTGAAGAGATTGAAGCTCAAATCCATTCTGGTGCTCATTCCCGAGGAGTACCCTGCCGAGAACTTGGAGTTTATGGAGAAGGCAGGTATAAAACTTTTCCAGGTAGGTATGAGTGGAAACAAGGAGCCATTTGTGAATATACCCTCTGATCTGCTAACGAAGGCGCTTGAAACGGTCCTTGATCCACAGAACCAGCCAATACTGATACACTGCAACCGGGGGAAGCACAGAACAGGCTGTCTCATCGGGTGCATAAGGAAGCTACAAAACTGGTCTCTGACAATGATATTTGACGAGTACCGTCGGTTTGCTTTCCCAAAAGCGAGAGCGCTGGACCAACAATTCATTGAGATGTACGATGATCGCGAGATCAAGCAAGTGGCGAGTGCGAACAACTGGCTGCCACTGCAGTGGTGAAGCAGAGTAGTGTATGTGCGTTGTAATGTTGCGAATACGGACTGTTGGTAAGAAGCTGAGAATAGGAGCGATATATAACGCGAAGCAGACCGTGTGTCTATGTGTGGCGTTGCAAGTATTCCTTAATGTTTAATGTGTATATACCCTTTTTAATCACACACACGCCCCCATATATCATCATCGAATGTCATATTTTTTATGAATGCATATATTACCTAATTACAAAATTGCGGTTGACTTCATTACAGTGGGAGATACAACTGTGCAACCCGCACACTGACACACAACATAACGTGCTAATCTCCGGCTGTATCATCTCCACGATGCAGCTCCCTGTGGTGTTCTATGAGAAACTTCTCCTTTGCCTGGGCGTAGATGTCCGAGAACTTGTACAGAGCCTTGCGGGGTTCCATCGGGTCGATTGCTTTTACGTTGTCGTGCCACACATGCTGGCAGTAGGACGCCCTGTCTTCGACACCCTGCTTCTCGGGACACTTGCAGCGGCACCCCGTGCCGGTGTCCAGCGCCTTGTCGTACTTTGGGTTGTGTCTGTCCCATTTCGGATCCGTTGCGTAGTACTGGTTGAAGACGTCTGTCTGCTGCGGGGCGTTCTTTGGGCAGTGATGCAAGGACGAGTGCTTGTAGCCGATGTCGCGGAAGTAGTGAACGTCGCTGAGGTTAAGCATGAGGGCGAGCCCCAAGGAATGCACTGGTGCGTCACCCCAGCGCTCGAGCCAGAAACCGCCCGCGGCGTCGAGGTAGTCAAAGTAGCGGCGGTAGAGGTCGTTGTCAAAGAGGTCTACCCTTGCGATCTCGAAGTTGGACCAGAAGTGGCAGAGGTTGTACTCCTGGTCGTCGAACTTGTCCTCTGAGAGCGGCACTTTGCGGCGGGCGCGCTTTATTAGGGGCCTGAGTCCCGCTGAGAAGTTGGCGAGGCCGCGGTCGAGTAGCGTCTGGACGGTGATGTTTGTGGTGATCTCGTCGAGGATCTGGTGCGGGTGGTTGATGAATGAGGCGAGGTCGGAGCCGATGCCGCTGACCATGTGGTAGTCGTACGTGAAGAGGCGCCAGAGGGATCCGACGGGGACGTGCTGTTCCTGGACAAAACGCAGTGTTGTGCGGAAAAGCCTCGGCACGGTATCGTAGAGCTCTGAGATGAGGATTGTGAACCCGTAGCGCTTGCCCTTGAGCTGCATTTCGAAGAAGGGGTCGTATGTGAGGTCGCAGAAGAAGCGGACACCGGGCTCGAGGCGCCAGTACCACTGGTAGCTGCGGACGAGCGGGTGCTTGTAGAATGCGCCTGAGAAGAAGCGGCACATCTTGTGGTATGCTGCGTTGGAGCCGTAGAGGATGCCGCGGTCGCCCTGCTGGTCGAGGGCCTCCTGTGCCTGGGAATCAGAGTAGCCCTCGTGGGGCAGGTCCCAGTGGTCCTGGGACAAGGTGCCGAAGGAGACGTCTGCGGAGACTACCTGGGCGACAGCCTGGCGGAACTCCGGGGAGAACTCCTCGTCGTTGAGGAAAGTGAAGGGGTAGTGGTACCACTGGTTGAAGTGCTCCTCGATGCTGTTGAGTGATTCGAGGACGTCGGGGAGCTCGCTGTTGCGGGCCAGCATGAGAAACGTCGCGTTCTGGCGGTAGTAGTCCGGGGAGGCCTGGTACCCTGCGATGTCTACGCACCCCTGGTGGAAGGTAGCGTCTGTGACGGTGTCGCGGTCCTGGTGCGAGACGAGAGCGGCTTGCTGCGCGCGTATTGCTGTCATGATAAGGTATGCAGTGAAGCAGAGTGCAATCAGTGCCGCTGGTACAAGGGCACTGACATCCTCTAGGGCGTCGGATAGCCGTCTGAGCAGCCGCCTGGCGTATCGCATGCGGGGCGTTTGAGAGACGTGTATGTGGAAACGCCAGTGGGGGCGTGAGTGCAAGTGCAAATGTAAGCGTAGGGATCCCAGTGCAAGTAAAGCATCACGCCCAAATGCATAAGCGCAAGGCTGCCTTATGACTGACACGGTCTTGGCACATGTGTCCAGGGTACTCGCGCCCCCAGACGGCCCCGCAGGCCTTAGCGGTGAAAATTTGCCGTCACGGATCGCCGCTTATGAAAGCGATGAGCCAGCAGGAGCAGCAGGGCAATGGGCAGGGCAAGAGAGTAATAGGACAAGAATGATGCACGTTGAGCTGCTGATATCTGATGCGCGGGATGTGAAGCGCGTGAAGAACGCGCTGGAGGCGCGCGGGGCGTTCGTGAAGCCCGTGTACGCGGAGGGGCCCGTGAAGGTTGTGCGGACGCAGCTGGACGCGGCGGGCGCAGCGGCGCTGTTTCCTGGGATGCCGGTGCGTGAGTGGTCTGCCGATGTGGAGAGACCCGCACGCAGAACACAGGACATCGTTGCGTTCTCGCTGCGGTACTTCCGGACGCACATGCGGGATGACGTGGACGGGACGGTAGCTGCGACTGTGCTGGCCGCGCTGGCGGCGCGCATCCCGACGAAGTACTCCGTGTACCCGCCGGTGCTGCTGTTCAACAACTCTGCGGAGCGCTCCTTCACCCGGGGGGAGTTTACACGGGGACTAGAGACCCTTGGCGTATCTTCCACGGAGTACTATCGTGCGCTTCTCGGGGAGTTCCTTGGCGCATCGCGGGACCGACTCCCCATGCGTGTCGTTGCCGTGAACAGACCGATTGAGGAGGCAGACACACTCCGCCAGCCGCACCACCTGGACATATTGTACCGGGGCGACAGCGGCTCCGACGACGAACTCTGGTGCGAGCTGCGGCAGAACGGGCTGTGGCAGAGCTGGAACCCGACGCGGACGATGTTCTCCCGCGGCAACGTGAAGGAGAAGGCGCGCGTGCTGGACCCCCGCGCGTTTCCCGATGTCCGGGCCAACGACGTGGTGGACCTGTACTGCGGGATCGGGTACTTCACGTTCAGCTACCTGGCGCGCGGGTGCCGGCACCTGTTCGGGTTCGAGCTGAACCCGTGGAGCGTGGCGGGGCTGTGGCGGGGCCATGAGCGCAATGGCGCGGACCCAGAACATGCACGCACGCACATCTACAACGAGGACAACGAGGCGAGTGTGCAGAGGTTGGGGCAGTTCAGACAGAAGTCCATGGGCGGAGAGCTACTGCGCATACGCCACATCAACCTGGGACTGCTGCCGTCTAGCAAACAAGGCTGGCCCGTGGCACTATCGCTGCTGCGGGAACACCACGACTGGGCAGCGTGCCCCCTGGCGACGCTGCACGTGCATGAGAATGTGGGAGTGGCGGAGCTGGAGGACGGGACGTTCGTGCAGGGGCTGGTGGAGCAGCTGGCGGAGATAGAGGGGGCGTGGACGTACGCGGCGGTGCATGTGGAGCGCATCAAGACGTTCGCGCCGGGCGTGTGGCATGTGTGTGTGGATGTGGATGTGCGCAGCGCAGCATAGCGCGGTATAGCGCGCGCAGCGCGGTATGCCGTACTACGCTGCACTGCAGTACTACGCTGCACATTGTAGTACATACACTACACTACACTACACTACACTACACTACAATGGATACACTGCGGCACATACACTTCACTACGCTGCAGTAGATATACCACACTGCACCACTCCGCAGTACATACACTACACTACATTACAGTACATATACTACACTACATTACAGTACATTACGGTACATTATAGTACACTACCCACATTACAGCAAATACAATACCGTACAGCACAGTACAGGTCACTACGCAGCAATATACTACCCACACTACCCTGCGATATATATATCACAAGCACTACAGTACACATACTTCACTTCACTACAGTACACTACAGTACACTACAGTACACTACAGTACACTACAGTACACTACAGTAAACTACAGTACACTACACTACACTCCACACAGCACACAGCACACAGCACACACACACTCCACACACACACACCATACACCACACACACAGCACACACACGCGCCGCATAACCGCGACGCCCAAAGCGGCAGCGCGGCTAACGCCACCCACCCGTGCACCGCACAACAGCCGCGACCGCAAGTGGAGCCGCCGTGTCGTGCGTGCACTGCAGTGCACTGTGTGTACTGTGCTGTGTGCAGTGCCTCCCCTGCCCTGTGCATTCCTTCTCCGATACTGCGATACCCCGATACCGACACCCTGGGCGCCTGCGTGCTGCGCCCTGTATTGCCTGGGGGCGCTGTGCCCTGGGGCCCTGGATTCCCTGTATTCCCTGGGGTCCTGCGGGCGCGTCTGTGTCTGTGGCACGGTGCCCTGGGCCCCGCCGCTGCGCCCCGCCGTGGTGTGCGGGTGCGCCCTCTGTGCGCGTTGGAGAGCGCGTTGTCTACTGCTGTGCAGTGTGTGCTGTGTGTACTGTACTGTAGTGCACTGCGGTGTGTGTACTGTACAGTATTGTGCGGGCGCGTATTGTGCGGCGGGATAATGCGGTGTGTGTGTGTGTGTTTGTGTGTGTGGATAGTGCAGGGCAGGGCACTGTAGTGTAGTGCAGGGTGGTGTAGTGTATTGCGGTGCGCAGCGGGCACCCACACACCGCGGCGTGTGTGGATGTGCCTCGGGGCGGCGACTATGGCGATGTGCACTGCAACGTGTAGCGGTGTGGCGTATATAGCAGCGATGTGCACTGCCACTCTCCCTCGTTCCCCTGCTGGGTGGCGTGGACACCACGTATCCATCCACTGACGTAGTGCACCATTGCAGGATTGCACACACACACTCGCACACTCGCATTCACACACACTCACCTACAGTAGTGTGTTCGTCGCTTCGCTCCTCACACACAGTTATACACTCCCGTGTGTTCGTCGCTCCGCTCCTCACACACTCCTCACACCCCCACACATGGACAACTTCCGCGACAGGCGCCAGCAGGAGGCCGTCCAGGACATAGACCTCATGATACAGCGCCTCAGTGCCGCGCCGAAGCAGGGCGCCGCGAGGGAAAACACAGGGACTGCAGAGAGCGCTGCTATACAGGGTGGCGCAGCTATAGGTACCCCCACGGATATGTTCGGGGATAATTTTGGCGATAATTTTACTGATAAGATAACTGATAGTATCCCCTCTGGTTTTGATGACCCCCAGCTCTCAGACGAGGCAATGCTGCAGCAGCTGCTGCAGGGCGTTGCGCAGCCAGATGGCTCTGCACAATTACCCCAGGGAGATATGCCCATGGGCACGCCTGCCCTGCTCGTTGACGACTTTGACGAGGTGGCAAGGAGTATATCTGGAAATGATATCCCAGCTATATCCACCACAGAAATAGAAGGCTCTGCTCTCCCCACTTTTCTGTCCCCACCGCTCCCTGACATGGACACCAACAGCCTCCAGGCACCCAGTGCATCCCCATACCTCGCGCCACAGGACACGTATCTCATGCCCGTATCCCCAGGAAGGTCAGTCTCCGGCGACAGCACCAGCATCAACGACGATTTGTTGTCAGTGTATTCTGGCGTCTCGGGCATCTCGGGCGTCTCCGCAAACCTGCTCCCAGTGAACTCCCACGGGTACAAGCACGCAGAGACAGCAGACGATATCGATACACTGCTGAAGAATCTGCGGGATGAGACGGCAGACAGCGCGATGCCCCAGACGCTCGCGCCGCAGACACTCGCTCCACCGGGCGTCGCGCCAACGATATCCATCAGCGAGTTCGAGCAGCCGCATGCTGTCGAACCGTCACAACCGTTTGACACTCTCCAGTTCAACGATTTCTCTCTCGACACGTTGTCCTCTCCCGCGAGTGCACTCGCCACACCCACAATGTCCTATGGCGGCACTTTATTGCAGCCAACAGCAGGCAGCACGCCCAGGGACAGCACGCACGCAGAGATGGTGCAGGGCCGCAAGGAGCGCAGGCGCAGCCACACCCAGATACAGGACGGGCTCCGGCGCTCGCACAGCCGCTCCGAGGGGCACTCCCCGCGCCAGCACGTCGACGAGAGCAGGATATACCGCTCCGCGTCCATAAAGTCCACGGGGTCCCAGTCCCGCTCGCGTTCCAGCTCCCACTCGCGGTCCCACTCGCGCTCGCGGTCACGGTCCCGCTCCCGCAGCACGAGACCCATCAGCTTCGACGAGAAGGCACGGTCCATCTCGCAGAACAGGGAGAAGTTGCTCGAGATGGCAGACATGCAGCCAGCGGGCGACGCCGCACCCAGGGACACGCCCAGGGACGCCACCGCGGCCAACCCGCAGCTCGCTGACTGGCTCTACGGGGAGAACCCAAACATATACAGTGAGTTCGAGGGCGTCAAGAAGGAGGAGCCCGCGGGGGCCCGCGCCGGCGCCGACCTCGGCATCGGCCTCGGCATACACCAGGACGAGCAAGAGTACGAGGATGAGGACGAGGACGACCCGCACAGGAGCGCCGCCAACTACGCCTGCGAGCTCTGCGACAAGAAGTTCACAAGGCCGTACAACCTCAAGTCCCACCTCCGCACGCACACCAACGAGCGGCCCTTCATCTGCGCCGTCTGCGGCAAGGCCTTCGCGCGCCAGCACGACCGCAAGCGCCACGAGGACCTCCACTCCGGAAAGAAGCGCTACATCTGCGGCGGCACCCTCAAGGACGGCACGCCCTGGGGCTGCGGCAAGAAGTTCGCCAGGAGCGACGCCCTCGGCAGGCACTTCAAGACCGACTGCGGCAGGCGCTGCATCGCGCCCCTCTACGAGGAGGCCGCCAGGGAACAGGCATGAACTGTCAAGGAAAGCAACATACTCTTATGTAACTGTAACTATACGTCGGCGATGCCATCCAATTGCCAGCCAAGCGATGAGCCGCTCGACAAATTTATTATTACTTCAAAACGCAACAACACACACTAACGTAAACAACCGCAACGCAAAAAGACACCAACACAACAATGTCAGGAAGAGTAGAGCTATCCCCACAGTACATCGCCCAGCTCATAAGGGAGGAGCAGGACGTCCCTGTGCAGGTCGTCGCCGTTGACACGCTCCCCACGTCCGCCAAGAACCCGGTCAACAAGGCCACGTTCGACACCTTCCTCCAGGGGACGGTGTACAAGGCCTCGACACTCACGCAGCTGCAGGAACAGACCGATGCGCTGGTGATGCGTCTGCAGCAGGCTAATATCGTCGCTGCAGCGGTGCCCATCATCGAGACGTCGAGAAGCAGCGTCAGCGGCGCCGGCGAGAACCCGCTTCCCGTGTCGCTGACTCTCCGCTACCAGCCCAAGTCGCACTTCACCGCAAAGACCGGAACCAACATCACCAACTCTGGTCAAGGTGACGCATACCTCACCTTTCAGAAGCGCGGTTTGCTAGGTCTCGACGAGACAGTGACGCTCGACCACAGACGCGACACAGGAACCAACGCCGGTTCGAACGTGTCGGTGCTATTTCCTTATGTGGTACCGGGAAATGCGTATTTGAGTGGTAAAATCGACATGTTCGATGCGTGGAAGTTCTTGGGTGTCCACGATCGCGGTGCCGCCGCTAACCTGCACACCTGCTACACCCCGAAGTCCGGTAAGTGGAACCACAGCGTGACGCTGGACTGCATCGAGCGGGTCTTCCACAACTCCGCCTACGCCCTTCCAATCAAGGACACAAGTACGCTGGTCTCGGAGCAATTGCTAGTGCAAGAGGGGAAATCCTTATCCAGCAGTCTGAGGTGGTGCGCCTCCCGCGATGCCCGCGACAGCACCATTGCTCCGGCCACTGGCCACATGGTCAAAGTGGACACCCAGATCTCTGCTGCTCCAGAGACTGCCACTCCAAAATTCATCAAGGCGAGTTGCGAGTCCAATTGGGTCCGTAGCTGGCTCCACAACGACTTCCTCACTCTCAGCGCCACAGGCCGCGCAGGGTACATCCATAACCTGGACCCAACACGCAGCTACATCCACTTCGCCGACAAGTTCCAGAGTGGTGGACCTAACGATGTCCGCAGCTTCGCTCCTATGGGATTGGGACCACGTAGCCTGGGCCAACCGCTCGGTGGTGACGCCATGGTTGCATGGGGACTGAGCCTCTTCTCACGGGTGCCGGTGGGACCCATGCTGAACTCAGGGTTCAGACTACATGCGTTCCTCAACGGCGGTAGGCTTGTAAACCACAATGGTATGGGGTTGGGAGACCTCGCAAGAACGCTGGCTCAGGAACACTCAACCTCGGTAGGACTCGGCCTGGTGTTGCGCCATCCAATGGCCCGCTTTGAGCTCAACTTTGCCGTCCCAGTGACCACGCACGACGGCGACATGGTTCGGAAGGGCTTCCAGTTCGGCCTGGGATTTGAATTCTTGTAAATAAGGATGTGGGAGAGAGTAAACGTTCATAAATAAAGATATAACAACAACGCGAATTAATCGCATCTATGCGCTGTGCTGAGAAGCAATCCACGAATCGTGGATGGAGATGACCTCAGGGACAATGAGCTCCTCGATAGACTTCTCGGGGGCATCGTCCTCGCGCCTCACAGCGTAGCCATCCCGCTTCTGTGGCGTCACGAACACCACCTCTTTGCTTCTTGTCTGCAGCAGGTTTCCAATCACAAGCTGATGGCTGTAGCGGTCCAGTGCGTACTGCGCCTTGTGTACTAGGATGGCCTTGTCGGTCTCGAGTTTGAACGAAACGATCATAGCGTGCGCGGCCCAGGTGCTCACCAACCGGCTGAGGAATTTAGGAACTGGGTCTAAGTTTACAATGAGTTTGCCATCGGCCGTGGTAGTGGTACTCGCTGATGTTTTGTCATCCTTGGCACCATCGCCCAAACCATAGTCCCTACTTTGGATCTTGTGTTGGGGCAGTTTCGAGTGTGGAACAAAGAAGTCGCTGACCGCGGCAGCAAGGTAGAAGAGACACCCTTCATCGTCCATCAGCTTACCAACACCCTTCAGGGACCATAGGTACTGATTGACAGTGGTGAATGGCAGTAAGAGTAGGCGTCTCTCGGTGTGGACATAACGCTCGTATAGCGTCTTGTTCTGTACGAAAGTCTCCTTGAATTGCTCCTTGAGAGTACCGTCAGCGTTTAGGTAGTCCAGGAACAATGTACTGCTGCTGTGAGTGAATGCCCTATTGTAAGGTGTCAGGGAGAACTCTCTGTGTAGGAAGAGTACACTATATCCGTTCTTCAGGAACTGCTCCGCGGACGCGGCTCCTCTCGTACCAGCAGAGAAGTTGTCGATAAAACGGACGGTGTTGTTCTCGAGTGGAACCGTAGTACCTCCAGATGTCACCAGCACGATCTTGTGGCGACCCTGTTGGTGCTGGAATTCAATGAACTCCTTGGCCTGTGCGATGAGGTCATCGAGGTACTCGGGCTTCGGGTTAGTGGCAAAGTAGAGATCCTCCTCACTCGAGGTCTTGGCGACTGGGAAGAACTCATCCTTCAACGAACGATCGATCGCATGCTTGATATCTGTTGTGGAAGTGTGAATATTTGTCATTATGATGTGTTGTGCTGTGTTTATTGCTTTGCGTTGTGTTCGTTGTGAGGGTATTGTGAGCTTTGACTCGAGATTTTCACCAGCGCTCTATTATAATAAACGCCTGTGTGCATGTGAAATATGTATTTGAACACTAGACATCTGTGTGACGAGGGAAACTCATCCACAGAGAAATGAGTAGTATCCTCTAGATGTGTTTAATGTTGGGTCACACTTCTTAGGTGTTGTTTAAAATGTACATTAGATAATTGCAATCACGTGATGTGATGAGTCAGATCTACTGAGTGATCTGCATGACCAGGAGAGGTAAGGAAGTAACTAGACGCCGTTTGAATTAACCAGGAATTGAATTCTGAGAGTGAGTTGGATTGATGATGTATAATTTAAAGGAAGATTGTTCATTGCCAGGATTCAGATTTCTCCAGGGGATCAGGCACGCCGCCTTTCAGCCGCACCTCAACATCTCGAGAAATTCAGTGATGTAGCATTAGAACTCTGTTTTATATACTAAAGTGTTATAAACTACTCTTGAAAGTTAGGATTTCATTACTATTCGTCTTCTCTTGGATCATCCATGATACGCTGTTTTATTCATGTCTCGCTGGATAAATTGCCATCTTTCATGCGGATATTGCGATTGCTCGACCAAAGCGAAACAGCATTATGGCTCCATGGAATTGATGTAAATATATCAAAATCTATTAGGCTGTGCATCGGAAACGCTTGAAAATGTTATATTCACAAGGCTCTCCCAAAGTAACACTAATCCTGCCCAACAAACCATATTGTCAACCATGCGTAATGTCAATGGTTACCACAACTCCAATGCATACCTGATGCATTGAGTTGGACAAAAACACAGCTTGTATTACACATGATGAATGGCCTCTTGTCCAGTCTCGTTTAAGACCACCTGCTAATGCTTGATGTAACACAAAACATCAGTACATATCACACCTTCTGCAGGTACAATACCCTCAGTAGATACTTGATCCACTGTTCGTGGTACCGATCCCAGTGATCGTACAGTGTCACCATATCCTGCACTACCTGCTGGACCTCTTCCAAGTCGATCTGCGAGGATGCGAGGAACTGTGCGTAGCGCGCCTGCGCCTGCGGTCTGCGCACTTGCAAGGTGACAAACATACACGCCGCAGCAGCGATATGTGGTGGGTACACCAGAGGTGCATCCGTGATGTATGAGTCGTTGAGCAAGGCCCAGCACTGCTGGACGTCGTCTGGCGACAATGCAATGCCCGAGGCGCGCTCCAGGGCGTCGATCTGATCATAGCCGTGGTGCACCTCGAGCCACCCGCCGAGCTCCTCGACGAGATAGAACTCGAACTCGGTGACCTTTGTTGGGTCGGGCGGTACAAACTCTGGCCAGATGGACCGGGCTTCTGAGACTAGGGCTCGGATGTACTGTGGACACTCCTCCACTTTGCAAGCAAGGTAGACGCAGGTAGTGACGAGGAGATACAGGTTTGCCTCTCGCACGGACGCATTTAACATGAAACGTGAGAGGTAGACGTGTGCGGTGGCCAGGGCCGTCTGACGGATATTAAGTCGGCGACCCAGCTTCATCACCAGTAGGAAACAGTATATGCGGAGATTGTAGTCCTTGTCGTAGTGCAGATCACGGTGATGTATAGGGAGGGTGCGAGGGGCAGAAGCTGGGACAGATACATTGGCATCGTTGGAAGTATCGCCTATCGTGTCTGCTGTGTCTGCTGAATCAGCCGCAGATTGCAACTGCAGTCCCTGTGGCCACCGTCCTACCTCCCAACGCCAGAGCCGTTGTCTCCGCCGTTGAAGTTCGCTCCTTGAGCACTGCCATTCGAGTCGTTGTGTGGATGTCCAATAGCTGCCACTCATATATGGTTCGTTTAAAGTGGGTTTGGCTGATTGTCCTTGGAACAGTGTTATATCGTCGCTCCCTCTCTACGGCCCTGCGTATATGTACATGTATATTACTACACATACAAGCGTTACTATGCGAGAGGCGGTTGAGACTCCCGACAAGTTTTCGGGGAAGCGCGCGACGACGCGGGCCGAAAAATAAATACCACTTTGCACCCACACACCTCATACATTGCAGACTTACGAACCCTAACAGAAAATAAACGCCGCGACACCCACACACCGCATTTTTAGCAAGAGGTGAAAACTTTTCAACGACAACCAAACAGGCGCAATTTGCGCTTCGCCATATAAATAGACGCACATAACGTCTGTTTCCGTTGCTTTCTTTGGCACTATTTTGGAATATACATACTACGGTAGCGCGCGCCGCAGAACCGTCGCCGGGGCTAGCACAAGCTGTTTCATACGGCAAATTCAAACATGCCCTGGGGAAAGTCTCCCGCCAATGCAGAGGAAAACTCGGCGAGATGTAAAAACTTCACTACGTTTAAACAGACTCGTCGGGAGGGCGTTCGCGTCCTCCCTCTCGCCGCAGTGCCGCCGTTAACGATTGTGGCGCTGCGATGGCTTTCGGCATCGTGGGGGGTGGAAGTTAGATTTGGCATTTTTGTCTTTTCTTTTTGTTCTTTCCCTCTACTTCACACAGTCATGACGGTAGGTTTCTGTTCGTATGCTTTGCATATGTATCAGGGCCAACCCAATGGAGCTTACTGCGGATCGCGCTCACTACTTTTATTAGCCACGGTGCTGGTAAGTTTCCTTTCCATTGTTTGTGGTTTGAGAATCTTGCGCAGCGGTACGTTCATACGTACACGTGGCACAATACTGTGCGGTGTTTTAAACACGGGACGGTATAATAATAATGAATACTCTCCGGTCACATAGTGTCCAGGGAGACGACGCAACACAACACTGCTGGCGCAGTGTTGCGTGGCGCAACTACTTCACGACGATGAAACATCATGCAACAAGAGTCAAGCTCTGAGTGTCACCCTCTCTTCAAACTATACGGGGGTGAACGCACGGACGAGAATTGCTTTTATTCTGAGTGTTGTAGTTGCCTACAGTTATATTTCTTGTTGATTATCTCTTATTCTTGTTATTTGTATTGACGTACGATATTGAGCACCTGGTTATGACCGCTATAAGAAGCGCTACTGTGCGATAATAATATGTCGGCGCATACTTGTAAATTATGTTAAAGTGAAGAGAAGCAGTCCGTTGTCCGCTTCCCTTTCACCAACAAATAGATGCGAACTGTATTTGTTTCTATACAAACAAACTGATAACTCCATCGCAGCGGATCGAATGATGTCCATACGTGCCAAACACCCTATATAGATGTCCTCACTGTGTAACCTTCTTTCATGCTATGCTTTTACCCCTTCAACAAAATGTCGCTGATAATATATACTATCCTGTAAACAGGCCATCCCACTATCTTGACAGTTCCTCTTACGAGCCATCCAAAAGAACCAAGAAATGACCAAGAAAAGCACGCCATCCCTGATCTACATTTTCAGCATGTCTGGGTATTATAATGTTCCCGTATGTTTCTAAACTGTTTCCCGTTTCCATTTGGGATCTATAAACCAATATTCCAACTATGACAGAAGATTTACGGGCAGTTTGATTATCTGACAGAAATCAATGGCAATCGCTGACTGACTGTCCCCTCGCAAGTCTCGATCCGAGGAACTGCTCTATATCAGTTCTATAATGCTTCGCATAACAAGTAATTTTCCATACTTCTTCAAATTTCAAGAAACCGTCGTGCTCTTCTTTTTTGTGTCAGGTGTAAAATTACAACACACTTGTTCCGTCGGAAACCACAATCACTGTTCCGTACCGCTTCCATAATGTTTCGCTGATCCAGTACAGGTTTTTTCTTAAAAATAAAAATCTTACACAGGAAAAATTTGAGTGGACAAGGAAAAACGGCAAACATTTTTTTCCACAAAAATGCCTGTTCTATATAGGTTCCGTAACGTTTCCCAGATCCATAAGGTTACTCAGGGGGGATTTTGAATTGACATATGAAGGAAGACTGCGAAAGTTAGTCGGAAGGAGACATGATGACTCCCAAAGAATTCAGTGGAGGTTTTCACTTCTGGTTGTTTAGGGTGACAGTGGTGCCTCTTGCGGAAAGTACTCAGAAGAGCCCGCACGAACAGAAGCCCCTAGAAAGTTCGAAATACAATGCACCAGTGTTTCTAAATTGGCACGCTTATGGTACCGACTCGTAGACGTTTCTATAATGTTTCTACATCCATAAATGTTTTATTTCCCGACATAATATCGTCCGGTAAAAATTGCCTGATTTTGAGTATAAAAACAATAGGGAAGTAGGGGGTTGCATTTGTGATCCAGCGTTCTTACTCCTTAGAGTAATCTGAATTCACAGTTCCTAAGAATGTCGAATCTAAGTTAAGACACGACTGACGATTTGTCTTGTATAGTAGAGCATTATATAGAACGTTCCGTTTTTAAAGAATCGAGTACAGGGGAATACTGGACTGTGACAGCTGTTGAAGTTAGATATTGTAAGTCTTGGGCCATTCTACCCAAAGATAGATGGTCAAATGTACAATAAATACTTTAACTTGGCAATAATGGAAGACAGGGAATAATCAGATACTCCATAGTCACCAACGGAAATCCCACACTTCAGACTGCTATATATAACAAATTTTTATGGAGCTTCCTCAGTTTGAAACAAGTCACAAAGGCTGAACAATATTCTGCTGTACTTTGAAACAAGGTATGAAGACTGGCAATTTTATGAAGATGACTTTATGTCAAGAGATATCTAAATACAACAGAAAATGTAGTTCTATTCATAGACCGCACTTGGCTGATTGAACTACAATCTATGGAACGATGATCAAAGAGCACCGTAATTAACACACAGCCATTTCATTTTCTCCCAACACAGAGTGCTAGTAATCAACACATTTTTAGCTTGGATGAATGCTACCATAAGCTAAAAATAAATATAGAATCTATTTTTAGATTTCCCTCGACTATGGACATGACTACTGCAATAATTCTTTGAACAATTATTATAGAAGGTGGCACAGTTATTAAAGGAAGTTGGCATTCCTGGGTGGCTTAAAGATACCACCGTTCTCCCTGTCACCCCAAGAGATATGCACACAATTAAAAGGAATGTAGTTACTGAGCATCTCCAAGGTGAAACAGGATATGCTTATTACAAATATGACAAAGAGCGAAAAGTAACATGCCGAATGTGGTTATGTCCTGGTGCATAGTTACCCACCTGTGACCGTAAAACACACATCGCTCAGATTACTCCAGAGAAGCCATCTGCATAACGTTGGAGAGTTCATAGCTTCAAAGGCGAAAATTCGCGAACCATGCATACAGCTCATGAGGTCTAGAACAATGAGGGTTCTGCTCCTCTGTGCGCCTGTATCTGTGCAGGTCGTATAGGAACGGAGAGCGCAGGGCCTGGCCAGGTGCCAAAAAATGGCGATTCGCGATGCACAGATCATACCGCGTAACCGTTGCTCGCGAATTTTTCACGCGCTGGCGTTTGCTCAGTATTTTCCCCACATCATCACGTCATTTAGTGGAAGAGACAGTAGGAAATACGTGTAACGTGCATGACTGGCATACGCAATAATTGTACGTCATACACTGTGGGGGTTACTTTTATGGGGTTTTGCTGGGTAGTTTCTTTAGACCAGCGTTTTGTATTTATCGCTGACAGCAAGAAGAGAATGCACAGGAGACATCAGAGCATCTTCGCAGCTCCTTCATAGAGTGGTATCCATCGGATGTATAGTTACGCGCTGCTGAGTGTAACAACTAGCGCACGGACAAGGTCTCCAAAATCGTGCGTACAATAACAATGGCCCCTTCTCACAGACCAGTAAATATTTCTGCAGCTGTAGCTGAAAAGTACCACGTACAGGGCCTACAATACACCTATTTTACTTCAGTATTATTCAATATTTGCGACAGGAAGATTTACAGTAGAGAGGACCGCCCGCACAAGACAACTCGAAATTTTTGTATTTTGTCTATTCAGGGTTTCCAATTCCACCTGTTTGCAGAACAGTGCTCCTTCTACGTCCGATTGTTTGTACTGAGAACAAAGTGATACTTATTAAGTCGCTACGTGATATCCGTGGCAATTATTTTCTGCATGACTATTTCTTCAAGATTTCAGATTTTATTGTGCAGAACCGTTTTTTTTTTCTGCAATTTATTGTTCTTGAAAACATAGGTGATAATCCCTACACAATTTGTTCGGTTTTGATGCACAATAAAGTTTGATGCAATAATTACCTAGCAATACCGAGATACGTGTTTTCTCGCCATCGGATAATGCGGAGAATAAGCCTCGTTTTGCAAGTGAAATTGTGGATGATACGAGATTTCTCTGAGTCCACTTCTCAGGTTTCTCTCAAGAGATGATGCGACATCACGCGAGATGGCGAGAATATACCATTTCGCATTGTATCTGGACTTAACTTACAGCGCTTCAGTAATCTAAGCGTACAAAGTACTGACAAACAATGTTTCTATACGGGTCAGTGGTATAATGTTGTACATCATTTTGGGTTACTAAGACTTGCTGTATTTTACGTACCCCGTATATTGCCCATGTTTCTCTTGGGAGCTTAGTGTTCGTACCTCGGCAAATCTGCCCGCAACCTTATTTTACTTTCCTTGGGCTTCACATCAGATTTAGAACCAACACCGAATAATACATCTCATATGCTTTAAACGATGGATGACTATGCGTCACTTCGTGGTTTTCTTAGTGACGCCAATTGTCTCAAAACCGATCTGTGATATGTATAGTTGTCGAGTGGTGGCTGTGTTGCTTTTGGAGGTGTTGAAGGTAATAGATTGACACACGTCGTGATGCATTTGGAATAATTATCAGCTGTACTATTGGATGCTATTGAAAACATATAAAAGTGGGAATATTAAACCTTCACTATAGATATTTTCATCATTGGGTCATAAAGTTATCCATATTGTTAACCACTTATTAAAGAGGATCATCACGCAAATATCCAAAATAGTCCAACTCATTCCAAAGATGGAGGAAATGCTATTTTCAGATGCACCCAAGGGAGGCGAAAATAAAGTTTCTTTTAAGTCAAAATGTTCATCAGTTATTTCATTCATCAGATTTTACTTTTCTAGTGCGGTTATTATGATGACGGCTCATGTCTTTATCCCAAGTAAGATATTCTTCAAAAGACAGTTTAAGAATACTTCCAAGAAGGGCAGAAGAATTATTCTGTCTTGTTCAATCATTGTCTTCTTATTGTTTTTGTTTCTTCACCATGGTGTGGGTGGTACCTACACATCCTTCCGCTTTAAGCATGGAGATAGCCTAGTTCAAGTAAACTATAGAAATGACCTGCTGCATACTGATGTGACTGATATCATTAATAGATCAGACTTTTCCACAACACCCATCACCTCTCTAATGTTAAACCAGGAATACTCTGCTAGCTCATTGATTGGTTACGTCTCTAATCTAAATGTAGACCCTGAAAATCATCCAGCATCAAGAGGTCATCATAACCATCCCACTGATGTGTCAAGCGGTGTTATCGACGTGAAGGGACTGGAAAGAGAAGGTCGAAAGGCATATGATTCTGTTATTACGTGCGACGACTTATCCTATGAGTCGACAATTGAACATGCGACTGAAACCAAGATTCTTGGTGATGACCTTCTATCCCTTAGACGTACACTTTTAAAGAAGAAAGACTGGTTGTCTAGAGAACTTGTGGACGATGCTGATTCCAAGAAAACAGAAACAGAAATAGTGGAGACACAATGGTTCCGGTTTGGAGGTTCTTCAGTTTGGTTAGAGAGTGAGCAATGTTACCTTGTATTCTCGAGAGTTGTCTATTCACGTCGGGGGGAGAAGAACCACCCTCATGTTTCACTGATTAGGGCTCAAGCGTTTGACAAAGACTGGAACGAGTTGCTCGAAAAGAAGATACCCTACCTTGATTCCCCTCCCCCTTTAGATCTGGACCAAGAATTGAAGAGTTTGAATACAGAGTTGTCTATTGAAGATTGTTCCAAGTACAACCACGATTCAAGAGAATTTGAAATGTGCAACATATACCAGGCGAAGAATCAAATAAACTGGGATAAAACTAGGGATAGTGTACTATCAAAGTATTATATCACATACCCCACTATCCTTGATATACATTTCAATGCTAATGGCGATTGGAGGGGACCTGAAGATCCTCACATTATTCTCAGAGATACCGGTCTCACGGAAGAACCTGTTGTTATCTTTAATATGGATGATCCGAGTGGTGATGGAAGACGCATGTTTAGTTTCATGCCACATCGCAAAATCGAACCTCTAATTAAGCTCACAGCGCCCGGTCGCTCACTAAGAGCTTCTGAAAAGAACTGGACACCATTCTTCCACCCTTCTGATTTGATACAAAATGAGCTATCCCGTGGGAATATCCATATGATATATTCTTTCAGCCCACTCGAGATTTTTAGATGCTCCTTAAATGATGGTGTCTGCCAGGTCGTTTTTCATGCAAGCACCCTAGAGCTCTCTGAAGATAACAAGTTTGGTGGTATGCGGGGTGGAACACAGTTTCTACCTCTTCCTAAACATATTCCCAAAATAGCCGGTAAGAACATTTGGGTGGGATTTCCAAAATTGCATATTTCACATTGTGGATGCGGTAACATTTTCTACAGACCCATGCTAGATGTTTTGGTAGAATCAGGAGGTGTGTACCACCAGGAGCTTGTGGTTCCTGCCATGGATTTCGATATTGATGTACTGTCATGGGATCTCAAGAGCACCGATTGTATGGAAACTAATATTTTAAGTCCTAACTCTATTGCCCACTGGGACGTCGTTAATCAGGATCGCTACACTAAGCTCTTCACCGATTATATGACATTGACCGTTAGTGAATCTGATTCCTTGACGAGGGTGGTTACTCTACGAGGAGTATTGAATTATGTTTTAGGGATATACAATGACAAAGACATCCTTGATGACTTCGTCCCTAGCAGACAGTCTGATGCCATTATTAAAAAGACGCTATCATGTCTAGTCGAGCAAGCTAGCGAGAACTGTAGAAAATACGGTGATAGTCATCGCACTGCTTCAGACTCTTTTGGGAAGTTAGTGGATGAGCTTAGAAAAGCAGGAATTGAGATTGAAAAGCAGTGATTATCCTTTGGTACCTTTCCATTCTATGTTACTTCTTATATATTTTGTACATTATAACCTGATATGCAATTAAAATGACCAGAGGCAATATTTAAACATTATTCAATGGTAAATATCACAATGTTGTACCTTGCCATATCACATTTGCGCATATAGCATATTCATGTGTATACTTTAGAATATCCTTATATTAATATTATTGAAAATAATTATGACTATGTAGAAAGTAGTAAAAAGACTGACACACCGCTATGGATTCTAAGTCTGCACTGTAGAAAATGGAATATACCCTCGGAAGCTGGATAATAACAGATGCTACCAAGGCATGCACGGCATTCCTTCACATTAACGTGTCATGTTTTCTCCTTGTGCTGCACCTCTAATGATAACAGCATGCTCTTAGTACACCTGACCTAGAGCAACTAGGATACATGCGAGGGACACGTATGGACTGGCACGCTCTCCAAGTCTGGCCATCTTCCAGAATGCACCCAGTGCTTCGTGGTCCTTATAGCGGTCCAACAAGGAAGGCCACTGTGTATGAACATATGTGCAACTGCAAATCAGCAGAAGTATAACTTGGATAAGGGAACTGAAGTTGAATAGGGCAGACATTCTGGTGCTCTGTGTGTGCTTCTTCTCCTGGTTGAGTGGTTGGTTGGCATAATTGGTGTTACTTCCGATCATCTTTTTTATAGCAGCGCGATTAGTGTTACCCGGAATTTAACTCACATACAAGTGGTAATACAAAATAGCCGCCGGAGAAGAGGGAATAAGAGGTTGTCAACCTAGAACTTCAAAACAGAATGTGTTAGTATAACACACATTTTCTGTTGTCAAGTTTATACTCAACAAAAAACATGTTATGTTTCAAACAGCAACAGTATATGCGCGCTAAATAGTAGTTTACCAATGAATATATGTCAGATGGGGAGCATACCCCTAACTATACAAAACTCCAAAGACCCCAAACCATTTCTCAATAGTCCAAATCACCCAATTAGAAACTCTCGAGATCGCAAATGCCCTGAAGTTTCGTCAAAACTTCAGTCGATAAGTAGGCTTAATTTCAGAATAGCTTCCTGGGTAAGAGAGTAAAGAAATCGTAACATCATAAATATTTACACATTTAAACAACGGTTGTAATACTGATAGGAGTAGCGACAGAAACTGAAGGTGTGCAAGGTAGTTGCTTCTTTAGTAAAGGAATGCCAGCATCCTGCGATACTACCTCTTTAGCCGATGCCTGAATAGGGGCAGATGGCTCTCTTCTCACCAATTCAAACAATGAAGTACGCTGCTTCCTGTATTCAGCGAAATGCTCGTAGTCACTCACTTCAACGACATCAAAGTTATGCTTGATACGTTGGAAGAAGTGACGATCAGCTTTGCGGCGTTTGCGGTAAGCCATAAGCACGAGCGGTGGATGGTCTCCATCAGTCAGATCCATCAAAGTCCGTTCAAGCAGCGGGAACGCAGCCTCCAGGTAGACACAATCGGCGGCCAGAACCACATCTGGGTGCTGGTGCTCCTGGATCAGGGCTGAACCCCAGCATAATGACTCAGCACTGGCAACGCTGCTCACATGGTTCGAGTCGATATTCGACTGCATTAGAGGAACGAGCTCACCGATGTCGGTAACAGTAACATGAACATCACCCATCTCTGTAGGATGTTGCTGAGCGAGAAGCGCGACACACAGTCCAACGACACCAGTTCCGCTTCCAAGTTCCAAGACATGTGTTTTACCCTTCACATGTGACTTTTGCGACTCATGTGCATCTGTGGCCGCGCGATGATGTTGCCATAACAGCCCGGAACCGTCGCCATTCTCACTCTTCTCTAGAATGTACTCACATAGCAACTCACCAGCTATCCAAACTTTGCCACCGCACCCACTAGCGCCACCGTCTTCCCCTATATGGAGCGGTGGACTGAGCTTGCCGCCAAACGAAAGATCGCTGTTCCCGAGATGCTCGGTCGGGCGCGCAGGCACCAAATCTCCGAACGATCCAAATATACCTTCCATTATCAATTAGTTACAGTATGCTGACGTGTACCAGGATCCCGTCTATTCTTGTCTGTCGCCACCCAGCCTCTTATATACTTTTTGGGCTCGTATCGAGGGTGCACCAAACGAGTAAAATGCCGCAGCTGAAAAGTGCCGCAGGAACGCTGTTGACACATGTCACAAGAAATATTGTGATTATGATTATGACTAAGCTAATGAAGAAAAAAATGAGAAAGGGTAAAGGGTCACTGCTCGGAGGGAGCTTCAAGGGTGACGTGATGAATATCACCAGACAATTCCTGCTCGATGTTACAGAGCTCGGCAGATCCGGCAGCAAGGTTCTCCTTGCAGATCCGGGCGATGTGTGGCAGTACCAGAGTCAGATCCCGCTCAGAGTTGGCCGACACAGTAGTGTATGCAGCAGGGAATACCAGTCCCGTAGAGTTGGTGCATACCCAATATTGTGGGTCGTTCACAAGTGTATTCTGCATTGCTGGGGTTAGCATTTCGCGGAGCTCTTGATCTGTCACGTCAGGCGCGAGATCTAGAAGCTTGATACCCGTGTGTTCAGAAACATGGTCAGACATGTCAGGTTCCTCTGGAACAGTGATGTTCATCAACTGAACAGGGTTGTGAGTTTCAAATTCGCGTGTCTTACGTTCTTTCTCGGCCTGTTTGTGTACCTGATACAATGGTAGGACATCTGCGAGCGATAAAGTTGGCTTAGACGATGCAGAGCCGGCATCATCTCCTTGCTTCTTAACAAATACTGACCTGTTTGGCTCTCTGTCCTGGGACTCGGTGTACAGGTTGTATGCACGAGCGAGGTCCATTACGAAACGGCGCTGACCTTCGCGCATTGGCTTGAAGTGATAACTGGTCCTCTTTGGGTCCGCAATTAGTGAATCAAGTTGTGCAGCAATTTGTTCACACCAGTATGGCTGACGGGCATAGACGGAAACTGTGGATTCCACGTAAGGTAAACCCAGATCTTCGTATTCTCCTCCAACTTCAGCAAGCTTGGTCAGGCGGTCTATCTCGACTTGCGCTAATGTCGTACCATCAGAACTGTTCGCAGTAGCAGTGCCGTTACCAATACCGAAAGCAGCCTTCAACTGTTCGTGTCTCTTGACAATCTCACACTCCTCGTCACAGGGGATACTCTCATGAGAACCAGGTGTTTCAGCAGTGGCTGCACATACAACTTCTTTCTCTCGACGGCCACAGGGACAGTGTATCTTGATCAATGCACTGCATGGATCTTCGGGGCACGGGGTCATTCCGTGGCACGGACGTGGGCAGAGATGATCACATCCAATGCGCTTGCGCTTGCAAACTTGCTTACATTTGGTCTGACACTCTCCTGGTAGATGACACTTCTTCTGGCACCGATGCTCACATCCTTCTAATGGCTTACCACAAATCCTGCCGCAGGATACGTCGGTTTGGAAACATACAGTAGGAACCTTGTCCACCTTACCACACTTACATGGCTTGAACACTGGGGCAGTGCAAGGTGGGCAAGGTACATCAGCTGGATGACACAAGTGCATAGCGGGTGCATGTCCGCACTCAGATTCGCCGCGCACAACCTTGATACATGGGTGTCTGCAAGGTGGAAGCTTGGTTCCACAACGCACTGGAGCCTCAACAATCGTCTTGCCACATGGGCATACCAAGTCATTCGAATCACTCTCCAGACAAGGTGGGCACTTTCCAGGGTGACACTTGCGCTGGCAGCGGTGCAGGCCACAAGAAAGCATCAGATTACAATCCTGTACACAGACATGCTCTGGTTCAACCAGTGTCTCGTCGGCAAGATCTTCAGTTCTGAAATGCGTCTTTTTGCGTAGTTCGGCAGATGGACGACCAGGACAGCATCTCTCATGACATCTGTGGCGTCTGCACGACATAAGAGATTCGCACTTAAGGTTACAATGTGGGGGTCCCTCAAACTGGCAAGGGACCAGGAAATTGCTTTGATTGCATGCACATTTGACCTTGTCAATCTGCAGGCATGGATCCATGCAATCCCCCTCGTGACAAGTAAATGGACATGTGTGAACACCACACTTTAGAGATTTTCCACATGGCGAGTCACAGTGTGGAATTGGATCCGTGCATCTTCTGCGTGGCTCGGCAAGGTCGGCCAACGGTGTCTTACCACATGGACACGTTTTTAGAAGCTTGGGCGAGAATGGACAAGGGATTCTTCCAGAAATGGATGGTGGTGAAACGCACTTCTCAAAGAATGAATGCTTGTGACAAGCATACTCGACAGATCTGATTTCCTCACATGCGTACACGCCAATCCATGTCTCAGGGTCCTGCGATTTATCCTCAGGGATTTTCTTGGACTCGCTGACAACATGCACATCATTACACTTAATCGAGTCTACCTGGTGCATACCACAGTAGCACTTGATCTCGATACCGCGAGATTCATCTGCATGCAAAGTTTCTGGGCATGCCCCACAAATTCCAGAATGGCACACTTTCTTACATTTGTGTATCCCACATGGGAGTAGCAAGCCACATTCCTCGTCACACTGGTAACGATGTCTTCCTCTGTATTTCTTGGACTCGAAACAAGTGATCTCCTTGGTATGTCTTCCACAACGACACTCGATATTCAATGTTCTGGTACACTCTGGGTGCGGACCCAAGTGACATGTCTTGGAACAGCCATGGACACATGTGTTGGCGTTACACGTCTGACCGCACGAGTTTGGGCTGAGCTGGTTGGGCTCTGGGTTCACAACTTTGCCACACCAACATGTGGCTCTGTTCTTGACTGGGACCTTCTTGTTCACATGCGAACAGTTGGGGCACTTCCATGTCTTATCAACAGTGCGCTCTGTAGACTTCAGAGCCCACTCACGAATACAGTCGTAGTCAAAGACTCTGTAACAGTGGGGACATGCGTACATTTGGCACTGGTAGTCCATTTCAACAGTACAGATCATACATGTGTACGAGTCTCCCTGACGGATCTCCTCGACGGCGCGGTCGTAGTAAGCCATCTCCTCGAGATGGCTGTTTTCCTTCTCATCCTCACTTGGGTTTAGCGAGTCCACATTGTCAGACGATTGGGATTGTGTTAGCGAAGTGACACTGGCTTCCCTTGATGCTTCTGGTGTCTCCTCTGCACTCATTCAAAAGGACGGTTCTGTTTACAAAAGCGAGTTGCCTATCGTCTTGCGGTGTTGGAGTTGTCTCGAGGGAAGGTGGCAATAATGTGTCGAGATTGTTATGGCAGTTCTCTTATGACGTCGCTGCCTGTGAAAAAAAAATTTTCGTCAAAGACTTTGGCACATTTTGCTGAGCACTTGGGCGTGAAGATAACAATGACACAGTGATGCACAAACTGCACCACACAATTGATTGCCCTTGGGTATAGAATTGACTCAATATTTTATTATTTCTTGGTATATATGCGATTACAATGCGGTCTCGCTACAGCTTTCTCTCGAAAGAAACGGCGAAGAAGCCGATGCCACCGTCCTCCTTGGGCAGCGCCCTGATGCAGCCGTCTGCCATTTCCTGGCACTTTTCCTTGTCGTCCCTGAATATTTCCTCGAACTCTGAGACGAGGCCTCTGCGTGGCCATGAAGGTATGGCGCGCTCGCGCTTGCTGACGGTCCACCCCCACTCCTGAACCTTCTTGTCCAGAAGGAGGTCGATCACGACGCGCTCGTTCTCCTCGGCGTGGATGGAGCATGTACTGTAGACGATGCGTGTTGCTGTTGGGAAACTCATGGCGTGTTTCACGACCTGGAACTGGAACGATGCGAGTTTCGCGAGTCTGGTCTCCAGTGGATCGCGAGTGGGCTTGCTGTTATTAGCTTCGTCTCCATCGACGTTGTCATCCTCGTCCTGCTCTTGCTCCTCTGGGACATCCTCGTCCTCGTTGTCCTTCGCACCCTGCTTTTGGGAATCAGCGCCCTGTCTGCGGCTGTTCAGCGAGTCCACGTACTTTCTGCCAAAGATACCACTGCCTGAACAACTTGGGTCGACGATGAACCCTGTAACGCCCTTGCACAGCGCCGGTGTGGCAAGCTTCGTGAAGTCACCAACGTTGACCTGGATGTTCTGGGCACACCCTGCGGTTTTGACCATCTTCTGGAGGATCTTGGCACGCTCCGGGTCCTTCTCGAACGCGTGTATCTGTGGCTTGCGGTCCTTGCTGTGGCCCTGGTCAGGCTCATTGCCAAACATGTACGAGGCAACGTGTGTGGTCTTGTTTCCCGGGGCGGCACAGGCATCGACGACGATGTCGTGGGGGCCTGGGTTCAGAATGGTGGCTGGAAAGCAGGAGGCCCTGTCCTGGATGATTATCTTTCCCTGCTTGTACAGCTCGTGCGAAGTAATTTTGTCCTGCGTGTGGACACCGAAGAGCAGCGGCACAAACTCGTCATGGTATATTGTCCCAGGGACGATATCGCGCCATGAATCGACCTTGGTAGGGAACTTGCGCGTCAGCTCGTCGACCACTGAGTCTGTGTTGCCCTTGGGGCAGCGCAGCGGGTTCACTCTGACCCAGCGGACGGGTGGCACGTCGTCGTCGGTGCCGTCGCCCGTGAAGAGCTCGCTGAGGTTCTTGACCTTGAGCTTGACCTTGAGCCTAGCAAGCTCGGCATTCATGCGGGTCTTGTACTTGAGAACATACGACTTGATCGGGTGCTTACCCATCTGGATACGCTTGCTGCGTGACAGGAGCATGTCGTGGCACAGCAGCAGCAGCGTCAGCCGCTGGTACATGGGCTTGCCCTTGCGCTTGGGGATATCGTCGAGAATCCCAGAGCGCTTCATCACCTTCTCAAGGTATGGCTTGTAGCGCCAGCACGAGTCCAAGATCGCGTAGATGTGCTTGGGGTTGCTCTTGATCTTGTACACCTTGCACGAGCGCAGGACGAGCGTCTGCAGCGAGCCGGAGATCCGGCCGCGCGCCTCCTGCTGCTCCATGTACTCCAGCACCCAGGTAGCGTCTCTGTAGAAGTCCATTTTGGGATGTTCTGATATGTGGGGATGTGTCAATTGGTAGAGTATGGGCTCACCGACACCCCATTTCTATATGGGCATCTCATCGATGAGCTGCCAGTGCCCACAGAAACGGGCGAAACTGAAAATTTTCCACCCGAATCGGCCGAACAAAAAGAGATAGCCGAACCACACCCACACCTCCTGATATCCATTCGGCCGACCGTCTCGGCCGAACGACCGCCGAAACATCACTCCACACGGCGAAAAGCCGAGAATCGCACAACGGCAAAGACGCACAGCGCGCGAGAAAAACACCAAACAAAACGGGAACAGCCTTTGACGGGCTTCGTTGCTTAATTGCTGTGGGACGCTCTCTCCTGCTAATTACAATCGGAGGTGCGATTTATGCCACAAGGGTTTTGGTAAAGAGGGATATTTCAGATTGGAAACGGCAATTGGAATAAGATTATTACTGGTGGTAATAGAATATACTACGCTACAGACTCACACGTTCTCATTTTCCTCTCCATTTTACAATGAGTACGGTTGATGTAAAGAATGAAGGCGGTGACGAGAGTCATAAACGCAAATTGGAGGAGGATGGAAGCAACGGTTCCTCTGTGGTTGCGCAAAACGGCAACCACATGAAACGCCAGGTGATTGTTCCTCCCACGAAACCCAAGATCCACTACACCCCGCTAAAGACAGGGCTCTGCTATGACGTACGGATGCGCTACCACGCCAAGATCTACACCTCCTACTTCGAATATATTGACCCTCATCCCGAGGATCCCCGCCGTATCTACAGGATATACAAGATCCTCGCTGAGAATGGCCTTGTCCAGGACCCCATGCTCAGTGGTGTTTCCGATATTGGCCCGCTGATGATGAAACTGCCAGTGAGACCCGCCACCCGGGACGAACTGCTCGAGGTCCACACTGCCGAGCACCTGGACTTCCTCGAGCGTACACAGAAGATGGCTCGCGAGGAGCTCCTCAAGGAAACAGAGACCGGAGACTCCGTCTACTACAACAACGACTCCCTCGCGAGCGCCAAGGCGTCCTGTGGTGGTGCCATCGAGGTCTGCAAATCCGTCGTCGAGGGCCGCGTCAAGAACGCACTTGCAGTGGTGCGTCCACCGGGACACCACTCTGAGCCAGAGTCCTCTGGTGGTTTCTGCCTCTTCTCTAACGTCGCCGTCGCCGCCAAAAACATCCTCAAGAACTACCCGGAGTCCGTCCGCCGCATCATGATCCTTGACTGGGATATCCACCACGGAAACGGTACCCAAAAGGCATTCTACGACGACGAACGTGTGCTATACGTATCCCTCCACAGATTTGAGCTTGGCAAATACTACCCGGGCACTGTCCATGGCCAGTACGACCAAACCGGTGAAGGCAAGGGAACCGGATTCAACTGTAACATTACCTGGCCCACGGGCAACGTCGGCGACGCAGAGTACATGTGGGCCTTCGAGCAGATTGTCATGCCCATGGGTCGCGAGTTCCAGCCGGACCTCGTCATCATCTCCTCGGGCTTCGACGCCGCAGATGGAGACACTATTGGTCAGTGCCACGTAACCCCAAGCTGCTACGGACACATGACCCACATGCTCAAGTCTCTCGCCAGGGGAAACCTCGCGGTGGTCCTCGAGGGTGGGTACAACCTCGACTCGATCGCCAAGAGTGCATTGGCAGTCGCGAAGGTCCTGATAGGCGAACCACCCGACGAGCTGCCAGAGCCCGCCCGCGACCCAAGACCAGAGGCCCTCGAGATGGTTGACAAGATCATCAGATTGCAGTCCAAATACTGGAAGTGTTTCAAGCGCCGGTGCGGGAACTCTGGCTGCAACTTCAATGAGCCAATCACTGAGACTATAATATCAAAGAATTTCCCATTGCAAACGGCTATCCGTCAACAACAACTGCAGAACCTCCTGCTGGACAACTTCAAATTCGTGACGCTGCCACTAGTAAATCAGAAACTCGCAGAGGACACCGTCTTCTGTTCGCAGGACGTTTACGACGCATCCACACTGGTGATCGTGGTCCACGACACCCCGGAGATATGGGCAGGCAGAAACGTCATATCTGGAAATATCGAACCTTCTGCCTCTGTAATAGTTGACAACGGTCTCCCCTTTATCAAATGGGCGGTAAAACGCAACTACGGTGTCATTGACGTGAACATACCTCAGGCCCTGTTCGAGCAGGATAACTATTCGGCAATGATCACAGCTCAGGAGGTACTCCTCTATCTATGGGATAACTATATCAAATTCTCCACCAATGTCGCCAAGATCGCCTTCATCGGTATCGGAGATGCGAGCTCCGGCATAATACACCTGCTGGGCCACAGAGACACGAGAACTAATGTGAAGGCGGTGATATCGTTCATTGGAAACAAGCAACTGAAACCCCTGGTTCCTTTAGTTGACGAGTCGTTGACCGACTGGTACTTCAAGAACTCACTAGTCTTCTCAGATAAGACACACTCGTGCTGGGGTGACAATGACAGCAAGAAACCTCGTAAGAAGTACGGAAGAGTCCTCAGATGTGATACAGACGGTCTGAATAATATCGTTGACGAAAGATTCGAGGAGGCCACGGATTTCATCTTAGATTCCTTTGAAGAATGGAGCGAAAGCGAATGATGAGATGCATAGACGTTTCATCATGCACCAGATCTTGTTAAAAGATAATTTACTCGTGCCGAATAGATAGAGCACAGTTATATGCATACCCATAGTTATCATTAGTCTTCAACCTTAGCAGTCAATTAATCTACATATCATAACTATATGATAACCACTCCTCCTAAATTACAATTATGTACTGGCATAATACATAAGTCACTAAATAATAGTACAAAAAAATCATGCCTTATTAGAAATTTTGTTCCCACTCAAAAATGATGGCTTAGTGGGTTTCTGTGGTCTCAACTTATTAGGTTTGTGCGGAACTGTTGGCTTAGGTTTAGGTTTTCTGGCATGTTCTTCTTTCTCGACAGAAATCTCTGATTTTGCTCCAGTGTCACCCTTTTTGTGTCTTGAAACGAATGCCTTCCCGGACATGTCCAGCTTCTCTCTCATCTTCTGTCTCAGTAACTCTTTTGTCTTGTCATTTTGGAGTTTCTGCTCTGGAGTCAAATGCTTTTGAGGAGCTGGTTGTGACTCTTCCTTGTCTTCCACTTCGGTTGGCTCAGGAGCCTTCACTCTAGATCTCACGGGAGGTGGAGATGGTTTCTTTTCTGTTTTTTTGTTCAGAGAAAGATTGGACAGTTGCGTAGATGAATCCTCGTTGAATTTTTCAATATTTTTCATCAGAGATGGACTTGACGTATCGTCCACTGACTCTGTTTTGATATCATGGTCTTTCTTGTCGTTGAAGAGAGAATTATTTTCTTCTATGATCGAACTCTCGATGTCTTTTGAACTGTCCTCATATTCTTTACGAGATGCGCTAATAGCATCCTTGATTTTCTTCTCCAGAGCCTTTGTCTTCTCCATATCTTCCTTAGTGACCTGAACAGAACTCATTCTGCTGGAAATAGGGACATTGTATCTTCTTCTAGGTGGAAGATTAATCGTTTCGATAATTCTGTCCTCATCTGGACTGTCAGATTCACTAGATGATGTCGACACAGGCGAAAGCTGGATAGGTGGCTGTGAACTAGATTTTGACTTTGATGCTCGTTGTTTTGGAAGTTGTGAAGTTTGTGCATTTTCCTTCGAGTATGCCGGAATTGTCTTTGATTCGTGCAATGGTGCTCCCACCCCGGCTCCAGCGGTGTTGACCCTTTGCATACCAGCAGCGAGCTCCCCCTGTGTTGGGGCAAACGAATGGGATATGTGTGTTTGGAACTGCCCCTGTTGCTGCTGCTGTGGAATCTGGAATTGCATTGGGGCTTGTTGCATTGTATTTTGGGTTGTCATAGCTTGAGGTGTAGATCCCAATGAATGTGGTGCATATCCTTGGGCTAGCATATTAAGTTGTGGCATGCTGTTTGTATGCTGAAGTTGGTATGTCACGTTGTAGAAGTCAATTATTGGGCATGGAACGCCGAGTAGCTGTGATGCTCTCTGGACAACTTGATAAATATTAGGTCTGTCATTGGGGTTTTCCAAGAGCATCCATCTGACCAGGTTTTTTACGTTTTCGCTGTACATTGGTGCTGGTGGGAAGTCATATCTAGAGTAGAGAATGGCTGTTTCGCCGCCCTTTTCGAATGGGGTTGTGTAGTAACACAACTTGTACAGCAGGACGCCCAGTGCCCAGATATCAGATTTTTCATCGATTGGGAGCCCTCTGTATAAATCGATCATCTCAGGGGAACGATATTGGGCCGTAGTATTTTTCATGATATCATGTTGCACAAACGTCATTTCCTGTGGGTTAGTTGGCGGCCTGATTACTCCGCATACCGATCCAAAATCGCATACCTTGTATTTGTTGTCACTGGATATCAACACATTCTCAATTTTTAGATCGCGGTGAACAAGTGGTGGTTTCAATGCATGCATCGCTGCAACACCCTCAGATATCTGCATTATTATGCTGAGGACCTCAAATTCCTGTAGTCTATTTTGCAGTCTGGTATTCATGAAATCTATTAAGCCACCCCTTTCGCAGAACTCCATTAGGAGAAATACTTCGTACGATCCGTTGTAGGTGGTTGACTTAGCTGCGTGTGAATCAATATATGAGACAACATGGTCATTATTTCGCAGCAACTTCATAGCCTCGACCTCGGCTCGTAGCGTGTTTAAACTGCCTTTGTCTGGGACGATCACCCTCTTGACACAGGCAATGTCGGACTTAATAAATTCATCCGGTTGAGAAAGCTGACAACTGTATATCTGGGCGAAACCACCACTGGTCAGGTACTTTATAATACGGACATGGTGAGAGCCGACCGTCAACACGGCGCCTGGCTGATATTTATCGAGTTGCGGTTGATTCATAGATTTTTTTTCAATGTATGAGAAATGCTTACTCCAGATGACGTTATTGGATTATTATTGTTATTATGACGTCTGGGCTATCGTCAAACTCCTGTAAAATGGATGGACGTGCTGCACAAATTAGGATACGAACTAAAAGGGGACGGGTGGGTCGGACACTCAAAAAATTGAATTATACAATGAACAACGACCAAATAATGCTAAGGAGTCCAGAGATAGTTGGATCGCAAGGTGTGGGGAAGTAAAGAGCACAGCCCCCTTCCTATCTCCAATCGACTTTCCAGAAGTCTCCTAAATGAATCTCTCGATAGCACAAGCCACACAGCACTACTCTCGGCATTCCTGCCCAAGAAAGCTCGCACGAGTCGTTTTTGTCACTTTTGACGACACGTAAAGGCAAGTCAGAGGGGCAGCGACGGTGCACCCCAGCGGTGGATCTGGCGTGTTCCTGAAGTATATATTGCGGTGGTGGTAGCACAATATATTGTTGGACTAAATTCCGTGAATAATCACGCCTTCGACAATTCCTTATAATGTCGAACCTCAGGTCCTGTAGTTATAGTCTCATAAAATGGTCTTTATTTATTTTATTAGTGACAGAGATGCAAAATCAAATTTGCATGGTTGCTGAACGGTGCTTATGGTAATATGGTAATGTTACTTTACTGTATGTATTACCCAGATATATTATCTCTTCCACAATAATACTCCAGAAGAGAATGACTAAAAATATTAGTTATTGATGCCGACAATCTCCTGGTTGGTAATTATGGTATTGAAGTTCTTAATTAGGTATCATGTATCACCAAGGTGATCCTCAATTAAATATTCTCTGCAACTATATTTTGTTATTCCAACAGTGCGTTTTAGGTGCAAATTCAAAGCTACTCTCTAGGTTTGAGGCCTTACTTAATGTTCATTGTACAACGTCAATACATGCCCATGTCTGGAATATTTACCATAAATATACCCGTTTAAAATTTCAACCCATAGTTCATAACTAACAGATCCTATTCATACTTTCCCAAAGAGGAGAACGTAAATTAACGATATCTGAACAAGCGACTTAATGTCCACGCCAAACAAGAAATTACGGTCCCTTGGCCCAGTTGGTTAAGGCGTGGTGCTAATAACGCCAAGATCAGCGGTTCGATCCCGCTAGGGACCATTCTTTTTGCTTCCCTGGACCCTTGAGTCCTCACTGACCATTTATACCTTGAAATGGAAAGTTTTTGACCTTATAGGCAATACACACGTAACCTAGACCTCCCAATGAGCACAGCAAACAATAGATTTACACCCCTTGTCGCTAACAAACTCCCGCACAAGACCGAAAAAAACGGAGCGATGAACCCGTTGCAGATAGTTGCGGTGAAAAATATTAAGACAGAAAATATTGCACAGCTGAGTCGATGACCTTGATGAGCTACATGTCTTACACAACTCATAATTGGTAGACAGACCCACAAATCTTTCAAACCGCACATAACCACCATGTCATCTTATAAGCAAATAAACTCAATTGGGTTTGGATCCGACAACTGGTGTTTGGGACTACAACCTCTCTACAATCATGGACTACTGACCAGTTTGAGTAACGGAGAAGTTCACATCCTTGACTGGAACACTCAGACTACTAAGGCTAAGATTCAGACTGGCGAGGTTTCAATCAATCACATGAGGGTTATAAACAGCGACTTCCACAACGAGTCATGTTTCGCCACGGCATCGCTAGAAGCCGTAAAGATATTCGATGTCAGAAGCAACACTTGTGTTGCCACTATAAACAACGATAAAAACTCTCCATTTCTCTCTCTAGATTCGCGTCATAACATGTTGGCGTGTGGTACTGAGCTGAGCGGTGTCGATGCCGAGCTGTTCATATATGATACGCGCAACTACAAGGAGCCACTGCGCGGGTTAGTCGACTCGCATCATGACGACATCACAGATATCAAATTTCATCCATCAGACAAGAGCATTCTGCTGAGTGGCTCCACCGATGGGTATACCAACATATATGATCTAACACAGGAAGAGGAAGAGGATGCACTGCACCAGGTCATCAACTACGCATCGATTCATTCCTGTGGTTGGATCTCTCCCCGCAGAGTCTACACACTCTCTCACATGGAGACTTTTGCGATTAGTGAACTCAATGACAAATCCGACGAACTGAAGGAGCCACAACCACTGGACTACGGAGACATTAGAGAGAAGTGGGGCTGCGATTACGTCGTCGATATTTACCCAGGATATATCGCCACAGGCAGGACCCAGGAGGGAGCAGGCTGCCTCACAGTAACACCACTTGTGAATGAAATACCACAAACGGATAAGAGCGTAGTGATACCCCATGCCCATGGTGATGAGGTCGTCAGAGACGTCTTTATCCCATCGCAGGACCCACAGTTGCTGTATTCATGTGGCGAAGACGGTTACGTGAAGTGCTGGAAGAATGATACTGGGTCTATGCGTGTACCCGAGGGTTTCTGGGACTACACGAGACAGTTCAATGTGTTTGATGCTGACGAGGTAATGGGAGGGTCCGCGGTACAAGAGACATCCGAGCCCACAAAGAAACACAAGAAATCGAAGAAGGACAAGACCAAAAAGAAAAGTAAGAAATCCAAACACGCCCCGCGCTTTAACCCATATTAGGTGGAAGGGATCCAATTATCAATGGCTTGAGAACTCTCCTACCATAAATACACATACATATATATGCCTACTTGTTTACGGGAGGGTAACATCTGAATACCCACAGCGCGCAAAAAACACCGAGAAATTCCGATGAGCGTAATGGCAACACCTAAAAAATCGATAAATAACAACGTATCTAGAACTAAAAAGGGAAACTAAACCTATTCAACTGACAGAAGTGAAAAGACCTTGTTTCATTGAATTGTTTTGTCTTCTTATACACACTAAGACAAAAGCATCAATAGACATTTAAGCCTTTGCCTACGCCATGAGTAGTGTTGTCAACAAAAGTGGAACGCGTTTCGCGCCCAAAGTCAGACAACGTCGTGCCGCTGGTGTCGCTCCTCCAACAGCTAGGCCCACCGGTATCGTACCACCAAAGGAGACTATTATAGATGTACCACCAGAACAAAAGGGGACAGAGGCATCTCAGGGCTCGCAGAGCGCGATGGATGAGGCCTCCACGCTTGTCGCCTCACAGCCACCACTAGCAAAGAATGTCGAACTCGAAGGGCCTTTATCAAAAAGTACACAGGATACTGTGCCAGATATCATTGCTCCTTCTCCGCATGAAGGAAGATCAGACTCTATTACCTCGCTGGGAAAACCTCAAAGACGACTAAGCAGACTACCATCGTTAAGTAGCACTATGGGCAGCCCGTTGCTAAAGCCCAGCTTTGGCGAACCAAAGAATAATGGCAGAAGGCTCTCGACCATTTCCAAGCCTGAAAGAAAGCGTCCTAACAACATCAATAAGCTGCTATCTGAGAGAAACGACGACGCGACGTTGAATGCGATAAAAAAGCGCAGATTATCCAGAAGCTCCAGGAACTCTGCAGGTTCTTTGTCATCTGCATCTCGTAGGGCTAAAACTGGACGCAGAATCAGTGTGGTGTCAAAGATTATACTTCCCACGCAGGCAAACTCGGATGATGAAGATAAAGACACGGAATCAAATAATGCCCAGGGTACCTCTGGTTCTGCTGAGGATAAGGACGGGGATGATTACTTTGAGACATACTACGTTCGGAGTGTTACTGAAGTTCCAAAAGATATCGACATCACTGACTCTGCTCGTTACCTAGTTGACGAAGAAAATTTCACAATGGAAGAACTGTGCAAACCAACATTACACATTGGAGAGATATCCGAAAATTACGAACGGGCGAGGATGGCTGATAAACAGAAGTTAATAAAGAGAAAGGAACGGAGAGCGTTGAGAAAGCGTGCTAGAGAGGAGTTCAGATCCCTACAATCCTTAAATAAGGAGGAAGAGGAACTCGAAAAAGAAAAAAGAAAGAAGAAGAGAGAGGAGCTCCTTAATGCGGAGATTCCAGAGAACGGTGCACCCAAGGGTCAGCAAATGCAATTAAAGATTGGAGCTGATGGTAAGATGATCATTGATGAAGAATCGACCATTGTTGACAGACACAAAAATGCAAACCTGGAGAATTCTCAGAAGGAAAAGGTTGATGAAAATCCATTTGAGAACCTTTACAATAATGCTTCATACGGTAAAAACACATACACCGATGTGTGGACCCCAGACGAGATTATCAAGATGTACAAAGCACTCGCGATGTGGGGTACAGACTTCAACCTAATTTCCGAGATGTTCCCATACAGAACAAGAAGGCAAGTAAAGGCAAAGTTCCACAAGGAAGAGCAAAAACATCCAGTGATGATCGAACTTGCTCTGCGTGCCAAGCTCCCACCTGATTTTGAGTCATATTGTGGCAATATTCAGAGGGAGCTAGGGACTGTGGATGAGTTCAATAAGAAAATCGAGGAGCTGCAGACACTCCATCAGCTCAACCTTGAGGAAATTGAAAAGGCCAAACAGACCGCTAGATTGGAGGATTCCAACAGTCATCTCGATGATGATTCAGACAAGAAGTCATCTGGTGGTTTCAAGAAGAAATACCTACACACATACAGAAAAGCGGAGGTTGTTCTTGGTACAATTGATGATGTCAAGAAGCTGAGAAAAATCAACGAGGATGTTAAGGACGAGGACGAGGATGAGGACGTAAGTGGAAGCGATGACGAAGAGAATGATGGAGAGGCTGAAGATGAGAAGGATTAAAATGAGGAGGATCAAGCTGCTGATCAACCAGAGAATGATGTTAGCAATACCGATGATAACACTGACATATGACAGATGTGATGGAATAATAAATACATATGACACTTCACCCACATGTCTATCGCATTCCAGCATCTGCATCCGTTCTCGGTTTATTTCTATAAATTGAAAATAGAGGACCAATATATATCTACATGTAACATTATCACTATTTTAAGGTAGACAATAAACAACATATTTTAAATCAAAGGAAACGACAATTGAATGGATCGTGTTCGGCAGCGCAGCCAAACTTTTTTTTTTCAGTTTCGCGCCATCTACAATTGCCCACTGTAATAACAACAGTACTTGAAGTAGAACTCTTTGCAACTGGGATGAGGTTGGTAAGTGTACCAAGTGGAGATAGGGCGCGCAATTAACCGTTCAATCTGACATTATAGCAAATTGGTATACACATGCATGAAAAAAGTTTTTCGAAAAGTCGCTCTGAAAAGAGAAAGCGCTATACTATAATCATAGAACGAGAGAAGGACGACAACTTTGTACAGTTTGAAATACATCCGAATAACATTCAACAGAAGAAGATATTACACTGCACAGTTCTTATTTTGATAGCAGTATGGTTCTGGCAAGGGGCAGGGTCCATTTTTGATAGATTTCAACAGTACGACACGACTGCCAAAGTGATTGCGCTTGTTGTACTTTGCAGCTTTTTAAAAGACCCCACTATTGAACGAGTAAGCGTTTTCAAGAATTATGGGATACAGACCTCGGAGTTCACCGGTTTGAGTATTCTACCAACCTTTCTCAATAACTTGTTCTGCTCTTCGGAAGATTTGTTTATACCGCGGGATTCAATAGTTGACGTCATCATTAATGAGGGGTTTGTGCGTCAATGCCAAGTCATATTTTACCTTGCAATCATAATTAAAGGAGAAGATAAAATGAGGTTACTGTTTGCCAAGAGTCGACCACGTCTAGAAGACCAGAAGAGTGTGTACAACCTTGCACGGAATTGCCTATTTCTAAAGGAGGAAACAGAAATCATTCGTCAGTGAAGAACGAACAAGCATTACTTAGGACTATTGAATATTCGATATAGAGATATAAACGGCAACGAGAATCCAGTAATCATTGGAAGTCAAGAGCCCTGCTTGGCTAGTCATGCGTGTAAAAGTATTGTGAAGGGTCTAAATATTCCCTGGCATTGTGTTATAATAGTATTTCTAATAGTAGAATGTATTCTATCCTACAATATCATTTAATATTTGTTTTACACGGGCTCTTGTTTCTGCTGCTTCAGTGAAAGTAGAATATGACCATGTAAGATCCCGAGCTCCTTCCATGAATCCTGTGTATTTATTGAACTGTTCACTCATTGACCCTTTGTCGTCCATGTGAACTCTGACTACTTCCAGAAAGGTGTCTCCATATTTGAATATATTGGCCAGGGTAGCATTGAAGGATGCGCTATTGTATGGTATACGCACCTCGTCGTATTGTCCTAGATATCCGTCAATCACCAGGCCCCAAAATGGGTTAATGGACTCATGAATCACGATATCGTTTTGGCCAGTGGCATACTTCTCAGCCAACTTGTACATCAAGTGTCCAGCTGCAATCGTTGAGATAAACCACGGATTTCCTTCGCTTGTTCTGACACCATCGTAAATGTCCTCTGGGTAACGTCCTAACGCGACGCCTCCGTTAGGGTACCGCTTATTGAGCGGATATATCTGTTTCATTTCAGTAATCAGTCCATGGAGCGTGGCTAATACCCTAGTATCATCGACGTCGAAAGGCATCACAGCAGTTGTATTATAAGGATGTGATAAGAGAGAGGCGAGCACAGTGGCTATGTCCAGTCCTGACCTACCATGGCAAGGTTTTTGTGGACCCAGGACAAACTTCAGTAGTGCATCACGAGCGCTAATCATTTGAGATAGTAACTTCCCATCATTAAGCGGAGCGGATGGTTGTCTAAGCCACACTGGGATAGCAAGTTGCAGTGCATACAGTTGCATCTGGGCCGTGAAGAAGTGTCTTGAACTGCATTCTTCCCATAAATCGTAGCACTCATTCCCATGATTCATGACAATGAATTTCAAGTCATAATACACAAGTTCTTCCAGTATACCGGTAATGTTTTGAAACACGTATGGGTGTTCTTCATCGACTTCGGACCACATATCCTCCTGCGCAGAGTCGCTTCTGCTCACAAAATTGAGCGCAGCGATAACTCTGAGTGCCGGACCATCGTTCTGGGGTCTGCCCCAATTTCCATTGAACACCGTCCCATCCACGTTGTACTTGGGTTCTGCGACGCCTCTATAGTCGTCATCTGCCGCAAAGCGGCCTGACCTGTTGTCCAGGCGTTGCAACGCCACCGAGTTGTTGAGGTACTGCAGTACTGTGTTTGTGAGATCAAAATTGTCGGAAATACTTTCCAAGTATGGTACACTGAGTAAACCATTGATTACAATTGCACTGTCCCTTGTCCATTGGTAGTAATAGTCGGGTGATTCGCGAGATGGCGACGCAATTACCACCCCATAAGGGGTTCCAGGGGTAAACACAGGTGGTGTATCATCATTATTGTGATTATTACAGCTCCTTGGTGTATGGATGTTGCAAGACATGTACTGGAGAGACAACAACGCTTCTTCTTGAACCCACTGCGTAAATTCAGTCGAAGAAAGGGCGGAGGCGTTGATACTGCGGAGGCCCAGTGCATACCGTGCTTGGTTTACCGGGGTAAAGTCTGACAGCGTGATGTTTGCCGCAGCGAAGCTATTCTCCCACACTTCCTTTTCTAGGACATCCCTTGAGCCCACCAATGACACAAACGCACACATCAAACCCGCCAACACGGTGCTGACGAGAGATATCCCACCTCGATTAGGAAACCAATGCCGGCGCGGCCTCCACTCAGGTCCTGCGTCATCTCTCAAGGTTAAAGTGTGCATGTTTAATATCTTGTGGCGATGCGTTTTTGTTATGCGGCACTTACTCTGTAACCCCTTAGATGAAACAATATCGCCAAGCAGGGCTTGAAAACAGGTCTTTACAAGCCTATAACACGGCTACAAAGGTCTATGTGCAACATACGGGGGGTCTTACCAGAAGGATCAAACGACCACTAAGAGAACAGCTACCGATGTGGCCTTCCTGGTGACACATGCTGACGCGAGGAAACTGTGCACAACCGTGCATTACTGTGCGAGGTACGGGTGTAGATAGACATAAGGGGGCAGCAAGGGTTTGTGCGCGTTTTGACTGGCGCACCAAAGCTCCGAATTTCTCTGCTGCCCCGCAAAAAAAGGCACAACGTGGCGTGGCTGAGGACCCTCGCAGCGACATAGCCGCTGGGGAAACAACAGTGTCCAGATTCGGTTCGTAAAAGGGCCATAACATGCACACTACCCAAATAGGACATGGCTATTTCGATCTGGACTAATACGATTCGAATATACGGTGACAACATTTAACGGCTGGACCGATCCTTCGGTCGATGGGACTGTTGGGCCAGGGGTTCCTCCAGTGCTACTGAGGGGTTTCTTATTGCTCCCCTAAAAACATAACACAGTTCTTCTTTTTTTGTGAAACATTTCCGGATTGGGTATATACATTGCATCAGGATGCAGGGTTAAGAAATAATTAATGGACGAATGTGGCCTGCGGTACTTTCTCTGTTGGAGTGTTGGGGTAGTGGTGATACGGCGGCAGTTCTGTCCCAGGCAATGCAACGCACAGATACTGCTGCCTGATTACCTGACAACCAGTTACATGTATGGAAACTACGGGTTTTCTGTTGCCTACAGGGTTCAGCACCTTTCCATTTGGTAGTTGCATTACCTAAACGAGACAATGGTTATGGCGCCACGTTCATCTGTCCCTTTATGTCCCTCCCTTTTCCTTTGGCAATTTGTTGTTTTCTTTCCTTGGCACCAACGCACTCCGTGTTGTTAGCTATAGGTTTGTCATATACACCTAGGAATAATTAGGGGTGGGAAGGTTCTGAAAACTGCGTTCTAGGGAGTTTTGTGGGATTGTTAGGTATTTTCTTTCTCTTTGAGCAAACGCTTTCAATCCCTGCTGCGGAAGATTACATCAACTCAGGTGTTGTTTTAAACTGTCCTCTGTTTCAGATGTATTCTCTTTTTTTCCTCAAAAGAGATATAAATTGAATGATCTTTATCACTTAATGACCTGTTTTTATCTCATCTCTTTTCCATTCGCATCCACTTTGGTTTAAATTAATGTTTAATTATTTTATTATATTCCTCTTTCATTACATTACTAAAGACAGTATCTTACATAACATTACAACATTACAGTTGGTGACTTTTGACTACTAACCTAACATTCGCTATTCCCTTTCGTTTCCATACTATTCTTGTCATCTGTCAAAGGAAAATACATTGACCGACTATCATATTCACCTAATTGACAATAATAATTCTTATCCACAGTATTAATGTTAACACAATGGTGCACAATCTTTCCGATCACTTTGTCCCTACTGCTCTCAAGGCGGAGAGCATCAAACTCACGTCGAGTCCTCTAGATGACTATCAGCGGCTTTTCTTTGCTACGGTCCTCTCGAAATTCTACTCCGAGACTCCTGTAGTCAATGAGCAGATGGAAACTACCAATCTCTCCCTCCTGCTGACGCGTGAGCTGCGTCTTAGAAGTTCTAAATACAGATCTTCTATTTCAAAAAATCTGAGGTACCCACCGTACCTTTCTGAGTCCTACAACAGGGATGTAATGGCTGCTGACAGGAGGATTGCCACTGCATTGGAAAGTGGTAAGCCCGTATCGAAGAGGGCCCAAAAGGCTAAGGAGTGCTTCAATTCTTTCCAGATGAAGCTTCCTGATCTTGCATGGACTGTTCCACTATCTGACGAAGTTTCTTTACCAGCGGTTCCAAGGCGCGTTAACACAGAGACCCTCAGACATGTCCCAGTAAACCACTTACGAGCCATATGCCTCAACTCCAAGGAAGATATGGAGAATGTATTGAATGGCAACATAATCCTCCAATGTGAACGTGGTCCGGAATCCCCAAGAGAGGATGACGACCCGGAGGATATGTCGGCTCTATCGGTTTCTGTTGATATTAATGAGGGTATCACCCCTTCCATTCTGGCTCCATCCATTGCTGACATGAGCAAGTCCTCATTTAGTAATCTTACTAAAAACCAGGAATACCGTGTCGTCATGGAGGAGCACTATATGGCGGCCAACAGGCGGTTGATCAATAAGAACAATATGATCGCCTGGAGTGCTGAATCCGGTCACGTCTTCCTGACTGGTATTTGGAGAATGTACCAGGACGTGATGCGCGGACTCATACTTGGAAAAAGAGGTCCAGGTAACAACACCTGCACATACTCCGCACAGGAGACGTGCAGGTATGAGTTTGAGTTCGCGATTTCGGAGGCATTCTATAAGGCCGTTGAGGGTGAGCTGGTATCCAACGAGGAGAGGGTAGTCAAAAAGGCCCGTAGAAGGAGGTCCACCAAAATCAAAACCCCTGCGTGCCTAAGCACCATGGGTATTGTTGTTGGTGTGAATGAGGATGGTACCGCGTGCAGGTATTCCGCACTTCGGACATTGCCAGGAAATACTGAGAGCAGCTCCACCACCCATAACAGTGCGTCAAAAATTTCCTACACTGACATTCACTTACCGAAGTTTTGCACCGAACTCGATGCTGTGATCATTCAGGGATTCAAACAGGCCCTGATTGACGAGTACGGGTTCGATGCAAAGCACGTCAATGAGGAGATTGAGACCATTGCCTCGCTGGTCGAGAGAATCCAGGGTGGAGCTCTTAAGTTTCAAGGGATGTGGGTGCCAATGAATATAGCCAAGCCCCTGTGCATGAGATTTTGTTTTCCAATCCGGTACTTGCTGGTTCCAGTATTCGGTGAGGATTTCCCAAGGGAATGCCAGGTGTGGTATGAAATGTTCGCTCAATTGAGGGATGAGCGGATCGCTCAGAGAAGAAGAGAAGATCTCGAGCTCATTTCACTGATTTCCACACCCACCAGGAAGGAGAAAGTTTCTCCCAACCCTATGGCAATCGAAAATATCTTATGGAGTCCGACCTCCGCTAATGACGCTCTTTCAAAGTCCCCTGAATATCCAATGATTACATCTTCCTCAGCTTCCAGTTCTTCCGTGATATTTCCTGTGTGCAACGACTCAGACCGGTTATCTTACACTTCTCCTTTAACCACTCCTGTTTCGAGCAATATTCACCCAATTTCTAATCCTTTAACAGGCCAAGAAAAGAATCCACAGATTGTAAGTATAAAAGTCAGTTCTAGAGCTCCAGCTCCAATTACCACACCTGTACCATTCAGCGAAATCTCCAGAATATTTCCTAGTGCCAGAAACAACTCAGATGAACGAGCGCCCAACAGAGTAGATGGGGCTGTTTCTGGTGATTCATCGAATATCCCTAGATCTCGAAATGGGAACACATTCCGAGAACCGGGAGTATTCTAGACGAATCTTCCCTCTAGTCAGTATTCCCATGACGATTTTGATGGTAACTTGTTTTGTTCTTTAAAGATGGTAATTACATTTTTTTGGAATTTGCACTCCCTGGACGTCTCTATATTCATACCACATAAAAGTATTTATAAAATTTAAAAGTAATTCATTTATAATAAAAGAATAATGATAATTCCATTAACGTGGAGAAACGGTAAAGTTCATCATATTATACAACTCTTGTGCGCTGTGTATGTAAAGAATAGGGCAACATCGCGGCCTACCTCCTTAAGGAAGTGCACATCAGGATAACGAGCTGAGTGTACCAAAACCCCCAATTATATGTTATTTTTTAAGTCATCTATAGGAGAGTATAACAACGAAGTTGACCATTACTAAATATCAACTGAAGACCTGCTCATTCAAAAATCTATAGTAGATTGTTATCACTTTTATTTTTTTGTTTATGTTTAGTACTTAATTTGGAACCTTTCTGATTAAATGTAAAACTAAAATTTTTTACCAACATGAAAAAGTCATCATTTTGATTATCACTGCTACAGCTCTGTTGTCTTGAAAGTTCTATCGAAAGAAACCACAAGGTAGGTTAAGATCATCCTACTGCAATCCTTAACTGGTAAGCACTGAAGGAACCAAGTAAGCGATTACTAAATTCCTTTTTCGGAAAATCGTTGATTACACAAAGGGCCAAAGGTTTTTCTCTCAACGCGTCATCAAAACAACATTTGGCTCAACGACAGCAAATCTCCTCCTACTGTGGAAACTGAGAAATTTCCTCTTGATTGAACATACCGTCAAAAGCAGAATAGGGGATAGACTTGTTGTCTCCTAAACGAACTTATTTATACGAAATTAGCTTCCGTCCAATTATTAATATGGTGGTTGACGCACTAATGACATAATATTGATCCACCGGCATTTGAACAATGAAACAGCCTCCATCTATAAAGTACTTCTCCATCGACTTATTTTTGAAATGCCCAGCTATAATCATCGAGATGAAAAGTGGAACGTTTTTGCTTCTACAGATTTAATCATACAGATCCTCTGAGTATTGTCTCAACAAGGTGAATCGGTAGTGTTACCCCCTTATCGAACAGGTAGAACTGATGCATCTTGAGGGTTCTTACTCGGTATTATCAAGATCAGAGAGCATCATCGCACTTGAATTTTACAAAGGTGTTGAGAAAATTGCGAACACAGTGGCGATTAAAAGTCCTGAACTGCCCCGGGCGAGGTGCTTGTGAGCCTAGAACGATCTTTAGCGGTACCAAGCATTCAAGACAATAGATTTTCGTCATTAAGCCCTAGGATTAATTGTTCTTATCATACAGAGTATCTAGTCGTTGTGGGTAGAATTACGCCTTGGTTGTAACGAAATGCCTGTATCTACACACTTCCCCTATATTGCAACATTTGCATTCGTGATTCGTGACAAAGAATCTCAAATCTCAATGCACACGATCCTTAAGATTTAATGGAAACGTACTCGAACAAATCCAGATGCTTACCATCGACTTCAGACTACACTACTTATTGTGAGAAATGCTATCTGCACGCAAATTTAAGGATAATAAAAGCTAAAATTATTTTACACAACGCATCATTATATGCCGCCCAACATGAAATAATTCAACCAGTCATCCAAGTACTACAATATTACAGAGGTTGTTAAATACTGCCGGTGTTCCTTGAGGGAACCGGTGTCGTGAAAATCCTTTACTTAGAATAATTCTGCACTGAAAATGGAAATTGGGAAGTAGTAATATCTTGTTGCTATACATTTTTTTGTTATAGGATAAATACTCTACTATTCTGAGTGCTTCGTCCAAAATAAAAGACAGTCATGAAACGGATGGTCAAGAGAGAAACAAGCAAACTTCGTGATTTCGGTCAGTTATAGCAAACGGAAAGGCCGAGCTTTTTTTCATTGTGTTAGAACATCTAACGGTGGGGCATGATGTCCTTCTTTACAAATAAACATCACGGAGAGAGCAAATCATCGGCACCTGCATACGAGAGACCATCACCCACTAAACGTTGGGATTGGGTGTTACATCCATTTCCAGCCAGAGGAGCATGGAATCGAGAAAGGAAGGGTGATGCCAAATAAGCCTGGACAAACAGTAGAGTGTCCTCTTCAGTATTTCAATTTAAGAACGCCTTACCTCATCCGTAAAAATGCTTCAAATACCTCTTTTTTGGGGTAATTTTCCAAATCGGGTTATGCACGATGTAAAAGGGTGCCCGGGGAATAGTTTATTCACTAGTACAGTCTGTAGTTTTCTGGTTTAATCAAAATACAGGTATTGACAGGGAACTGACAGCCTGGTATTATGACAGGCGGAGTTACACTATTTTCTTCCTAAAGGCAGAACACTACCTAGAGTGCTACGTCGTTATACGTCGTTGTACAATGAAAGAGAAACGATTGGGATTCCTCGCTTACGTATATCCTCCTTCGACTAGACTTCAATCTTACGACATTTTCTACCTCCTCGGTTGTCCGTTAGAGTGACATCCTACTCAATGTTCAAAATTGAAATGAACGACTGAGATTTTGTCAGTATCCAACGACATCAGCCGTTCTTATTTCCAGCCAATGTTACCTTTTTTCCGACCTGCGTCTCGTCGCATTGCGTCAATGTCATGGTTAAATCCACACATTTCTGCTTTTCTTAATTTTGTTTTTGTTTCTGAAATGTGAATATATATACATCCTTCTCCTTTGCTTTGTGATCAGCATTTCTCCTTTCCCTTCTGGTTTTCGGATTAATCATTTTTGTTGCTATATTTCACAATATTTATATTGATAGAAGACAACATTCCAGATATAAATTTTATCGCATCATAGCTTGTTTATTTCCCTTCATAACCAGGCACTCATTACTTTTCGTTTATTACCATTTGCTTTATATTTTCTACTTAAGGGACTTTCTATTTTTCAGTCTTCAAAGATCAATTAGAGAAGCTATTATTCCAACTTCGATTACTAGTATTCCCTCTTTCGTTATGAGTCGCACCCTTTCTGATCACTTTGTACCCATCGTTCTCAAGGCGGAGAACATCCAGCTCACGCCCAATCCTCTGGATGACTACCAGCGGCTTTTCTTTGCCACGGTTCTCTCGAAATTCTACTCTGAGAATCCCGTAGTGAATGAGCAGGTTGACACTACCAACCTCTCCATATTGCTAACACGTGAGCTCTGTCTTAGAAGTTCTAAATACAACTCTTCTATCTCAAAGAATCTCAGGTACCCACCGTACCTTTCTGAGTCTTACAACAGGGATGCAATGGCTGCTGACAGGAGGGTTGCCACTGCATTGGAAAGTGGTAAGTCCATCTCTAATGGATACCAGAGGGCTAGGGAGTACTTCGACTGCTTCCAGATGAAGCTTCCTGATCTTACATGGGCTGTTCCACTATCTGACGATGGTTATTTTCCGGCGGTTCCAATGAATATCAACGTGGAGAACCTCAAACATGTCCCAGTAAACCACTTAAGAGCCATATGCCTCAACTCCAAGGAAGATATGGAGAATGTATTGAGTGGTAACATAATCCTCCAATGTGAACGTGGTCCAGAATCTCCAAGAGAGGATGACGACCCGGAGGATATGACGGCTCTATCGGTTTCTGTTGATATTAATGAGGGTATCGCGCCTTCCATCCTGGCTCCCCCCATTGCTGACATGAGCAAGTCCTCATTTAGTAATCTTACTAAAAACCAAGAATACCGTGTCGTCATGGAGGAGCACTATATGGCGGCCAACAGGCGGTTGATCAATAAGAACAATATGATCGCCTGGAGTGCTGAATCCGGTCACGTCTTCCTGACTGGTATTTGGAGAATGTATCAGGACGTGATGCGCGGACTCATACTTGGAAGAAGAGGTCCAGGTAACAACATCTGCACATACTCCGCACAGGAGACATGCAGGTATGAATTCGAGTTCGCGATTTCGGAGGCATTCTATAAGGCTGTTGAGGGCGAACTGCTATCCAACATAGAGAGAGCAGTCAAAAAGACCCGTAGAAGGAGAACTACAAAAATTAACCCCCCTGCGTGCTTAAGTGCCATAGGAGTTGCGATTGGTGTGAATGAGGACGGCACCAAGTACAAGTATTCCCCTCTTCAGGCATCACAAGATTGTCCAACGAAGGACACTAATACTGCGAGCAACACAGCCACCCCCAACAATGCCTCGAAAATTTCCTACAATACCATTCACTTTTCGAAATTTTGTTCAGAACTCGATACTACGATTATTCAGGAATTCAAACAGGCCCTAGTTGATGAGTACGGATTTGAAACAAAACATATCAATGACGAGATAGAAACCATTGCGCCATTGGTTGAGAGGACCACGGGTGGAGTTGTTAAGTTTCAAGGGATGTGGGTGCCCATGAATATTGCCAAGCCCTTGTGCATGAGATTTTGTTTTCCAATCCGGTACTTGCTGGTTCCAGTATTCGGTGAGGATTTCCCAAGGGATTGTCAGGTGTGGTATGATATGTTTGCCCGTTTGAGAGTTGAGAGGATTGCGCAAAGAAGAAGAGAAGATCTCGAGCTCATTTCACTTATTGCCATACCCACCAGGAAGGAGAAAGTTCCTCCCAACCCTATGGCAATCAGTACTATCTTACGGGATCCTATCGTTACAACTGATGTTCTTTCAACATTTTCACGAAACCGGAAGATTCCACCTTTGTTATCAGGCAATCCGAGAATCTCTCCTGCTTTGATTAGTATCGCCAACCTTCTTTCTGTCCCGAGACAGTTCAACAGGGATCCTGAACAAGTTATGACAACAGAATTGGAAGATGATGCTTCCCTAAACTGTTTAACAAATATCAATTATCAAGGTGCGAATAACAATTTTCTGAAAAGAAACAATGTTAAAAGTAAAATATATGCTGTTTGTAAAAGCTCGGAGTTTCACCGTAGATAATTTATTCGTGGTTCGAATTTAGTGTATACATCATTGATAGTTTATATTATAACAAAAAAAAATTATGTACATATAATTCTAAAAATTTAAAGTAATAATTATTTTCTTCTTTTTTTTTCGTTTTACATTATTATTCCACAATAATTTTTAAATTGTAATCGGTAAGCTAATATCTTATATCATTTGTTATCCCAAAGACAATGACAAATCCGAAATTAATGTTATTAAAGTTAAACTCCTTTGTTAAAATTATTTCGAAGCGTGCCTATGTGGTCTGAAAACAAAACTCAGATTTGATCAGTTACTCATGCCTAATCTTATTCCTTTTTTTTATCGATCACTGGGGTTCCTTTTAATAAGGATATACCATGTCTTGTGGCTCAAAGTATTCACTGAGTTCTCAAATCATTGCTGTGTAAGATGAGCTAAAATCCTACATTATTCTTTTACACCAATATACATCCTCATGATTTGAAAACTTACCTTAGGGTTGGCATTAATTAGTGGCGTAATAGGAGTTACTTGGTGGTTTTATTAACACAGAATGAAGCCAGTTGGCTAACATGTTATGGGCAGGCAGTGGCATTCCTTCACGGATCTGTTTAATAAATTCAAATATTGCCGCTTTAGTACAATAAAAAAACATGTATCCCAACAAACATACTTTTAAATCACCAAAAATATAACAAAAGGTGCATATACAACCCCTTTGACTTTCAGATACCCTTAAGACCCATTGATCGATCACCAGGGTCAAAAAATAATGCTTTCACTCGGAGTTGAACCGAGGATCTCCACATTACTAGTGTGGCGCCTTACCAACTTGGCCATAAAAGCTACGAATTTCGAAAATTTCGGATTTCAAGACAATTGAAGTTTCCAAAGGAGATCACGTGACGTTGTTAACTTTTGAATTTTAGTTATTGTTTTTACCGTGTTTGACAAGTCTGATGGTATGGAATAGCACTTTTGAACTTCAAAATGTTTCAAGTCAGTCCATTCCACCGGATTCAGTTAAAACTGGTAATTACGAAACTGTTTCTGCTGAGTGTTGTCCCCAAATATATTCCTGTTGAAAGGGAAACGTGTAAATCGTATGTTCTTTATTTTTTAATATCAGTGGGCATAATTATGTATAAAAATGTACTCAGCATACACTGAGGACCTTGATTTCATTTTCGAAAATTAGACGAAGCAATGGATAGCTGCAAATTATTTTTCGCGAAATAAATTGGAAAGAATTTCATGGGTTCAAAAATTAATGCTTAGGTGATGTACTTAATATACTGAATGATATCATCTGTGATGATAGTTGCTGTAGTTTTGTTCTTGCTATTCTTTCAAATTTCAAGTTATATATATATTTTTAATTATTGACAATCTGGAGAGCAAAATCATAAGAAAACAGTCATGAATGAAACTATACGCTATTACACGTGTCTTCAAATGGCTAAAATGTCATGAGACGTCTTCTTTTTCAAGCCATTTTGTTACTTGTTGAGGGATGGTCGATGGCTCTTTTTTGTTTGAGACCGCGCGAAAGCACGGCCGAACCACTTCGCGAGACAATCTATTTCGCTACAACAAGAGGACAATGTGTTCGGATTGCAACATCAAGAGACAGAATTGTAGGTCATCCACAACCACAAGGTACTGAAAATCTCAATACAGGAGATAATTGATAACCATTTATTTGATTACGTGTAATGGATTTCCTTGAATACCAGGACTTTGCTGTGGCAGATACCATAACGGCGGATCTGCCGGCGGGGGACTCACTTCCTGAACCAATGCAGCGTCTCAACTTGTCCAGTTATATTGGAGATGACAAGAAATCTCTTGAAGAGGGAGAATTCAAGCTCCCTGATATTGTGGCATCAGATAAAAAACTTTCAGGTAACGTCAACCTCTATGATAAAATGAGCCAATATGCCACATTGTCCATAGAACTTTTGAAGAACGAAACCGGCCCCACTGCAAACACTACGGCCTCTAATGCAAGTAATGATGACGACACTTTTACAGCATCAACTTCCAAAGCCACTGACAGAAAGAAAATAGCACACGATCTTAACAATATGATTAGCAGTTCATCTCTGGATCTAAAGAATATTAACACCAAGAACCAAGTTTTGTCAAAGAAGCTATCCAAGATTTTGAACGATTACAATGCCAGTAATTACCAAAATACCATCGAATTGAAGAAAAACCTAAGGTTCTTGGAAGAGAATGGTCATAAGATAGCACTTGACAAAGATAAACTGATTAGCCCTGAGTATATTGGGACGCTAAGTAGGAAAACCTTGAGGAGCGATATCGAAAATGAGGTTTTAAAAGAACACATCACTATTCTCGAAGAGTTCAGACCTATTATACGGAGAATTAAGAGGTTTTCTGGACCACTTGAAAAAATCAGACAAGAAAGTGAGGCTGTTTTAACGTCTGAAGAAAATAAAATCGCTGATTCTGACAAGACACACGCCCTTCTCAAAGACGTAGAGGCACTACGTTCCCAAATGGAGTTATTGCGAATTAGAAAGCAGTTATTAATCTCAATCAAGGACAAGTTTACATTAAACCAGCTCGAGGATGATACCATTATAAACGGTACTATTAATGAGGAATATTTCTACGTTGTCAACAAGATTTTTAATATCAGCCAGCATGCAACCTATCTTTTGGCTCTACCAGAGGAACGTGCAGGTGCATCGTTGATCACCAAAGTAAACGAATACAGCGGTATAGTTAACAAAAGACTTTTCAATTATTTGATGGATTTCTTGTACAACTTTGAATCTGGGGAGAGTTCTGTAATGGGCAAACGTTTCTATCAGGATTATAATACACAAACTTTCCAGAAGGCGCTTATCTATCTCTCCAATGATCTCGAATATTTCAAAGAATTCCAGTCCAAGGTCACGTCGGTTAGATCAAGAAGTTTCTTGGAGAAGTTCCTCGCGCAGTTTGATCCGAATAAGAAAAGTGCAGATGATATCAAACCAATTGTATTATCGGCACATGATCCAATTCGTTACATCAGTGATGTGTTGGCTTCAGTTCATGCTCTGATAGCAAATGAGGCTGACTTCATTAAGTCACTTTTCAAATTCCAATACGAAGAATTTGCTGATACCCCTAAATCGATCATCCAAGAAAACTCTGAGAACTTTTTAAACGGGATGGACATAAAACTACTTAATGAAATTGTTCAGACAATCGCTAATACTTGTCGTATCAGGATTGAACAAATCATAAGATTTGAGGACAGTGACACTGTTAATTTCGAGATAGTTCAATTACTAGAACTTTACCAGCTAATGTTTATTAAGAAGGGCGTAGCCAAAGACAACAGCTTGATTGTCAATCTGGAAGCTCTTCGTTCTCTGTCTCATGACAAGATCATTGCATCATTCTCAAAGTTCTTGGATGATAACGTCAAGAAAATCCAGTATACGGAAAACACAGATCTCTTACCCCCAGATTGGATTTCAGGCTATTTGAATAAAGTGGTCGATTTCTTTGAGCTATATGAACGGAAAACAGGTTCCCCAACAGATGATTCCGAGGAAGAAAACAAAACGCTTGATGCATCAGTCCTCGAGACAATTATTAGTAAACCATTTTTGGTGACTCTTCTCAAGCAACTCCAGGAGGCCTTCCCTTTAGCGCGTAAAAACGAACAAGCCAAGATTTCGCTATTGACTGTTGAAATCAACTGCTTTGACTTGATTAAGACACGTCTGCAACCTTTTAAAACTACAATTTTCAAATATGTGAAAAGCGATAGCAATCTACTGGACACCATAGCCTCCAAGTTAGATGAGTTTACCACTCAAATGAAAGAGGTTCAGACCAAATTCCTATTTGAGAATACCGGACTTGGTCTCTATAACAACCTATTCAACATGATATTTCCAATCGATTCCATCCAGGATGAGCTCGATTATGACATGTACCTGTCGTTGAACGAGAACCCTCTGATGCAGCTGGATACGATCGAAAAGAACGTTCATGACAAGTTGAACGAGTACCTGCCTCACGCATTAACGAATATCCAAGAGAACTTACTCTTCAAGCTAACATCTCCCAGTATTGCAGATGATATTTGCGAGGATTGCTTTGCGAAGCTGGCCAAATTTTACGGCATCTTTCAAAAGCTCCTCATTCACTTGAACCCAAGCCAGGAGCAACGTGTACTGGAAATATTGAACTTCTCACCAATCGAGTTTAACATGCTTGTGGGAATATCGTAGTAGGCACTTGCAAATAATTGCAATATACGCATATATATATAAATATAATAGAATATACAAAATAATCGTCCACATTATTCAGTGTAAGAAGAATGGGCTGGAATCTGGCCTCTACCGTAGCCGTTCGCCTCGTAGTAGTCCATTGGGTAATACGACTCGTCGAACATCACATCCTTCTCCATCAAGACACTGGCCTCATATGGAGTCAGCAGAGGCTTGTTGAAGGCATATCCCCAGTCGATTGACAGTCTAGGGCAGGCGACCTGGATAAACGCATCAATTTTGTCGAACAGTGCCAACTTCTGAGGGAAAATCTCACTCAATATGATCTTCACAACGGAGTAGCCCATCTTGACCAGGTTCTTCTCCAGTCTGTCGACTGTACCAATGTTACCCTGTCTACCGAGAGCACCAATGATCAGACCGAACACCTTAGCCTGCTTCGCAGTGGCGATGGCGTCGGCTCTGACTTCGACCAACTGCTTCTGGTCGTAGCCCTCGCGGGTGAACTTCCTGTTGTATGGGTCGTATTTGTATGCAGGGATACCAGGGTTGTGGATCATTGCTGACTCTAGGTGGAAGCGGCCGTCACCGATGAATATCATTGCATCGATCTGGTTTTTGTCCAGACGCTCGGATGTGCATCCCAGGACCTCTCCGCGGGACAAGGGCTTAATCTGTGGGGGGATGATGTATAGCAGGTGGTCATTTGGAGGGTTGTTGAGCAATTTATCCTTTATACTGTGCACAGTAGGGTTGAACTGGATCGTACTGTAGGTGGCGAGTCTCGTACCCTGGGGGAAATTCTTCTGCAGGGTCTTGATGATATGCGTCTCGTCGATGTTGATAGTAACGAACACATACAGCACCTTGATTGTGGTGATGTCGATTGGAACAAGGCACGAATGAGCATAGTGCACAATGAAGTCACAGTCAAGGGCCCTAGCCGTGTAGTCATCGATACAGCATGCACCGTAGGAAACGTCACCCATAACGACAGTCTCGACACCACAGAACTGCTCAAGGATGTCGCTAATGACCAAAGAGTATATCAACAGGCCCTCTGGCATCTGAAGAGCTACTCTCTTGGAGTTATTCTTCTTCAGATTCCATATAGTCTTGTGTATCTCGAAGTTGTAGTTGGCAGGGAGGAGTTTAATCGCCTCGTTGAGCTCCTCATCATGCAGAATCTCATCGGGGATATGTGTGATCATACTACGGGATCCATTGATTGTACTGCGGGCCTTACGAACCACCTCTTGGCCGTTGGCGTCTGACACCGTCTTCACACGGGAGCCATCTGCGCTTCTGGAACCGACAAATCTTCTTCTAGGGGCCTTCATTGGAGCCGGGGTTTCGTTATTGCTGGACATATTGGCTGGTTGGGTATTTTAATTCAAAAATAACCCACTACTACACCCAAATCAACAATTCAACCTTCAATACAACCCACCAACCTCCATTAATAAGCACCTAGACAGGGCCATTACGGGGCAGCGCATTGAAGCTCATCGCGGATCTGCCCGCATAAAATTTTTCAGCCCGGGTTTCGCTGTGGTGCAGGGGTGTATGGCTATAGCGCAGCGGTGCAACGCAAAGGACGACTGAGTTCTGGCTGGACAGGCGTTAGGATCTGCTGGGAAGGAGGGTGCTACAAGGGTGTGAGGTGGTTTCAGTGTTGATAATGAGCAATCTTAGCGCAGGAGTATAGCAGGATTGGTAGTATTGTGTGATATACACTTCACAGCCCAGCGGTGGACCTTTATTGACTAGATACTCCCCGGTATTTACATCGGTTGCTAACTGAGACCATACGGCGGTATAACAGTGGAATATAGACTCGCCAAAGGTTACTGCACCATTTGCTAAATTATACTATCACTCACAATGCTGACCATTACACGAGCTGTGCCTCGGTCTCGCGTGGGATACCTTTTATGCTCCCATTATTACAGTACAAGGGTACGGACCGATATATCCAGCAATAATACGGAGACAGTCCAAACGGACCAGTCGCAGCTAAAAACACCTTTAAACACAACAAAGAAGCAACCATCGGCTCGCCAGGATGACCTGTCTGTCCTCGAACAAGGAATAAAACGCACATGCGAGATATCGCTCGATTTCACAGACTACAAGTCGCATATAACGTCTCTGCCACCAAACTTTGGCCTCAACCAGAACATAGCCGTGGATAAGGATCTGGAAAATGAACTACAATCCATCGTCAAGTCGTTCAATGCTCCAATAGAGTTTGCAATGGGTTACGGCTCTGGTGTGTTTGCACAAGCTGGCTACGGTAAGGACAAATCGCAAGAGAAACCGCAGGTAGATATGATATTCGGAGTTAGAGATCCAGTTGCGTTCCACGAAACTAACCTGAAGCAGAACCCACACCATTACTCAGGCATGAAGGTGCTGGGCAGCAAATGGATCTCCTCATTGCAGGGACTCGGTGCCGGAATATACTTCAACCCGTTTGTGCAGATCAACGGGCACCAGGTGAAGTACGGCGTCGTTGAGATGAGCCGTGTGCTCAGGGACCTGGCCCAGTGGGATACATTCTATCTCGCGGGTCGCCTCCAGAAGCCCGTGAGACTTCTCCGGAGCAACCGTGACGTGATATACTGGAACCAGGTGAACCTGCGCAACGCAGCCACACTGGCCAAACACCTCACTTTGACCAAACACAATGGCACGTTCGACGAGTTCCAGTTCTACAGAGAGATCACTGCTCTGAGCTACCTGGGCGATATCCGCTATGCCTTAGGTGGCGAGAACCCGAACAAGATCGACAACATTGTGACCAAGAACTTTGAGAAATTCCAGTCGTACTACGCGCCTGTGTTTGAGGAAGTGGTGGTGCAGGGTCACCATTGCCTACCCGCGGGATTCACATACGAGAACTCACTTCACAAGCTGCGGGCCAAGATTGCGGAGTCCAGTGCCATCCAGACTGCCAAGGGGATACTGACGGCGGGTGCCGCCAAATCCGTGAAGTACGCGTGGAGCAAGAAGATGAAGGCGTGGAAAAGTCATTGACGCTTTTGTACATGTACATATATATATATTCCATATTCGATACTAATTTTTGTTATTACGCAAGGGGAGGATGTGCTAGGTGTATGATTTTACTGTGTTTTTTTCGTGTTTTATAGATGTATATGCATATGTGAATGTGTTTAAGGTGGTATATATATGGGTCATGAAAAGGGACGTGAACTAGGGAGAGGGAAAGAGGATTTAAAACTGTGGATATGACGAGAAATAGTTCGCTATGGTCAACCGTTCAGTCATTTAACAGCTGCTGAACGGAGCTAGCTGTATGTGTCTTTGTGTGCACGTAGTGCGCGGGGCTCGCGCACCTACTGCTGCTGCTCGTTTCGCTGCAAGTGCGCTCGTCAAAGTCCTCCCGTGGCTGAGTCCCGGGGGCAGCAGCTGTGGTGGTGGCCGTTGTTGCAGTGGTGCCAACGTTCCCTCCTTCACTATGTTTATTTGATGGTTGTGCCAGGACCGGGACGGTATGCGAGTCAGTGTTCTTTGGCATCGGCTTCAAGGGCGGCAGCGGCTTGGTGGTGGAGAGGATACTGGATATGATGGCCTTGCGCTTTGCCTCGTCGATGACGTTGAGGTCTATGACGCCAAACCCGGAGGCTGAGCGTGTGCGCCTGTGCTTCTTGTGCGTGCGCCACTGTGTCGGGTTGGCGGAGGGCCCGTTGCTGTCCCCCAGTATCTTTATCTTTGCAGGGTGGCTCGGCGAGGGCTTCTCGATTTCTGTGTTGCTGCTGCTGTTGTTGCTGACATTGTTGAAACTCAATATCGAGGTCATGGTGGGCGGGATATTCCTTGAATCCTGTGCGAACTTGCTCAAACTGGGTAGAGACATGTTCCGTGAGTGCCCGATGTGTCTAGCCTGTGAGTTGTGGGCGGACGATCCTGGCACAGCGTTGTTTGCCCCGGCACTCGAAGTGTAGTTGTGGAAAGTGGCCAGCTTGACCTGGCTCCGGGGAGAGGTCGGCTCCTCCTTTATGGTTACATTGCTCCCGGCAGCTGGGTGAGTCGCGCTGGTGGGACTGAGAGCAGCAGAGCCGTCCGGGTGGTACGCGAGCGACGCGACTGCCTGGGCGCCTATCCGCGCTGGCGAGTGCACTCTGCCGCGGGCCGGGGAGGCGCTGCGGGTAGAGTTAGTGGCAGGGAACTTGAACTGTTGCGGTGGTGCAGTGCCGGAACCACTCCCAGCACTGCTGACGCTGCCCCTGCCCCTGTCGCTGTTCCCGCTGGTGCTCCCGCCGGTGAGGGCTAGCAGCGAAGCGAGCTCCTGGGGCTGGACGCCGAGTCTTGCGGTCAGCTGGAGCAGCTCGATGGTCTTCTGGGTGTTCTCGAGGCGGAACTGGAGCTGCTTTGTGCGCTCCTGCTCGATCTGCAGCTCCAGCTCGCGGCTGGAGCCACTCCCGCCGTCCGGGTCTGGGTCTATTCTGTTACTGTCTGTCATGCATGCGTGGGTATGGCGGTTCTTTTCCCTTAACTCTTGCAGAGAGTACGATACCGATGACTAGCAAGAGCAACACGATAAGGTACAAGGCTGAACCCCAGTGCAATTATAATACAAGCACTACTCGAGCATCCGACCGGGAGGGAAAGGAGGAGATTTTCCCTATAGAGGCCTGGCTAGTCACTCCCAAAGGGGAGTGGTGGACCCGTTACGGGCACACGGCAAGTGCAAGGGCACGGGAAGGGTGGCCCGGCCTGGCCGGGACTGGTCCGGCTGGAGCACAACCCTTACGGGGAGCCACGGGAGGCTCGCTGCTGACAAAGGGAGGCAGCAAGGTCGGGTCCTTCCGAGGAGGGAAGGAGGGGATGGACGGAAGAAGGGCGGAAGAAGGACGTGCGTGCGAGCGTGTACTGGGGCGAGTGTGCGTGTCCACTTCGAGCTCTCTGCCGGATAAGGGCAGGGCTCCTGGGGCGGTTGTGCGTGCGGATGACTGACACGAGGGGCAGGTCCCCTTAGGGTTGTGTAATCCGGCGGCGGCACAGACGGGGCCGCAGGGCGCGGGGATATGTTTGACGGCCCGGAGTAATTCGGCGAAAAAACGCGTGGGGGCGTGGGGGTGGCGGTGTGTGGGTTGTGAGTGTGATACATATACGGTGTGTGTCAGGCAGGGCTGATAGGTAAGCTTCACGTAATGAAGAGAGTAATTAGTTATATAGGAGAGATATTATGTATACAACATATATAACCTGTTGCTTTGAATATTTTCGATGTAGGAAATATGGTTCGTGTTTCCCACCTAACAATCCATTTAGTGATTAATTAGGTATATTAAATCTTCGGGTCTCTTGTATGTTAGATACAAGAAACTCATATTATACAAAGTACAGGGTAGCCAGCATGGGCCAGAAATAGAGAGAGTAAGTGTCCAAAGACATGTACATCTCTCACAGAGACGGTGTGCATCGTGAGTGAAATTTTCACAACACTTACAGTTACCCGGCAATATTTAGTGCTCAATCCAGAGCCATATTGCGACAAAGTGTGATAAATATATAGTATATATCAGTCAGCGCTGGGTAATAGGCTACGTATGAAGAGTAGTAAGGTAGATAAGACGTTATTACACACGAGATATACCGAGTTGTGTGGATCGTCTCAAAGCATGGAAGGCTAGTTCGTTTTCCTATCTAATACGATATATATTACATAGATGTATAATCCCAGGTCTCTTGTATGAGATACCCGAAACTCATAGTGTAAGGGAGAGTAGCAAGTATAGACTCCTTATAACATCTACTCCCTGTCCTGGACATGAGAGTCACGCCGTGAGAGAAGCTTACAACATCGCAGTTACCCGGCAATGCTCACGTGCTCAATGCTGAGCCGTATTGCATCAGCCGCCCAGGTGCTTCCTATTCCAGGGGTACTTCACGCAGTGTGCCATGCACTCATGGATGGCACCCTTGCTTTGGTGATCTGCGGCGCACCAACTCCCACGTCTCTTTAGCAGGTTTATATGTAGCTATATGTGGTATGTAGTCCCGGTTACACAGTCTCCTCCTCGAAGACGCTCTCGATAGGCTTCTCCATGAAGGAGGCGTGGGTGAAGACGCTCATGCAGGAGGCACCGATGAGCCACAGCAGGGTGGAGATCGGGGAGGCGATGAAGCCCAGGGGCACGGAGACACACAGCAGCGCGGTGTAGAGCTGCGAGGTGTTGAAAGAGCCGAAGGGCGTGACGAGGCCCTGGCCGCCGAGCTTGTTGATGCCCATGAACCCCGCGATGACGAGCACGATGACGAAGAGCAGCAGCAGGTTGGTCAGCAGCGTGTAGATGCTCAGCACACCCACGATCAGCGCGTAGTTGCTGGAGTAGTAGCCCAGGTTGTACGAGACGCGCGACTGCAGGTCGCTGAAGTTGGCGGGCTTCGAGATGTTCTTGACGTTGAAGAACTCCTGTGGGGGGCGCAGCGACGACAGCTTGTTCTGCAGCGCGTGCACCTGCGCCTTGATGTTGTCGACGGACAGGCTCTCGAGAGAGATACGGGATAATTGCGCAAGGTTACCCAGCTGGTTCATGATGGAGCGATGGAGCGATAGAGCTATGCAGAGCTTACACGGAAGAAGCACAGCAGAATACACCGCCCCAAAGCCTCACATCTATATAACAGACGTCACCTTATATAAACACGTATCCATTTTTGGCGCGGCGGGCGACGACGCGAAAAATTTTCGACCCGAGGCTGCGCCGCGATAGCTAAAGATAGATACAGACAATGGACAATGGTGCTTGGCATTCTCTAGATGGCTACAGCCCCAGGTCCTGCTTCACGAGCGAGCGGCAGATCGGGTGGTAGCTGTCGGCGAAGCGGGCGAAGGTGGCGAGCGCGAGCGCGCGGTCGACGGCGTTGAGGAGGCGGTACCCCGGGCGCACGAACTTCATGCGGCCGACGGTGCCGAGCCAGTCGGCGAGCTCCTGGTAGTGCTCGGCGAGGTGCGCCGTCACCTGGAACTTGTAGACCTTGAAGATGACCTCCGCGTTGCCGGACTGCACGATCTTGGGGGTGTTGTAGATGTCGAGAAGCGTTCTGGCGGCCTCCTGGTGCTCGCTCCAGGCGAGTTTGCCCTGGGTGAGCGTCTCGAGGAACAAGACGGCCTGGTTGGCGTTGAACTCGGCGACGTCGCTGCTCTTGAACTGCTCGCGCAGTTGTTCGGGTGTAGCGCCGCTGGCGGCGGCGGCTACCCACTCGTCGGCCAGCTTGAACACGTTGTCGGCGAGCGAGGTGTCGAACTTCTGCTTGGGTGGCATCCCTGGGGCGAACAGCCACGTCTCCCAGTCGACAGAGTCGAGCAGCGCGCGCTTGTCTGCGTAGAACTCGAACAGCGTGTCGAGGAACTGGAAGGTGTCGAGGGACTGGCGGGCGTACTTGGCGAAGTAGTGCTTGATGAAGGGGTCGAACTCGGCGGGGCCGCCGACGAGGTTCTCGAGGTAGAAGAGGAAGTTGAAGCCCTTCTCGTAAGGGACCGAGGAGAAGGCCTCGTCCGGGTCGGTGCCGTCGTTGAGGCACTGCACGAGCGTGGAGAAGCGGGTCGGGTTGGCCATTGCGTCGATGGAGTTCTGGAGGTCGTTCCAGCCGATGAGGGCGCTGAAGTGGCGGGTGGGCTCGCCGTGGAGCGCGCCGACGATGCGGCGCTCGAGGTACACAGTCCAGCCCTCGTTGAGCCAGAAGTGGTTCCAGGAGCAGTTGGTGACGAGGTTGCCGGACCAGGAGTGTGCGAGCTCGTGCGCGATGACGTCGATGTTGGACTTGTCGTGAGCGATGAGCGTTGGCGTGGCGAAGGTCATGTTGGGCGACTCCATGCCGCCGTAAGGGTAGGAGTTGACGTTGATGAGGATGTCGTAGGTGCCCCACTCGTAAGGGAAGATGATCTTCTCGGCGGCCTGGATGAACTTCTCGACGTCGCCGTCGAACTCCCACTGGGCGTCCTTGAGGCGGAAGGGTTCGGTGTAGACCGTGGAGCGGGGGCCGATGGGCGCGTGTACCAGGTCACCGGAGGCGATGCCGATGAGGTACGCGGGGATCGGCACACTCTGCTCAAACACGTAGGTGCACTCGCCGTTGTTGCCACATTCGTTCTTGCTCTTTTCAATTCCGGAGAAGACAACTGGGAGCGGAGAGGTGATGCTGGCGGTGAATGTGGACTTCACGGAGGGCGTGTCGAAGCAAGGGAAGAGGGAGCGGGCGTGGATAGCTTCCAGCTGGGAGAACATGTATGGTTTGCCGGAGGTCTGCTTCGCGGTGAGCCACTGCAGCGCGGTGCACTTGTCAGTGGTCTCAAAGGACAGTTTCAGCTCGAACTCTGAACCGATGGACTGGGCGGCGTCCGGTGTGATAATCAAGCGGGACCCAAGGGGCTCCACGCGCTCGGCCAGCTCAAACGGAGCATCTTTACCGTCCACGGACACCTCCTTCACCACGAGGTGGGAGGTATCCAGGTGTATAGCGCAGTTCTTCTCGGCACTGGCATCATTGTGCGACATGGTGTAGCTGACAGAGCCAGACACACGGCTCTTATCAAACGATACATGCAGGTCCAGCGCAGTATGCTTGATAGCAAAGCTCTGGTAGTTAGAAAGCGTAGAGTAGTCGAACTCGGGGCAGGTCTTGGGGCGGCGGGCCTCGAGGGCGGGAGGCAGGGTCATTTTCGCAGCAGAAGCACTTATAGAGGCTAGTCTTTTGAACGATCTGACTATCGAATTGCGCATCAACATCGCAGCAGCAGCACAGAGCGGGCCGTAATATAGAGCAGACTCCTGGGAAATGTGCATCGACGGGGAGAGCAAGTGGACCACTGGATACCTTGGTCATTGGCAACACCCGCAGCCGCTGTTGCCACCGGCAAGATCTGCAGGCGGCCGGAACCGGTATCCCACTCGAATGTGTCAAAGCCCAGCTGGACCGAGAGTGAAACGCCGGAGGGCGAGGCAGGGGTTGCCGTGTGGGGTGATGAGGGATATGCCGTGTGGAGTGATACATCACGTGACGTGGGCGGGTAATGCCGAGAGGGTGTCGTGGGTGCGGTGGACGGCCATATATGGGTGGTCGTGGTGTGCATGGGATGGCGAGTACTCCACTTGGGAACTTGCAATGATAAAAGGGAAGTATTCCCTCTTGCGAGATTGTGGTGTTAAACGGGCGTATATTCCCTCTTGCAGAGTCACGGTGTGGTAGTGCTTGCGCGCCCTCATTGTTGCATAGTATGCCTATCTCGCTGTTGCCAGGTGAATGCGAACATCTCACTGTATTTATTCACTGTATTTATTGATGCATGGTTAACCTTCGTAGCTTGTGTTTGGCCAGTCGAAAGGCAGGAGGTATCACTGAGGCTAACCTGAAGCGCCGTGTCCATTGATCAGTTAATCTGGGGATGCGCATTCAACTCGTGGCTAATCCGGAGGGTCTATTCACTGCGTATTTTGCAGAACCTTCAGAGGACTGTCTTAATATCACGATGCATATCCACTGTGTATTTAGTGGAAATTAGCGAAACATGCAGACCACTGCATTAATAGTACGATGCATATCCACTGTGTATTCAATGGAAATCTGCAGAATATGCAGAACACTGGGTAGTCTCGTAGTGTGTATTTACTGCTTATTCAGCGGAATTTATCAGAACATGTAGACGGCTGGGTGGATCCAGAGGTGCAGGTAGCACGGTTATTCTTGAACCCCGTATTCGCTACTTATCCACTGGGAGTGACTGAAACGTGCAGCACGGCAGGGTTAAAGCAGCGCGTATTCATTACGTATCCATTGCGTATTCTCTTGAAGTAACCGGAGTTCACAGACGCAGCGTTAATCTGTAGGTACCATTCATTGTATTCTCCAGCAGTCACCAGAACATGCAGTAGGACGGGAAATATATTCCCAAATGCAATGGACAAAGCACTCCACTGCCGTAACTGCAATAGCCGCGCATGTCAGAAGCGGAGGCTATGTGAGCGCAGCGCCAAGTACGGCAGGGTATCTAGCAGTGATATGCCTGACGGAGCAGCATCCCTATATACATAGTCACGACTGTATTGCATGAGCACATAGACGCACGACATGGAATTATTGCAAAAGGCGAGCCGCATTGGGGTAATCACACGGGGCGAAGGTAACACTACGGCAACCAAAGGAATAGGGAACACTCCCTCCAACCGCCATCCCACCATACCAGCAATGCAGCAATGCAATACCCCAAAGCAATACAACAATACCCCAATGCAATGCACAACACATCACCACCAGCGGTACCAGGACCACAGACCGACTCCCAGCCGCGTCGCGGCACCCCAGCAGCGCCCTGCACTCCCACCACTCGCCACAGACCACAGCGCGAGGTATCGGGCGAGCGGCCTTGCCTGCACACAGAGCTCTGCAAGGGCGCGCACGAGCGCCACGAGCAGCGCGAGTGCAACAAGCAGTAGCAGACAGTACAGCAGGGGCGGTGAGTGCTGTGTAGGAGGATCGGTGGTGCGTATATGCAGTATGCGCCTGCAGTGCTGTGCGAGGGTTGTGTGGTTCTTGTACTTGTACTTGTTCTTGTGCCGGGGGGTGAGGTCCAGCTGTTTGAAGAGTTGTATTTGGGACATGGGCAGTGCGAGTAGCGAAGTGCGAGCAGCGAAGTGTGAGGAGCGAAGCGACGAGCACTGGTGTATGTAAGGGTGTGATGTATGTGTTGAATCTGCAGTGTAAATACACAGTGTATTTGTAAACAAGAGTATATATGTAAGCGCCTGCATGTACTCACATGGCGGGCTGCACAAGCCAGCCATCGCAATTTCTAGCATAGCAGAACATGTGCATCACCCATATACACAGCACAGCACCCACGACACCCGCAGCAGCACACACTCCGAGAAGGGACACGCCCGGCCGTCTTATATACACAGGGTATATGCGGGTACACGGGTACACGACGCACAGCCGCACCTCGGCGGCTAAGGGAGTGCAGTATACAGCACCCACACACCGCATAGTAAAGCACCCGCACACCACACCTCATCCCCGACACCCTCCGTGCGACCGCGCCGCGTCATCTTCTGTGCCGCCCTCCCTCTTCCATGTGCGCCCGCACCTTCGATGTGCCGCTTCTGTGCGCCCGCTCCTCTCTTGCTCGCTCGCTCCTCTCTTCGCTCCTCGGTCCCGCTCCTCGGTCCCCTCACGCTGCGCGCCTCCCGCTTCCCCTCTCGCCGTGGCGGTGCATTCCTCGGGCAGCGGGCTGTGTAGGGATGTCCCTGTGCACAGAGGGATGTCCCTGTGGATGCCCTGTGGATGCCCTGTGGATGCCCTGTGCACAGCCACGGGCACTGCACAGCCACGGGCACTGCTCTGCTCTGCACTGCAGCCACGGACGGCACTGTACCCTACACTACACTACACACACATCCACGCTCCCACCGATCCGTTGACCCGCCCGGCCGCCACGTTTGTCCGAGGCGGTTCTCAGGGTCGCAGTGTGGTGCAGAGTATATAGATGTACGCTACAATACTACATACAGAGTATATACATACAGAGCATACGCATACAGATCACAGCACTGTATATAGCAGCATATAAGAACATACAGTAACATATACCACAGATCAGACACTTCAACCTGGTATATCCGTTACCCCAACATACTCAAGTTACCCCAATATTTTCGCACACTATAGTGTCCGCGCCGCATATTTGTTACCCCAACACGCCCTGGTGCTATTTCCTACCCCAACGCAGTATTTCCATTATACTGGCGCTGTTTGTATATTTGTTACCCCAACGCAGTACTCCACAATAACATAATACAGTACGTTTTGCCATGTCGCAGCACAACACCATGACGTCCAACGTCTCAGACATGATATCCCAGCAGCGCGCCAACTTGCAGCAGCTGCAGAACCTGCAGCAGAACCTGCAGCAGCATACGCGCAGTATGTCGTCGACAGAGTATGCGACGTACTATAATATGCAGCAGCAGCTGCAGCAGCAGCAGATGCAACAAGCGCAAGCTACTGCAAATGCACAGGCACAGCTTGCTTCGCAGCAACTGAAAATACCCGCGCAACTTTCGCCGCAGCTTAACTCCCTCACTTCACAGCAGACCGCTCAGAGTACTATACTCCCACAGACTACCGCCACTGCCACCCCGCAACTAAATTCTCTCCAGCGCACACGGTCACGTTCGGCGCAGCAACAGCAGCAGGACCCGCGCTCCCCGCTCGTCGCGCTGATCCCCACGTCGGCACAGCCCACAGACATACTCGCCGCCCGTTTCGCAGCCTGGCGCAACATCATCCGCTCCATACTCACATACCTCACGGAGACTGCGTCCATCCAGGACGAGATCGTCCGGCAGCAGTTGCGTCTCTCCCACGCTATCCAGTTCCCCTTCTTCGCGGTGGAGAACCAGTCGCAACCATCTTCCGCGGAGGACCGCGCGACGCAGAAGTTCTTCTTGCCGCTGGGCAACGGCTCCATCCAGGACCTCCCCACCATTCTCAACCAGTACCATGGGACACTGGCGTCAGCGGCGTCGCGTACGTCCAAGGAGTTGACGAGTGAGGTGATCCCCAGGCTGGAGGACCTGCGCAGGGACCTGCTCGTCAAGATCAAGGAGATCAAGTCCCTCCAGTCAGACTTCAAGAACTCGTGCGGGAAGCACCTCCAGGAGACCCGCCAGGACATGAAGCAGTTCGTCGACGCCCTCAAGGACACCCGCTACAACGGCACCCCGCGCCAGGACCCATACCTGTGCAAGATCGTCCTCGACAAGCAGATTAAGAAGCAGCTCATCGAGGAGAACTTCCTCCACGAGGCCTTCGACAACCTCCAGACCTCCGGCGCAGAGCTAGAGAAGGTCGTCGTCATGGAGATACAGAACGCACTCACCATATACGCGCGCCTCCTCGGGCAGGAGTCCCAGCTCGTCTTCGACATACTCATCTCCAAGCTCGACGTCGGGTTCTTCAACAAGGACCCACAGTTCGAGTGGGAGAACTTCATCGCCCGCGACGACAACTTCATCCCCCCACACCTGCCCATGCGCAAGCTGAAGGACATCGTCTACAAGTACCAGTACGACCCCATGACGTACGAGATACACTCGGGCTACCTCGAGCGCAGGTCAAAGTTCCTCAAGTCCTACTCCCGCGGCTTCTACGTCCTCACGCCCTCCTTCCTCCACGAGTTCAAGAGTCCGGACAGAAAGAAGGACCTCGTGCCAGTGATGTCCCTCGCCCTCACGGAGTGCAGCGTCTCAGAGCACTCAAAGAAGGGCTCGTCCGAGAACAAGCTGGTGCTCCACGCAAAGCAGAACGGGCTGCTGCACAAGGGGCACAACTGGGTGTTCAAGGCGGACTCCTACGAGGCGATGATGGCGTGGTTCGACAACCTCAAGATATTCACCACGTTCACATCCACGCCGGAGAAGTCAAAGTACATCGTCGAGAAGTTCGACCTGCAGCAGGACGGCAAGCCAAAGAGCATCGCCACGTCGCCTGTCGTCGGGGGCGCACAGTCCAGCGCGGGAACGCTGAGGAAGCCAACGGGCGGCTCAGACGACAAGTCCGTCGCGGACAGCAGCGCCCAGCCAAACACCAGCACAACTCCTGCCGCCACCGGCGCTACCGCGCCCACCACCAACGACATATCGCACGTGTCGTCGAATGACGAGAACATGACCCTGCCGGCGTCCACGCCTCGCCTCGACAACGCCACAAACACAAACACCACCTCGTCCATCCCCGACACCGAGGATTCGCAGATCCGCGACAGCGTGCCCAACTTCTACATCGAGACGGTGCATCCAAACTCGAAGTCATGAGCGTCCGATACGACAGCAGGGTGGAACATGGACAACGCCCCCCTCCCCCCGCTGCGCAAGAACTCGTTGTTTTCAATGTGTAACATTAAAATGAAATATTTATAATATTCAAGTGCAAAAGAAATACAAAATAACAAAAATGTGTATGTGTTATGTAGGTTGCGGGCGCCGTCCCGCGACATCACGCGCGCTTCTTTGACGCAGCATGCCTCTTCTTCTTCAGCTTCTCGAGCTTGATCAGCACGTGGTCGATCCACCGCTCGTCGAACCGCTTGTCGGAGAACTTCGTCAGCGCAATGCGGATCGCAATGTCCGACAGCTTCTTCTTGTCATCGTCGGTGAGGTAGCTCACCTCTTCCAGGGCCTCGTGGAGCGTCCCGAACCCGAGGAGCGCCTTGCGGTCCTTGTAGTCTGGGTCGCTGGGGTCCAGGAAGAAGAAACCAACGTTGTCAATGACGATGTCGAAGAGCGGACCAGCACTCCCGTGGACGATGGGGATCAGGCCTCCTGCGATGTATTCCACGACGGCGATGCCGAAGTGCTCGTTCCACATGGCATTGATGCCGTAGGTCGACGTCCAGAGCATGCGCTTGATCTCCTCGTAAGGCAGGTCCGTCATGATCTCAAAAAGGGACTCTGGGATCTTCTTTTCGATCAGAGCCATGTCCTTGAGTTCCTGGACGTACTGCCTGTCGGCGTCCGAACGCGTGGACCCGATGAATACGAGCTTTGGCGCTTGGTCGATGTTCGAGGTAGTCTCGAGGTACGTGGCGTACTCTCTGATGATAAGCTCGTGTCTCTTCTCGGGCCTGAACTGGCAGAGAACGATTGCCTGGTTCTTGCGGACCAGCGGCGTCTCGCTCTCCTTCTCGAACGCGACGAGCTTCTCGGTGGAGCACGGTGGGTAGATGACGTGGGTACGGAGCTGGGTCCAGATGCGGGAGATGTGGTCGTTGGTCCAGCTGGAGTTGGTGCTCGCGACAGAGACAAAGCTGCCCATGTGGTGGTAATACATCATGAAGAGCTTCCAGTAGGCGCGCTTCACCAGTACCTTGACGGTCTGCTTCTCATGGGACAGTTTGTTCAGCATATCGCTGGACATCACTGGGTAGTGAGTGTATGTGACAACGGGGATGCGCAGTAGGTGCCAGACCCAGGGGTACCCGAAGGGGTAGCCCATTGTATCACACCACACATCGGGTGGACACTTGAGAATAGCCTCTATTGTGAGAATAATGGAACCGAACAGCTGGCCAACAAGGGTGAAGTGAGGCCAGGTGGAACTCTCAACGAGCCTGCGGTGGGACAGGTATATGAAGACAATACGATCGGTATCCAAATCATAGTCAAATCTGTTCTTAACACTTTGAAGGATCTGTGCACCACTCACGTCGTTGTCACCGGTGTATATCACAGCGGTAGTGTGTGGATCGAAGCGGAGCGTAGTCTCGACAGCCTTCCACAGCACCTTTTCACCACCACCACCAGCATTACAGAATGGATGAAAGAATCCGAACAGTTTCTGATGATTGTGTAATTTGCCGTCGGTATTGTTCAAATGTGATACGATATTCTCCTTCTCTTCGTTATCGGCACCTTCGGCCCCTACAAGGGCGGAAAGCAAGGGGGCGTCATTGTAATTAGAGAACCTGGAAGCGGTCTTGGCCATAAGCAGCAGCTGACGCCTCACTGCACCCACCTTCCATCCAAAGAACAGCCCGCTACCGTTTTTGCCAGCGGAAACGGCCCGCAGAACCTTCTTCTTCCAGCCCTTGGGAGGCTGCATAAGCGCCCGATTGACGGACAACAGGCGCAGGTACACCACAACCGCGGACACCGCGCACTGCAGCAGCGCAATACTCAACAGATCAACCATGGATAAGCGCTATGGTCTCTTGTATCCTCAAGAACAGCACATCCCCTACTGTCAGAACGTTCCCCATGTGCCAAATTATATAATAATCGGATCTTTTGAAATTTTGGCAGCTGGAAATTTCAGCCACGTGACCTGAGGACTGGCGACAGGTGACAGGGTTATAAGAGGGATGTGTGGTGGGGTGGTGCCAGCGGTGTAGTTATATACATGCATTTGGCGAGGAAGAAGTAACCTGATGGTGTCATTGTACCCCTGTTGCTATGTGTTCTTGGCAACGTGGCCCTGAGAGGCCCTGCGGCGGCGTGTAAGAGTCATCGGCCTTGGAAAAAGAAGGACAGCTGACATAATTATATAATGGGGATGGGCTTGGGTATGTAACGTATTGTGTTTTGTCTTGCTGAGCGTAAACAAGACATACATTAGGCATTCCAAGACCTGTACAGTACATCACACATGCCTCTTTCCAATAATAACGCTAGGGGAGAGAGTCCCCGGCTGCAAGAGCTGCCGGCAGAACTGGCGAAGTCTCTGGAGAGGGAGAAGGAGCAGGCGAAAGGCGCTGACTCGCAGCAGAAGCCGTTTGAGTGGCGCCCTGCGAGCGATTCACCAGTGACATCAACCCACGGAACTCCCATGACACGGAGTGTGCGTGGTTCCATCGCCCATCGCGAGTCCGGTTCTAGGGATGATGGCACATCCACCCCGTCACCCATCACGAGCAACGTCTATATCAACACGGGGAGCGGGATACATACAGTAGAGACCACACCCGAGAGCTCACATTTCATGGGAGACACCCCACCGCGTGTGTCATCCTCATCCACAGATGCTGGGGGTCCCCGGTCACTCTACAAGAAGAAGAAGAATCCTACGACACTGGACATTCCTGGCCTCACAAAGTCCAAGAGCTCGCCGAATGGGCTGATATCGCAGAAGGATCAAGGGTCAAAACTTGTTATCATTATGGTTGGCATTCCTGCCACGGGGAAATCGTTCATCACGAAGAAACTGTCCCGCTACCTCAACTACTCCATGTACCACTGCCGCGTGTTCAACGTGGGCAACACCCGGCGCCGCTACGCGCGGGATCACAATCTGGGTGAACAGGACTCCGGGTTCTTTGACCCTAACGATCCTCAGGCCACGCATCTCAGGGACCAGTGGGCCCTCGATACTCTGGACGAGTTGCTGAAGTACCTGCTGGAGGGCGACGGATCCGTCGCGATATTCGACGCGACCAATACTACGAGGGAGCGCCGTCACACAGTGATGGACCGCATCAGGGCACGCAGTTCACAACTCAAGGTTCTTTTCCTCGAGTCTATTTGTACCGATCGAGGGCTTGTTGACAAGAACATCCAACTAAAGCTCTTTGGGCCGGACTACAAGGGCCGCGATCCAACAGAGTCCCTTCAGGACTTCAAGCAGCGTCTTGAAAACTATGACTCCGTGTACGAGCCCATGGATGATGAGGAAGGGTACCCATACATCAAAATGATTAACGTTGGAACTAAACTCATCTCCTACCAGATCAAGGGTTTTCTCGCGTCGCTCACCCTCTACTACCTTCTTAACTTCAACCTTCGTGACAGGCAAATCTGGATCACACGTAGTGCAGAGTGCGAGGACAACCTTACAGGGAAGATTGGCGGCAATTCAGACATAACCGCTCGCGGGGACAAGTATGCCCGGGCGCTGGCACGCTTCATTGAGGATCAACGTTGCTCCTTCGACGAGTCCTTGGCAAGACAGTGTGTCGAGGGTGAGGACGAGTTCCCACCCTCGTTCTTTGTGTGGACGAGCATGCTGCGCAGGGCCGAACAAACTGCCCAGTACTTCGACGATACGGAGTACCCGTTAAAGCAGATGAAGATGCTCGACGAGATCAACGCCGGAGATGTCGACGGCCTCACTTTTGCGGAATTCCGCAAGCAGTTTCCCAAGGACTATGACGAACGCCAAAAGAGTAAGCTTCTGTACAGGTATCCTGGCAGCGGAGGCGAATCGTACATGGACGTCAGCAATCGCCTGCGGAGCGTCATCACAGAGATCGAGCGTCTCGAGGACAACATCCTGCTGGTGACACACCATGTCGTCGCGCGGATCCTGCTGGGGTACTTCATGAACCTGAGTCTCGAGGTCGTCACAAATCTGGACGTGCCATTGCATACAGTGTACTGTCTAGAGCCTCGCGCACAGGGTGTGTCATGGTCTCTGTATGAGTACATTGAGGAACAGGATACATTTGTGAAGGTGCCGAAGTCCGAACTGCATGTGACAAAGGTTAAGGAAATGTGTTTAGTGCATAATGAAAGACACTACTCGCTGGTTCCCACCGCACCTTCGAGCTCCATGGCGTCGAACGAGACGCATGATTCTTCAGATTCATCTTTAACATCGCATGAACCGTCATCAAACCGTACCCCTGCCTGTGGAGAGAATACAGACATTGACGAACTAAACCAACGTCTCACAAAACTACAGAGTTGATGCGGAGCGGGAATGCTTTCCCTCTCCACACACTCTTATGTATATATGAACATTATATATTCCCAGGCTGTTCAGTTTACAGCCACCTGTTAAACAGTTATTATTATTATTATCATTATTATCCTCATTACCATTATCGGCGGCTATTGCCTTTTTTTTCTATATAAAGGAGAACTTCGCCAAATGTAAAAGTGGGGAAAAGAAGCCACAACAGATGTGAAGCAAAAAGAGAGAGACTAAAATTGACGGTTGAAGAGTCAACCATTGTTCGAAACACCAAGTAATTAAACTGTTCAATTATTTTACCAGTACCATTGTATATGGTGGTGATATTGGTTTTAAAGAATTAGGCGCCGAGCCCACAAGGTGGATATTGTTGAAACAAGAAACAATATTACTGTTGGAAATATGAATAAAGTACGCGAATAATCTTCAATACACTACTTTTACCAATCTTACCAACGGGAATAACAAATGCTTATTCCTTGTAGTTCCAAATTCCCCACTTAAGATACGCGTTGATTTAAATCTGTTCGTTTGATTCGGAAGGCGACCCCCTTCAAAATTACCTACCTACCTCCTAGTGCATCACATCAATGTCATTTCACAAGTCATACCAACATCAATCTACCCTCATAATCCTCGATATCTATAGTCGCTGGTCTTCATTCCCACTTCCAACGGCCACGAACCTCTACACGTTACCCGCACTCTAATTATTTTTGCTCCTACGCATCCTTCTATGCGCTGTCCTTTGTTTTGGCGTAGCCTGCTGGCCCTCGCTTTGCACAATTGTCGTCGCTCGCGTCCAGCGTGTCCACTAGTCGGTAGCCTGCCGTGGGCTCACGCTGCGGGGTTTCTATCCTGTGGCCCTGCGCTAGAGCTAATGTCCAGCTGTCGGGTTCACTGTTTGCGAATGGGAGATTCTGCCTGGTACGCGCGCACGCCACCGACCCAACTGTCGGGCATTCCAGCTCACTTGGCGATACACTCCTGGCCCTTCCTGGCAACAGACAATGTTATTATTCCCAGTTCAGGCCCTGTTATTAGTGGTTTGTTTGTGTTTGTTCTCGAAGAAATACCAGTTTCTAACACACACCCTAGGTCTTTACCATCACCAAAGCAAACAGCACTAAACGATGTCTCACCATCCTAAGAAGCGTGTGTATGCCCAACAGCAGTTCCAGATGGGAGCCGGAAGTGGCACCTGGCAGCAAGGTCAGGCTGCTCAGAGCCCAGGTTTCCCACCTCAGGGTATGAACCAGCCGGGCATGCCAGTTGACCAGCAGATCGACCAGGCCGCTAACGCCATGGGCAACATGAACCTGGGTGGTCAGCAGATGGCTGATCCATCTGCTATGTACCAGCAGCAACAGCAGCAGCCAGCTTACGGTCAGCAGCCAACCTACGGTCAACAGCCAGCGTACGGCCAGCCTCAGCAGCAGCAGATGGGCCAGCAGGGTGCCGCACTCCAAAGAGAGGTCAACCAGCTCTACCCCGTTGATCTGACCTCCGAGATCCCACCACCAATCAGCGACCTGTCCCTGCCACCACCACCTCTCATGGTCCCTGCCCAGAAGATGGTCGTTCCATCCGAGCTGGCCAACGCCTCTCCTGACTATATTCGTTGCACCCTGAACGCCATGCCAAAGAACAACGCACTTCTGAAGAAGACTAAGCTACCTATGGCTCTTGTTATCAGACCATACCAGCACCTGCACGACGAGATCAACCCACCTCCTATCACCACCGATGGTCTAGTTACCAGATGTCGTCGTTGCCGTTCTTACATCAACCCATTCATCACCTTCATCGAGAATGGTGCCCGTTGGAGATGTAACTTCTGTAGACTGGCCAACTCCTTCCCAGCGCAGTTTGACAAGGACGCCATGACTGGTGCCGAGATGAACCGTTACGACCGTAACGAGCTGAGATACGGTGTTACCGAGTTCCTAGCTCCACAGGAGTACACCGTCAGACAGCCACCTCCATCCACATACACTTTCGTCCTGGATGTCTCCCAGAACGCTATCAGAAACGGTCTGCTTGCCACCACTGCGAGAACAATCCTAGAGTCCCTTGACTCGCTGCCAAACCACGACAACCGCACCAGAGTTGCCATCCTGTGTGTCGACCACGCCCTACACTACTTCTCTATCCCACTGGACGAGGACTCCGACAACATCCAGATGCTAGATGTCTGTGACATCGACGAGCCATTCAACCCTAAGCCAGATTCTCTGATCGCTCCACTGATCGAGTCCAGAAACAACATTGAGAAGGCACTGAACCTGATCCCAGAGATCTTCCAGGAGAACCTCATTGCCAAGTTCGCCCTTGGACCTGCTCTAAAGTCTGCTTTCCGTTTGATCAGTGGCACTGGTGGTAAGATCATTGTTGCCTCCTCCACACTTCCAAACATTGGCGAGGGTCAGCTGCAGAGAAGAGTCGAGCAAGGTGTCGCCAACACATCTAAGGAGTCTGCTCAGCTTCTATCCTGCCAGGATCCATTCTACAAGAGCTTCACTATTGAGTGCAGCAAGGCTCAGATCTCTGTTGACATGTTCCTGGCTTCCGCTGACTACATGGATGTTGCATCCCTATCTAACCTGGGCCGTTACACTGGTGGTCAGACACACTTCTACCCAGGTTTCAACGCTGGCAACATGCACGACGTAACCAAATACACCAAGGAATTCTCCAAGAACATGGCCATGGACCTGTCCATGGAGGTCGTTGTCAGAGCCCGTGGTTCTTCTGGTATCAGAATGAACTCCTTCTACGGTCACTTCTTCAACAGATCCTCCGATCTGTGTGCGTTCTCTACTCTACCAAGAGACCAGTCGTACGTCTTTGAGATGACCATGGATGACAACCTAATGCAGCCATTCTGCTACGTACAAGTGGCTGTTCTGATGTCGCTGAACAACTCGCAGCGTCGTATCAGAATCATCACCATGGCCATTCCAACCACTGAGTCCATCTCTGAGGTCTATGCTTCCGCTGACCAGCTGGCTATGGCTGATTACTACACTCAGAAGGCCATTTCCAAGGCCATGAACAACAGTCTAGATGAGGCCAGAGACACCATTAACAAGTCCGTGGTCGACATCCTCAGCGCCTTCAAGAAGGAGGTCGTATCGTCCAATGTTCCAGGCGGTGCTCCACTGAGACTATGTGCCAACCTCAGAATGTTCCCACTACTAATGAACTCCTTGACGAAGAACATGGCATTCCGTTCTGGTGTTGTTCCAAGTGACCACAGAGCCTCCGCCCTGAACTATCTGGAGTCCACTCCTCTCCCATACCTCCTAAAGGCGATCTACCCAACCGTGTACTCTCTACACGACATGCCAGACGAGGCTGGTCTTCCTGACGAGGACGGTAGCATCGTGCTTCCAGATGCCGTCAACGCCACTGCGTCTGTTTTTGAGAAGTACGGCCTATTCCTAATCGACAACGGTGTCGAGCTATTCCTATGGATGGGTGGTGACGCTGTGCCACAGCTAGTGGAGGATGTGTTTGGCCAGCCAAACATCTTTGAGATCCCAATTGGCAAGCAGGAACTTCCAGTTGTGGAGGGCTCTGAGTTCAACGAGAAGCTTCGCAACATCGTGTCCAAGATCCGTGAGCACGACGATGTCACCACTTACCAACCACTGTACATTATCTTTGGCCCAGCCACCAACGAGCCTGTGGGTCACAACGGCTCCAGAGAGCTCGGCTCCCTGAGAATGTGGGCCCAGTGCATGCTGGTTGAGGACAAGATCATGAACACTCTGAGCTACAGAGAGTTCATCCAGGACGTCAAGGGCAAGGTCAACAAATAATCGGGACTACGGTAATGCCGTGTTGCATTTACCATCCACCTTCAACCTACCAGACAAGAAAGGCGTCGGCGCCGTGTCGCGGCAGTGGAACAGCACACGAGATTGGGCAAAGACCACAGTCGACTACCAAATAACAACTAAATATTACGTATGCACTATATAACTGTATACACCCTTTGTGAATTAAACGAGAAACTAATAATTAAACTGAATTGTTCGATATGATTTCGAATATGAGATTGCTCTTATTATTGTCGTTGCTGAGGTAAAAAAATTAAAATTTGTGCTATCGATGAGCTAAAATCAGTGGTAAGTAGAAACTAGAAACGAGCTCATACAAGCGAAAGTCCACAAACCAAGACCGTTACATCTAATACTGCGACGACATGGACCAGAAAATGTACGTATAATCAGTTGTGTAAGCGCACTATCCCCGGTGCATTCACCATCGATCTCACATACTAACAAATGAAAACTACAGAGTCTCGAGAGCCGAGTTATTCCAAGAACCACAATCACAAGACGCTGGTGATGCCAGTCCTGATGTTATATTACCCGAACTAGACTTCGTGGAGGTGGCTCCCACTGAGGAAGCACCAGAAGAAGCGCAAACTGGCGAGACGGACGCTGGTGATTTCGAGTTCTTTCCTCTCTTTGCCACGGAGGAACTAACCAAGGTCGATCTGACCCAGGCCGAACCCACCAATGAACCAGAGGTGCCGCGCGAACGACCCATGTCGTATTACATGGCTGAGTATACGGAAACCCAATTACAACAGTTCAAAGACGCTGCCATAACGTATGAGACACTACAGGAAATGGGCAAGACGCCGTACAGGCGCTACCACGAACAGATACTCGACGTCAAGGAGCACAATGACAAGATAGATGCTGAGAAGAAGCTCGATAACCGTCACAAGAAGCGCCGTCCCGGGAAGAACCAGAGACTCGCACGCAAGCAAGCCAAGGTGAACGTACAGCAGCGCGATGAGCTCAAGAAGGCACTGAAGAAGAAGGTTCGCAGAAGAGGTGGCAAGAAGAACAAGAAGAAGGCCAAGATGAACCCTCTGGCGAATGCGGGTGCTGTACCTGCCCCAACGGAGGTGGCAGCGGCGTAAACCACACTGTAATATATATACACATACATACACACCTTGGTAAAATTAATCGCATCGTACTGCATTTGAGAAATGTGTTTATAAATGTAATTATGCACTAGTTGGTGGGGCCAGGATGGCGATGGACTTCACCATTGCATCGAGGTGTTTCTGGTAGTCACGCCTATCGCTGGAACCTCGCATGTACTTATTCATGGCCTCGATGAGTCCCTGGTAGTTGCGCTGCAGGGACTTACCCACGGGTCCGCCCCTCTTGAAGGATATATCGATGTCTCTCTTGAAGTTAGCTGCGAGCTTGGACCAGAATATGTCTCTGGGCGTCTGTCCCTGCTGCTGTGCCTGTGTCTTGCCGTGGACCGCGCATTCCACGAGCAATGTGGACTTTGTGCCGTTACTGCTCACAGCGGTATCTGCCAGGATCCTCTCCAAGGTGCACATCGCGTAGCCCTTCTTCACCACCTCGTCGAGCGTCTCTGGGAACGTCCTCACGGCGTTGATCGTCTTGGACAGTATCTGTGAGTTCGCCGCGACATGCGACAGCACGATCTTGTGAACCGTGGCGGCAAACTCCTGCGGGGAGAGAGTGTACAGGTTGAACGCGAGCGTCTTGATGGTGTCCCTGTTGTTCTGGATCTTGAACGTGTTGAGGCATTCCTTTGTCAGCGCCGCCACGAGGAAGTCGAGCAGCTTCTTGCGGCACTCCCTGCCGACCTGCAGCTCGAGCGTCTTGATCACCTGCAGCGAGCGGAGGTTGACATTCTCCTGCACGGTCAATTGCAGCTGTGCAAAGAGTGTTGTGAGCTGCGAGGCCGTCTCGAGAGAGAGACGGGGTGTAGCCGCCATAGTCTGCTGGATGCGCGTGGCCAGGTGTATGTATATCAGTGCGTCTCTCAGGATGTCTGCTGTCTGGTGCACCTTGCTGAGGACCGACTGCAGTTTCTGGGCGCGCTGGTAGGGCACCATGACCTCGTCCTGGAGCCGCTGGTAGGATATGTCGAGGTAGCGGAGGCTGGGCGCGAGTCCCTTGCGGATGGCGTCGTCGGCGGCGTGCTCCTTGTATATCTGGTCGACCATGACGGTGGGGTGCTTGTTGACGAGTGCATTGGCGCGGGAGTCCAGCTCGCTGAGGTCGTAGCTGATCTTCTTGACGGGCGTGGCGAGGTCCAGCGAGAGGTCGCTGGTGGCCGAAGGGTTCGTGGACTTGAGCAGGTCGTTGGCGAACCGGCCGGCGTCGAAGTGGTCCGTGAGCAGGTCGCTGAAGTCGTCCATGTTGGGAGTGTGGAGCTGTTAGTGTGTTTTGTGTATCTGTGTTGACAATATTTCATCCATCAACTTATACTGTTCATGAAGTTGATGTTCGTGTCGCCGTGATGTCTAACGCCGCGCACAACAAACAACGTGGCATCGCATCAGTGAGTGATGGCAAAAGGGACAAGTAGCTGAAAGTGCCGTGTCGTTATACAGTGTCTTTATGTAGTGTACGTATGTATGTAATGCGGTGTATAGATTTGATGGGGTTGCGGTTGGGGTGGTGTGTGTGCGAGGGAGTGGATGGGATGGCGATATCGGGCAGGTTGCATGGATGAGGTTGTAGAGCGAGAGGCGTTGTGCGTAGGCAATGGCTCGGTGACGTGCAGTGGAAAGTTGTAGTGGCCATAAGCATCTGCGAGGGTGCAGCTGCATAACAGTATTGAATATGGGAATGCACTCATGCACAACGATGTAATTGCGCGTTTGCTCCTAACACAGCGTGGTCTTGATCTTGTAAATGCTGTTGTAGAACATCGCACATTGAATCTGCCAGATCCTGCAACTCCTATCACGGTGAGATGTAGAGCCGCAAGAGCAGTTTACATGCGAAATTACACGCAGTGCATATACAACGCATTGCACAATTGCATGCAGAATAACATGCAGAGCACAATATACCACTGAAACACAATCGCAAGCGCAATCGCCTCAGCGCATATACCGTCGCATCAGTGAAGGTGCAATTGCATACACAGCATTCACAATCGCAATATTCAGCACTGTCGTACTATCAATCAGTGCAAACGTAGTCCAATAACATTGTGTACCATTCAATATACCATTGCGAACCATTCAATATACCATTGCGAACAATTCAATATACCATTGCGAACCATTCAATATACCATCGCGCAAATGCATCTGGGCATGCACCATCGCCGCCACGCTAATGTACAAGTGCAGCCTCACACCGGCTACTCCCACCAGCTGACGAGGCCCATGCCGTCGGTCTGGCAACTGCCCAGGATGGCATACGCCGGGGGCGTCTCCTTCTCCGGCTGCGCATCCTTCTCTACTTCACTCCCCCCCTCTAGCAGCTTCTGCTGGCGCTCCTGCTGCCTGCGCTCGTCCTCCTCGCGCTCCGCAGGGCTGCGGGGCTTGACCTCGACGAACAGCTCCTGCTCGACGCGGAAGCGCACTGTCTCGTTGACGTCGAAGTAGAGCAAAGTGTCCTCGTCCATGGGCCATACCCAGGCGCCGTCGTCGGGGGAGAAGCGGCAGCCCTCGAAGAGCATGCGGGCGGGGATGAAGACGTCGTCGAAGAGCCCCAGGAGCGCGACGCGGATGCCCTGGGCGTCGCAGTGCGTGATCCAGCCCGTGAGGACCTCGCCGACGGCGGGGCGGAGCACGAGGGCGCGGAAGGTGACGGCGACGTACGCGGCGCCGTCGCCGGGCATCAGCTGCCCGTCGGCGGCGTCCAGCAGGTCGTACACGGCGACGCAGAGGCCGACGTGGGGGATCACCTTGCCCGCGTACTGCTTGTTGAGCTGGTGCTGCAGGGCGAGCGACGTGTCCCGGGCGAAGTCGTCGGGGGGCACCCGCACGAGCTCCGAGATCTTGGATAATACGAACATCTGTATCAACGAGCGAAGCGAGTTGATGCAGGTGTGCTGTGTACTATGAGCGTGTACTCTGTGTATGTGTGTATACTATCTGTGTATACTATGTGTATACTGTGTGTATACTGTGTGTATACTGTGTGTATACTGTGTGTATACTGTGTGTATACTATTAGCGTATACTATCCTTGTATACTATCCTTGTATACTATCCTTGTATACTGTGTGTATACTGTGTGTATACTATCTCTATACTGTGTGTGTATACTCTGTGTATACTATCCGTGTATACTATCTGTGTATCTGGGGATACTGTGTATGTATACTATGCGAACACTCCGTGTATACTTTATCTGTGTATACTATCCGTGCACTCTAACACTGCCGCTAACTGTCACTCAGATCAGCAAATACTGTACCAATACTGTACCAATACTGTATCAATATAATGTACCAATACTGTGCCAACACACTGAATCAATATACTATAGCGCCAGCCTATACACAGATCAGCACAACACACTACACGATATACAGACACCCAGCAATACAAGATCGTAGCACAGCATAGAGTATAGCATACACACTACAGAGTATAGCACACACAGCACCACGGGATACCCTGCCACAGAGAGTGTAGCACAGTATACCATAGCAGAGTATAGTATAGCACACAGTATAGTATACGGCAGAGTATAGAGTGCACGCCGCGGTTCTGTGCAGTGCCGTGCACAGTGACTGAAAAATTTGCGATGCCCATCGCGCTGTCTCTGTACTAGACGCTCTGTGGTATACGCTCTGTGGTATGTGCTGTATAGTGTGATGTGCTGTGCTATACTCTGTTGTTCTACACTATAGGCTGTTCTCTGTCTGTGCACTGTGTGGACTGGCTGTGCTGTGTATACGTTGAATTATATATTGGATATATTATTTTGTATTGTGTTGTATATTGCATATGGTATATTGGACTCTACCACATACTATATTGCACAGCTGTATTGGATATTGTATTGCCTATTGGATATTATATTGCCTGCTGGATATAGAATATTGCACTGATCTGTTGATTGTTGCACACCCTACACACACACACTTCCATACACTAGTGTGTTCGTCGCTTCGCTCCTCACACACTCACACACATGCGCCGCTTCACCAAACACAACTCCCAGCGCTACGCCGTCGTGCACCGCCCGCACGACGACCCGCACTTCCACGACGCTGATGCTAGTGCACATGTACTCGTGCCATTAAAGAATCCAAATGCACGTGTGGAAGTCAAACAGAGTGCAGTGCACAAGGAGATTGTGCAGGATACTGTGAAAGACAGCGCGAAAGACAGCGCCTCCCCGGAGGACACTGGCGTGTCCTCCAGCGAGTACGACTACTCCCAACATCTCCGTCCCATGGGACAGAACCCAGACGCAGTGTACATCCCCAGCCGCACCACTACTACTGCCCCCCGCCGCCGGGACATCGCAGACATGTTCGTCGAGCCCGCGTACCGCGACGCGCAGCACAGCACCACCATACGCCAGCCCAGCGTGCAGCACGACCCGGCGTACCTGGCACAGCAGCAGACCGCACCGGACGATATCACGGGGTTCCGCCCAGACATGGACCCGCGGCTGCGCGAGGTGCTGGAGGCGCTCGAGGACGAGGCCTACGTTGTGAATGATGATGTTGCCGAGGGGAATGGTGGTGATGATGATGATTTGCTCGCGGAGTTGCTTGCTGGTGGCGAGGGCGAGGGCGAGGGCGAGGAGTTCGACGAGTGGGACGCGCTGGATGCCATTGACGACTTCGAGGAGCAGCAGTACGCCGACGAGATGCGCCAGTTCGAAAATGTCGCATCGCTGCAGGACCTCCAGGGCATCGACTACCAGGCCGATGTGCGCCGTGCCGTGCGCGCGGGCATCAGCGACGACGAGTTCGAGAGTGAGGAGGGGGAGGAGGAGGAGCAAGAAGATATGCTTGGCGATCTTCCCTCGTTTGGTAAGGGTGCCAAGGGCCGCCGGAAGAAGGGCGCGATGTCGGACGTGTCCGGGTTCTCCATGACTTCCAGTGCGGTCGCCCGCACAGAGACAATGACCGTGCTCGACGACCAGTACGACTCCATCATCGCAGGGTACGAGAACTACGAGGAAGAGCAGGCAGAGGACGAGGAAAGGGAGTACAAGCCGTTTGATATGGGCGCTGAGCGCGCCGATTTCGAGGGTCTGGTAGACGACTTCCTGGACAACTACGAGCTCGAGTCAGGTGGCCGCAAGATCGTGCGCAAGGACAAGGAGGTGCAGAAGTACAAGGATGCCGCCGATGCCGTGAGTAAGGGAAAGCTGTCCATGCGCAGGAACCGCGAGAAGAAGAAGAGGGACGAGGTGGGGAAAGTGGCAAGCTCGCTCAGCAGTCTGCGGTTTTGAGCGGGCAGCTTTGTCATCGCCAAGTTCTGCCAAGTTGCAAGCGCTCCCTACCTTCTATTGAACTTGCATACGCGCAGCTCTCTGAGCTTGCAAGTTGCAAGTTCCGTAAGCGGTACAAATTGCTCAGAAATCTACTTTTGAAGTTGCAAGCAGCGCTCAACAGTGCAAGCTGTTCAGCCCTCTGATATTGAGGGTTCACACTTCCGAAGCTGCACCCTCCGTCAGCGACAAGCTCTGCAGTGGCCTCCCAACTGCCAGCTCCATCAAGGGTTACAAATTGTTCAGACTTCGGAAGTCGCAAGCTCTGCCATGTCTTCTGAAGTTGTGCGTTGTTCAGCCACTTTTGAAGTTACAAGTTGCCCAGCAACTGTCTGAAATAGCTGGCTTCGTCACCGATTACAGACTATTTCGCAGGCGGCTAAAGTTGTGAGGTCGCAGTTCCTCAACGGCGCAAGCTCCCAACAGCCGTTGAAGCTGCAAGGTTACACCGTCGCAACTGCACCAACGGCAACCCCCCAGCCTTGACACCCACCCGCATGTACTTACGTATACGATACATACTCTTGTTTATTCTCGCATCGCATCGCATCGCGCAGCAAACAATGAACCAATATTGCTACAAGAAACAGGGGCGCACTCAGACACACAAGAGATAAACACCACAGACACATCACAGCACCACCACATCACCATGACTGAACTACAATCGCTCAAGAAACGTCTGGACGCCCTCGAGATCCTCGTCCGCAAGCAGAACGTCCTCATTGGCAAGACCGGCCAGGGGATGCTCGCCATGCAGCTCGACAAGCAGAAGAGCGACCTCTCACACATGCCAGGGAGCGTTGCCGACCCGGCCGCTGGGTCTGCCCACGCTGCCACTGACGAGGACCTTGTTCAGTTGGTTGCAGAGCTCCAAGGGGAGCTAAACAACATCGAGGAGCGCTCCATCAGAAGAATGGCCAACGCCGGGAAATCCAGCGCTAAGGAGGCCATTGCCCCCATGCTGAATGCAGACGGAGACGTGCCACTGCAGACCGACGAGTGGTTCCCCAAGACCGTCGGCGACTTTGAGAGCATCCCTACCAACAACCTGTTCAGACTTGCCAAGTTCTACGAGAGGATGCCGCTGAGTGGCAAGGAGCAGGAGAAGTACGAGCAGTACCTCGACGGCAAGATCGAGAGCATGAAGGTCACGGATTCGACTGACGAGGATATTGCTGCCGAGATGAAGAACTACTCGCCTGACCAGATCGACGACATATTCAACGATGTGGCGAGGTACCTGGGACTGCCCGCTAGGAGAGGTGTGCACGAGTGGTAATGCGCAGTGGTGACTCTAGAACTTATTACAGTGTATGATACAGTATTAAAAGTATATAGTATGGTATTAATTGAAAACAATTGATATGAAGCGTGGTTAATCAGACTGGTGCAGAAGATAGTGTGTTACTATCAGGGGTGAACTTTGCATGACCTTGTAAAAATATCAGGGGATAAATGAGAACTAATTGTTCACTCGACCTCGTACCACCGCTGTACTACTCTAAGATGTTATTAAACGATCCTCATATAATCAACTACAAGGTGACCTCAAGTTGCGACTGATTTAATAATCTCAAAAGTAAAACTATCAATGAGGATTCTTTTAAAATATACGAAGAGGTTTCAACCGTTTGATTTTCTTAGAGTATTGAAGACGCATCCAAAACCTTGTCCTTATATAAATGGTTACAACCCCCCTGTACTCATTGCGATAATCAACAGGTTTACTTTTACAATCAAACAGTAATGCTGAGATATTGGCACTTATGTTAAATTTAAAAGGAAAAAATACTGTTAAAATAAAAAAGACTTAACTTTCAACTAAGTAAAAACGTATAATAAATATATAAAAAAGCTTGCTGTCAGTCAGTCAGTTGGCTGGGTTAAAATGTTTAGCAGCACTTACCTTCTGGGCAGCACTTGGAGACATCGACGCAGACACAGCCAGTGGCAGTCTTGATGCAGCACTTAGTTGGGTCGGAGCACTTACCATCCTTGCAGACGCAGTCAGACTTGGTTGGGCAGCACTCACCGCCCTTGGAGCACTTACCGTCTGGGCAGCAGGTGGCACAGTCAACGCAGACACAACCGGAGTCGGTTGGAATGCAGCACTTAGTTGGGTCGGAGCACTTGCCATCCTTGCAGACACAAGCAGGCTTAGCTGGAGGACAGCACTCACCGCCCTTGGAGCACTTACCGTCTGGGCAGCAGGTGGCACAGTCAACGCAGACACAACCGGAGTCGGTTGGAATGCAGCACTTAGTTGGGTCGGAGCACTTGCCGTCCTTGCAGACACAGTCAGACTTGGCTGGAGGGCAGCACTCACCGCCCTTGGAACATTTGCCGTCTGGGCAGCAGGTAGCGCAGTCGACGCAGATGCAGCCAGTGGTAGTCTTGATACAGCACTTGGTTGGGTCAGAGCACTTACCATCCTTGCAGACGCAGTCAGACTTGGCTGGAGGGCAGCACTTACCACCCTTGGAGCACTTACCGTCTGGGCAGCAGGTGGCACAGTCAACGCAGACACAACCGGAGTCGGTTGGAATGCAGCACTTCGAAGGGTCGGAGCACTTGCCGTCCTTGCAGACACAAGCAGGCTTAGCTGGAGGACAGCACTCACCGCCCTTGGAACACTTGCCATCTGGGCAGCAGGTGGCACAGTCGTCGCAGGTGCATCCCTCTGGGTGGCACTTGATGGTGATGCGACACTTGCCGTCCTTGCAGCAGGAGACGCTGACAGTGCACTTGGTGCAGCAGTCTACGTCGAAGTCGCACTTGCCGTCGACACACTCGACCTCCTTCTCGATGGTGCAGCAGGAGGAAGCTGGGGCGCAGCACTCCTTAGCGGCTGGGGCACAGCACTCCTTAGCAGCTGGAGCGCAGCAGGAAGCAGCTGGAGCAGCGGCTGGAGCAGCGGCTGGAGCACAGCACTCCTTAGCAGCTGGGGCAGCGGCAGGAGCGCAACATTCCTTAGCGGCCGGAGCGCAGCAGGAAGCAGCTGGAGCAGCGGCTGGAGCACAGCAGGAAGTGGCAGCGGCTGGGGCACAACAGGAAGTGGCAGCTGGGGCACTGGAAGCAGAAGTTTTCTTGCAACAGTTAGAAGACATGATAATAGTAGTAGTAGTAGTAATCAGTGGTTGATTGGTATACTTTCCTCTTCCGTAAAACAACATCCAAACTAATCCCATCCAGACAGCAACGTCCCACGTTTATATACCCCAGACACACCGTCGAAGTCATTAACGCTGACAGACCTCAAGGGGACCGGCGTTGACTCCCTCCACAGAACACGCCGCACAACGACGCAGCTTTCCTCTTTCGGCTGCTTGTGTCAGCGATGAGTGCGCTGCGGCCGCGTCTGGGGCGGCCCCTCGCAGCAATAAGGGCTCAGGCCAGCAATAACGACGCCGGTGACAGCGAAACGGTCGCGTGCAGTAAGCGACGTGCACGCGTGGGCGGTGGACGTTCTGCTCTGTTCCATCTGGTTCTGGCCTATTGTTCGCGCATGTGCATGTGTGCATACTCCCTCCTGGTGGATCGTCGGCGGACTGCCCCGCGACTTCTGGTATTGTGTGTATTTGTGCTGTGTATGTACGTGTGCTGGTCTATGCTACATTGGGTGGGCCTGATGCCTATTCTAGTCGTCGTGATCCCAGTTGCCTGGCTTGCGGGCCTGGGGCGCTGCTGGCCCGCCGGCCTTCTTGGCCATGATAATCTGGTCGACGGAAAGGACGGTGCACGCGGCGTCGGTTGCCACATTCACTGCGAACTTCTTCATCTCCAGCATGTCGTAGATGCCGTCTTGTCTGATGTCCGTGATGCCGTCCGCGCTCTCGCCGTCGATGTCCACACCCTTGTACAGACCCTCGCCGGTCTCGTCGCTGTGGGCAGCGTAGAGATTTGGCAGCACCTCGTTCACGTCCTGGCCCGAGGTCTCCGCGAGCGTGCGTGGGACAATCTCAAACGCCAGAGCAAACTGCTTGATGGCCAGCTGCAGCAGACCGGGGGTCTTCTCGCCGAACTTGGTGATGCGTGACACAAGCTCGATCTCGGTGGCACCTGCGCCAGGAAGCAGCTTCCCGCCGTCCGGCTTCATCAGGCCCTTGATCGCAGACACACCGTCGTCGATCGCGCGCTCGATGTCGTCCAGGTGGTTCTGCGTCGCGCCTCTCAGGATGATGGTCGCGGTCCGGCTGACCTCGTCCTCCTCCTGCTTGAACACAGTGACCCTGTCGCCACCAATTTCCATCGTCTTCACGACGTCCACCATACCGACCTCCTCGGGGGTTGGGGCACCCAGTCTGGCCATCGGGGTGGCACCGCACACGCGGCATATTCTGCGCAGCTCAAACTTGCTGGGCACCTTGAGCACCAGCACGCCGTAGCGGTTCAGGTAGTGCAGCGCCAGCTCGCCAACACCGGCACCCGCAACAACACACTCGACGCCCATGTCCGCGATCTCCTTCATCATCGCGTCGATTTGCTTCTCCTCGCCCTTCGAGAAGTCCAGCATCTCCTGCGCGTTGTGCAGCAGCACGGTGCCCTTGGTCTCCGTCGCGGCAATGTCCAGCGGACACGCAAACACGGCGACCTTGTGCTTCTTGCCGGCCTCTAGCGCCTTGACGTGGCCCTCCGGCTCGCGGTTGAACACCATGCCCTTGATGACCGTGGAGTTGGACAGCGCGCCACCCATGATCTTCACCACGCGGATGGAGTCGACGTTGAACGCGCCGGAGGCGGTGCCCTTGGGCAGGACGTGCGCCACGGCCTCCGAGACGAGTCTGCTGAGCAGGTCCTCGTTGCCGTACTGCTTCGAGGCGATGACCGCGCGCGTGACCTTCGCCAGCTGCTCGCGGTCGTTCTTGTCGGCGATCTCGTCCACGACGAGCTGGTCCAGCTCCGCCAGCGTGTAGTTTCTCGCCATGTTGTAGCCCTGGATGATCTCCACGGGGGACAGGCCCAGCGCGACGAGCTTCTCCGCCACGTTCAGCAGCTCGCCCGCCAGCACCATGACGAAGTTGGTGCCGTCGCCGACATCGATCTTCTGCTGCTCGGTCGCCATGACGAGCACCTTGACCGCCGGGTGGACGATCTCGAGCTCGCGCAGCATCGTGGCAGCGTCGTTGGTCACGATTGTGCGGCCCAGGTGGTTCACGATGATCTTGTTGCGCCCGCAGGGGCCCATCGAAGTCAGGCACATCTGGTGGATCTCCCTGATGGCGGCAATGGACTTGTTAATCTGCCCGTCCGCGTTTGAGTAGCTGCTGTAGCCCTGCTTGAACAGGCCGGCGCCTGGCGCCTGGGGTAATTTGAGAGACATCGCAGAGTTGTGGAGGTGATCCTTACTGCCTTTCCAATTGGGTGTTGAAAGTGTTCTTCTGTACAGGAAGTGCATAAATTTTTATAGTGGAGGGGAAGCGGCACGTGACCCGGCGGCTAAAGACCATCGCTATGCACAATATCCAGGTGAAGATACAATATATATATGATTCATTATATTTGGGTGACTGTACAATATTGAGCTGAACTTTACTATATCCAGGTAGCCGTAGCATTCCCAGGTCAATTGTGCTATTTACGGATTTATGAGCAATATCCAGGTGAATATACAACATATAGATGATTGAAATATATTTCAGTTACTGTACAATATCCAGGTGAAGAAACAATATATACATGATTCAATATATTTAGGTGACTGTACAATATCTCGGCGACTGTACAATATCCAAGAGAATCCAATATTTTATTTGGTTAACTTTACAATATCCAGATGAATTGAACTATATCCAGGGAGTCGTTGTATATCCAGGTCAATTGTGCTATACACGGATTTATGTGAAATATCCAGGCGAATACACAATATCCAGGTGAATGAACTATATATATGAGGTTGTAGTATATATGTGAATTGTCGTATATATCTACATGATACTGTTGCACACAATCCAACATGCTACCTACTGTAGTATATCTATGCCAGGCGTCTTACTGTGCCCAGAGCACAATGGTCTGCCACGAGGTGTAGCACATCACGCCGAAGCCAAAGAGGCAGAGAGCCACGTCCACAGCGAGCTCCAGTCTCTTCCATGCTGTCATCGCAGTGCTGTCGTTGAGCAGGGCCCGATAATGCAGCAGCGGTGGATGGATGTAGATCAGTGGGATGCACGCAAGGGATCCAACAAGCGACACGAACTTGTCGAGGTCGTTGGCGCCGACCCAGGCTAGCGTCGCCGCCAGGATGACGATGAAGGTGCGGAAGTAGTTCTTGAGCCACTTCACCTTGGGGTTGTGCTTTCCCGAAGCGTTCGCGGGGAACGTCCAGTGCTCCAGGATTCTGATCGCAGGGAACAGCTGCAGTGGCGTTGACAGCAGGATCGCGAGCGCATACAGGAGCTGCACGGTCAATGTGTAGGGACTGTCCTGTGGGAAATTGAGTAGTACGACCGTCTCCACGTCCGCGCCGAACGCACAGTAGCATATGAGACCACAGGAGATGAAGATGACAGTGACGATGACCATGACACCCGAGAGGGAGCCCTGGAACTTCTCCGGGTGGCGCATGGACTCCTGGATGGGGATGAGGAGCCCGATGCCCTCGAATGTGAAGATCGCGGTACCGATGAACAGGGACCAGTCGGTCTTGTTAAAGAATATCATGGAGTGCGAGACGCCGTAGTGCACGACGTGGCTCGAGGCGTAGTAATAGACGTACACCAGACCGAGGAGAATGAATGCATCTGCGATGAGTGCAGTCCCGCTCAGTTTGGCAATGTTGCGCGTCAGCGAGAGTGGGATGAACACGAGGGCCTGTAGGATGATGTAAGCTGCGAGTCCGATGCTGTCTGGTTGCAAGTGGAACACGTTCTCGACGAACGCCTTGAGGTTCGTGGCGGTGAACACGGTGTAAGCAGCGGCGAATCCGATCTGCGATAGTGCAATGGAGAACAAGATGGCGAACTTCATGGGCGCACCGTACAACGTCGCACCCATCTCACCGTAACCGTTGACACCGATCTTGGTCTTTGTGTTGATGAGCAGGATGAAACAGTAGTAAGAGACGAGGGCGCAGGAGAACAGGCAGATTGAGCTGAACCCCCAGCCACCGTTATGGAATGCCTTTGGGAGGAACAGCACGCCCGTGCCGACGAACGACTTGAGGAGCAAGAGAACCGCCTTGAACGTGGATGACTTGTGCTTCGCGGCGACACCGCCGCGGCGGCTCACTGTGCTCGTGAGTAGCTGGGCGGTCTCCTCGTCTGACTCGACCACTTGCTCCTGCTGTTCGATGTGTATCCCGCTCTCGAGGTCGCTGATGCCCTCTTCGCCTTCCTCCTCGGACTCCGAGTCCGACAGGTCCTCACCTGCGAAGTGGCCGTACAGCGTCAGGAACTCGATGAAGTTGCGGGTGAAGAAGTTTGGCGGCGTCATGTTCTTCCCGCGGCGCTGCTGCAGGATGTAAGAGCGCCTGAAACCACCGGGAGCTCTGATCTCCTCGTGTGTCATCACGACGGGGCTGCCGTTACCAGCGGTGGAGCCGTAGCCCATTGACCTATCGGCAGAGGGCACTGCGTCCCTGTTAAGGATGCTGGAGTTCACAGACAAAGCTGAGAAGCTCATGGACCGCTTGCGGTGAGAAGGCGGGATGTCTGGGAAGAGTCCCTGTGTGCGCATGGGCGAGTGGGGCAGAGCTGGTTGCTGTGGGGCAAGGGGGCTGCCTGTGGTGCCGTTGCCAATGGCACTGGCATTGTTGGTGGGTATCGATGCGAGGTTGGAGTTGCTTCCCGCTGGATGTTCGCTTGTCCACTTGTAGATGTCGCGGGATATGTCACCTCCTTGCAGTTTGAGGTCGTTGGTAGATGGGGAGAGGTACTTGCTCACCTCCTCGACCACATCTGGCGCGGGGTTGTTCAAGTTAATGGACGAGTTGCTCTGCTTTGCGGGCGTAGCGTACAGTCTCAGTGCAGCTGCCGTGGAACTTGATCTGCGGGAGCTGGGGGTACCCTGGGGCAGCGGGTTGTTGCTTGCAAGCAAGCTGGGATTGGCTGGCGCGGATGGCGCTGGTATATCCTGGGCTGTGACATGTACTGGCGCGGTACCACCCTTCACTGACGTCTGGGAGGTCTGGGAGGACACTGCCTGGGATGCAGTCTCCTTCGCTGTGGGGGCGTCAGTTAAAGTTTCAGGAGCGTTTACGACTTCCACAGACTGCTGAGGCTCTGGCAAGGATATCTCTGGGGATTGTGAGACCTCGTTCTCTGGTTTCTGTGACTGGCCAGCGCTGCCAGAGGACTTCACCTTGGACTTCTGCTGTCTCTTCTTGCGGAGGGCCGCCTTCTTGTTGTTCTTTCTGGCCATGGCGCAATTGGTGTGCTGGGGGTAGGGGAAAGTGCAACTATACAAGTATAACCACGCCTATATACGCTCTGAATGCGAATTTGACAGGGGCGAGAAGTCAAGAAGACGTGCAAGAGAACAATACAATACAATGCAAGAGAGCGAGACGCGAGGCTGCGAGTGAAATCGTACGACCACGTGATATTTGGGAAGCACCGCTGAGGGCTGCAGCTGGGGGTGTCCATGGATTGTGGAGTGTGGGATGCGGTGCTGTGGCTGTTATAAGGTCTTGGTGGGTGCTACTGTGACGTGCGAGTCGTGGTTGAAGTTGAGGGGGTGCGCAGCGGCGGTGCGCGGTTCTTGGGGGGCAACTAAATAGTATACAACGACAGGTAAGAGCATTTGCAAATACGGATTACACTTAGATGAACTATGTGTCATTCTCACACCATAATATACCAATTACCCCCATCTCTCTCTCCTGTTGGTGTGCCTTTGTTCACCAGGCCATCGGCGGCTAAATACGCGGTCACCGACGCTCCGCGACACACAGAGCTCAATTACCGCACAAGAACTCCGCATGACACCATACGAAGCCATGCACCAACATATATAGCTCTATATGCTCTCCCAGACGTCCCCTGTCTGCCACTGTTTCAATATGTCTCAAATAAGCATGTGAGTATTGCGGGTAACTGTGACGACGGTATTACTAAACTGCTCAGCATGCTGGCTCTCATTTCCACGGAAAAAAAGTATATATCTTATGAATAGTCCATGTTGATTACCCAGTTGTTACATAAATCAGTGTCTGGTATCTTGTGCAAGCGATAAGGGTAATTCTGTTGGAACTCTGTTCCGTCGCGTTCGAGGGTGACATCGCCGGCTTCGCCGCGTGGCGCAGACTGTTCGGAAGAATTGTTAGAAGACATAGTAAAGCGAGGAGTCTCCTTGATTGTTATTTATTGAAGTTGAGAAGAGTACTTAGAGTCGTTGTTAAGCGTGTCTAAGTGCGTGTGTTCGCGTCTCCTCCTATATAAGATATATAAGAGAAATATATAATAGAAGAGGAATTGGGAAAGGTTCACAAATGCGATGTTTGGCATCGCCTCATATACCTTTCCAGACCATGTTAGTTCCGGGGTCCACTGGGGGTCCCCGGCACGTTTTGGCCTAGAGACAACCGCACAAGGTTGTAATTCGTAACTCTTCGTAGGATAGTTTCTTTGGTGTGTAAACTATCGCATTCCCAATCATTATGTTGGTTTGGGGTGTGCACACTGTCACTCTGTGTCCTACGTGTGTTTCTTCCTAACCTCGATTTATTCCTTAAGAATGTACGCTATCATTTCATTGTTCCTCACTTTGTCGTTAGTGCTTGCGCGTGGCTTGAATACGCCGGGAAAGTCAGAGGTCTGTTTCACATTTTCTGCCGAATGGGTTCGGCCAACTTCTATGTCCCAACAAATTCTAAAAATAACCATGAGGCGTAGATCGGGTGGGAATACCGCATCGTTCTACACAGAAATATTCTACAGAGCGGTTGCATCTGCTGTATATTCTCGTGTAGCTCTTACATACTACTCTCCTCAAACCAGCCTGCCTTATATTTATCTCATGACTATATAGCGCATCTCAGCATTCAGCACGTGAGTGGTAGAGGGTAGTTACAAGTTCAGCAAATCTTTCACTAACGAATTGTTGTTTTACGTTGTGCTCTGCATGCCCACTGGACATGCATAGGCACCTATATATATCCTACCTTGGCCATCCTGTGCTCTACATAAATACTTTCTTGCAACGTGTAGGAGACCTGCATATTTTTATGTAATCAATTGTAACATAATTGCAGGACGGGAGACCCGAACAGCTACACAGCGAACCCACAACACAATAATACCACCACACATACACCCCCACCACATGCCACTCCACAGCCACAGCACTGCCACAGCACTGAATTCGTCAGTCTGTACGTACACAACACCCCTGCACCACACGCTTAGCGTGCTCGCGCGTGATTGGCCACCCCGCTGTGCGCATTACCGTGATCCAGCATCAACAACGTCAACAACGCCCCCGTTGGACCCTGCGATGAGATGGGCATTTAAGGGCGGGTATATTAGCTTAGTGTATATAATGACTCTTGCTACCTTCTTGCCTCTCTTTCAGCACACCACACAACCATGGCCAGTCTAGAGGACCTTATTCCCACGGTGAACCGTCTGCAGGACGTGATGTACGCGTCGGGCATCGACACGCTTGATCTGCCCGTGCTGGCGGTAATTGGATCGCAGTCCAGCGGTAAGTCGTCAATTCTCGAGACGCTCGTTGGCAAGGACTTCCTGCCCAGGGGCACCGGTATCGTCACGCGCAGACCGCTGGTCCTGCAGCTCAACAACATCTCCCACAAGAACTCGCTGCTGCTGGACAGTGATGCTGAGAACGAGAAGGATTCTTCTCAGGATGCTGCTGCCCCCGAGGAGAAGGAGTGGGGTGAGTTCCTGCACCTCCCCGGGAAGAAGTTCTACGACTTCGACGAGATCAGACACGAGATCGAGCAGGAGACCGCCAGGATCGCGGGCAAAAACAAGGGTATCTCAAAGATCCCCATCAATCTCAAGGTGTTCTCCCCACACGTTCTCAACTTGACACTGGTCGATCTCCCAGGTATCACTAAAGTGCCCATCGGCGAGCAGCCACTCGACATCGAGCGCCAGATCAAAAACCTGCTGCTCGACTACATCGCCACCCCAAACTGTCTGATTCTCGCGGTATCCCCCGCTAACGTCGACCTCGTCAACTCCGAGTCCCTGAAGCTTGCCAAGGAGGTGGACCCCCAGGGCAAGCGCACCATCGGAGTCATCACAAAGCTCGACCTCATGGACTCCGGGACAAACGCCATGGATATCCTGCTCGGCAAAGTGTACCCGCTCGAGCTGGGGTTCGTCGGCATCGTCAACAGGTCCCAGCAGGACATACAGCTCAACGTGTCCGTGAAACAGGCCCTCGAGAACGAGGACCACTACTTCCAGCGGCACCCCGTGTACAGGACCATCGCCAACAGGTGCGGCACCCGCTACCTCGCAAAGCTGCTCAACAAGACACTCATGGCACACATCAGGGACAAGCTCCCCGACATCAAGACAAAGGTCAACATGCTCATCAACCAGACAGAGAAGGACCTGCTGTCCTTCGGCACCGTCAACGGACTGCTCGACAAGAAGGAGAACAAGGCGGGGCTCATCCTACAGCTCATGAACAAGTTCGCGACAAACTTCATCTCCGCGATCGACGGTAACGCCTCAAACATAAACACAAAGGAGCTGTGCGGCGGTGCCCGCATATACTACATCTACAACGACATCTACGGGAAGTCACTCGAGTCCATCGACCCCACAGCAAACTTGACCACAGACGATATCCGCACCGCCATTAGAAACTCCACGGGACCACGTGCTACGCTGTTTGTGCCTGAGCTCGCGTTCGACCTGTTGATCAAACCGCAGATCAGAATGCTGCTGGACCCTGCGCAGCACTGCGTGGAGCTGGTGTTCGACGAGCTCATGAAGATCTGCCAGTCCTCCAGCACAAACGAGCTCGCGCGCTACCCCAACTTGAAAGGAACCCTGATCGATGTGGTGAGCGACCTCCTCAGAGAGAGACTCGCCCCAACGCACTCATACGTCGAGAGTCTCATCGACATCCAAACGGCATACATCAACACCAACCACCCAAGGTTCCTCAGCGCCACCGAGGTGATGGCCGACATCATCAACGTTCGCGACAGGAAGAAGGCCGTTCCAGCGAGATCCTTCCAGGAGACAAGAAACTTCTCCCCAAAGAACAACGCCGAGAACGAGGACCCTCAGGCCGCCACCAAGGTCGACAGCAACACAGACGCAAACAGCGTGGACTCCAGTGTGAACCCGGCTCCACAGAACGGCAGCAATGCGAATATCGCAGACGCAATCATCAACGGCTCCTACGGCAATGACAACCGCTCAGACATAACGCAAAACTCCAACGGGCCCGGCAACAAGGCGTTCTCAAACTCCACCTCCGCATTGAACAACCAGAACGGCGACGGCAAGGACTCGTTCCTGAACTACTTCTTTGGAAAGGAACGCGAAAACCAGCAGCAGAACGGTTTCGGACAGACGGGGAGACCGGGCGGTAACGTCTCTCAGAGATTGCAAAACGGTGTAAACCGCACTAATGACCACAACACAGCTGTACTGGGCGAGTTGCGTCTCAGTGGGAATAACGAACCCCGCCCAATGTACACTAACAACAACGATGCTGACGGCGACAACACGTTAACGGACCGCGAGCAGCTCGAGTGCGAACTGATCAAGAGACTGATCGTATCTTATTTCGGCATTGTCAGAGAGATGATCGAGGATCAGGTCCCCAAGGCAGTCATGTACCACCTGGTGAACTACTCAAAGGAGAATGTCCAAAACAGACTAGTTTCCGAACTGTACAAGGAGTCCATGATTGACAACTTGTTGCAGGAGGACGAGACTCTGGTCCAGGAGAGAGATAACTGTGAAAAGTTGCTTGAAACGTACAAAAAGGCAAACTCGCTTGTCCATAACATTCTCTAAATACCAGCCTATTGCGTATGACAGCTCCACATCGTTCTTTATATACTTCAAATATTAAATAAGCAAAACAAAAAAATGTTCTTCAAGCATATTTTAATGGATGGTTATTAGATCTTGTGAATATTGACTACGGATCTATGATATATGTATGTATATAATGTGTCGTGGTATTAATACATCTCATCACTGCGAGACATTCATGGGCATACATGTAGAATTCTCCGAGTAACCCCTTGCAATACTTGATTGTGTTGTGGGAATGAAGTGTTTCGAACCGACGGAGCTATGACGACTGGGGGAATCGTGTTCTCTTTCTTGTTGTGGTGTACGAATCATTCTGTTCTGGCTGTTGTAATGGCGCACATTGCTAATACTGCCAGATAGTAGTGGTCTGCGAACATCATTCTCGTCGATACCTTGCTCCTCATCCGGTAATATAGTCTGCTGACGCTTGTGGTCCTGTCCTTTGTTCAGCACAACAACACAACACATCAGACTCATAATGAACCCAACACCGATTATAGCGCCAATACCAATAGCAACCAATGGGAAGGAGAAATGATAATTGTATCTGTTAACCCAACTTAGTGATATTGGCCTATCGATCAAAAACACACAGGCCTTTTGTGTACTATCCCCATTGCGTCTAGTGGAACAGCCACTTTTCAAAACTCTCACTTCGTTGTCTGCACCGTCCTTAATCTTGAGGAATGTTTCAGTGTTGGAAACTCTACGACACTCGAGAATGGATCCTAGGTCAGTTTTAGCGTCGCCTGAACAATCCAGAATATTCTGTGTCTCGTTACCACGCAATATATGCATCTTGAGGAAGCGCTCCAATTTGGTTGAGTTAATGTTGATGTCCTCAAAACCGAGCGAGGAAAATGTTGGAATCAATAGAGAGTATAATTCTGCGTCGGGGTCAGGGTTGAAAATCCTAGATGACAATGCCTCAAACTTCCTGATGTAGTCGACAACGACATCCGATCCTGTAACACCAATCAAATCTAGTACAGAGATATCCACTGAACTTGGAACGTCTACGAATTTCACAGGATGTAGAACACCCTGGTTGAAAAAGACATCGCTGTTTTTCTGTAGTACGAGCTCATCAGGTAGAGTGCTCAGCTTCACCTTCATGTTTTCATTTTCATCGTGCATGATTCTTGAAGATATATTGACAGTATCTCCGAGGAGGTTATGCGTAGCAGATTTTGTCTGATCCATGTCTGTGTAATAAATGCCGTCTAGAATGAAGTTTTTCATAACATCTTCCATAACCGTAATATTCTTTTGAACGTATTCCATTGTTAGCGATTGAGCTGTCCATGAATCAAAACATGGTAGAAATATACTGTACCCTTTCCCATTTGGCTTCAGTTCCAGGAGGTTTATTTGACGTAGGAAACCGATAGATTTGGAGCAATGTGCTAGTGGTGGAATAGAAAGTATTAAGTCACCAGGGGGGTTCAGCTCGCCGGAAAATGTGTATATTAGGGTATTCCGGATTCTGTATGGTTTCGTCTGTGTGATAAGCAACTTGCTGTTGATCTTGTAACCTGTGTTCTGTTTGGTTATTTTCATTCTCTGGCAGTTACCACCGAGTCTCTTATCCGAAGAGCAGAATGCAGAATCTATCATCTTGGTATATGTTTCATCCCTGTTTAATACTGGGAAGTCGTCTTCGAGGACAATGTGTTCTTCAACAAAATGGTAGAGTAGGGTGGATTTCGTGAAACCAATATCATCATTCTGTGTACTGTCAGGGACGAATATTGTCATCTCCTTGTCGCCTTGAATCATGTTTTGAATATCTCTAAAGTACATCTCGGCCACGAATCCCGAACAATTCAGACCGTGGAGGTAAGTCTCTGCATCAAATCGTATACCATTTGTCAATGGGGCGTAGTTGTCAAAGAAATGGACGATACCGGTATCAAATATCTCGTTAGAGGCCAACGACCGCATGTTTTTACCTATCTTGTGACTTACGCCAAAATGGTCACTCTCCAGTGAGATGTTGAGTTCGTTCATGTTTTCGAACTGTGAATGCTTTGGTATCGATCCGCCGTGTATCCCACGCAGTATCATGTTTTTGTATGCTTTTCCCATATGCTTGGACCATCTTTCACGAACCGGCCGCTTCATCTGTTCCAATTTATCATATGTGTCTAAGAGGTAATTAATCTCAATCGAATTCATGTTCCACCCAAAGGAGTCATCTGAGGGGACGATGATCGTGTTCCCCTCGAGATAACTGTGGGCACGCGGCACCTTATCCATCAGACGCTTCACGTTTTCAAATGTATCATCGAACATGCCGCCATTATCCTGCGTGATCCCATCTATGGTCTGCACCAGTGTCTGTGCATCGGGTAGTCTATCCATGATTGCATGCAAAGTAGCATTCTGGAAATTTGGGGTCAGGTCAGCCTCCACTATCGGCACCTTATTCACCTTAAAGTGCGTCTCGGTGACAGCGTCCCAAGCCTGGCCCAGGACAAACGGGAACTTCACGCCGTCGGATACCAGCAGCGTCTTGTTCACGAGCTCATCCGTGTGAAGCATACGTTCATGGAGGATGTAGTTCTCGATGTCAAACGAATCGGCTAGCGCATCAGTGTCCACATCTGTAAATGCTGAGTTCACAGGTGCGAATAGCGTGTAATTCTGCAGTTCGTTGAGGTAGATGATGTTGCCGCTTCTTTGGACGATTCTCAGAAAGGTTGAGAACTGAACATCTTGCGAGAGGATATCTACCACTGTGGTAAACGGGAAGTCAGGCTCGTCATCATCTGATGAATCCTTCTTACCCCCTTGCACGTTGACAGACGGCGAAGTGTATTCTTGTGTGGCTGGATCGGTTCCCAGTACAGGCACCGACAATAGCGCTGCAATAACGGCTAGTTTTCCCAACTTGGTCATTGAACGCTGTGTCGTACTTGGTAAATGTGTTTTATTCTATGATACTATGTGCGTTGTGGGCTATAACTATAGTTTCCCGGACCTATCAGCCTAGTCTCTATTTTCCTTTTGCCACTCGAGAGTCCTCCTGAACACGCGTGTGCAACGGCAATACTATACAAACGCACTTGCTACACGTATATAACTGGGAAGGAGTCAAACACAAGCTGCCAAAGTCAGACCAGAAACACAGAGCCCGCATGTCCAGCAACGCCAAACACAATATGGCCTTATTATTATTATCAGGGTCGCCTATCGTGATACCGCTGATTAAAGAGTCTGCGCAGGCGCAGAAAAACAAAGCCGCAAGCACCGCCATGCAGGACGTGCAGGACTTGCAGGAGTAGGACGTGCAGATACGGCTGTTATCGCTGGTGCGGTAGTAGGAGTATCCACACTCCTCTAAGGATCATCGGCCCCTCTCTAATCTAAGTATTACGTTGCGTGTACATATGTGATGATATAATTCTCCCCGGAAGGCGGCGTTGCGGTGCGAACAAATAGAGTCGTCCACAGACTTCCCTCAGTTGTACTGCATGTAGCGGGAGGTGGAACTGAACTTCTTGTAACCGTTGATAACCTTGTCGACAGCCTTGAGGAAGTCCTTCTCGGTGGCGACCTTCCGTCTGGCCCTGATGGCGAACATACCGGCCTCGGTGCAGACGGATCTGAGCTCGGCACCTGTGGAGTTTGGACACAGTCTCGATATCAACTCCCACCTGATGCCGCGCTCGACACTCATGGACTTGGAGTGGATTCTGAAGATGTTGGCGCGGCCCTCGAGGTCCGGCAGCGAGAACTCGACCTTACGGTCGATTCTGCCCGGTCTCAGCAGCGCGGGGTCCAGTGTGTTGGGTCTGTTGGTGGCGAACATGACCTTGATGTTACCGCGGGGGTCGAAACCGTCCAGCTGTGTGATCAGCTCCAGCATCGTTCTCTGGACCTCGTTGTCACCACCGGCACCGTCGTCGAAACGCGCGCCACCGACGGCATCGATCTCATCGAAGAAGATGATACAGGCCTTCTTGGTACGCGCCATCTCGAACAGCTCTCTGACCATACGCGCACCCTCACCGACGTACTTCTGCACCAGCTCGGAACCGATGACTCTGATGAATGTCGCGTCTGTTCTGTTGGCGACAGCACGCGCGCACAGCGTCTTACCGGTACCGGGAGGACCGTACAGTAATATACCCTTTGGAGGGTCGATACCCAATGTGGCGAATCTCTCGGGGGAGAGCAGAGGCAGCTCCACAACCTCTCTCAGCTTCTCAATCTGCTCCTTGCAGCCACCGACGTCGCTGTATGTAACATCTGGCTTCTCCTCGACGGTCATCATCGTGACGGAGGGGTCGATTCTGGGAGGCAGAGGCAGCTCGATGTGGTACTTGGATCTGTCCACACCGACTCTCATACCTTCCTCGATATCGGTAGGGGAGACACGCTCACCAAGTCCGACAACGAACTTGGCAATCTGCTTCAGGTTGATGACGTACTTGGACTCCTCGCCGTCATCCTCGCCGACCGCGGCATCCGCAGCAGACACAGAGTTCTGGTCAGCGCCAGTAGAGCTCGCGGCACCAGAGCCGCCAGCAGCAGCACCGGCTGCATTACCTGGAGCACTGTTGCCGTTCTCAAGCGCCTCCTGGCGCAGTTGCTCCTTGGACTTTATAATCTTTGTGCAGCGAGCAACCTGCAAGGGGTGCTCCTCACTCAGCCTCTGTCTGTCACCCATGATATCCCACATGTGCGATGGGGCCAGACCAGTGTCACTCTCCTTCACACCGGCCTTCTCCTTAATGCGGGCCTCGATCTCCTTGAGGTCGCCCTCGGTCTTCTTCAGCTTGCTAGCGTATGGAGCAGCGCCGTACGTCTTCAGCACCTGGATATCACCCTCAGAAAGAGGAACAATCTTCTCGTCCTTCTTGGCAGCGTCCTCTGACGACTCAACGGGCGCCTTGTACTTCTCCCAATCGGCCTTTGGTGGCATGTTTAGTGTGTGATGTGTGTAAACTTCGGTTAGTGTGCGCTGAAATCCGCAAAAGCTGGGTCTAAAGTACCTTGCTGTGCAGTTACGACAGTTGTAGCGGTGATCTATACGCTATACAGTCAATTCCAACACTCACCTGTACTTCTACACCCCTCTTCAACGTCCAGCCGCCACCGCAAGGTGCAAACCCTCGGTGGCAAAACTCTCGAGGTTCCTCTTCCTTATTTTTGGAGCGCTCGCCTGTGGCGGCGCGCACAGACAGGGCCGCACAACGAGCGAGTCTGGGAGGTATAGAGTTGGGATGACTTGTATATAGGGTGATGGAAGGGTAATACTCTCGATTCTGCGTCTGCCTCGTCGCAATGTTGTAGGAATTATTGTACAGTTGTTATATATAGCCACGCGGGCGCGGTGTAGCTTGGGGCTGGGTGGCGGATTTCTTCCGTTGCTTACAGCTTCTTGGCCTTTGTGTTGTTCAGCTTCTCCTCCAGCGCCGAGGAGTTGTTATCCAGCGACTTCAGCGCGTCCAGGTGTGTGTTCAGGAGCTGCACGATCTGCGCGTTCTCGTCCTGGTTGCTCAGGTTTATGTTCGTGACCTTGTTGAAGGTGTTGCTGATGTCGTTGATCTCGCTGATCAAGGACGAGAGGTTCATCGACAGCGCGTTGATGTTCTCGTCCAGCTTCTCAGCCGTCTGGTACGCCTGCTGTCTCTTCTGGTCGTTGTTGTTCGCGCTCACACCGTTGTTCCCGGTGCCCAGTATGTCAACCAGCAGCGACTCCGTCTTCTTCTCGTAGTTGTCCAGGAAAACCTCCAGCTCGCCCTGCTGCCTCTCGATGTACTGCAGCGACTGGTCGATGCGGTTCTGCGTCTGCTCCGCAACCAGCGTCGAATTGTACAGCTTGTTGATGTCCTGGCCGCCCTTCACGAGCACCTGGTCCCACTCGTTCACCTTCTTCGTGTACCCTTCGAAGTGCACAGCAGAGCTTGTCAACTGGTTGGTCCATCTCGTGACAAGGTCGTCCAGAGTCTTGTTGTCAAGAGAGACGGGCTTTAGCTCTACGGGCTTGGCAGCGAGGGTAGCGGCTGGCTTGCCATCAGTGGTCGCTACGGAGGACGCAGCAGCAGTAGTGCCATCCGCCTTCTCCGCGGGCTTCGCACCGAAAGCAGCTGGCTTCGCAGCATCGTCCTTCTTCTCATCTGGCTTAGCAGTGGAAGCGCCACCGAAACTGAAAGCTGGCTTGGCGGCACCATCCTTCTTCTCCTCTGGCTTAGCAGCCGCGGCACCACCGAAGCTAAAAGCTGGCTTAGCAGCGTCGTCTTTCTTCTCTTCAGGCTTGGCGGCAGCAGCGCCGCCGAGGCTGAAGGCTGGCTTAGCACCATCCTTCTTTTCCTCTGCCTTGGCAGTGGAAGCACCGCCAAAGCTGAATGCTGGCTTATCAGCACCATCCTTCTTCTCATCTGGCTTAGCAGCAGTAGCACCACCAAAACTGAACGCAGGCTTGGCACCCTCATCCTTCTTGTCATCGGTCTTGGCAGTACCGAAGGAGAACGCTGGCTTGGCACCCTCATCCTTCTTGTCGTCGGTCTTGGCAGTGCCGAAGGAGAATGCTGGCTTGGCACCCTCATCCTTCTTATCATCGGTCTTGGCAGCACCACCTAGACTGAAGGCTGGCTTAGCGGCGTCCTTCTTCTCCTCTGGCTTACCAAATGTGGCACCGCCAAGGCTAAAGGCTGGCTTGGCAGCGTCGTCCTTCTTCTCTTCTGGCTTAGCAGTGGAAGCGCTACCGAAGCTGAACGCAGGCGTGGCGGATCCATCCTTCTTTTCCTCTGGTTTAGCAGCTGGAGTAGTACCGAAGGACAGCGTAGGCTTTGGAGTTTCGTCCTTCTTATCCTCTGGCTTGGCCGCAGCAGCGGTACCGAAACCGAAGGCGGGCTTGGCAGCGTCGTCCTTCTTGTCCTCTGGCTTGGTCGCTGGAGGAGCACCAAACGACAAGGTTGGCTTAGCAGCAGCAGCTGTACCCTGAGCAGCAGCACCAAATCCAGCAAAAGCAGGCTTGGTAGCACTAGCAGTGGCAGTGGCGGTAGCAGCTGGAGTGGAAGCGGTAGCACCAGCACCAAATCCGGCGAAATCTGGCTTAGCTGCACTGGTAGCTGCAGCACCACCACCTAGAACATTGCCGGTAGCAGTGGCCGAAGCGGCAGTTGTTGGGGAAGCACCAAAACCTGTAGTGGCTGGCTTAGCAGCGCCAGCCGGAGCGCCACCGAACAAACTACCGCCGGTCTGGGCAGCTGGAGCGGTAGTGGCAGGTGTGTTAGAGTCGAATGGAGCAGCTGGTTTACTAGCAGCAGCTGCGCCAAAGCCAGCAAATGCTGGGGCTCCATTAGCAGGAGCGGCAGCAGTACCAGTAGCTGCGGTGTTGCTTGCAGCACCTAGGCCAAACGCAGGCTTAGCTGCGGCGTTTCCGGCAGCTCCCTGAGTAGCGTTAGCAGCGGCGCCAAATCCACTAAAGGTGGAAGCGGTACCAGCTGTGTTGGTAGCTGTGCTAGCAGAAGAACCGGAGGCACCAAATCCACTAAATGTTGGAGCAGCGGCAGCTGGAGCAGCAGCATTGGTGTTGTTATTGTTATTGCCGAAGCCGCCAAATCCTGAGTTTGCAGCTGGTGCGGCATTGCCTGCAGCAGCTGTGTTATTGTTTGCTCCAAATCCACCAAATGCTGGCTGCTGTGTAGCGCCAGCAGCTGCGGTAGCATTGTTGGCGTTGTTGTTGTTGTTGCCGAATCCACCAAAAGAAGAAGTGTTTGCAGTGTTGTTGTTTGATCCAAAACCACTGAATGCATTGCCTGCAGCATTATTGTTGTTTGTAGCAGCAGCGCCGAAACCACTGTTAGTAGTGTTATTAGCGGCAGCTCCAAAGCCAGTGTTACCACCAGTGGAACCAAAAGCATTACCAGTGCTGTTGTTGGCACCTCCAAATGGTGTGTTGGCAGTGTTGGTAGCACCTGATCCAAATGCACCAGTGCCACTATTCTGATTGGCATTGCCGAAAGCTCCGCCTGTTGTGTTGTTGTTGGCACCAAAGGCTCCAGTATTGTTGTTTGAAGCACTGCCAAAAGCATTGCCTGTGGCGGTGTTGTTGTTGGCAGTGTTGCCAAAGCCCCCAAATCCAGTTTGGTTGTTGTTCTGCTGTTGGGCACCAAAACCAAAACCACCGGTGTTGTTGTTCTGGCCGGCGTTGCCAAAACCACCAAAGGCACCGTTTGGCTTGTTGTTAGGCGTGCTGAAGTTCACTGTAGTATTATATTGTTGAGTGGTGCAATAATGTCAAGGATTTATCTTAACATCTCCACCAGTAAACAAAAAGTAATTGTTAGTATTGAATCAAGGGGTAGGTAAAATCCTGCTATTACAATTGTGTAGGGGAAAGTTGAGTTCAATTCAGAAAAAAGACAACACATATTTCCGTGAACAGATTCTTCAACTCCATTAGTTTAGCTCAATTCTGTCCTCGTTGCTCAACCTGATCGCTGTACATCGTGTAACGTCCATGAACCCTCGCATAGCAGTCTAAAAATAACAATGGACACATACTTTTAGGCAATTATCCCGATAACCTGGAGGTCGTAATCACTTATAAGAGCTGGGTCTATGATACCTCTTCTCTGTGTGAATGTATAACGGATCGTCCTCTCTTAATTATCCTTTGCCAGTTCGCGATGAACTGCCTGCCTTATTCAGTACAAATTTTTTTGGAGGCGTGCGGGTAACAAATAGAAGGTGGCGGATATTATGCTCGAGCGAGCCTCGACGATGACACCGGAGAAGGAACGAACCTCCATTTACATAAAATAATCATAATATTACAGCTCTAGATATGGTACACTACGAATTTGACTTCCGTAGTCCGTCCGGATATAACAGATATATAATTATACCTGACAGGCGCGGAGCAAGTATATGCATAAGAACTTGAATAGGTAATAGTCATTACAAGTTCTCCTCCACGTCAGCAGATAGATTCTTGTTAGAATCTCTAATCTTTGCGAGGCTGTCAAGAACCTTATCGTATGCATGGTTCATGGCCTCGGTTTCTTGTGTCTTGGTGTACTGAGTGTTGTGTGGGGAGCCTGGTGGCTTGCTTTCACTTTCTCCAGATGGTTCATTAGTGCCAGCATTGTCAGGCTGAGATTTGGACGAATCGTCCATAGCCTTGCTCTTATCTTCAGAACCCTTCTTGTCACACTGTTTCTTAAATATGTGATGGAAGTGGTAGCCCTGGTTATGCAGCTCATCGATAACATTCAACACATCAGTGACATCGTTCTTCAGCAAGAAGTCCTTGATTTGGTCACTGTCAGAATTCTTTGCTGCGTGTGATAACGCATCTTTGTATGCGCAATGTACAGGATTAGTTGTCTCTGGTTGCTTATTCTGCTCTTGACTGCTATCATCATCATCTAGACTTCCACTATCATCAGTTGGTTTTCTCTTGATAATCTCAGGATCCACAAGTCTGGCAGGGGCCTCATCTCTGAATTCAACCATCTCGTCAGCCTTGTGTGTGGACTTCTCTGGTGGAATACTACCAAATGGCATCAGGACAGCATGTCCGGATTTAGCAAACGTAGAAGACATGAATAGGTGATCGGGGCGAGTATCGTCTGGATTTAGTTGCGTCTGCGAAGAAGTGCTATTGGCCAGGTCATCAGTTGTACTGTTCGTAGATGACGTGACACCACCAAGTGAGGATACGCCATGCTTCTGCTTCAGTAGTCTGATACTCTTCTCCAAACTGGCATCGATGATACAAAGTCTGATCAGTGCCTCTTTACCCTCGATATTCAACTCACCTTGAACTCTGAGATCAAATAGGTCCTGTACCACACGTCTAATCTTCTTTCTGGCGTGTGTAACCTTTGCAATGAAAGCTGTGACAGTCTTGTCGTACTCCTCTCTATTCTGCTCATCAAACGTCTCGGTCAGAAGAGCAGTGAATTCTTCTCTTAGACCCTGTAATTGAGATGGAGTTTCCAATTGTTGAGGAAGACTTGATTTGTTCATGTCCTTGCTATCCTTGCTGCTTGGGTCAATGAGCTCCTTCTGGATATTTCTCATACTGTACAAAGAAATCTCGTTCTTGATTTGCTCTGGCATGTAGACGTAATCCAGGTCCAGTGTAATTAGGGAAGTACTTTTCTTAACGGCTTCAGCCAATGCTTTGGATGCAGCGAGGTCGAGAGGTGTGCCCATCATGGAAAAGTGATGCAAGGATGGACATATTGGTAGCATTTCGGCAATTGTAACGATCTCGGTTGAATCTAGCTGCTCAAAGTCTAAGTGTAGACGTGCAAGTGCAGGGAAGGATGGGACACAATCCAAAAGAGTATGGATGCAGTGAGGGAAGATCTTTGGATTATTAGACAAATCTAGGAAAAGCATCGCGTTCGAAAAGCAAAGAATACTCAATAGCTTCAGGAATTCATTGTCAGCACTCGTCTCGCCTTCTTTAACCTCCATATTGGTGTTGTTCAGGGAAATGTACTTAACCAAGTTCTTGTGCTTGTTCTCGTGAATCTTGCTAAACATGGCATCTGAGAAAGGTTGTATTTTACCTCTCAGATCGTTGAAACCGATATCCAGACCAGTTACTCTAGAGTGGACAATCCATCTGGCAAGAATCTGGCACTGTTCTGTGGTCAACTCGTTGTACGCCAGACCAAGTCTCGATGTTTTCATACAACCAACCTCAATAAAGTTCTTGAACTGTGGGAAGTTCATCTTTGCTCCTGATAAAATGATTTCCTCTAAACCGCCCTTAACAGCAATCGCAGCCGCTAACAGATTCCAGTTCATGTCTGATCTGTTCTCCCTATTGAAGTCCATTCTCTTCAGAGTGCTCTTTAGTGATGACTTCGATGGTTTCTGGACATTGACCTTAATATGGGCGACCATAGTCAAATCAATAGACACGAGCGACTCATTGTGTGAAATGAAGTAACACAGGATCTTCCAACCTTCCTCATCCAATGGGGTGTTACGCAGGGACAGCTTCTCGAAGTTCTTCTTCTTTGTTAGTGAGCTGAGAATGATACGCAACATGTCGACGGACAAGTGTACACCATCAAGCGACAGACACAGGATAGGTGCGATGCTGATGAAATCACTGAATGACCAGATTTCGACCATGGATGGTCTAGGGTTACGCAGCTGTAGTAATGGAATAGCTTCTGTAGACCCTGGGGTCAGTTGTTTCATTGTTGCAGGAATAGGCAGGATCTCGCGCAAGTGGCAACAACGGGTGTACACCACATCCAGTGGGATCTTCAGGTCCTTTGGAGGGAATACCTCCTCCTCCGACGCCACAGATGCAATGGATGGGAGGGATACCATTGAGCTGGACGCGGAAGGCGAGTTGCCCGAAGACCGTCTACTGACCATGGGCTTATCGATGGTGAAGTGCGATGCAGCCTTGTTGACTTTCACTTCTTCCTCGTGGTTGGTTACGGTCCTGCGCAGCTCGTTAGGAGCCGCCTGGGCCCTAGCCTCTGCAGCTGCCTCGGCGGCAGCCATTTCAATCGTCCTTTGTTGAGTAGACGTCTCGTCGCTAGTGGCGGCGGCAGTTGCACTGTCGGACTCCGCGCCGCTCTCCACAGACGTGGTGGGACTGATATCCTGCTGCTTGGAGTCCTCTGACAGGATATTGGTAGGCACACGCTCCTCCTGTTTCCTGACGTCGACGTTTGCGGCGTCAGGATCGGTACCTTCGGGCACTAGCAACTTCAGCTGCCCTGAGCCACCGACGACGATACCCGCAGTAGACTCCTGGAGGACCTTGCGGCGCTCCTGTGGCGACAGTCTGTGGATGACGACCGAGCCGTTGGGCTTCACCTCTACCTCACCCTTGCGGGGGTTCTTACTGCAAATCTGCTGTGGCGGATCGTTAAAGTATGTGTTGGTGGCGAAGGAGACGTGGAGCAGCGGTTTGAGGTCCTCGAGTCCCGGGAGGACGTGGAAGTTAGCCGGGTCGAAGCGCTTGTTGCGGCAGTCTGCACTGGAGCGCGTGGAGCTGGACCTGTTGAGGTTGTTCTCGGAGGGGTTGGCGGTGCCGTGGGATGTCACTCTGCGGAGGAAAGCGCCGAACTTGTTGGGTCCCGTGGCGGAGGGCGCAGGAGAGTTCGAGGAGTCGGCCGAGTTCAGGGAGCCGTTACTTGCAGCGTTGGCTGCACTTGCAGCCGTCTGTCTCAGCCTGTTGCTGTCGCTGGTGAATGCGGATGGTAAGGGAGCCTTGTCAGGGTGTGGAGGGATGGGTCTTCCGCGGGCGTCGTAGTGGCCGGGGGAACTGGTCGCCCTGTCGCCGCTGAGGGAGAAAGAAGCCTTTGTGCGTGCGTGGCGCAGCTTATTTGCGGCGAGTCTGTCCTTCTGCTGCTGTTCCGTCTTGAATGCGTCGACGGTGTACCCCTTCTCCTTGTAGTACTTGAGGAACTGCAGCAGTCTGCGGCTGTCGATGTCCAAGTCGAGCGATGAGGCGTCAGGGGAGTAAGACGTGTCGTCCACCTCGTCTGGAGCGACTCCCTCGTCAGCCCCGGCATCGTGGTGGTGGTGATGGTGATGGTGGTGTGGGGAAGCACTTCCGGAGTTGCCCATCTGTGGGATATCTCCCTCCGTCTTCGCTCTGACGAGGGAGTGCGCGGAAGAGGACCTGCTGTGGGCGGCGGAGCGTGCTGGAGTTGCATCAGCCGCAGTCGCAGAACTCCGGGACGTCTGTGGTGTAATCACGGGAGTCTGGCTTTTCTGCGCGCTCTCGTCATGTTTCAACACCTCTGCACTCACGCTCTTGCGGCGACCGCCGCCGAACAGACTCTTGAAGAAACCCAGCTTCTTAGGCGGCTCCTTGTCACTGGCATGAGTGTATGTGGACGAGGACGCAGACTTCGTCCTGCGGAGAGCATTGGCATCCGCACGCTGCTGTTTGGGCGCGGTGGGGGCGAATGCACTGCTGTCCTCCGCCTCGGCGCTAGCGCGGCGCTCAGAACGCTCCCGGCGCTCCTTAGCGAGCTGGGTGGGTGTCGCCGCAGCGACGGAGTTCCTGCGGCGTGCCTCGCCGTTGTCGCGTCTTAGTGGGGCGGTAGTAGTTGACGCATCGTGGGCGCGGGGCTGCTGGGCGGTGTCTGGGAGGTCTGTGTTGGAGTGGGCGCGGCGGGGCGGGGGCGCTGCTGCCTCGTCGTGGGAGCGCTGGAACCAGCCGACATCGATGCGAGGGATGTTGTGTTCGCGGAGAGTCTCGTCCGCGGCGGTCCGGGGGTCCATAATGAAGTGCGAGGAGCGAAGCGACGAGCACTAGTGTGTGGGGAGTAAAGTGGGGAAGTAAAGTAGGGGAGTGCAAACGTATATCTACACTCTGTTAATCAACGGTGTGCTGCGATACTTGCACTAATAATACGAGCAGTATCCCGTGGAGACATGTAATATACCTCGGCGACAGATAACCCACAATGCCCACTATATAATAGTGCGAACGCACGCATGCAAACACGCACACATGCAAACACGCTGCACATTCCGTCCAGCCCCACATCCCACATGGCCAGGACCTGGGGGCTATTGTCCACACACACACACACACGAGCTACCAGCCGCCGCTGAGACACTGGGACGGGAGTATATCGAGCTGTGTGTGCCCAGGGGCGTCGAGGTATCAACATGGGCGGGCAGGGGGGCGCGCGTGCATGTATGCGCGCAGTGCAGTGCAGTGCGCGCAGTGCATAGCAGCGTGCGGGCGTGCCGCGGAGCGCGCGTGGCAACCCCGTGGGCGGTGTTGTGCGGGCGTGTCTGTGCAAGGGGAGGGTCCCTATTCCGGCTGGGCGGGGAGCGCCTCGTGCGGAGTGACGTGGGGGTTCCGCGGAGCTCGTTCCGCTCGTTCCGTGTTCCGCATCCGCATCCGTGCGTTTGATTCCGCGTCCGTGTTTTTGATTCCGTGTCCGTGTTCCGCATGGTGATTGTTCCGGCGGGACACGTGCCCGTGGGGCGGCGCGCTGTTGAGCCATGCGCCCCGTGGTGTGGTCGTTTGTCTGTCCCGCCGTGTCCTTGTCCGTGTAGTTGTGCTGCGCGGCGGTGCGCCCAGAGGCTTATTAGCCTGGGACATTGTCCTGGGCGTGTGGCACATTTGTCCCAGTTTGTGACATTGTCCCTATCTCCCACGGTTCCACAGGATGCAGGACTTTAGACAGCGGGTGATACGGCTGTACAGCACGCGGGAGCAGCTGATACAGCAGGGCGTGTGGGAGGGCGGGCTGTACCGTGCTGGCGATGGTGACAGTTCCTCAATTGAGGTGTGTGCGGCGGACAGGGCGTGGGTGTGGCGGTCGCTGCTGCTCAACCCGGAGGATGACGATGCGGGAGAGGCGGGTGCGGGGAGCCCGCGGTACATATCCCAGGACGCGATACTGTCCGGTGCAGTGGGGAGTCTGGTGCCCGTGCCCATGCTGTCCAGTGGCAGCAGTGAGAGTGCGGCTGCGGTTACGAATGTGCACAACAGTGTCTCCCCCGTTAGACGCCTGGTCAATGGGGTGCGGAAACTCACACCAAAGGAGACTGTAGTGCACCCCCTGGACAGTGTAGAGAGTGTGCCGGCCCCCGATGAAACGGGTATGTCCCTCGCAGACACACTAGAGATCGTGGACCTGGACCTCTCGCGGCTTATGCTTGCAGACATATTCCAGAAACCGGCTGTGCACGCCCTCATGCGCAAGATCATGTACAACTACCTCCTCCTGGACAGCAGGCGGGGTAGAGGGGAGAGTAGTGTAAACAGTGCACAGGATACTCCCCCCCTCTTCCACTACCGGCAGGGGTACCACGAGGTGCTGGGCGTTGTGTACCTGCAGTTTGCTGCCGAGGATGGCGATATACCCCCCGAGAGCGTCCGTTTCGTCCTCTACATCTTCGCGAAGCTGATGCAGCCACTCGCAGCGCACTTCTACGTCGAGAAGAACCTGCTGTACTGGGAAACACACACCTTCAGCCGCATGCTTAAGCTTGCCGCGCCAGATCTCCACGCAGCGTTCTACCCCCACAATTCCCAGGCCGAAACACACCCACACAACCTCATATGGCTCATACGGTGGACGCGGCTCCTCTTCCTCAGAGAGCTGTCTCTCAAGGAGACTCTCGTGGTCTGGGACCACGCGCTCACCTTCGCGTACCCGCTGGAGGTGTTCGTCGCCGCAGTGATCGTCGCGGTGCTGGTGTCCCGCCGCAGGGACATCGCCGCAATGCTGCGCGACGCAGACGCAGATGCAGACGACCTCATCGAGTACATGCTGCAGTTCGGCAGGGCAGGGAAGCCCATCGGCGTCCTCAAGGTGTGTGCGCTTGCCCGCAAGCTCTGCGATGCGTGGGAGTGCGGCCAGTACAGGGAGCTGCGCGGGTGCTGCGAGGCGTTCGCGCGTGAGCATGATGTGGATCCGAATAGGAAGCGGCTCGAGGACAGGCTGCGCAGGGGTGTAAGGCGGTCGCTGGCTCAGGGACCGGTGTAGTTGTCTTCCTATGCGGTATGTGCGCCGTGGAGTGATATAACAATTTTGACTTGTGTGTATAGCCGCCGAGGTCTCGCGCGAGCCGCGCCGCGCCGCGCCACCATTTATATAGAAAATAGAGCGTGTTCCATTGTACACAGGGAAGTGGTTGTTACAGGAGTTTGATTCGGTGGGATTGTGGTGGTGAGCGGTGCCTGTGAGTTGTGTCTGTCAATACGTGGATGCGCTTTAGGCGTGGTTGCAGTTCAAGTGCGTAGATCGTTTATATCTCTTTATGCGATTGTGTGAGCGCAATTATGATTATATTTAGCAATCGTGATTTGAGTGGACCACTACATTGATGTAAGGTACTATGCTATTTATGGAAGCATGGCTCCTCGGTGCGTTGTAATAGTGGAGACAAGAAGTAGCACTTGGTTACACATTGGTGTTTGTATTCAATGTTTATTTATGGTGTGCGTATCAGCTCTACCTGTTTCTATTAGCCCTCAAGTTGGAAACGGTGTCGCAATGTCACCAATAAATACTGAAGTTATACCAAAATTCTCCTTGAACAAGTCCATATAGCTGTTATTCGCACTTGGCAATACTACCGAAACGAAATATTACCCTCCCGATCAAGCAAATTTAAATATTGCCCTGGCATACAAACAAAATCACCCTGATATCATACCATCTTGGATTAAATCAAGTCAAAGAAGTTTTGTTTAAATATTCACTTTTCATAATTTGGAATTTTTTTACTACTGTGACGTCGGCAGAATGGAGTTAACATCTTGTAAAAAATATAGTATAAACAAAAATTTGTTAATAACCAAAAAACATTAAAATACTAATTTGTATGGTGATACGTTAAACAACACTCTAATATCACGATAATTATTAAAAAATTACACCACTTCTGAACAATGATCGCAACAACTCAGAATAATAATCTTCCAAACCGTGAAGCCGTGAAAATTGCCTTCAACTTCGATCTTCTCGTCTCAATCCCTCCCCGTCTCGTCTAATAAATAGTGATATTAAGGATAATATATCGATAAATAAATAAATAGGTTGGTGTGAATATTTTTCAGAATATGACAAGGGGATAATGGTATGTGAGGCGTTTTGCCGCTCCATCGATCAGTAAGATCTGACGGTAGGTGGCACTGGTGGGCACTCCTTCTCGTCCAGGGTGTGGGCGATGACGTTTCTGTACTTCAGCTGCACTGGGTCACCAGTGTTCTTCTGCCACGACAGGGTGTGCTTCATCCAGCTCTTGTCGTCTCTCTCTGGGTAGTCGTCTCTGGCGTGGGCACCACGGGACTCCTTTCTGGCGGAGGCGGACACGGCGGTCTGGTTGGCGCAGGTCAGCAGGTTCTGCAGCTCGAGGGTCTCTACGAGGTCGGAGTTCCAGATCATGGACTTGTCGGTGACGTGGACGTCCTCGAAGGACTTGTCGACGATGCCGATGTTCTTGACACCCTCGTCGAGGGAGTCCTGGGTTCTGAAAACGGAGACGTCCTTCTGCATGGTCTTCTGCATGTGCAGTCTGATGTCGGCGGTGGACTTGGTGCCGCTGGCGTTTCTCAGCTTGTCGAGGTTGGCGATGGACTCCATGCCGAGGTTGGCGATAGGCTTGTGTGGGAGGCCCGGCTGCAGGGTGTCGCTGACGGTGTGGGCGACGGCACGGCCGAAGACGACCAGGTCGAGCAAGGAGTTGGCACCGAGTCTGTTGGCGCCGTGCACGGAGACACAGGCGGTCTCACCACAGGCCATGAGACCCGGGATGACCTTGTCCTCGCCGGTCTTCTCGTCGATGGTGAGGGCCTCACCGGTCCACTTGGTGGGGATACCACCCATGTTGTAGTGGACGGTAGGGATGATAGGGATTGGCTCCTTGGTGACGTCGACGCCGGCGAAAATGGAGGCGGTCTCGGAGATACCTGGGAGTCTCTCCTTGAGGACGGAAGGTGGCAGGTGGCTCAGCTGCAGGAACATGTGGTCCTTCTCTGGGCCGACACCTCTGCCCTCCTTGATCTCCATGGTGATGGCTCTGGAGACGACGTCTCTGCAGGCGAGGTCCTTTGCCGTTGGGGCGTAGCGCTCCATGAATCTCTCACCCTCGGAGTTGACGAGGTAGCCACCCTCACCACGGGCACCCTCGGTGATCAGGCAGCCGGAGCCGTAGATACCGGATGGGTGGAACTGGATGAACTCGAGGTCCTGTAGCGGGAAGCCGGCACGGGAGACCATGGCCATACCGTCACCGGTGCAGGTGTGGGCGGAGGTGCAGGAGAAGTAGGCCCTTCCGTAGCCGCCGGTGGCCATGATGGTTCTGTGGGATCTGAATCTGTGGATGGTGCCGTCCTCCTGGTTGTAGGCGATGACACCGACGACCTCGCCCTCGGGGGACTTGAGGAGGTCGAGGGCGAAGAACTCGATGAAGAAGTTACAGTCGTGCTTGAGCGCCTGGCCGTACAGGGTGTGCAGCATGGCGTGGCCGGTTCTGTCGGCGACGGCGCAGGTTCTGTAGGCCTGGCCCCCCTTGCCGTACTCCTTGGACTGGCCACCGAAGGCGCGCTGGTAGATGCGGCCCTCCTCGTTTCTGGAGAAAGGCATACCGAAGTGCTCGAGCTCGATGATGGACTTTGGCGCCTCGCGGGTCATGTAGTGGATGGAGTCCTGGTCGCCCAGCCAGTCGGAGCCCTTGACGGTGTCGTACATGTGCCACTTCCAGTCGTCGGGGTGCATGTTGCCGAGGGCGGCGTTGATACCACCCTGGGCGGCGACGGTGTGGGACCGCGTAGGGAACAGCTTGGAGATACAGGCGGTCTTGTACCCGGCCTCGGCGAGACCGAAGGCGGCACGCAGACCGGCACCACCGGCACCGACGACCACACAGTCGTACTCGTGGTCGATGATGTGGTACTTGGAGGCGAGCGGATCCGAGGAGTCGGAGGCAGTCTTGCCCTGGACATTGCGTCCCTGGATCTCCAGGGAGCGGGCAGTGCTGGAAAACGCACGCTTGTACAGAGCCATGCTGCTCTTGAGCGTCGTTGGGGTGTGTCTTAGGGATAGCATTGTGTGTGGTAGGAAAAGGGGAGGGATATTACAAGTAAATCACTGGATAAATCACTGTCTCTGACGTAACAATACGTATAGAATATCTGCTCGAGGATGAATATATTGCAAAAACAACAACACAAGTAGTAATAACTCGACGAGGTGGACAAAAAACACGTAGATCTAGGGAGAGGATATGCAGAAGCGACAGCGGTGCGTATAAGTGTAATACTCTGTAATACCTTTGGACGATGCAGTGAGTGTGAAACCGGAATAGTAACTACACACACACACACGACAATTTGCCACCCAAAATCACACCTCCAAGGAACTTATACATATATATATTCGGACACCGGGCCCAGGCGGGGCCTCCCCTACCCGCTGGTGGAGACCTGGCGACTCGCCCTGTGCGCGCCCCTGCGGCCTCCGCAGTGGATCCGCGCAGGGGCCGCGGCGGGCCAATCAGCGCGCCGGAAAGCGGCGCGGCGGGCGGTGTCCGTGATCGCAGAAGTAGTACGAAGTAGTACTTGCGCGGGGCGTGCGGCACACCCACACACCGCGGCGCGGGAGAACTCCGCACGGCCGGGCGGGCGAGCGGGCGGGCGGGCCAATAGCAGTGGTGGGGCGCGGCGCGGTGTGGTGTGGGGGTGCTGGGTGTCACGTGTGTGTCATGTGGGAAATATAGGGTGTGCCTCGGCGGCTATGTCCCCAAACGGGCGTTGGGGTAAGTGCAGGGGCGTTTGCGGGATTTTGGGCGTGTGGGTTGGTTGCACACCCCCTGCGGTTGCAGTTACCCGATGTGGTAAGGCGGTACTGCAGAGGTCGTCAGGGAGGGCTGAGGGGTGAAGTACCCTAATTCTGGTCGTGTTTGCCACCGGTGCATTTCCCTGCTCTTTGAAAGTTGGGGTAAACGGTGGGTGCTGCCGTGTATAAATAGGACACGATATCTGTCTATTTGCTCCGCCTGGTCTTTTTTCTCTGCCATGTTTATTTTCCCTATTTTCTCTGTTTGCTTTCTACTTTCGCTTAGGTGTGTCACATTTACTATTTCTTCAAAGCTTCAAACAGCTCTTCTACACATGCAAGTTTCCCCTCTCTATTGTCTCCGTTCTCCCGTAGGCTACTTCCGCTGCACTTAACGATTCCTCCTCTCCTCACCGCCAGCTTCTATACGTTGTTGGCAATTATTACAAAGGCAGGTTAATCACATAGTTATAGCGAAGTGCTCTACCAAGAACTGGACAATGTAGAGAAGCAATACCTGCTAATATGTCGACACTCTCCCGACTATCCTGTGTCATGCTTCCCTGGGATCGGCGCCCCTCTATGTCTATTTCCCCTGCAGGCATCGCCCCGCCGCGCAGTGGCAAATTTTTTTCATCGCTCTCGCTGTCTCGCCGTTTGCCACTTTCCTTTCCGCAGTGTGTGTTGCCGTGCCGTGCAGCGTTCGCACAGCGTTCTCACTGGCAGACTAGACCAGGCCTGAATAACGTAATGTGTCGACGGTTGCTAGTGGGAAAGCGTGTATACTTGCAGTTACAATTGGTGTATGTTACATGAGTTTACCATAAATACCCCTTCTTCAACACATCCACCACACCATCAATAAGCCAATATGTCTCTCAAACTACCCCAGGCGCCAGGCGCCGGCCTGTTCAAGCAGGGCTACAGCAGCTACTCGAACGCGGACGGGCAGATTAACAAGTCCATTGCCGCCATCAGGGAGATCCACCAGATGTGCCTGACCTCGATGGGCCCCTGCGGGCGCAACAAGATCATCGTGAACCACCTGGGCCGCACAATTGTGACCAACGACGCCGCCACGATGCTGCGCGAGCTGGAGATCGTCCACCCGGCGGTCAAGGTGCTCGTCATGGCCACCGAGCAGCAGAAGATCGACGTCGGCGACGGCACCAACTTCGTCATGGTGCTGGCGGGCGAGCTGCTGAACGTGGCGGAGAAGCTCGTCGCGCTGGGCCTGTCCCCCGTGGAGATCATCCAGGGCTACAACATGGCGAGAAACTACACGCTGGCGGAGCTGGACCAGCTCGTCGTGGACGAGATCGCCGACAAGAACGACCGCGAGCAGCTGGCGAAGGTCACGCGCGCGGTCATCGCCTCGAAGCAGTACGGCAACGAGGACCTGCTCAGCAGACTCGTCTCGGAGGCCGTGGCGCACGTCCTGCCCAAGGGCACCGCCTCCGGCGCGTTCAACGTCGACTCCATCCGCGTGGTGAAGATCATGGGTGGCGCGCTGTCCAACTCCACGGTCATCAAGGGCATGGTGTTCAACCGCGAGCCGGAGGGCCACGTCAAGGCGCTAGAGGCCGGCAAGAAGCACAAGGTCGCCGTGTTTGCGTGTCCGCTGGACATTGCCGCGACGGAGACCAAGGGCACCGTGCTGCTGCACAACGCGCAGGAGATGCTGGACTTCTCGAAGGGCGAGGAGAAGCAAATCGACGCGATGATGAAGGAGATCGCGGACATGGGCGTCGAGTGTGTTGTTGCGGGTGCCGGTGTTGGCGAGCTGGCGCTGCACTACCTGAACCGCTACGGCGTGCTGGTGCTCAAGGTGCCCAGCAAGTTTGAGCTGCGCAGAATATGCCGCGTGTGCGGTGCCACCCCGATGGCCAGACTGGGTGCCCCAACCCCCGAGGAGGTCGGTATGGTGGACGTCGTGAAGACGATGGAAATTGGTGGCGACAGGGTCACTGTGTTCAAGCAGGAGGAGGACGAGGTCAGCCGGACCGCGACCATCATCCTGAGAGGCGCGACGCAGAACCACCTGGACGACATCGAGCGCGCGATCGACGACGGTGTGTCTGCGATCAAGGGCCTGATGAAGCCGGACGGCGGGAAGCTGCTTCCTGGCGCAGGTGCCACCGAGATCGAGCTTGTGTCACGCATCACCAAGTTCGGCGAGAAGACCCCCGGTCTGCTGCAGCTGGCCATCAAGCAGTTTGCTCTGGCGTTTGAGATTGTCCCACGCACGCTCGCGGAGACCTCGGGCCAGGACGTGAACGAGGTGCTGCCAAATCTCTACGCTGCCCACAGCGACGAGACCGGTGAAGGTCTCTACAAGGGCGTGGACATCGACGGTGAGAGCGCGGACGGCATCACGGACATCAGACAAGAGGGCATCTACGACATGCTGGAGATGAAGAAGTTTGCAGTGAACGTGGCAACCGACGCCGCGTGCACCGTCCTCTCCGTGGACCAGATCATCATGGCCAAGAAGGCCGGCGGTCCAGCGGCGCCCCAGGCCCGCAAGCCAGGCAACTGGGACCACGACGACTGAGCAACTCGACCACTCCCATTCCATTGTAGCATATATACAGCCTAGACGATACATGTATTCGAAATTAATAGCAAACTTGCCAAGCAGCCGCCCTGTACAGCATCCCTCAAGACTGCGATGGGCCGCGATGAGCCGCTGTGAAAAATTTTAGCGCCTGCGATGGGGCCGAAAATTTGTGTGGGTGCATAGTATATGAAAGAGGACCCGGTAGTTGGTATTATGTTGTTGTGGACAAGGCAAAGAGAGTAGACAACCACACATTACACACGTTTACAATGGCCCCCAAAGCTAGAGGAAGAAAACTACTCAAGAAAGAGCAGCGCGACCAGTTCGCTCCAGCGCAGGAGCAGCGCGATGAGCCCGAGGCTGCTGCCGTCGAGACGACTGAGCAAGGGAACCAGCAGATGTTTTACGGTGTCCTTGACCGTGAGGAGTTGGAGTACTTCAAGCAGGCGGAGTCTACGCTTGGCATGGACACGTTTGAGTCCGCTGAGGAGAAGACGCAGTTTGTCACCAGTGTCATCGAGGAAGCGCGCGGTAAGGAGCTGAAGCTCATCACCTCGCAGATTTGCTCCAAGCTGATGGAGCGTTTGATTCTGGAGTGTGACGACCTGCAGCTGAAGGGCCTGTTCAAGGCCTTCAATGGTAACTTCTACGGAATGGCGTGCCACAAGTATGCCTCGCACGTGCTGGAGACGCTATTGGTCCGCAGTGCCGCGCTGGTTGAGAAGGAGCTGCTGACCCCCAGCTTCGAGGCCGGTGACGAGGAAGGCGAGGTCTATGGATCCATGGAGAATCTGTTCCTGTTCATGCTGAACGAGCTGAAGCCTCACGCCAAGAGCCTGATGAGCGACCAGTACGGTTCGCACACCCTGAGACTGGTGATCCTGATCCTAGCGTCGAAGATGCTCCCCAGTTCGACCCAGAACAACTCCAACCTGCGTTCCAAGAAGTCCAAAATTGCGCGTAAGATGATTGACATCAAGGACAACGACGAGTTCAACAAGACGTACCAGACGCCTGAATCCTTCAAGCTGGAGCTGCGCGAGCTCGTCTCCGCGCTGTACAAGTCGTTCACCGGCGAGGTTGCATCCCGCTCAGACATCAACCCGGCGGTTATCACCAAGTTCAGGGAGCTGTGTGTCGACAAGGTTGCGTCGCCCGTGATCCAGCTGATCATCCAGGTCGAGGGTATCTTTGACAGGGACCGTTCGTTCTGGCGCCTGATCTTCAACACGAATGACGAGAAGGACGCGAAGGAGGAGTCCTTTGTGGAGTACCTGCTGTCAGACCCCGTGGGCTCGCACTTCCTGCAGAACGTCATTGGTTTCGGCAGACGCAAGTACGTGGAGAGACTGTACCGCCTGTACATGCGGGACCGTGTGGTGAAGCTGGCCAAGAGGGACACCACGGGTGCGTTTGTCGTGCAGGCGCTGCTGCTGCACCTCAAGAGCAAAGACATCAAGCAGATCCTGGACGACGTGGTTCCCGAGCTGAGCATGCTGCTGAACTCGAACATCGACTTCGGCACTGCGATCATCAACGCGAGCAACGGGCAGGAGAGCTACCTGCGGGACGACGTCATCAGCCAGCTGCTGCTGAAGTACTACCCTGAGGAGAACAAGGAGCGGAACATCCTAGAGAGCTGCCTGCTGCTGAGCTCGTCGACGCTGGGCAACACGCGGGACGACTGGCCCACCGCGGAGGAGCGCAGACGCTCTATCTTCCTGGAGCAGCTGATTGCGTACGACCAGAAGTTCCTGGACGTGACCGTGGAGAGCATGCTTGCGCTGCCGGAGGAGCGTCTGCTGCAGATGTGCTACCACGGCGTGTTCTCGCACGTCGTGGAGAGCGTGCTGGACCCGCAGCGCGTCGCGATCATCGAGCGGAGACGGCTGCTGAACGTGCTGTGCAAGGACGCGGTGAACCTGGCGTGCAACGCGTACGGCTCGCACATCATGGACAAGCTGTGGGCGTTCACCGCGAAGCTGATGCTGTACAAGGAGCGCATTGCGGGCGCGCTGGTGGCGGAGGACGAGAAGGTCAAGAACAGCACGTACGGCCGCCAGGTGTGGAAGAACTGGCAGCTGGAGAAGTACGTGAGAAAGAGATGGGACTGGAAGGGCCTGGTGAAGGACCAGGAGCGCGAGCTGTTCCCTCCGAGCGAAAGTGGAAACGACCGTGGAAACAACCGCAATAACTTCAACGACCGCGGCAACCGCAATGGCCGCGACGAGAGCCGCGACTACCACAACAAGAAGCACGGCAGACACTCGGACAACCAGGCTGACAGATCTAGAAAGAGACAGAGAACGGACTAGCCGGGTGTCCCTAAAACATGTACATTATATAATGCGAAAACTTATTGTTGCAAACCGCAATACTATATATTGTCTATCTGCCAACTGACGTAATCCGCGGAACACACTTCCGCGCGCAAACAGCCGCAACCACAGGCCAATGAGAGACCACAAGGCATCACCCACCAAGATACGCAGCACCCAGCACGTATAGCCTGCACACCTCGAGGTCCCATCACGATGGCCTTATCCTGACACATACACAACATCACGCCGCACGAGGCGCCCACGCCACCAGGCAAACCGCCCCCACACAAACGCCGCAGGACGCCACCATCGCCCGCAGCACCGCCGCCGCGCCACCGCGCAGTGGACCGCGACCGCGACCGTCGATGCCTCACTGCCGCTCGTCTGCGGGCGGTGCACAATACAAGAGACCCCATGTCGGCTATTGTCTGGCGCTGTTCTGCCAGCTATTGTCTCCCAGGGTAAATACCATCCCATCTGTTTTTCTCTCCCGCGCCTCTTCTGCCATTGCTTGCAGCCCTCTAGAGAAAGAGTTCGGTTTGCACTTTGCTACTTTGCCACTTTGCACTTTGCCATTTTGCTACGATTAGCATATATTAGAGTTTCCGTTTCGCTCGTTGTATTGATTGTCTGTACAACTCTATCTCCCAGACTGCGTATTGACATTTCGCCTATTATCTCATTGAGTCTGCATTGCTAGACGTTTTTTCCATATCGCAAGAGTTCTGTCTACATCGCTACTTCTGCACAGTCCTTCCTGTGTCTACAGCTGCACATAGCTACGTACAAATCATCGTCTGATAACCATTTTCGTCTGCGTATACTTCACCTCTGACTTCCCAGGCGTTGTTTATAGTTGACGCAATTTTTCACTCGCCCCCAGAACTAAAAATTACCAGGGAGCAACTCATCGATTACTCGAAATAAACAACACAACTTATCAATCCGCTACCCACTACTCTTAATTCACTCTCGCTACGCAATGAACACCATCAGCACCAGCGACAAGAGAATGCCCGGCAGCAACAGCAGCCCGCTCCTGCAGCGATCCTCCATCGTCAACGACGAGAACGACGCCGACGACTTCGACCAGGCCCAGCTGGAAAAGCTGTCTGAGAAGGAGACCGACGACGAGAGCACCACTACTACTACTGCCCGCGCCAGCGACGACATCATCCCCAACGCCATCGTCATCAAGAACATCCCCTTCGCCATCAAGAAGGAGCAGCTGCTTGACATCATCGACGAGATGGGGCTGCCCCTGCCTTACGCTTTCAACTACCACTTCGACAACGGCATCTTCCGGGGGCTCGCGTTCGCCAACTTCACCACCGCGGAGGAGACAATGGACGTCATCACGCACCTCAACGGCAAGGAGATCAACGGCAGAAAGCTAAAGGTAGAGTACAAGAAGATGCTGCCACAGGCCGAGCGCGAGCGCATCGAGCGCGAGAAGCGCGAGAAGCGCGGACAGCTAGAGGAGCAGCACAGGAACTCCTCAAACATGTCACTTCAGTCCCTGGGCAAGATGTCAAAGACCCTCAACCTCTCCCAGAATGGAAACAGTGGCGCAGCCACTGCCAACAACAACGCAGCGATGAGCGCTCAGATATTCTCTAGCCTCATGGGCGGCGGCGCGAAGCCCAGCAACAACACCGGCGGCTCAAACGTCATGGCCCAACAGAACACCGCCAACTCCTACTACTCCCAGCAGTCCCAGTCCCAGCCACACCCACAGTTCCACTCACAGACCCCTGTGCAGCAGCAGACCCTGCCACCGCAGACCATGCACCAGCAGCAAATGGGGGCTTTCGGCTACGTCAACAACAACAATGGGAGTGTCTCCGGTGCGCCTGGAAGTGCCGTTGGCGAGAGGTTCTACGCGCCACTGCCATCTTCCTCGACCGTGCCCATCCCTCCACAGCACCTCGACTTCAACGACCCGGACACCCTCGAGATATACTCACAGCTGCTGCTGTTCAGGGACCGCGAGAAGCAGTACACCGAGCTCGCATACCCTATCGGCCTCTCCGGCAACCACAAGCGGGTCATCAACGTGCTGTGCTCCTACCTGAACCTTGTCGAGGTCTACGACCCACGGTTCGTCATCATCAAGAGAAAGTACTTGGACCAGGCCAGCCTGCAGTCCCACCTGCAGCAGCAGGGACAGATGCCAACGATGCACCCATTGCAGCCCAACTCCACCGGTGGGTCGCTCAACAGATCGCACTCGTACACCAGTCTGCTGCAGGCCCACGCCTCCGCGGCTGCCGCTGCCAACGCCACGAGCAACACCAACGACAACAACAGCGTCCTGTCCCAGAACTCCGCACAGATGAACGCCTCGGGTGCGGCCTCACTGCTAGCTCAGACCGCGGCTCAGCAGAACTCACTCGGCAGAGCCTTCCAGAACCAGAACCAGGGCATCGCGTCCCCTACCCCGCTGTACTCCAGTGCCTTCTACAACAATGAGCAGGCCCAGGGCTCCAACCCATCCCTCCACTCCCCACTGCTGTCCAACGGCCCATCCCAGATCGCGCAGTCGCCACAGACCTCCCAGCAACAGCAGCAGTCCCAGCAGCAGCAGGGGTTCCTGAGACAGCCTAACCCACTGACACCTTCTGCGAGAATCCCATCCGGATACTCCTCCAACACCCAGTCACTGAGCTCTTCGAACCCACTGCTGAGAAACTCCAGTATGAACGCGTCCTCCCCATCGATGCAGTCCTCTACCACCCAGCGGATCCTGTCCTCTCTGCACAATAATCTGAACTCTCCTTCCCAGCTACATGATCAAGTCGCATCCAACGCTAACGACCACGCCCTGCTTCAGCAGAATACGAGCGGCTCTGTCCACTCTAATTTCTCCACCCAGTCCTACCACGATGAAAACACCAACATGTCCATGAACAATGGGAATGCAAGCAGTATCGATGCGATCTACGGTGGAATGTCCAGCAGCGGTTTGGACAGTGGTCTCGAGCACCACCTGAGTCGCTCACTAAGCGGTCTTGATGTTTCTGGCACGCAAGGTGACAACGGAACGCCTGTAAAGAAGAGTGTTTGGTAGACGATGCTGACCAGAAGCCAACTTGCCCAGAACACAGTATACATCGTTAGTTGAGATACACTAAATGAACACCGCCCCCTTCCATGATTTCCTGTTTTAATACAAATGTTTTGTCCCTACCCTCAACATCACTGCAAATGATAGAACACCGGTGGTCGTAGTAACGCACCATAACGCCCCTTTAATATTAAAATTGGCCTACTTCTGCTGTAAACAGCAGTGATGCTCGGAGGATAGCACAACTAACAAGCAGTGTTCACACAGTTGAGACGAACTGCAACACCAGACTAGTTGTTTATGCGATAAAGGGTGTCTCAGTTCATTTTATTTTTTTATTTCCTTCCTTCTCACTACACTGCAATAACCTATGAACATTTTTTTATGATATTTGATGATTACGATTATGAAGGACCAGATCCTATATGTATACATTTTTAATTTTTAACGTATGTAACAATGCCTTCAAAAGCAAATGCATAAGTATTAGAAACGCCTGTACAATTACCGTCAATATGTCATTATATTGCAGGACTCGCGGTTGTCGAGGTTACAGTGGACGCCCCGCTTTGTTTTCGGCCGAAACGTCAACAACGCAGGGCTGCCACCTCGAAGATGTGTCTGCGGTGAAGAGCAGGGCGTGTTGTGTTTGGGGTGTATTACATAGGGGTTTGACAGTTGTAATATTGGGCCAGTACAAAGCACTATTGCCCTAGTTCATATATCTACGCAAGTTACGCGCATCTAGGTACTCAATTGCGAAAGATCGGAATGAGAACGCTACGAAGCGGCAGGCATCACCTAGAAACACAAGATACACAAGATGCGCATCCTCGATCCCTTCGAAGTCGGGTGCATAAGGATGATCACACAATAAAGACGAATCCTGTGCGAATGCGGGTCACAAGGAGCCGTGATGCAAACGCAGATATTCAAGCTGTTATTCCGCAACAAATTAGCACCCCGATCAAACCAGCAGAAAATAGTACACAACACAACGACAACCAGCAACATATAACTAATGAAATCAACGCCATTCCATCCAATGAAGCGACTCTGTCACCATCGCAGTGGCGTCTTCCCCGTAACCGCTCTATTGCTAACGAGCTGAATCCCAACATCGAGTTTCTCTATTCTCGAGATCTGTCCCATTATGAAAAACACGGCCATTCCCTCAAATCTGTCAAGATAAGGTATAACACCAGGAAGTTCCTCAACTTCAAGCGCCTACAACAGTCAGGTCAAGAACGAAAGCAAGCTGCTGAAGAAGTAAGCGCACCACCAACCATCAAGAGGGATCTGGAGATACAAGAGATCCTGTACAAATCTATATATTCCACGAAGAAGGAGTATAACGTGTCCAGGACAACTCCATCGTTGCACGACCGCAAATTATTCGAAAATACATTAGCGAGATCAAGGTCTGCTGCATTTGTGAACCGCAATGTCCTCCTTACATACCCGTTTGAGTTCAGGCGGTGGCGCAAATGCCCAGCGCAGATACGGAGAACCAGAGTGAAGGCGATATACATCAACGAAACTGAGATCAAGACGCTGTACCCTAGTCCTTACCCAGAACATGTAAACAAGGAGCCTATTATCCACATATGCGAGAACTGTCTTGCGTATTACTCATCGCGGTTCCAGTACTACCGTCATCAGCAAAAGTGCAGAACTCACGACAACCCCCCAGGAACATTAATCTATCGCGATGGAACGTTGCGGTTATATGAAATCGACGGTCGTGAGAGCTCCAGGTACTGCCGAAATTTGTGCCTCCTCTCCATGCTGTTTTTGAAGTCGAAGACTCTGTTTTACGAGGTAGATCCGTTCATATTCTACGTTCTTTACAACGGGAGCCAAATCGTGGGGTATTTTTCGAAGGAGAAGTTGAACTCGACGTCTTACAACCTCAGTTGTATTCTGACGTTGCCCATGTTCCGGCGCCAGGGATTCGGAAACCTGTTAATGGAGTTCTCCTACCTGCTGTCGAGACGCGAGTTCAAAGCAGGGTCGCCCGAGAAGCCATTGTCAGATCTCGGACTGCTTACGTACCGGTACTACTGGAAATCCAAAGTTGCGGAGGCTTTGCTTTCACTGAGGGACGTTGCTGAGGGAAAACGTACGGGCCTTGGTATATCCCTTGAAGAACTTTCAAATCTCACAGGAATGACCACAAGTGACATTGTGTTTGGGCTTGAGCAACTGAACGCGCTGTATAGGAGCGAGGATGAGTCCCAGTTTACGATTATAATCTCGGACTGGTCATACATTGAGTCCGTGAGGGACAAATGGTTGCAGAAGATGATGTGGCACATACGTCCAGAGCTGTTGATATGGAAGCCGCTGATATACGGTCCATCCTGCGGGATCAACTCTGTCAACAACAACAACCTGGACATTGCGAACGAGCGGGCGCGAGTCCCTGGTGCGAGCGAGAAGCACGACGCCTTCAACGAGCAAATACGGGCCATGTCGACGTTCATGGTGGACGATATTGACGATACTCGGGACACTGAGGACGTAACCATGGAGAAGATCAGGGAGAGGATTGGCAACTCTTCCATGGAGGTTCCGCAAGTGTCATGGAAACTGTGTTTTGAGGCACCAGGGGTGCCTGCTACCAAGCACAAACCCCTGTTACGCCAAAGTCCACAGCCCGCGGCGATTGCCCAACTGGCAGACGACGACGACCCTGCGGCAGACCCCGAAGAGGCGAGCGAAGAGCCCACCATAGAAACTGTGGACAATAAGGAGACCGACAACGACTACAACGAAGCTGAGTCTGACAACGAAAGCGAGGATGACGAAGAGCCATAATCGCACTCCCACGTGCCGCGACGCCACGACGCCACGTGCAGCCGCGCCGGACTTTCAGCAGTGTCACACGTATAATTTAAATATACATAAATATATAAGTGCTATTGTTTGCACGCTGCTATTGTGCGTGTGTATCTCCAAATTGAGAATATTATTGTCATGTGAAGTAGTTTTCCGGTGGTGAAGAGAAGATACTGGAGTACGTTGCGTCTTCCGTGGGGGTGATCCGAGAGCGGCTGCGCCTCAGTTCACGTCGTTGAGGATGTTGTTGAAGCTGGGCAGGTGGCTGCCGTGGTGATGCAGGGGGTCGATGTTGTCGGGGAGCGGGTGTTGAGCCTGCGGCGCTGGGGCCGCGCTGCGCTGCAGCCATGCGAGCCGCGAGCGGGCGTCCGTCTCGGTCCTGTTGTCGAGGAGGATGGCCATCTCCTTGCAGGAGAGGTTGCGGCCGAGTCCCTCGCGCAGCAGCTCGTCCTCCTGCGGTGTCCACGCCGCGGGCCCTTGTTGCGTTGCTGGAGGGGGTGGCGCTTGTGCACGAACAGGCCTCGCCGGCACATCTACAAACCCGCTGTAGGAAGACGGAAAGTTGTGCTCGGGCTGGCCGCTGTTTGAATGGAAGTTCTTCCTCGCGGTGGTGGGGAGGTGCACGTCCGCGCCATGCAGTGGGAACTGCGTCGCGATAGAGGGCCCGCCCGCATTCACATTGAAAGAAGACCGCCTGGAGCTGAGAGAGCTGCGGGACCCCCTCGCTGCCGCTGAGAGGGATAGTGAGAGCGACAGAGAGTTCTTGCGGGAGGCGGCAGCGGATGTACCAGGCCCCGCTGCTACGAGCACCGCGTCTGCGTCGCCCTGACCCGCCTGGTTCTGGAGCACCGCCATGGAGTTGCGTCTTGAGCGGACTATTATCTTCGGTATGAACCCGACGTTCTCTGCGCTGTTGTGGTCGGAGGGCGCGGTGGCAGTGGCAGTAGTTGAAGGCACAAATACGTTGCTGTTGAACGCTGCCCTGGCCGCCACTGCCGCCGCCGCCGCCATCGCGGGCACCTTTGGCCTCGTAACGGAGTGTGAGAAGGAGCGGGGCTTGACGAAGCGCTTACCCGACGTGTGTGGCTGCACTGGCTGTGGCGCAGAAGGTGGCGGCAGCTGTGCTGCAGTCTCTGTGACGATAGCTGGGCTTGGCCCGTGTGAGTAGGCAAGACTCCCCGCTGCGATGAACTTGTTAGCGTACGCCTCCTTTGAGGGCGATGCGCTGTTGTTGTTTGCGTGAGGTGACACCTCCGTGGACTGGGGGAGAGTTGAGGTCGTTTCAGTGTTCTGGGAAGGCTCTGGCACAAACGGCACTGTCCTGTACTCGTTCAGCTTCCCGTCATGCAGCGCCGCGAGCACGGAAGTGTAGTCGGAAACGTCCACGAGCGCGGTCTTGTTAGCCTTCAAGTTGCCAGACTTCAGTCTGCGCCAGCGGAACTGGCATGCGTTGGGGGTCCTGTTGTTGAAGTACTGTGCGATATCCTTCCAGCCCAGGTTCTTTACCTCCTTGAGATGGCGGAGCAATAGGTCATCCTGCGGGTCCCACGACGACGGGTTCTTTGCGGGCTGGGATGTGTCGGGGGTGGTGGTGGTGCTGGTGCTTGCACCAGCAGCACCAGCAGCACTCTCACTCTGGGGAGCGGAGCTGTGTATCACTGCCATGTGAGGCACCTGTGGAATCATGACTGCGTCTGAGGGCATAATGCGATGAGCTGTGTTGCACTACACCTCAAAAGTGAAAAACAACACTACACAAGAACAAATATAAAGGTGCTATACGCACAAGATAGCACATATCATAGCACAGTGCATCGCTGTATACACTGTATGCACACGCAACGTAGCAGAGTCGGCGATGCGATGCGATGCCCGGCCGGCCGATAGGCGATGCCCGGTGGGCGGACGGACACCAGGCGACGGCCAGGCGACGTGAACAGATATGCGTCTGCGTGGGCAGGGCGACTCTGCCCAGGCCCCAGGGCAGGGAGGGCTAGGCGGAGCCGGAGCAGAGCGCCCAGGCGGGGCCAGGAAGCGTTAGGCAGGGCCAGGCAGAGGCATCGATAGCGCGCGATAGCATGCGATAGCGATAGCGGGAGGGAGAGTGCACAGTGCAGAGGTGCAGCGGGCCGTTGCGTGATGTGCTGCGTGTTTGTGGCTCGTGTTTGTGTACAGAGACGGCGCAGGAGTGGCGTGGCGTGGCCGGTGAAAAATTTTGTGTGCGGCTTTTGTTTGCGGTGGGGTTGGGGAAGGTGATGGCGAGGCGGGGAGTGTGGGGAACGGAAGGAGTTGGCGAGGGTTAATGGGTGTGTGGGTTTTGTGGGGAGATGGTGTGTGGGTTGTGCGGAGAATGGTGTGTGGGTGTTGTGTTTGACGGTGTGTGGGTTTTGAGTGCGAAGGTGTGTGGGTGTTTTGCAGGTATGTCTGGGTGTTAGTTGATATTGTGCAAATGGGTGTCTTATCAACTAGTGTGCTACTCCATGGGAAATATACCTTAGAGTATGATCGTTAGTTATCCTTTTCATCGGGATATTCATGATAATGATCCGACAACACGAAGCGCTTCTGCGTATATTACTGATTGAGGTGTCGCTGCTTTGCATGTAGTGTAATTATATAGGAACTCTTGAATAACCTGGTCAACTGTCATGACCATGTTGAACATGTCCGTTATATAGTTCTCCCATTACTGCAGCTACTGCAGATCTCGAATCTCAACAAGCCAGCTGCACCCAACGACAGAGGTATTGCATATCTACAGCCGTGCACCACATATTATTGTGAATATCCTGCAGGTTCCATTGTCACCACAACACAGAAGCCGCATACTCTACAGATGTGTCATGCATAATTTGTGCAGTTACTTTCACATTCACTCATCAGACATTTGAAGGTACCATTTCAATCTGCGCATTGGTCAATTGCCCTGAGGTATTCAGAGCTCACCGAGTTGCATTATACACCACTAACGCAACAGCATAGAACGTGTTGCTCTTTCTCACACACCCTCGCATCGCTCATCGGCACGCTGTCGTTCCTATCTCGCCGACTCTCCACCACTACAACTTTCCACCGCACCCTCACCATGTCCAAGCAGATTCCCCGCTACCTGCCGCCCCCAGACCCGCAGCCGTACTCACCCCGTTACTACGATATCGGCATGAACCTCACAGACACCATGTTCCGCGGCATCTACCACGGCAAGCAGTACCATGCGCCAGACATCCCAGAGGTGCTCAAGCGCGCCCGTGACCGCCATGTCCGCACGCTCCTGCTCACGGGTTCCTCTATCGAGGAGTCCAGGCAGCTGATATCAATGGTCGCGGGACTGAAGAACGCCAGTCCAGTGAAACTCTACTACACAGTCGGTGTGCATCCGTGCTGTGTCAACGAGTTCGCGGAGGCCAGTGGCGAGGATCCTTTGCCCGCGACGACTGGCACAGATTCCACTGAGAAAGTGGAATCATCGTCAACGGCTGTCGAGACAGATCAGCAGGACAAGGACAGCAAACAGCCCCAGGATAACTCCGCAGGCTCCAAGGATTCGATGGAAAAGGAAGTTGACGAGACAGCCAGGGCTGTTAGCAATGCGTCTGTCAATGACGAGGCAGCGGAGACTGCAAGTGCTGAGTCTGGTAAGACCATTTGGGATGTGATTACCGCAAACCCTGTTACGGCTAGCACTGAAGCAACTGCCGCTGCTGAACTGGCCAAGTCGCACCCCGATACGAACGAATACTCAATGGGACTGTACAAATCACTCATCAGCAGCGATGAGACGGTGAGAAACGCCAGCATTTCCATTGTCAAGCAGCGCGTCAAAGAGCTGTATGCGCTATTACAATCCCGTCTAGACGACCCAGACTTTCGGGCTATCGGAGAATTTGGTCTGGACTACGAGAGACTGCACTACTCCTGCAGGGAGCTGCAATTAATCTTCTTTGCGGAGCAGCTCAAACTTGTATGCCTGTTAAAAGCTAACAAGCCATTGTTTCTCCACATGCGTAAGGCCGGTCCAGACTTTACTGAGATCCTTCGCAGGTTTATCGAGGGTTTCACAGACGAGAGGGATACGCACGGCCTGAGGGAGCTCACCAACACCGACAAACCGATTCACTATAAATTCGCCCCAGACCAGAAGTTTGTTGTCCATTCATACTCGGACTCTCTCGAGGATCTAGACAACCTGCTTGGACTGTCACCACACTGTTATATTGGCCTTAATGGGGCGTCCTTCCGCACAGATGAGAACATCGAGGCTGTGCGCCGTCTGCCCTTGGATCGTATGCTGCTAGAAACTGACGCACCATGGTGTGAGATTAGACCGACGCATGTAGCTCAGCAGTTCTTGAAGAACTGGAAGCCACAGCCAATAGCGAATCCATACAAGACAGTCAAGAAGAACAAGCTCGCTAAGATGCCCAGAGAGGAATGGGTGCAATGCATGGTGAAATCGAGAAATGAACCGTGCATGATGGAGCAAGTGGCATTTGTTGTGGCGGAAGTCAAAAAGTGCCCAATCGAAGAGATAGTGGAGATCGCATGGAAAAACAGCTGCAAAGTGTTTGGCAAATAATATGCATATTTCAGTGCAAATAACAACTGTTATTTTTATTTAGAATCATGTATACCCACCACTGACTATCTGTAACGATATAGTAATTTCTGTACTTTTGTGAGGATGTATCTCACAACGCAAGTTGAGATAGCCGCAGATACGTTGCAAAGGTTGTCAAGTTTCACGATTTAAACACAGCCGTCAAATGAAAATCATAATAAACCATGTCATCTTCAAGAACTCATATGGAATCGGTGTCCTGTACACCAAAAACAGGTAATGCATTCAATGCTCTCACCCATGACTGGCCTCCCTTTTTGGACCTATATAGCTACGCCCTCTCAAACATAGCATAAGGTGAATCAACATATGCACTCTTTGAAGGTATAAAAGTCTCATTACATATCATACAAGCACTCACGTCCTCACGACGATAGCGCAGAAGCCATCCGGGTCTCTCTCTCACTCTCCTCTTCTTCCTCGCTGAGATAAGGCCCCGTCTCTCCAATCACCCCACTGGTGAGCGAGTGTAGCATACCAGAGAGTCCATCGGAGTGCCGGTCTTTCATATTGAATGCGGTGTTGGCATTCTCCTGGGCCTGCATACCTGCCTCCAGCATTGCCTCGACCGAGAAGAGGTTGATCCCTCCACCACCGTCCTCCTGTGCTGGGGGTGCACTCTTGTTCACGTCTGCATGAACAGGAGGTATCAACGGAGCATTATTCGCAGAGTCTATAACTCCGAGCGTAGCACTGCTGAGCACTGGGGACACTGGGTCATATTGCGCAGTGTCGTGCTGCTCCACAGCATCTCTTTCGTGCATCCCATCGCCATGGTCAGTCGTCACTTCGAATATGCGGCTGGGGTCCTGTGGCAGGTACTGGTTGTATATGCGCTTGCGCATCTCCTCGAAGGAAAGAGAGTGGTTTGACGCGCGCATGCGCATGCGTTCCATCCAGCCGTTAGTGGTCTCGCCATCCCTGAGCAGCGCGACGATCTCAATACTCATGTTGTCGCAGCCGATACCCGACCCCTCGATCGTGGGCGCGCAGCACACGTCGATGATGCGGGAACAGATGTCGCTGAGGGTCATTGTGCAGGTGTTGATGCCGTAGTGGACGAGGTCGACACACTCCTGGGAGGTGAGACAGTCCCAGATACCGTCACAGGCCAGTATAACGAACTCGTCGTGGTCCAGGTTGATATAATGCTGGATGGTATCGGGGAGAGCGGTCACAACCTGCTCGCGTGGACCGAGGTCCCTGTTGTTCTTGTAGGTGTAGTCTCCGATGGCGCGGGAGAGCGCCAGGTTGCCGTTGACACGGTCCATATCGACCCAGCCACCAGCAGCGATGATTCTGCTGGACTCTGCGATCATCCCGGGTTTATGGTCAAACGATAGAGCCTTTGCACAGCCGTCAAGGGAGAGCACTGTGCGGCTGTCCCCGGCATTGGCACAAACCAGCAAACCCTGGTTCTTTGAAATAAGGAGAGTGGTGGCAGTGCATCCGCTGGGTTCACGGGTAAGCTCAGGGTCTTCCCTGATATCCTGGTCCATCTCGAGGAAGCAGTTGATGAGAATCTGGGCGTAGTTAGGGTGCCCACCATCGTTCGCGTGTACCAACTGCCTCAAGGTGCGGCACATACTACTACTGCACTCCCTGGCGACATTACTGCCACCGTGACCGTCAAAAACCGCGTAGAGAGCCAGATGGTCCTCTGAGACGTGGTCCAGAACCCGCGGCTCCGTGATATGCGCATCTTCCATCGAGGTACGCCAGCCTTGCATAGAACAAACGCCGTACGCCGTCAGGCTGTCCGAGGCGTCGCCGCGCTCCTTGTCGATAATCGGATTAGAAAGTATCTGTCCCATGGTCAATGTGTACCTGGGTCTGTGATACCCATCTGTGTGAACACAAGTCCGGGACTCTACTGTCCAGCTGATATAACGTGGTCACCCCCTTTGTTATATAAGCGGGCGAGTAGTCACCGAAAGCGCGCACAGAAACGACCGCAGGGCGCATCCGAGATCTCGCAGAAGTGCAGGAGAGAAGGGTCTGCGTGGTCATGTTGGCGGTGTTGATCATGAGGTGACTGTGTTGGTGTGGCGTTGGTGTGGTTGGTGTGTATGTAGCTTGGTGCCGGTACTTTTGTGCGAAGATTGTGTTTTGAGAGCTCTCTTGTTCATGGGGGCGTGTGGACTCCGGGGCACAGGTAGATCCTGCCTCTGCGCAGGAATGCTCTCATGGACAACGTCTCTAGTGACTCTCTATATATTGCGACTCTCTTCTAAAATGTGGTGATGCAAGAGACTGCTGAGTCTGTTGCTCAGGCTGTAGGCGCAGGAGAGACAGAAGACCGACAGAGCGGTAATCTCAGCATCCCGCAACACAGTGGAATACACAGTGAATACACAGTGAAAGACACAGTGAAAGACACAGTACGATACAATGTGCAAGTTACAAATAAAATCTGCGTGCAATACAAGAATTAGTCCAATGCAATAAACTGAAAATGCACAGTAAAGTGCACAATGTAATAATACACTTGCAACGTAGAGCGAAATGAACAGTGCACTGCCCTATACAATATATACAATGCAATATACAATTCACAGTGGAATGCACGCTTCACAGTAATACATGGTACACTGCAGCGTACAATGTACAATGCAGTGTACAATGAACCTTCTATTACGGACATCTATATTGAATGCACTCCTCTCTCGAGCAGTGCAGCTGTACCTACACAGAAACGGCCGCACGCGCCGACATTTTCACGCTTATGGCAGCGATGAGCAGCTATTTCACTGTGCTATATTCAAATTCACAACGATCAGTATACTTCCAGAACGCAAACAACCAACAACGCCCCATGTCCAGTACCCACACTAATCTCTCGCTGCTCTTTGGAGTGGCATTTGTGTCGCTTGCCACCGGGTTCTATCTCGGCCAGACCATCCCACAGCTCTCCAGCAAGCCAGCCAAGAAAACAGCACCAGATGCTCCCCAGGAGGAGTCTGACGAGGAGTATTCCGAGGATGAATCCGACTACGAGATCAACTCCCTCGCTCTCAACGATGTCCCAGGTGAGGTTAAAATGGCCCTCGTCGTCAGACAGGACCTCAAGATGGAGAAGGGCAAGATCGCTGCCCAGTGCGCGCACGCTGCCCTGGGTTGCTACCGCCTGATCGCTACAGACCCATCCAAGCAGTCCTACAACCCCGTGATGACGGAGAGGTGGCTTCACGGTGGCCAGGCCAAGATTGCACTCAAGTGCAAGGACAAGGAGATGATGGACGAGCTGTATGCTAAAGCGCTGTCTATGGACGTTAACGCCTGTGTGATACACGACGCAGGCAGAACGCAGATTGCTGCCGGTTCCGCCACTGTCGTCGGCATTGGTCCAGCACCAAAGGCTGTGCTAGACCAGATCACAGGCGATCTCAAGCTTCTGTAAATGCGCATCTTTGTTTATAATATAATTACATGATTAAACCATTCGCAGTCTATGTGCAATAGAAATTCATGCCTTGATCTGCAGTCGTTGCGAAGTAGACCGAACATTGGTTTCTGTACAATAGCTCAGATATCTGCTGCAACTGTACGGTGTGCCTCACTCTACTCTCCTGCACAGCCGTCCATTCGAAGTGATAATTTCATGTTATAATATGTATGTTATATATCTCAACACACCCTTGTTCTATCTGGACACGCTCTTGCTCTATCTGGACACGATCCCATCACATCAGACCCAACGCTGAACGATCGCTGAGTTCTTGAGGTCGGACTCCCCAATCGTGGCACCGAAGTTGTCAATTGCCTTGACCGGGAACGTGTGGTTCAGGGTGAACGCCCGCGACTGGTCTACAGTGTTCTCCTTCACATGGTCATACAGGCTTTGCACAGTGTCCGTGGAGTTGCAGTGGTACACCTCACGCTTGCCGTTAGCATACCTGATCTGGATGGAGGTGTCACCCTTTGCCTCAGGCTCAGCAGGCTTTGTGGTCTCCTCGGTCGCCGACTCTGGCTTGTGCATCTTAACCGGCTGTGTGAATGGCTGCGACGCATCCTCGTCACCCGGTATTGGAGACCCTAGTCTCTGGCCCTCGCCTCTAAAGCCGGACTGAGACGCCTTAGGAGGCTTGAACGACTCATCAAGCTTCTTGAGGACGTTGACCTCGACCTCCTGTCCGTACTGCACGTCTAGCAGCTTCAGTGGGGCACGGCCCTGGTTCAATTCATTCAGATAATGAGCATTGCTTGGATCATCGTACCTGTATAGCTGGCCCTCGCCGACCTGGAACCCCTCCTTCCAGAAGGTGATCTGTCTGACAGCCTTCTCCGGCTCACGGCTGGCAGCAGGGGTGTTGTCCTCAACAACTGCGCTGGGGGCGTCCACAACCGCTCCAAGTCTGTAACCCTTACCAGTAAAGTTACGGGGTTTGCGTTCGGCTCTCTCACCGTCATCGCGGCCCTGGGCCTGCTCACCACCACGGGCAGCCTTCTCCAGAAGGTCCTTAATCAGCGAGTTCGAGTCGTTAGGGTCGGTGACCTCAAGACCCGAGGTCTCACCACCGGCAAAAGTGTTCCTGGGACGGTCTTCGTCCTCCTCCTCGGCATCAGCATTGCCCCTGACCATGTCACTGAAGGACATGAACTTGCTATTGCCAGTGTTGTTCTTGACAATGCGGGACTGGCCCTGACTCTGGCCAAAGCTGCCGGATGATCCAGCAGACGTCGCGGCTGGACGTTCAGATCCCAGAACCTGGCCCTGCATGGAACGTAGCGGCTCTGTAGTCTCCCTCACGTTGCTCATCCGCTCGGGAAAGTCATTAGTGACCTCGTTCCCCTGGGCGGCGAAGTACCCCTCGATGGCGCCCTCGAGGTCCCCGAACGAGTCAATGTACTCGCTGGCCTCCTCGTACGAGGCGTTAGTCATGGTGATGAACTGCTCAATCTCCTCTTCCCTGTTAGACATTGTGTTTGTGCCGTTGTTTATGCTCTGTTGTGCGAGTGTGCAGTAGTTGAGAATACTCGGTGTTAAAACTTTCACGATCTTTATTATCAGTGGACGACACAGAACTGCGTCGTGAGCGAGAGGGAGACCACGAGGGTAAATGATATATGAGTGGTGTTGCGCTATTTACATAGTGTAGATGATGAATATATGTGGCCGGTTACTCCTGGGCAATGGCATCTGCCTGGGCCTGGGCGTCCGCCTGGAACTGGGCCTGGAACTCGCCCAGCGACGAGATGTCGGCGGTCCAGCAGTATCCAGTGGCCAGCATGAGCAGTCCACCAGCGGTGACACCCAGTGTGCCCACTAAGGAGGCTCCCACCGAGTTCTTCACGGTAATTGGAGCCCGTTTTACGTTCTGCTGGAACATCTTGGGAATATCTAAGGAAGTGTTGTTGTTAGTATGTGAGCTGAAAGAACGATGAATAACCGCCTCTGTACATACACTTGGGGGTGCTGAGCTGTTTCAGCAGCACTCTAAATGACACCAGCGTGAGCAGCGTCCCGCCGAAGAAGCGCAGCATCTGCTGCTTCCTCCGGGCCTTGTACGCCTCTGCATCCTGGCTCATCGTCAGAGAAGTCTCTAAGGGCAGTGGCAACGGTAAACAATGGCAACACAATTGGTAATACCAATGAAAGAGCCACTTTCCTCTCCCTTCCGTAAGTGCGCAGTATTTGCTCTTCTAGGGAGAAGCGCTCTTGTATAAAGGCGTGACAATTTCACACCACTTCTACATAAGGGGATGTCGGAATAAGTGTAACAAGAGTCTTCGCTATCACTGCATACAGCACACCAACAACACACCACCATGCATCCACAATTAGAGGCTGAGAGATTCCACTGTATGTATACTCGGAGAAGCAATCCCCCACCTTTATCCCTAAACACATACTAACAACACCGAATATGCACATTTGTGTATCCATCCATTCCCACAGCCTGCTACGACTTCATCCAGGCACTGGATAAGTGCCACCAGAAGGCTTACTACAAGAGAATCCTCGGTATCTGCAACAACGAGAAGGAGGCGCTGTCCCAGTGCCTCAAGCAGGCCAGTATGGAGAACAAGAAGAAGGCTATTATCGAGAGCAAGTCCAAGCGCTCCGTGATCGAGGAGAAGTGGAAGAAGATCGACGAGGAGGAGTACGGCGAGGACAAGGTCCTGGAGATCCTGATGAACAGAATGAGAGAGAAGAAGGAGAACGCAGCCGCGGCCGCCGCCCTCGCTGCCTCTGGTGCCGCTGCCACTTCCTCAGAGCCCAAGCAGTAGTGCTGCAGGTCCTACCTTGGTCCTGGCGTGTTCGTTCAGTGAATGCATGTAAATATTCAACTAATACAGGTCCATATATAAATATATTAAGTTTTGACAACATATCGAGAACTCCGAGGGATGGAGACAAGAAGGCGGGCGGTGCCGATTATGTGTTGATATTATTGGGGGATGCGGCCCGCCGCCTTCTGCAGTGCTCCGAAATATATTATTCTCTTGTCGTACTGGCTGTTCAGGAACAGGTACTTCTCGTTCCAGTTGTCCATGACGCGGTCGAACTTTGGCGAGCGGTCCCACGTCGCCACGATCAGCGGCTTGACGTCGTTGTGCGCGTCGATCAGCTGCCGAAGCTTGTCTGTGAACACCTGCAGCTCCTCGATCTTCTCCTCTAGCGGGATCATGCCGGGGATCTCGTCCATGTGGTCGTAGAACAGCTCCATGGTGAGCAGTGGCTTCCACTCGCACAGCTTGACGTTGCTGAGCGCCATAGAGGTCATCGGCGTGTCGCCAATCACCCTGTCACTCCAGCCGTATTCCTCATTGGACACGATCTCAAATTGTTGTACAGGTACCGGGCTGAGTCTACCGGCCCAGAAGTTCAAGCAGTCGACATAGTTCTGCGCCTCTTCGTAGCTCCCAGTCTCGAACTCGAGATTTGTCTGCACAGCGTTGATCTTCCTGGGGAACGTCAGCGTGAAGTTTGCCTTTTGTGAGTGGCTTCCTGTGATGATATTTTCCTGGACGAGGCTTGCCGTGCACTCGAATAAGTTGAGTACAAGACAGTCCTTCTGGATCGTGTCGTTGGTTGCGGCACTCGCATTGTGTGCTGCAGGTAGTGACATCGAAGACGGGCTGGAAAAGACTCTACCGGGGGACAGAGGCGGCGATTGCAGTGCACCCTTCGGTTTGGTATTGTAGCTTGAAGCAGCGCGAGCTGTCGGAGCCCCCGGTGTGATTCTGAATATGAAGATACGGCCCTCTGAGACACGTATGCGTGCCTTCACCCAGCGACAGGTATTGTCTAGGTATGTCATAGATTTTCCTGCATCCTGGTAAAGTGTCTTGTGCTTCGACCGTCTGAACCATTTAAAGAGACCCAGCGAATGTGATTTAGCTGCGGAGGCAACTGAGGTCGCGGACGCCGTGAGGGAGGATGCACTGTTGCTGACGAGAGATGTGTTACTTACAGCATTGGCAGATCCACTCTCGTTCTCACTATTATTATTAGCACTATTGCTTGAGGAATGCTGGTGTTTGTTCTTACGTGTCAGTTTTAGTAGATCCACCTCATTTATCCGGATCCCATCGTCCATCAGCCACATTGTGTTGTTTTGTCTGTTCAAATTTTCGTCAAAGTCCTCTTTAATGTATAGTTGTGGCAATGGCTGGTTATGCCTATACTTCCAACTGGCGGTACTCTTGGAGAATGTTGACGATACGGTTTTGCGGGATGATACAGAGTTAGACCTCGACAGGGCACCACCTATGTTCATCGACCGGGAACGCGAGCGTGAGTGGCGGTTTGTTGCCACTGCTGGTGGGCCCAGCCTCGTCTGATCAACGCTGTTACGTTGGCTGTTTTGTGAGTCTGCTGTCTCGAATCTTCGTACGTGGGATACCGACCGCAGGGAACTGTGACGTGACAGTCCCGAGGAGTTGCGCCGCTGCTTCATGAGGCTAACGCGCTTCCCACTGAACAGAGGAAGCGGGCTGTTCCGCAGGATGTCGTAATATTCTGCGAATTCCACTGCCGCCTGTTGCTTGATATCATCGATGTCTATCTCCTTGTACTGCCTGCTGACCTCCTTCTCTATCGCGTAGAGAGTGTTGTCGATGAATGTGCGGGAGCTGAACTTGTCGTTCTTGCCTCGAATAATGTTGTCGTTGTGCAGATCGCTATTGAGGATCAGAATCGAGAACAGAATTATATGGACAATCTCGTAGTTCTCCTCCCACTTGGTGTCGGGATGCTCCGCTACCCATTCCTTGCTGATCTGTTCCAGGATACGGTCTATGTTCTGTGCCTCGGCAATAAAGTATAACTGGCTCGACAGGTAGATGAGCACAGAGGCGAGAGACACTGGCAGCGGCCGTAGCAACTGGATGTACTCACGCAGCACGGCTGCATTGTCCTTCTGGCCCAAGTAATCGGCGTAACCAGTGTACGGATACTTTTGGAACGTGTTGCGGTATATCTCGGATGCAATATGATAGGCCTCGCTGCGTTTCGGTTCCTTTGGCTCCTCTGGCTCCACCTTTTCAGAAACAACGGTTGTCCCAGGGGTCAGCGGCTTCTCGAGCCGCCCAAACTCCCCTGAGCCAGCGCTGGCCGAGTTCAGTGTCGAGCTTCGCGATATTGCTGGTCCCAGCAGCGCTCCCTCGCGCCCCAGTGAGCCAAAGCCGCCGTAGGGCAGCGGCATGGGCGCTTGAGAACCATTGCTGAACTGGTTCTTGGGGTGTAGCGGATCCAGCGACTGGTTGAGCGTCGGTGGGGCCCGCCGCCGCGGCACCAGGATCGACGGCTGCCGCACACTGTCTTCCTCCGTCATCTGTAGGTGTGTGAAGCGCTATATCCGGCTGTTATGGTCCCTTCTCTCCCCCATCAACACCTCCAAAGTGCACTCCTCAACGCCACCGGCTAATTATAGCAAAGCGGCGCAACAAATTTCGAGGCTGTCGCGTCACATGGATTCAGTATTGTGTGAGGTATAAGAAGGTGTAGGGTCATCAGAGTGCAGTTATTGGTCCTGTTGCACCGCCCCACGCCCTCAATCATGCATCCTTACAAGAAACACCTCTATGGTGCGCGGAATATCGACGCTGCTGGTCCCCAGGGTCCCGTGGGGCTCGAGGCGATGGCCGCTGACGCGGCTGAGGCGCAGGAAGAACGTGTCTCGCCAGAATTCGAGTCTTCTGAGGACTTTAACGAGCTGTACCAGGACCTCGTGAGAGCTCCTGAGCAAGATGGTACTCACACCCGTTCGCTGACTGTCCCGGTCGGCAGTAACAACGGGTCCAGCCTGTCTGTGGGCACTAATGAGGGGACGGGGACGGGGACTGGAACTCCTACCTCCAGAGCCCTCAGACAGCAGCGCACTAAGTCTGTCGATCTCTCTCACATGTATATGCTCAACACAAGCACTGATACACAGCTTACCGCGACGAATGAATCCGTGGCTGACATGTCCCACCAGATGATCACAAGGTACCTCGGTACGGAGAACAATATCTCGCTAATGCCACGACTCAAGACAATTGAGATGTACCGGGAGAACGTCAAGAAGTCCCGGGACCCTCGGTTGCTGTTTGAGTACGCTCAGTACGTGCTTCAGACTGCTTTGACCATCGATGCTGATGCTGTGGAGTCCGCAGACAGCACCACCCCGACCGATGTTTCCCAGGCAGAACTGAAACGCCAGTTCCTCAAGGATGCTCAGCACTACCTCAAGAAACTCAGTTCTAAGGGATACTCTGATGCGCAATACTTGTTGGGTGACGCTTACTCCTCCGGGGCTTTCGGCCGTATAGAGAACAAGGAGAGTTTTGTGCTGTTCCAGGCAGCCGCCAAGCATGGCCACGTCGAGAGTGCCTTCCGTACAGCGCATTGCTATGAGGAGGGTCTGGGTACTACTAGGGACTCCCGTAAGGCGCTCAACTTTCTGAAGTTCGCTGCGAGCAGGAACCACCCCTCGGCAATGTTCAAGCTCGGTTTGTACTCCTTCAACGGCCGTATGGGACTACCAAACGACGTAAACACCAAACAAAACGGTATCAAGTGGCTCTCCCGTGCCGCAGCTAGGGCCAACGAGCTAACTTGTGCTGCCCCCTACGAGCTCGCTCGTATCTACGAGAACGGTTTCCTTGACCTTATCATCCCGGATGAGAAGTACGCAATGGAGCTGTATATACAGGCGGCAGCGTTGGGGCACACACCATCAGCCACATTACTAGGACAGATCTACGAGACAGGTAACTCAGTGATAGAACAGGATGTTAGTTTGTCCGTACATTATTACACGCAAGCAGCCGTGCAAGGGAGCGACCCAGTCGCAATGTTGGGGCTGTGCGCATGGTACCTCTTGGGCGCTGAGCCGGCATTCGCTCGAGACGAAGCCGAGGCATTCCAGTGGGCATTGAAGGCAGCAACCTTGGGTTTGCCAAAGGCACAGTTTACGCTTGGTTATTTCTACGAGAACGGCAAGGGATGTGAGCCCAATGAGGAACTCGCATGGAAGTGGTATGAGAAGGCGGCGCGCAATAATGACGAGAGAGCTTTAAAGAAAATGAATGCTAAGGGTGTCCATGATCCGGATACTTCTATGACGAGCACGGGGAAGCGTAGTCGCCGCCATCGCAAGAGCAAGAGTGTAACTACTCTAAACCTGTTCTCCACAGTAACTACCAACAACAAATTGTCCGTAGATGAAACTCCGCGGGACAGTGCTGAAATGGAAAATGACAATATCATACTCTCAAATGGCCCAAATACAACCGCACCGCTACCAAATGAGGACTACATTGAGGTCCAGCAGATGGATACTCCAAAATTCTTCAATAACCCCACGTACGCCGTCGATTCGGCAAACAACAACAGCACCAATTACGCTCTCGATGCCATACCAAGTAATACCTTGAACAGAAAAACCACTGTTCCCACCCCAATTGCATCAGCTGCCAAGAAGTCTAAGGACAACAAAAGCACATCATCTGAAAAGTCCCAGAAGAAGGGAAAGAAGAAAGACAAAAAGAATAAGAAGGATTGCATTATTATGTGAAGCAATTGCATTGTATACTACATTAATAATTACATAATTTATAATATGAACCTTTTATGTTTGTCATTAGTTGTCGTCTCGTGAGAAGCTTGAATGCAGCGGGGAGAGTAATATTTCACCGACAATGGGAACACGTATATACACAATTAATCATACAATTCACAACTTGTTTTCATCCAAATTGAGCCTCTTACGTGGTGTGTTATGGCTGTCTATCGTTTCGTTATTCTCCTTTCCGTCACCCGATAGATCGTTGTTTGTTGGCTCCAAAGTGAAACGCCGTTTCAAATTATTATTTATCTTTAATGGACTTGACACTCTGTTTGGACTTTGTTTTAGCATCATAGGAACCGTGTAGGCCCTGCTGTTTTGAGTATTGACACTGCGTGGCATGAGAACTTTTGCATGGGTTAATGGTTGATCCGGCACAGGGACCGGAGTGCTGGGGTTGAATTTTATTCCAGACAATGACAAGTGAACGGGAGATATGTTTTCCAAGGACAGACCCTCTATCGTAGTATCCAGTCTGTTTTCTCCCTTGAGCGATGTATAAATCTCTGAATTGGCGGGCCTTTCCAAATGTGGTAAGTGACGAACTCTTGAATTCTCAGAATTTCCAGTTAAAAGGGATTCAGATGGTGCAGTTTTACTTTCTGTGCTGATCATTAGCCGCTCATGAATACCGTGGAGACTACCTGATATATTGGAAATCCGGGATTTATGGTTTTCACTCACATCATTCATATTGGAGGAATATTCATTGGAGATATACTGATAAAACTTTTCTAGGCAAGACTCCAATTCTTTAATCAGTGATGAGTTCTCTTGTTTTTCCGTGTCCATATGTTTCTTTAATTGGATTAAAGCGACACTAATTTCATTTATGCTAGTGTTTTGTTTGTTATATCTGGCATTTTTGAAATTTTGTAACAATGACAGTAAGGGTTTCGATGCATCATCTCCACAACATTTGGCAAGCTGCTCCAAGACATTGTTAATTGGTTTGATAATGGAAATATTAGCAATAGTGGATGGTATTGTGTGAGATACATCTTGAAGATGTTTGTTAAATATCTCTCTCGAAGATTGTAATTCATGTTTGACTGCTGTTATAGCTGTTGTTGATGCACCTGATATATCTTTAATAGCATTTTCGCGAATCTCTCTTTCATTAGTGGCAAAGGTAACTATTTCCTGCTTGGTGTGAGTCAACATTTGATGATCCACTGTATTTTGCTTCATTTTAAATTTCTCGATTGAGTTGGTTAAGTCGGAGAACAATTCATCTCTCTCCTTAGCGATGTATTCCTTATAATAACGTTCCATATTGCCTAACATCTCATTCAATTTATCCGATTCTTCACATTTCGTTTTTACCACTAATAATAATCGAGATATTTCTTCTTTTTGGATAGATATAGTTTCCTCAATATCGCTCTCATTTTTCGCAAATTGGTCAATAACTGAACTCATGTCACTCCTCGCTGATGTAATAACATTATCTAGGTCTTTATTCAGTGACTCTGTACAGAGTGTTAATGCTGCTGACACGCGTTTGAAACATTCATCCAGGAGAACGCGGTGTTCTGAGTAAGGAGAGTTGATTGAATCATCGGTATTTTCAATAAGCCCTTCGAGGATGGTACTGATTTCCACTTGGAAGGAAGTGATTATGTCGTTTACTTGTTTTGAGTTCAGAGCATCAAGGGTTTTCATCGCATTAGTATGGGTCGTGTTGTTTTGTTCGTGCAACGTCTTGTTCGTCACGGCAATGGAATCGTCGATTTTAACAAGGCTGTCTTTAAGATCAGTTTCTAAGCCCTCTATCATGCTTTCTTCTTGACTCATAGTTTTTTGTAGTTCCTTAATCTGTTCTTGTAAATACGTTGAGTGTTCAAAATGCTTATCACGTTCCCCTACGAGATCATCGATTACTCTGCTGTTGCATTTATGCACTTTCCGAACATCGTTGATATACTTAGAAGTTGAGGTTTCATAGTTTTTCATAAATTCAATGAGTGCCGCTTTCTGCTCTTGTAATCCTTGTGTTGTGTTTTCGACCTCGGTAATCTTGGCTTCTAAATCTTTATTGATTGCACTCTGCTTCACATACTCTTCTTTGAATTTATTAGTTTGCTCCTCCATATTGTGTATACGCATTTTTTGTTCTGTCAGCAATATCTCATTACTTTCAAATAGCTCGTACTGGTCTTGACTAACATAAATGCCATCCTTTAATCGAGACGTTTTCAGTTCGTGTCTCAGGCGTTCAATCTCGCGGACATATTCGTTTAAACAAACATCCTTTGACATCGACTGGTTGACTTGTGGCGAATTCTTAATGGACTTGGCACGCATTGCATACTCTAATGTACTGACTGTTTCCTCAGAACTAATCTTTGCTGGTGATATCGTCGCAATAATGCATGTTTTCGTCTTTCCGCCGAGAGAGTCCTGTAGCAATCGCGTTAATTTTGATTCCCTGTATGGAACATGCTGAGAATAGTCTACTAATGCATTGATGACCCTTCCGAGGGTGAGTAAGGACTTGTTGATCAATCCAGCTTCTTGGGCGCGCAGGTTTTCAGCTCCAGATCTGTTGATGTTCTCACTACCAGCTAGATCAACTAAGTTCAGCTTACCTATCTTGACATATTGTTCTCCTGAAATTGGGTCGGTTTTGGTTATATTAGTTGTAATGGTGAAGATTGTGTGTGATCTGGACGACAAGTCGTTACACTTGGTCGCGGCGACCTTCCTTTTGAGAGACCCCTCAGTTAATAGCTCCAATCCCTCGTATGCAGATTTGATGTATATTTCTTCCATTCCCTTTACGATAATGGATGAGTTTGTTGAGGCCTTCATGTGTCTTTGGATATTTTTGTTTTTCATTGTGGATACGTTTGTCCCCTCTAGTACTTCATTTGGAGTCTTTTCTATGCCATGGCTTGTCTTGGACCTTCGCGTATTAGCTGCATTGCCGTCTGCGGTCTGGCGAGGGCGTTGGTGGTTATTTATGGACGACCGTTGGCCTGTAGATCGTACAACAGGTGGAGATGCGTGGTTGTCAAAAATGCGGATTGTTTCTTCTTCGCTGTCATCAGCAGCAAGCAAATCTGTGAGTTTTTCGTTGTACAACTCCAGGAAAGACACCTTCACGGAGTAGTCGTTAGATTCAGAGGACAGCCTCTGGAAGAGGTTCTTCAAAACACGCGGAATAATACCGGCGTGCTCTCCCAGCAGAACTTGCGGGGAGTCCTTGTCTCCTATGACATTGATATCACCGGACATGGTGTAGGTCTTTCCCGTTCCGGTTTGGCCATATGCAAATACTGTGCAATTATATCCGTCTAGCATTTCCTGGATATACTCCTTCGTGGTAACATCAAACACAAGTTCCTGGTCGCTTTCAGCTCCAAACACCTGGTCAAAACTGTATGTCTTTTGTGCGATGCGTGTGTTTCCACCTGACCCACTGGACAGTATCACTTCCTTCCCTTGCGGACCCATGGTAGATATCACAACGCTGCTCTTTTCATCTATCTCTCGCTGGTTTCTTGAACGACAACGTACATACACCTGGATATTTGTTGTTCCGTGTCCAATTGTAGCGTTTGTGCTGGGAGCAGTTGGGTTGTTTACACCGCCATCGCTCCGTCTGTCGGCCGTTCCTCCGACTGTTCTCCTCCTTACTTCTTGCGACGCAGACTTTGGTCGATGACCGTAGCTTGTAGTGCGTCTCTGCATTGTGGTTGGCAGTTTATTCCGTCTCTTTACCGCTGTTTTCCTGTCTTCTTTGCTCTGTATCTCTCTCTTTCAATGGCGGCCAGGCCTTTGTTTATGTGTGTTTCCTTTCGCGCCGCGAAAACAAACAACGCGCTGTAGCCGCCCAGCCACCGGAAGAAAGACATAGTACAGGGAAAAGTGGGGAAATAGTTACATTCACTACTAACAAGAAGGAAAGTGGTAAGATTCGGTTTGTCTGGTCTACAATAATTCCTTTGGATATTACAAACATGCCAATATTGCACTTCGATAGGTTATAGTACCTGCCAGAGGGAACAACAGCCTTACCTGGATGATAAAAAAGGGTGGCACAGGGTCACACCCAGTCAACAAGGCCTGATTTAAAGGAAAACCAAGCCAAGAGACACTCGCATGTGTATCACACGTCAGACTCCCCTGTTTCCTATCAGAAATGCAATTATTTACCAACTCAGGGTCTGCCATCTAAGAATAGGACAACACAACAATGGGCTGGGTAAACTGTGTTCTAAACTCAAACCGAACATAAATGTCGCACCTCGAATAGGTTGTACACTCGACACAATCGGTAATCAACCTGGTCAATACGTGACACAGCTGCTGTTGACGTCTTTTTGTCTGTTTTCCGACTAATAACAGTTAGGATAACCGGCACGGCACGCGCCCCAACAGGACCCCCATTATTGCCCACGGGCACACAAACCCTCCCGAGGGAAATAGCACAACCTCTGGCGCATGTGGATACCGCATACCGATAGCTGCAGGCCGCAAAGTATAATACACTGCAACCGCGCTAACCGGCGCCCTCACTAGGCACTACAATGCGCTGTTTAGCTGCGGAGGGGAGGTTCAGTCTACACCCACACACCGCATTGTGTGCGTTCCACTGCTCATCGCTCATTGGTCCGGCACACAACAATAGTGGCTGCGACGCTGACTACCGGAGGACGGAAGTGGGACGGCCCCGCGGCGCGAGAGATCGCTGAGCCTGCCCAGGGGAACACCACAGGTCCCATCGCTGTCACCGGCTTTGTGCTCCTCCGCCCCGCCTCTTCTGACGGTTGGTACAGGCGTATCCTCCGGGTTCCTCCGGTTAATATATATAACCGTGTTGGTTCATGCAGGGGTCTTCTCCCCCCTTTTTGACGTCTATTTTGGAATACAGAGCAACAAAGTCAGAAAGGGTCTTGCCACAACGATCAGAATTTGAACGTCTCAAACATGAAGAATGAAGGTAGCCAGGATTACCAGCTACCCAAACTGAAAAAGCACAAGCCCGATGGTCACATCGATGGTATGGCCAGTGTTGACACTCGCTCGCCCAGCAGTGTGGCTTCCCCGATGGGTTACCCACAGCAGCCGGCTGCTAACCACAGACCTGTGACGTCGTGCTCCCACTGCAGACAACACAAAATTAAGTGCGATGCACACCACAACTTCCCAGCGCCATGCTCCCGCTGCACCAAGTACGGGCTGCACTGCGAGATAGACCCCCAGTTCAAACCAAAGAAGGGCTCCCAGATGCAAATGATGCGCCGGGATATCGATGACCTCAAGATCAAAGTCAACTCGCTGCTCGCCAATGAGAGTGCGTTGTTACGGCGTGTAAATGATATAACCAGTGTTTCAGCGACTCCTTTGGCGTCCCACCACACAGATAACTCGGTAATGTCGCCTTACCAATCCGCACTGGAGAACACACATGGGAAGGCCCATCCTAATATTCACGGAAACATGCACCCAGGTTTGCAGGGAAATTCCCAGACGCCATCAAATAGCACCAAGATTTCTGTGCAGACTTATCTGGTAACTGAACCGGCTTTGTTAGCTGGTGATGGAAAGCGCACGGCATCCAATGTTTCAGGAGGTTCTGCATTGACAAATGGTAGCAAGCACGATGGTGATGCATCATCAGGTATACCCAACACACTACAGATGGCGTTGCAACGTGGAGCACAGACAGACGAGGATGTGATAGCTAGTGCTACCGCAGGCAACAGTTCAGTAAGTCGTGGCGTAGGTACTGATGGTGTCGATGCTGCAGGCGCATGTTCATCTGGCAACCCCTCAAATGGCCCTGTGGGCATGGTTAGAAACGCAGCCAATGGTGAATCTATTAAACACTCACCAGTTGTTGTCACTACAGAGACATTGAATCCACTACCGTCTCCCTATACCAATATTGATGAGTTTGTATTGGGCGATGTACACATATCGATGGAGACTGCTACCCATTTACATGCGACTTTTGTTAAGGAGTATCTACCATGCTTCCCTATAATGTTCACCAACAATGTTACAGAGTTATATTCGCAATCGCAGCTACTCTTTTGGACTGTCATGCTGACGGCATGCCTTTCAAACCCCGAACCTACACTATACTCGAAATTGAGTATACTAATAAAACAACTAGCTATTGAAACATGTTGGATGCGCACACCCAGATCGACGCACATCACCCAGGCACTTCTCATCCTTTGTATCTGGCCATTACCAAACCAGAAGGTCCTGGACGACTGTTCCTACAGATTTGTTGGTTTGGCAAAGAGTCTGTCGTACCAGCTTGGATTGCACAGAGGCGAGTTTATCACGGAATTTACCCGTTCGCAAACTTCCATGCCAAATGCGGAAAAGTGGAGAACAAGAACTTGGTTGGGTCTCTATTTTGCCGAGCTTTGCTGGGCCAGTATCCTGGGACTGCCACCTACGTCCCAAACAGACTACCTTGTTCAGAACGCATTGAACTGCAACGTTGAAGAGGACAGCGATTCTAATGAAGTCACGGTTACGCATGAAGAATCAGCCCCACCTTCCACCGATCCTTCCTCCAATGCCAATGCGACATCAAATCCTCGCTCCAAGTTTAACCTACCCAGTCGCTTCAAGAATATGATCAGTCTTGCACACTTCCAGCAAAAGCTCTGTAACGTCATGGGTTCCAGTGTAATTTCACCCGATGGACTGATTGAACCACGGGAGAGGGCCGGTATGCTAGCAGTATTGGACAAACAGCTGGATTCGCTCGCCGCGGAAGCAGATTTTGAGCAAAGCGACGATGTGTACATCTACTACCTGTATGTTCGTCTGATGGTGTACTGTTTTGCCTTCTTCCCCGGGACACCAATCGAGGATCAGTCCAAGTACGTCACTGATTCGTACCTATGTGCCACTAAAATTGTAACACTATTGACGAAGCTTCTGAAGAAGCACCAACTTATCTCGTTGCCTATATTCATTAGACAGAGTGTCACATTTTCTGCGCTGATCCTTTTCAAGCTGCAGCTGACTCCGTTGCTACCAAACCAATACCTCAACTCCGCGAGACAGTCCATTGTTACTGTCCACAGACTCTTTAGAAACCAGCTGACCGCTTGGGCTACTGTTGAGAACGATATATCGAGGACGGCCAGCATGCTGGAGAAACTGAACCTGGTTCTCATCACACACGCGGAGGTGTTCATTGAGGAGAACGGTGTGATCTCCCGGATGAGGTCGCACATGACGGGCTCTGTCTTCTACGACTTAGTGTGGTGTGTCCATGAGGCGAGGCGGAGGGAGATGGACCCCAAGTACAACGAAGCGGCGCTCAAGAGAGCCAAGGAGAAGAGAAAACAAACCAAGGACGGAGATGCAGCTGCGGCGTGGGACAAGAAGCTGTACCCATTACCCCTGTACAACCACATTACACGGGACGATTTCAAGACTGTCACCCAGACGACTCCCGGTGGTACTACTGTTACCACCCTGGTACCCACCAAGACTGCGCTGAAGCATGCTGAGGAGCTGGCGAAGAACAAGGATAATAAGGACAGTGCTGTGATGGAGATCAACGGTATTCCGCTATTTATGCTTGACGAGACTGGTAGTGTGAAGATCGATGAGGTGTTGGGCTCGGGCAAGGCCGGGGTCAACGCGGGCCAGATGGGGTCTAACGTCCACAACCAGGGATACATCTCTGACAACACGCCAATGAACCACTCGAGTGTGAGTGGACCCGCCGCGGGACAGAACAGCGCGTTCCTGAACTCGCCGAACTCGGACTACGGCACGTACTACCCGGTTACCAACCCAAACAACGGTAACAACCGCCCTACGAGACACAGTGTGCATGCCCCCTACAACAACAACACAGCGGGTACCCCTGGTAATTCGACCTCGCTCTTTGGCAACAACATCCCTAGGCCATCGAGCGCCACGCAGCTCGCCGACGGCAAGGGTCCGGGCGCACTTCCCAACGCGAAACTCGTTAACAATGGCAGCCCAGCCCACGTAAACAACATAGACGCGTTCCTCAACAACAAGAAGAGAGCACTCCAGCAGCCTAAGACCGCTGGGAACGGAAACGGCACGCCCGCGTCGGATAACGCGCGCGCCGGCGCCGTTGAGAACGGCGATGGCTCGGTGAACCCCATAAACGACTTCTTCCAACAGCAGGGTGTCGGCTGGACCGAGGGCAATCTCAGCAACGACGACTTCTTCGGCTGGTTCGACATGAACATGGCGCCGGAGTTCTAAGTGCGCGCCGGCAAGACATAACCGCACGGGGACAGAGTCCCCACGCCAGGGTTCCAACCCCCCACTCTACCAGCTATATAACACTATATTTATGAACCACAAAAGCACGTTAACCAAACAACTGTCATTGGTCTCGTTCTTCCCATCGATTCGTTCCGCTTTAGCTTCATTTGACAGGTGCGGGCGCCCACAGAAACGTCGCAGGGCGCGCACCGCCACGCGTCAGCCCTGATGGCGTGGGGGCTGAGTGGCAAACGGTGTGGAGGTTCGACTTACATGACAGGATAAGACAGGATGGTGGTGGTAGGAGGGCTTGTTGGGGTTTCTGGATTGGAAGTGGAGGCAGTAGAGGTGTCAGTTGCTGTGTTGTGTGATATAGCGATGCTGAAGAGACTGCTGACGGTTAACAAGGGTTCCAAGAAGAAGAATGGCGCCGCGGAGGAGCTGGCGCCGAAACACAGGGGCATTATCGACGATCCGTTCGTGGAAGGAGACGAGATTCCGGAGGTGTATGTTGTACCAGAGGCAGTAGATGAGAGTGCTGCAGTTGCAGAGGCTTCTCCCGCTGTTTTGGACATGAGTTTCGACAGAAGCAACCCGTTCAGCGAGGAGGTGTCAGCGCCACAGGAGCGGGACGTCCCTCCGCTCACCACGTCGCAAGATGTGCCAGTGAGCGACGCGTTCCCTCCATTGTGGTACGGTAAACGGTCCGACTCCATGCCGTTTGGTGATGGGTCCAACAAGGTGTTTGGGTTCGAGAACTTTGGCAATACCTGCTACTGCAACTCCGTGCTGCAATGTCTCTACAACAACGAGGAGTTTAGGACAAGTGTGCTAACGTACCCAGATGCCCCAGACGGCAGGGTCAGAAAGACTGAGATAGTTTCAAGAAAGCCAAAGACTTACGAAGCGCTGCTGGAAGAACTCAACGACAGCAGGCAGAACTCGAACGATTCCGCGAGTAGCAGCACAGATGGGAAAGCACAGGGGGGGAACGAGACAGAGACGTCGTTCTCCCAGCAGAGCAAGAAGATGCTGCCCGCGTTCATGAGACGGTCAAACAGCACTGCCATTTCGGTAAGTAGTGGCGATGTGCTGAATAACGTCTCGGCGGCGAACGTGCCTGTGACTGTGGCCGCTGATGACAGCGGGAACCATCTGAAACTTCCAAGAGATACAGTGACCGACATAGACGTCACCACCAAGAACGGGAGACGGGTGATTGTCGGGAGAGATCTAGACCCAGCTTTGTCAGGGATTACAAAGAGGGCACCCGCGTACCAGAAGGACGCAGATGTTTCGAAGTCCACGATTGTCGAGGGCGCAGAGTACATCAACGAAAGTACACCCAGTGGACCCACCACTGCCAGCGATCCAACGACTCGCGAGTCGTCATCCATTCCCATGGAGAGGAAGAAGTCCGAGACAGGAAACTACTACCAGCTCGTGGAACGCAGAAAGAAGGTCGCGCTGGTCAACGGACCGGTAGTCAATATCGACCACAGCATATCCGATTACGGGATCAAGTCGCCCATTTACAGTTCTTTGAAGGACGTGTTCGAGGGGATCACCGAGAACAATTCTCTCACGGGTATTGTTGCCCCGACTCAGTTCATCCGCACGTTCAGGAAGGAGAATGTCCTGTTCAACGGCATATTGCACCAGGACGCCCACGAGTTTCTGAATTTCCTGCTGAACCAAATCAGTGACACTGCGCTGAGCGAGACACAGCCTTCCGGCCAGAGCAACTTCGTGAAGGACCTGTTCGAGGGATCCCTCCGCTACCGAGTCAAGTGTCTCACGTGCGACAACATCACAACGAGAGATGAGAAGTTCCTGGACTTCCCCATAGAGGTCCAGGGTAAGAATGGCACAAACATCCAGAACGTCCTCAGACAATACAGCCAGCGGGAGATGCTCAACGGAGCGAACAAGTTCTACTGTGACGTGTGCAGCGGCCTGCAGGAAGCGGAGCGGATGGTCGGCATGAAGGACCTGCCCAACACATTGCTGCTGCACCTCAAGCGGTTCAAGTACTCGGAGGAGGAGCAGGCAAACATCAAACTCTTCAACAACATCGACTACCCTGCGCACCTGCAAATGGCATCCACATTCGACCCATCGAGCACACACAACTACTCCCTGAGCGGACTGGTGGTGCATCTCGGTGGCGGTCCACAGCACGGGCACTACGTCGCCCTGTGCAAGACGCCAAAGTACGGCTGGCTGCTGTTTGACGATGAGACCGTCGAGACGGTGGACGAGGCTGATGTGCTCAAGTTTTCAGGTGGTACCGAGAGCATGTCCACGGCATACATTCTGATGTATACCAGGACAGATGAGGGCGAGGGCGCTCCCGTGGCACAGAACGCCTCTCTCCGTAACGCAAATGTCACTGAACTCCTGAAATCGGATAACGCTGTAAGAGACAAGCTGGCCAAGGGCGAGCTGCACAACGGTCACGACCACGCATCCGACACCAGCAGCAGCATGATGTCCGATCTGCTGGGCGGAGGGAAACCCGGCATAGCCAAGGCAAAGAGTGGTGACAAGAAGTCGCGGTTTTTCAGTTTCAAGAAGAAGCAGACCTAATTACTAATAGTGTGTGGTGTGTATGATAGTTTGTATTTATATTTAGAACAGCTTAATACGCATATATATCATAATTTCATGTTTGTATGTTAAACTACTTAATATGCAGGTATATCTTAATTTCATGTTCGTATATACAACTGTTGAACGATTGAATGTTGATAAGCACGACGGAAGCACCAGACATTGAAAAGAATACAACACCACATCACAATCAATTAAGACTACTGCCAACACATATCAAATCATCATCGGCCCTTGCGATAGTCGATGCCTCTTTCCCAACTCGACACCTGGATTATCCCTCCCCTGCGGCCCCGTCTGGGGCTGCACGCCCACCGAAACGGCCGCGATATCGCGGCGGTGCGTATTCAAAAGGACACAATATATAATAACTGTGACACACTTGTACTATTAACAAGTTACAACTCCGTAACCACCTCTGTACTGCTCTCTGGCACTTTCCGCAAGGCTGCAGAGCATTTTGTGAATTTACCACAGTCTCATAACAAATTTTCCGTATTCAAAACAGTCATGGCCAGCAAACAGGCACTAAAACGTCTCACCAAGGAGTACAAACTGATCGTGCAGAACCCTCCACCATATATCACTGCCCGCCCCAACGAGGATAACATCCTGGAGTGGCACTACGTGATCGAGGGTCCACCAGACACTCCTTATGCCGGCGGCCAGTACCACGGCACACTGACATTCCCCTCGGACTATCCGTACAAGCCTCCCGCCATCCGGATGATCACTCCGAATGGCCGCTTCAAGGAGAACACCAGACTGTGTCTGTCGATGAGTGACTACCACCCGGATCTGTGGAACCCCAGCTGGTCTGTTTCGACGATCCTGACCGGTCTGTTGAGTTTTATGACCGGTGACGAGGCCACGACGGGCTCGATAAACACCACTGATCTGCAGAAGCGGGTGCTGGCCGGCAAGTCCATGGAATATAACACACACGCCAACAGGCGGTTCAAGGTCGTGTTCCCCGAGATCGTCGAGGCGAACATCAAGGCCCTGCAAAACAGAGCACACAAGCAGGACCCTGAGGTAGCACAGGCCCTCGAGAACGCCCAGAAGCAGAGAAACCCGATCGCTGAGGCAGCCAAGGAGAAGGCCGTCAACCTCGAGGACATCGACGACCCAGAAGACAGGATACGTGCCGAGGAGGTGCTGCGCGAGATGAAGCAACAGGAGGCGGCTGCCAACGGCGGCTCCTCGCCGCTCTACTACGTCGGCGCGGCCATCCTCATCATTATGCTGGGTCTCTTCATGAAATGAACATGGTGCTAGCACCCAGGTCGTATTCATGAGCTACTGTCTGTGTGCTAACGTGATATTATAACAAAAGAAATGTACGTACGTACGAATACATAAAACAATACAGAAATACCAAAATACAGTTATTCGGTTGTGGTGATGCGGTGATGAACGATCAGCACTTGCTATGTGATCAGTTGCGCTTCCATTCGATCAGCTGAGTACTGTCGGTAGGCCCTCCCCGCTAAATTACTACAGTTTCGTATACATATTGTGAATATCAGGGTATGTTGATTAATTATTACATTCACTAGAACTCCTCTACCTCGAGCACGATCTTGCCCTGCGCGCGCTGCGTCTGCAATATCTTGAGCGCCTCGGCAGTCTTCTTCCAGTCGAGGGTCTTGTACACAACGCACTTCACAGTGCCGTCGGCGAGCAACTCGCTGCACTTGTCGATCCACTCGTTCTTGGAGGCGGAGCCCGGGGTCGGGTTGAAGTAGAAGTGGGAGTAGTCGTAGGAGTACAGCACCGCGCCGAAGACCTTGCGGGCGTTGGCGCTGGGGTTGTCCCAGGAGTTGTAGATGTCCTCCTTGTAGTTGGCAACGTAGTCACCGACGGTGGTGACGTACGCGCCGCCGCCGTGGATCAAGGTGGTGGAGTGAGAGACGATGTCGTAGCCGCCGACGAAGTCAAGGACGACATCGAACTTGCCCTGCATGTATGGCACCACGTCGTCGTGTGTGGCGTCCTGGGCCTCGTGGAAGGTGTCGACAGTCTGTTCCTTGATCATCTTGCGCAAGGGAATGCTGGCTTTACCTCTGCAAGTTAGGTAGTTGACGAATATCATCTCGTCGCGGAGGTCCGGGAACTGCTCGCAGAGGACCTCGGGCCCGTTACTGGACGTAACGACGACGATCTTCTGCTGGATCTTGTAGTAGCGTTTGAGCAGCTGGATGGCAAACATGCCAACGGAACTGGTACCACCGTTGATGAGCACGTTGGACTCCGGCTTGAGGTACTTGCTCTTGTGCAGCCTGTCGAGGATGTTGAACGCAGTGCCAAAGCACCACATGGACCCGGCGGCTTCCGCAGCAGAGATATTAGGTGGTTTGATAGCAATACAGTCGCTCTTGGGGTCGATAAGCAAGGAGGACTGCAGTGCACCGACAGCCATGTGTGGGTGGTAGTATATTCCGAACACCTCGTCGCCCTCGTGCCAGGCGTAGGCGACGTCGCTGCCGACATGGGTGACGACACCACTGTACTCGCGGCCCAGGCCAATCTGGCCAGAGGTAGCGTTGACATAGCCGTTTCTAATCTTGGCATCAACTGGGTTGAGCGCACAGTGTGTCACCTGGACCACAAGCTTGTTCTTTGGGATGGGCGTCTTGATCTTGCGGTCGTAGGAGAACTCGAGCGGGCCGTCGCGCGAGTGGAAGACCTGGGCCTTGATGGGGATGTGTCTGACGTTTCTGATGGGTCTGGCGACTCTGCGCAGCTTGACCTCGTCGACCTTGATCTCCTGGGGCGCCTGCACGGAGGGCAGGTACGCCTCCGTAGCTAGTTTAGGGTCCAGGTTCTTGAGTACTTTCTTCGCGCTGCTCATCTTGGGGGGTGCTGGGGTAGCTATACTATACAACTACATGTACATTGTGTAAGAACCACTACAGCTTATGATATACCCGTGTAGCAACTGTGCATGTACAGGGGCAACCGTCGATGCATCTCCTGACAGCTGTGTGCGTTTCCCGCTGTTGTTGTGACGGGCGGTGTTGTGCGCGCGTTTCTGTGTGAGCGACTTTGGGAGCGTGAGGTAAGCACGGCGATGGCGATGCATGTGTATGTATATGTATGTGTATGTGTATATGTATGTATATGTATGTATATAGTTGTAGTTGTGAGTCTGTATATGTGGTTGTTGTCGTTGTTTTGGTTGTGTATATGTAGTTCGTTTTGTATATATGTATATGTAGTTGTTTGTTGTTGTGTACTGTGTCTGGCTGTGCGATGTGCAGTGAAAACAGGTGAATGTGGTACAGGGTCCCGGAGCGTTGCAAGTCGTAGACCATGTGTATAGGCAACACACTGCTTGGGTAGTGGTCCTAGAGCAGGCAGTATCGCATCTGTCTAGATAATTCCGCGTTTGTGTATACCTCAAGGTACCATATACTGAATCAAATGACAGAGCCCTGCACTCCGTGAGCTATCATTCTCCGGCACAACGTGTAGGTAGCGTACTGTACATCTGCTAGCGTACTGTATATTTTATAACGCACAGTTTCGGTCTCCACTGTACTATTGCTAGCGCACTGTATAGTTGGTATTGAACTGTACTATTTCTACTGCACTGGATAGTTGGTATTGAACTGTATCCTTAATAGCGCACTCTACCATTTTTGGTACTGTATTACTACGGCACTGTATTGCTACTGAACTGTATTGCTAGCGCACTGTATATTTGCTAGTGCACGCCATCGCACCACGAAATCTATCACTCTTAGGTCTGAGGGGTTCCTTATACTTTATCTCTCTTGCACTGTCTAGTTGTTGGTGCACCGTACTGTTGCTAGTTAACTCCATCGTTCTTGGCACTGTATAGTTGTTAGTGCACTCTATCGCTCTTTGTACTGTACTGCTCCTGGCCCCTGACTCTCGACACTGTCGCAACACGCTATTATGAGGCGGCCACGGGCTCTGGCGGGGCGACACCCGCCTTCTCGTAGTACTCCTGCAGGTCCTCTGGCTCGAATATCACGTCTACCATCAGCGAGCACGACGGACACACCGCGATGCTCTCGCCGTCGAACATGTCGTCGATGAGGATCTCGAAGCGGTCGCCGCAGGGGCAGGGGTACGTGAACATCTGTTCCTCCGGGTGGAAGGTCATGTCCTCGATCTCGATCTGGTCGTAGGTGGACATATCAGTGGAATAGTGAGGTATGTGCTGTATGCTCGGGATGTAGTAGAATAATCTGGACGAAATAGACTACTCTGCAATATAATACACTCAGTACTGTATAGAACACACCAGAAAGAAGGATGAGCTATATCTATATCTATATATCTATATGTACATGTAAGCATCTGCATCTGCACCATGCGATGCGTTTTTTGCGCGGCGGAATTTGCGGCTTTTCCGGTCATATTTGTGACGTGCACCCGTGCACCGGTGTGTTTTATTTTGTTGTGCTTTGTTTTTCGGCGGAAATGCGCGCGGTGTTTGTGGTCTGCCGTGTGTCCCGCCTGGTCCGCCTGGCGTGTCTGGCCGTCTGTTCCAGCGTAGCCCCGCCTGGCCCACAGCCCCGCCCAGCTGCTATCCAGCCCCATCCGGCCGCCTGGACCGCCTCCACCGCCTCAGCCTGGCTCCCACCGCTGGAAATTCCACCGCTCTGCCCTCCAGTGCCCTGCGGGTGCTCTCTGCCTGCGCTTCCCTGCCCGCCCTGTGGACTACCACTAGGAGCTGGGAGCTGCACTGATGCGATAGTGCCAGGGTGCGATAGCGCTAGATATATCAACAGCGATGGGATAGTAACATGGTTGCAAGGTCAGTCTCAAGAGGGCGTAAACTAATCACACCAGACAAACGTATGTTACAGCAGCGCCATGAGGCGTGCAGCGCAGGAGTAGCGGCTGAGGACACAGAGCATCGCCGCTACAAGTGCATAACCTTCCATAATTTTAATGCAGCAATACTAACAACCACTTAACACTGTTAAGCATTCGTATAGTTATCAACAATGGGTATTTCTCGTGATTCTCGCCACAAGAGATCGGCCACCGGTGCCAAGCGCGCGCAGTTCAGAAAGAAGCGGAAGTTCGAGCTCGGCCGTCAGCCAGCCAACACCAAGATCGGCGCCAAGAGAATCCACACCGTCAGAACCAGAGGTGGCAACAAGAAGTTCAGAGCTCTGAGAATCGAGACCGGTAACTTCTCCTGGGCCTCCGAGGGTGTCTCCAAGAAGACCAGAATCGCTGGTGTCGTCTACCACCCATCCAACAACGAGCTTGTCAGAACCAACACCCTGACCAAGGCTGCCGTTGTCCAGATCGATGCCACTCCATTCAAGCAGTGGTACCAGGCTCACTACGGTGTCACTCTAGGTAAGAAGAAGAACTCCAAGGAGGAGGAGGTCATTGCCTCTTCCAAGTCCGCTGAGAAGAAGTGGGCCTCCAGAGCCGCTTCTGCCAAGACCGAGCAGGCCGTCGAGTCCCAGTTCACCGCCGGTAGACTGTACGCCGTCATCTCTTCCAGACCAGGTCAGTCCGGCAGATGTGATGGTTACATCCTAGAGGGCGAGGAGCTTGCCTTCTACCTGAGAAGACTCACCGCTAAGAAGTAAGCGGCTTCCACAAGCGATATACAAAAGAAAACATATAGTTAATATATATTAATTTATTTCGTCATTAACAGGGGGGTGCCGGGGAAGCAAAGTTGTACGTGTAGATCCCAGTTGCATAATTGCACGTAATACATTCGATTTGTGTAATTGTACGCAGTAGAAATTGTGTTGTCTCCTTGAATTATGTATACAATCATTTCGTATAATCGTTCGGTGTGTATACGGCCAATCCGTATATTTTTACTGAGCGTATACATTCAATCCGTATATTTGTACTGCAAACACATTCGATTGTGGAGTTGTGGAGTATTCATGCAGTCAATTTGTATAAATGCACGGTGTATTGGCCAACTTTGTAAAAAGTACAGTATATATGCCCTTGAGTTGTATTATTGCACGTTGCATATACTCGAAGTAGGTAATCCAACGATATCGACATTCAAAATGTTTGATTATACGGTATTGATTTGAGCAATTTGCTTTTTTATGCAGTACATATACTCCTATGATGTAGACGTATATACACCTATATTGTACGGAATTTAAATGGTCAACTAGTATATTTGTACGATGTGGACACCGAGTAGCATAGTCGTACCGTATAAGTGCAATATATACATATAAGTATACTGTGTTTACCATTTATTTGTACATTTGTACAGTGTATACACATGCAATTGCATATTTTTACAGCGTACACACTCCGTTAATTTCTCTATGCTGGCTAAATATTGCCTCTGTATTTTTGCATTGTGGAGACACCAAATTTTCATATATATACAGTATTTTTGTCCTCTCTTTTTTGGAGAGAGCCATATACAAACAGGAAACCACCAAATTATTAATCACAGAAATACGAAAGCAGAGTATTGTACAACACTGTAATGCACCACTCACTCCTATACACACTCACCAGCACCCACTAACTCCTACACACCCTACAGAGCGGGAGTAACGGACGCAGCGATACGTACCGTAGGAACCGCATACACTCGATATATTCGCTTCGCAAACACGCACTACAAAGGCACAATGAAGACACAAACAACACCGCAACACAACTGGATACCGCACAACACAAGTTCAATGAATAGTGCAATATACTAGGCACACGTCTCTCACAGCCGCCGTCCTCAACGTACGTCGTGACAAGCGCACCGACGCACTGAAAATTTCGCCGCTCGCTCGCCGTCGCCGGCGGTGACTGATCGGCTGCGCGGTGGCAAACGGTTTGTCATGGATGGATGGGAAGAGTATATCTGGTCATTGTGCTGCTATATTGTGCTTTGTTGCCTATATTAAAGGTTACAAATACCCAGCACCAGTTTTATACCCACAATGTCTGAAAGCCCCGCTCATTTCTCTTTTTCGCAGGAGGAGGAGAAGGTCCTCGCCCTCTGGGACGAGATCGACGCCTTCCACACCTCGCTGAAGCTGACTGAGGGCATGCCCGAGTTCGCCTTCAACGACGGTCCCCCATTCGCCACCGGTACCCCCCACTACGGCCACATCCTGGCGTCCACCATCAAGGACATTGTCCCCAGATACGCCACCATGACCGGCCACCACGTCGAGCGTCGTTTCGGCTGGGACACCCACGGTGTCCCCATCGAGCACATCATCGACAAGAAGCTCAACATCAAGGGCAAGGACGACGTGTTCAAGTTCGGCCTCAAGAACTACAACGACGAGTGCCGCTCCATCGTCATGACCTACGCCGCCGAGTGGCGCAAGACCATCGGCCGTCTCGGCCGATGGATCGACTTCGACAACGACTACAAGACCATGCAGCCATCCTTCATGGAGTCCGAGTGGTGGGCCTTCAAGGAGCTCTTTGACAAGGGCCAGGTCTACAGAGGCTACAGAGTCATGCCTTACTCCACCGGTCTCACCACCCCACTGAGCAACTTCGAGGCTCAGCAGAACTACAAGGACGTCAATGACCCAGCCGTGACCATCGGTTTCGACGTCATTGGCCAGGAGAAGACCAAGCTTGTCGCCTGGACCACCACCCCATGGACCCTGCCATCCAACATGGCCCTGTGTGTCAACGCCGACTTCGAGTACGCCAAGATCTACGACGAGACCAAGGACTGCTACTACATCATGCTAGAGTCCCAGATCAAGTCCCTCTACAAGAAGCCAAAGGACGCCAAGTACAAGGTCGTGGAGAAGATCCCAGGTAAGGACCTCGTCGGCCTCAAGTACAAGCCGCTCTACCCTTACTTCGCCGACGAGTTCAAGGAGTCCGCCTTCAGAGTCATCTCTGACAGCTACGTCTCCTCTGACTCCGGTACCGGTATCGTCCACAACGCCCCTGCCTTCGGTGAGGAGGATTACAACGTCTGTCTCAGACACGGTATCATCAAGGAGGACTCCACCTTCCCCAACCCAGTCGACGACCTAGGTAACTTCACTCCAGACATCACCGACTACGCCGGTGTCTACGTCAAGGACGCCGACAAGCTCATCATCAAGCACCTCACCGAGACCGGCAACCTGCTCTACGCTACCCAGATTCGCCACTCCTACCCATTCTGCTGGAGATCCGACACCCCACTGCTCTACAGAACCGTCCCAGCTTGGTTCATCCGTGTCAAGAACATTGTCCCACAGCTGCTAGAGTCCGTCCAGCAGTCCCACTGGGTCCCAAACACCATCAAGGAGAAGAGATTCAGCAACTGGATCGCCAACGCCCGCGACTGGAACGTCTCCAGAAACAGATACTGGGGTACCCCAATGCCTGTCTGGGTCTCCGACGACTACAAGGAGATGGTCTGCATCGGCTCCGTCAAGGAGCTCGAGGAGCTCTCCGGCGTCACCGGCATCACCGACCTGCACCGTGACACCATCGACCAGATCACCATCCCATCCAAGCAAGGAAAGGGCACCCTCAAGAGAATCGAGGAGGTCTTCGACTGCTGGTTCGAGTCCGGCTCCATGCCTTACGCCTCCCAGCACTACCCATTCGAGAACAAGGAGCTCTTCGCCCAGAGAAACCCTGCCAACTTCATCTCCGAGGGTCTCGACCAGACCAGAGGCTGGTTCTACACCCTGTCTGTCCTCGGTGTCCACCTGTTCGGCCACGTCCCATACCAGAACGTCATTGTCTCCGGTATCATCCTGGCCTCCGACGGTAGAAAGATGTCCAAGTCCCTGCAGAACTATCCAGACCCTAACATCGTCCTCGAGAAGTACGGTGCTGATGCCCTCAGACTGTACCTGATCAACTCCCCAGTTCTCAAGGCCGAAAGTCTTAAGTTCAAGGAGGAGGGTGTCAAGGAGGTCGTCTCCAAGGTCCTGCTCCCATGGTACAACTCCTTCAAGTTCCTTGACGGCCAGATCGCTCTGCTCAAGAAGACCTCCGACATCGACTTCCAGTACAACCCAGACGTCACCTTCGACAACGTCATGGACAAGTGGATCCTCGCGTCCCTACAGTCCCTGATCCAGGAGATCCACGAGGAGATGGCCCAGTACCAGCTTTACACCGTTGTGCCAAAGCTGCTCAACTTCATCGACCAGATGACCAACTGGTACATCAGATTCAACCGTCGTCGTCTCAAGGGTGAGAACGGTGTCGAGGACTGTGTCAAGGCTCTGAACGCCCTGTTCGAGGCCCTGTTCACTTTCGCCCGCGCCATGGCTCCATTCACTCCATTCCTGGCCGACACCATCTACCTACAGCTGAAGGAGTACATCCCAGCTGACGTCCTGGCCAAGTTCGGTAAGGACGGCAGATCCATCCACTTCCTGTCCTACCCTGTTGTCAGATCCGAGCTGTTCGACGAGGCCATCGAGAAGGCGGTCTCCAGAATGCAGTCCGTCATCGAGCTGGGCAGAAACATCAGAGAGAAGAAGATGATCTCTCTGAAGACCCCTCTGAAGACCCTGGTCATCCTGCACAGCGACAAGGACTACCTCAAGGACGTCGAGGCCCTCAAAGCCTACATCGTCGAGGAGCTGAACGTCAGAGACGTCGTCATCACCGACGACGAGGAGGCGTACAACGTCGAGTACAGAGCCGTCGCCGACTGGCCTGTCCTGGGTAAGAAGCTGAAGAAGGACGCCAAGATCGTGAAGGCTGGTCTGCCAAAGGTCTCCTCCGAGGATGTCAAGGGCTACCTTGCCACCGGCAAGCTGACCGTCGACGGTATCGACCTTGTCGCTGGTGACCTGAACGTCATCAGAGACTTGCCAGAGGCCGCTGTCCAGGGTGGTAACGAGACCAGAACCGACAACGACGTCCTGATCATCCTCGACACCAACATGTACGACGAGCTCAAGACCGAGGGTCTGGCCAGAGAGATCATCAACAGAATCCAGAAGCTGAGAAAGAAGGCCGGCCTAGAGGCCACTGACGATGTCCTGGTCCAGTACGACCTGGTCAAGGACAGCATGGACTTCGAGAAGGTCCTCGCCGAGCACAACGCTATGGTTTCCAAGACCTGCAGATCCGAGATCACCAAGTTCGATGCCTCCAGATCTGACGCCATTGCCGACGAGGAGCAGTCCATCAACGACACCATCTTCCAGCTGAAGATCTTCAGACTGTAAATGTGAGTTTCGTAAAATAATTATGTATAACAACAACCTCTATAAAACAAAGAAAATATATTAATATCAGAGAGGGTATCGGAAGTGTCTGAAGTGGTGTGGTTGTATAATCGACTCGTTATTTCCGCAAACAAGTACACGTTCATAGGTGCATCAGGAAGTGCGATTGAGTTGAGTTACAAATATACAGATGTGCTGTTATCCATTCCATTTCCAGTCTCTCCCTTTTCCCACCATCTTGCGTAATTGTCTGTTACTGAATCAGATGATACAGCCAGGCCAACCCAAGACCACACCTCCACCGCACAACTGTTGCCATCATAAAGCAATAACAATACGACAATAACAATACAACACCCATAACAATCAGCACACAATACTTCAAGACAGTACAGCTTCAACGCATTCACGTCCTTATCAACGCATTGTGCTGTCCATCGCCCCAGAAACGCCCGCAGGACGCCCGCGTTTTAGGGGTGTCACCTCTTTTGTCAGCGAGCCCCACGGCGCCGTATATAAAGGCCGACTCTGTGACTTCCGGTTCCTGGTCCGTATTTCCCGGGTTGTAAAGTCACCAGAGACTCAGTTCCAACTGCACACAGCCATATCACACACCTATTATTTCCAGTACCCTTAAAGTTCGCTGTTTGTTCATTTTACGCCTTGGAACGTTAGTTTGCCTATATTACATATTATCACCTCAAATAGTACAGTTCACGCAGTTTGTGCTATTTAAACCATTTATCATTTCACATATCGCATCATGAAATCGACGTTTAAGTCTGAGTACCCCTTTGAGAAGAGAAAAAGCGAGTCAGAGAGGATCCTGAGCAGGTTTGAGAACAGGATACCCGTTATCTGCGAGAAGGCAGAGAAGACGGATATCCCGGACATAGACAAGCGGAAGTACCTCGTGCCCTCCGATCTCACTGTTGGCCAGTTCGTCTACGTGATAAGAAAGAGGATTATGCTGCCTCCAGAAAAGGCAATCTTCATATTTGTCAACGACACGCTGCCTCCCACGGCAGCGCTGATGTCAGCAGTATACCAGGAAAACAAGGACAAGGACGGGTTCCTGTATGTTACATATGCTGGAGAGAATACCTTTGGTATGGTATGAAACACTCCAAAACCACATCAACTCACTTTGCATATGGTTGTTCCGTCAACTTCCCATCTCTTCTTTATCTCATTGTTCAAAACAGACAGTCTCTATATTGCTATATTTTGCTCTTCCCAGAAGTGTCTTCCCTAATATATAATGTGCGGGTTCCCTCTGCACATCCCATCAAAACACATAATCTGCGGTCATTGCTGGGTGTATATAACATACAAACACACACCAGATATCAGCTGAGAGCTAATGGCTCTAGATGCAAACATTCTCAGGCACATGCTATTATACATAATACTGTTTTAAATACAATCATATATTATTTAGATACAATACATACTGCTACCTGCAGCGCAGTAATATTTCATCAAATGCTATTTCCGGTTCTCTTGGTGTACTTTTCTATTGGGTCAGTCTCGATGCTGTACACGTCAAGCTTCGATATATCGTCAAATGTAACGACATCCCTTAGCTTCCTGTCGTGCTGGTACCACTCAGTAATAAGCCACTTCATCTCGCCGCATAGAACCTCATTCTTGGAATCAGAGGTCTCCAGAATGTCCTTCAGAATATAGTACAGTTTGCTGTATGGCACGTACGATGAAATGAAGATCGATGCAATGGTTCCTTCCTTGACATGGTCACCGGGAAGGATCTCCTTGAACAACTGCTCTATTATAGTGAAAAGCTCCCCGATCGGGAATACGTGCTCGGATGTGTGTGTGGTTCTGCCCACCTTAGTGACAACATTGGAGAGCAGGTTGATGAAATTCATGGAGTCCTCCACCTTACCTGACTTGTTGAACTCCCGCTTGAGGGAAGTGAATAGCTCATTCCACTCATTCATGATCGCTTCCTCATTTCTGTAGTCTGACACCTTGAAGATTTGCAGAGCAACCTCGTGGTAACCGAGAGGAATCGCGTAATCATTAAACAGGTCACTCACTGGACGAATCTTGTTGTCCAGTTCCTTCGTCAGACTCTGTCTCGTCTCAGATGCAATTCTGTTGTCAGTACTGATCAACGAAAGCAGGTCGTCCTGAACACCAGCAATTTCGAACAACTCCTGAATAGCACCGGCCAGCTGTACCATATTCTGCTTCTGGTTTGGAGGGCAGACACCGTTGCAGAAACCGTTAGCACGGGAGAGACATTCGATTCTGTCGCTCAGAGTGATACTGAAATCAGAAACAGCCAGGGAGTATAGAATCTCAGCAGCCTTGTAAAACTGACCCTTTCTGGACTGGTAAACCCAATATAGGTTGGAAATCTTCAGGGACGACGCAGCATTTTCCTCTAGGTAAGATTGGATAAACGCAGTGTCAAGTTCTAGCAACTTATCAGCCTGGTCTTGAGCGACCAGCCAGTCGTACATGTGGTAGTGGAATAGCTTGTCGTTGTAACCGAAAGCAATGGCGTAACTCTCATCCTTCAATGATCTTACATCACTTGATACTAAGAGAGACTCGTTAGTCTTGTTCAAACCTCTAGAAGCAAATTGGTCCACCTTGACAAGGATATCGAAAACAAAGTCGTAGATTCTCAGACGTTTCTCGTAATAAATCTTCTTTGGATCATTCTCCATTTTACCACTAGCAACATATTGGTAGGCCATCTTATTTTTGTCCATAAGGTTGGCGATGTTCAATAAGAACTCGATGGTCTTTGGGTAGTAATTCAATTCAAGCATGGAGTTAACAGATGACTCGAGCATCTCATATGGTAGGTCCTCAACAATCTTTTCGTACAATTTCATGGCGCTGTTCAGATGGAAGCACACAGAGTCGTAGTCCCGGATACCAATTTCCTTGGCCTTCTTGACGTGCTCGGTCGCTCTGAAACTTAGAATGTCGCTGCTCGAGCAGAAGGATCCACAGCGTTCCTGCAGAGTAGTTGCAGCAAGCTCAATAGAAGTACCCTTGGAAATGTTTCTGTTAATCACAGAGAGTAGTATGTCTCTGATTAGGCTCTTGGAGTTGTCATTTGGAGCAAATAGATCCTTAAAGGTCAGTTTGCAAAGCTTAACCTGGGTATCCAGTTTCAAGAACTTAATAATGTCCTTGAATGCAATGTATTGGTGTTCGTAACCCTCAACCTCACTTTCTTCATACAGGACGTTTAAGAATGACAGGGCCTCCTTCATAGAATTGACAAGTTTGATCATAGAGTTAACAGCGATGTTCTCCGCTTGGTTAGCGACCTCATCGTATTTGTTCTTGGAAGTCTCGGTGGGTAAAGATGGGGCAATAACCTGGGTGATCGAATCACCATAGTTGGTGAAAAACTCGTTGAGGATGAGAATGGAAGACAGATAGTACTCAATGTCCATTTTGGAAATAGACACAGAGTTAATGAAGTTTCCAAACTGCAACGAATCAGCCTCCACAGCTCCTGTGCTGTTGAATTTAGCGTTAGGGTCAGAAGAAAATATCTGTTTGTCCCAGATATCACGGAATAATCTAGCAATCAAAAGACCGATACCATAGAATCTTGGAGAAAGAATAACATTGTCCAGGTTCAAGTTAGCATTTGAAGCACCATTTGGAATCATAGATTTCTGAGTTGGGTTCAGTAATGATGGTCTATTGAGCAAGGAACTCACAGCGGAAACAGGATATGTGTTGTACGAGGGCTTGATATCTACCACACCTGGAAGACCGACAGTCAAGAATGTCAATGCCTTTGATCTAACGATATCGGACTTGTTCAGTTTGCATGTGACATATAGTGCACTTGAACAAGCTTCGCGTAGACCATAATTCACAACAAAAGGTAGAGGGTTGTCAATCAGAGACTCGAACACCTCATCTGGAGTACGGTATCTGTAGATCTCGATGGAAGTCTTGGTTAGAACAGCAACGCGTAGATCAGCAGAACTATATTGGGTTGCAAATTCGTTAGCATAACCTAGGGGCTTGGTGGTTGCGTTGAAACTTGGACTTAGTGCGATAATCTCTTTGACTGGACTGGTTGTGTCCAAGAATGTGGAATTCTCGACATACTTACCATGTTTCTTCAGAATACCATAATCTGGAACACTAACAAAGAGACGGTGTGTCACATGGGCTGGAGGTGTGGCAGTATTATTGGTATTACCAGCGCGCTTAGCCTGGATTGTTGCCTTTAATCTCTGCGCAGGGGTCTGTGGAACGTTGGAAGCCGTTGGGGTCTTTGTATCCAATGTTTGACCCTGTGCATGATCATTGGCCTTTGTCTGTGGTTGTGTAGTCTTTATCAGCGACGTGAAGAAAATACCTGGTGAAATAATAGTGCTTGCCTCAGTAGTCTCCAGTAGGACAGCGGACTTCTTCTGAAGTTTGAGTAAGACGGATTCAGAATATGCCATACTTGAATAGAAGGGGATATTTCTCTTCTGTTGGTCCATCTGCTGCTGTTGTATTTCCTGTTGCATAGCTTCTGGGGTCACAGAGGATGGTGGAAATTTCACAGATTCCAGTCTCAGGGCCTCGATACTGTTGCGGCCAACAGAACCATTAAAGTATAATCTTACGCCACCGATAGTCAATGCGACCAGGAACAGATTGTTGTTTTCCTGCTGTGACACCGAGATTATTTTGCAGATCTTGAGGTACTTCTTACCTAGGATGGCGGCGGCTCTCGCTGTGGTGGTACCCAGAATTCTGCTAATGTAAGCTGGCTCAATGGTCATGGGTCCCTCCAGAGATTTACCCTTAATTAGATACGCCCTGATGATAGATTTCGACGACAGAGAGTAGATCACATTTCTCGACTGATCTATGGTTAACTGAATTATGGTCTCCTGAGAGTAAGAAGTGTCTTCCTCAAACAGCGATTGAACTAATTCACTACCGGGTAGTTTGTTCAGAACGTTGGTAGGTAGTAGACTCGACCAGGATGATTGGGTCAGGCACACCTTGTTACATTTGCTGTTGAACCAGTCATCAGAACCTGTGTATTGCAGCTCCCAGATATTCAGGCCATTGGTAGTGCTGGCAAAGAAGATCTGACCAGTCTTCTCACATGAAACAATCTGCAGAGGACCCATCCCATTGATGGAAACGGAAAGTCCGGTGTTGTAGACGGTGATGTCATTGGTCTGCTCGTTGTATGACAAGGCGAGGATGTAGATGTCAAATGGCGTAGAGATCAGCAACAGATAGTTCACCTGGTTAACAAATGTGTTTGGCTTGGGCTTGACCAACTTTACATTCAGAATGGTGTGCTTGATCTCTTCGATAGATTGGAAATCGTTGTTTGAGTCAATGTCCCATAGGATCAGGTTGTTGTCGATAGTAATCCAACATCTGTTCAATTCTGGGAATATTCCCATATCACTCTTAATCTCAGTCTTTGAGGCCTCCTGGAGCAGGACATCAGGGATGTTGACCACAGTCTCACGCTCAAAAGGAGTAAATGCTCCTAGGCCGCCAACCTCCTTGGAGAAATTATAGTTGAGTCCGTTGTTGTAGTATGATCTCTCGTCCAATATTGGCGTGTTTGCATCTAGACGCTCAAGACCATCGATGTACTCGCTCGCCATCTCTAGTGGCTTCTTGGATCCGAGTCCCGTCATGCGGATGTTTTCATTGTTGCCTGAAAGACCAGACTGCATGTAAGGAGATGTTCCGAGGGCACTGCTGCCATTTACAAATGCTCCACCTAGTGGATTCAGTCCATCGGTATTTCTCACCTCTGGGTTCACGAGACCGTTACCATTGACTCCCGCGGCGAAGTTGTTCCTGTTTAAAGGCTGGGCCCCGTTTGTGGCATTGCCGGCTTGGTTGTTTGTATTAGACAGAGCCTTTGACGCAACAAACGTGTTGTTGTTGTTGTAATCTACTCTGCTTTTCAGCGGGGTAGAGAACATGTTTTAAGCTCAGACTAGTGGACACAGACGATTGATGTTATTGATTGATTCAGTGGTGAATTCTCGACTTGCGTGTGCCTCAATTGAGCAGTAGTTGGGTGGTTCCACAGAGAGTATCTAGTACAGCCTCTTGGGATCTCCGTGAGTACTTGATTCGAAGCGACACAGCGTATCTATGACCTAACCCCAGCCAAGATGAGCTGCTCTGTGCTTTGTTTGTTACACCCAGCAGCTCGACCCTCCCCATCCGCATTTCGCACACCGCGAAGTTCGATGAAGAAGGAAAAATTTTGAAGCTGCGGACCGGATGCACCTCGTCCAGAGTGACACAGTTTGGGTTAAACACGATAAAGCACCAGTGAACAGTGAGCGATGGGTCTTCAGGTGGACCAGAAGAGGGTTGTAGAGCCTGTTGATTTCAGTTCAGTGTATTCCAGACGTACTAAATTGTATATCTGTTGTTATTAGTATCGTTTCTTCCACATTTGGAGCATTTACCAAGCGATATCTGCAAGTTTACTTACGCACATCCCTAAAAGTTCGATAAATCTCTAAGGATGCTAAGAGGGAACTATCGGATATTGTCGAGGGTGGCCAGACGACATGCCAGTTCTAACACTTTGAGCTCAAAATATGAGCTGACTTGTGGTCTAGAAATCCATACACAACTGAATACGAAGAATAAACTATTCTCAATGTCCTCAAACAAGTCGTTTGAATCATTGGCCCATCCAAACATCAACGCAAGCTATTTCGATGTTGCGCTCCCTGGAACCCAACCAGTGTTGAATTATGAAGCAGTTCTGTTTGCTGCTAAACTGGCAGTCTCTTTACACGGTACGGTAAACATCAACTCCCAGTTTGACAGAAAGCATTACTTTTACGGTGACCAGCCACAGGGATACCAGATTACACAGCATTATCACCCCTTTTCGAAAGGAGGGTATATTATGCTGTCGAAGGAGTTTGACGGTATTGATCAGGATCTTTCAAAGATTAATATTACTCAGTTGCAGATAGAGCAGGATACTGCAAGATCCTCGTATCTGCATCAATCATTAATAGAGGGGAGAGAAGAGGCATTGATCGACTTTAACAGGTCCAATGTTCCCCTGATTGAGTTGGTTACAGAACCTGATTTCCATGATGTCAAACAGGTTAAAGCGTTTATTAAGAAATATCAAAATCTGGTCAGGCAGCTTCATATATCCACTGGTGACCTCGAAACAGGGTCTATCCGCGTAGACGTCAACGTGTCTGTCAACGAACACCCACGGGTTGAGCTAAAGAATCTACCAAACACTTCTTCGATCCTAAATGCAATCAAATACGAGTATAAACGGCAGGTTGAAGTCCTCGAGGGTGGGTCGTTAGGAGGCTCGAAAGCCGTCGAAACAAGAGGCTGGGATGGTGAGAAGACAACTCTTTTAAGATCCAAAGAGTCTGCTGTCGACTATCGATACATGGCTGACCCTGAATTGCCCCCTGTTACACTAAGTCCCGATGTTTTGGTCAATGTTAAAAAGTCATTGACTCAGAGTGCAGATGACTGCATCAGGGAATTGATGGCAGAGCCATACAATCTGACACTGAAGGATGCGAAAATTTTGACTATTCAAAACGATTTTAATGATCTTTACAATAATGAGGAAGTAAGACAATATTACCTCGAAACATTCAACATTTACATGCTCTTATTAAAGGATGACAACAAGAAGAAACCAAAGATCATTGTTAGTTGGATATTGCATGAGCTCTTGGGTAACCTTAAAAAACTTGAGATACCCCTAAAGAAACTAAATGAGAATATGTTGCCTCCTGAACTCTTTGCGGAACTTTTGGTGTTGATCCACAAACAGATAATCTCTAACTCTAGTGCAAAGATGCTACTTTTCCATATTTTGGAGGAATTTAAAGCGAATGATTGCGTCAAGGTAGAAAACCTCGATTTCAAAGCTCTCATTAAGAAATACGATCTAGAGGTCCAGACTGACGTTAGCAAAACTGAACTTGAGCAAAACTGCAGAGATATTATTACGGAATTGAACAATCCAAAAATGATCGACGACATCAAATCTGGTAAGAAGAAGAACTCCTTGAAATATCTAGTTGGTCTAGGCATGAGAAAGTACCAAGGGAAAATCAAAGTCCAAGAACTTGAAAATATGTTCAAGCAGATCCTAGAGCTAGAGTAACGGTCACAATGACATACATGTATATAGCCCATTGATGGCCTGACAAGTCTCCGCTAACTTCGTATATATTATATTCCCAAATAAAAGAAAACTAGTCTTTAAACGAGATGGTGTGTTTGTAGCAAGCAAATATGTCATGCTCACAAGCCCAATAATGTAATAATGATTTTACAATTGAAAATAAATGTATGTAAAATATGTACCAATAAAATGATGATATATGTGCGCCTCCGATTTTGATGCAAAATAGTACCCAGAATAAATAATGGGAGGCGGCAGATATAACTTGAGTGTATACCATATCTCTATTCTGTGTGATAGAACAGACGATAACAATTTAATAGAAAAGAAAAAAAAAAGCGTAGGAGTCTCCTTAACTCCATACACTCATATCATTATTCCAAATACCGAACATGCTGCTGTTACTGTTAGTCCCAGTAGCTGTTGAATTCATCGAGGAACTGTTAGCCAAGGAGGACTGAACGTTCATGTTGTTCGCACCCCATCCCATAGAGAGCATGTTGCTCTTTTGGTTAGTATTGGCGTCTCCGTTGCCAAGAGCACTCATTGACGCAGACTTTTCCTCAAAAGGAGCATTACCGCCCTGTAGTAGAGGGGATCTGATGGATGCCTGTGGAAGGGATGCCGCGGATGCAGGACGCATCTGGTTACCTCCAACCAGAGGCGCTTGTGCGGAGACAGGGTCTGGCTGATGCATGAATGCGTTAGGCACTGGAGACATCTCAGAGACCATCGGGTTGTGGACGGACTGATATGGCGCATTACCTGAGTCTAGTAGCTCTGATGGGATGTATGAGTTAATGGATGTTACATTCATGCTGGTGACATTGTCTGTTGCAATAGATGGCTGCATAGTATCAGCCATAAGCATGTTCAGTGACTGGGCATTGGCATACCCTAGAGGCTGCTGTTTTGGCTGCTGGGGGGTGTTGGCGAACTTGTCAGTTGCAACACTTCTCTGAGACCCCATGTAACTGTTCATGCTTGGTGCTGGAGCAAACTGGATATTGTCAAGGCTGTTGGACAGCTGTGAGAAATCGTAGTTTGTCTGACCGCCCATCTGGTTCATCTGGGCGCTAGCGCCACTGCCAGCTTGATACACGTCCGCGTGGGTGTTCTGGTATATCTGCGGATAGGTCTGCTTCAACTGCTCCGCGATCACGTTGCTGGGGTTGACCTTGCCTGTATTCATCTGGCTAGTGTACAGACTGTTCTTGTTGTACTGGCTAGAAGGCACCTGCTGTTGGTTGTAGAAGTAGTTGGTGTTGCTGACGCCTGCATTCTTGCGGGTGTTGTATTTCATGTAGTCGTAGTTCTTGTAACTGTCGTAGTTCCCGCCGTTGTGGTTACTGCCATTGCTAGCGTAACCCTTGGAGTTTGACCCTGACTTCTTGTAGTATGCATTGCTACCTTTATTGTAGTTGTAGCTGTTGTTGTAGTTGTATCCGTTGCCGTAACCGTGGTTTGCGACATTTCCGTTGTTCTTCCCACCATTAGCCATATTCTTGCTACTGTTTGAGAAGGAGAAGTTGGACACAGGGGGTGTCTTGACGCACTTGGAGTCCTTCAGGCATCTGTCGATGTCCTCTATCTGGGACAGAAACGGAACGCTGACGATCTTCCCTGGCATTGTCTATAGTTGTGGAGAGCCGGGGGAATATGCTAACACTGTATGTAAGTGAATGGGTGAATGGAAATGCTAGTAAACCGTAATGTATATGCTTCAACGCAGAGACGGTTCAACTCTGATCGGCCGTAGTTCCACTGAAGAGTCACGCAGACCTGCCAAAATATATGAAACAACTCAACCAAACAAACAAATCCCTGTTCGATGGCAATGTCTATGCTCTTGCCGACTTGCCAATGCTATAAAACTGCTATATACACCCCTCTGGACCGCTTCACCAGCCATATAGGGCATCTCTGCCTGCCAGCTCGATCACGGCAACGCTCTTCCACGTCGCCGGCCGAACTGAAAAAAATTTTCGATATTGGTGCGACGCGCCAAAATTAGCTGGTAGGGCTCGAGGAGTCACACAGTGGGACGGCAAAGACGACTGTTTGGCGGATGTAAGGGGTGCCAGGAGATGGTTCAGGACCAGCCGCTGAAGGGGAAGTCTTGGTCATTGTCCAGCCCGGTGTCTGCGTTTGCCCCGCTGCCCTGGGAGCCGCCCTTTGTCTTGTCATTTGTGCCTGCCGAGTTTGCTACGGGGCCGAGATCGTTCCCGAGCATGCCGTCGGTGTCGACGTTCAAGTCGACGCCCATGTTCATGTTCATGTTCATGTTCATATTCATGTTCATATTCATGTCCATGTCCATTGGGAAGTGGTCCTTGTCATTGTCCATGATCGTGTTCATGAACAGCATGTCCTCATCTGCGATGTCGTTACCGAACATGTAGTTGTCGGTAGTGGCAGCGGGGGCTGTAGCAGCGCTAGTCTTTGGCACCTGCGCGGCAGCGTCCGTGGGGGACTTCTTCGCGTTGGAATGATGGCCAGCATCTTCACGCGCCGCCTTGCTGTTCTTGGCTGTCTTTGTGCTCTTCCTCTTCTTGCCCTTAGCGGTGGTGGTGGATGCTTGGTGTTGGGCACCAGCTGCACCCTTTCCGGTGGGCTGCTCCTCCACTGTGGACAGCAGAGAGTTGGTCTGCTTCGCCGAGTTGGACCCTGAAATAGCGCTAGCGGTGTAGATGGGTGTGACAGGTTCGGAGTTCGAGAACTTTGGCGACACTTTTGACTTACCCGAGGGTGCCGGAGTGTTGCTCTTCTGCTCTGTCGCGCCTGTTCCACTACCCCCGATGCTCGTCAATGCCTTGTTGTTCAGTGAGGTAGTTGATTTCCTGCGCGTCTGCTTCTTCGCCGTCGTTGTCGCAGGAACATTAGTTTGGTCCGGCGTTCCGGCCTCTGTCTTGACGTTTCGTACACCTGCTACCTGGTTCAGCTTGTTGTACTGAGGTGAGTATATCACATGAGGCGAAACACCGTTTGGAGGCAGCATGTCCTTCTTTCCACCCGGCTGCTCTGTCGAGAACACGTTCTGGCCGGGAACAGTCTTGGGAGAGTTAGGGTCGGAAACTCCGGATCCAAGTTGTGCAGCGGACTGCGTCCGCTTGTTGATCCGTTTCCCGGACCGTGGTGTGTTGCTCTGTACTCCATTGTTCTCCATGAATGTGAAGTTCGGCGTGTGTTTCACGTCGGCTGGTGTGCCTGCCGTGTTCCCAGAGGAGCCTGAGCCGCCACTGTTCTGGGAGTTAGTCGTCGGCGTTCCCGTTCCGCTACTATTGTTGTTGGAAGTGGATGCAGCTGCAGAGGATGCGGCAGATGCCGCTGCTGCAGCATTCGTCGACCGCTTCCTCTTGGCCGGCTGGCGCGCCTGCTTCGGCTTGTCCTTGGCTGTCGATGCTTTCCTCTTGGAAGGCGCTGCTGCCTTTGGACCCGTGCCCGTTGCGGCCATCGTTGCAGCGGGTGTCCGCGGCGTCTTGGCCATCGCATTGGGTGTAGACACGTTGCTGAAGTGAGCTGGCATTCCGGGTCGTTGCTGGCCCGGCATCCCTTCTCCCTGCATCATACTTGCGCGCTGCTGGCTAGTCATTGCGTCTCCCTGCGCCATCCCCGCGCCCCAGGCTCCGTTAGGCTGTTGTGGTTGTGGCCCTTGCTGCTTCATGGCATCGTTGCCGTTGAACATGGCGCCCGTAGGGTACTGCTCGTCGTACTGGTGCGGTACCTCTTCGCGGCCGCCCATAGGGACGTTGCCGTTTGCATGCTGTATGTTTGCGAAAGCCCCGTTGTTCATTGCGGGGTCATACTCGCGCTGTTGTGGCTGTGGTTGGGGTTGAGGATACTGTGCCATGGGAGATCCACTGGTACTGTATGGTCTCTGTTGTGGGTTCTGGTGTTGCTGTTGCTGCTGTTGTTGCTGCTGTTGCTGCATCATCTGCTGACGCATGAACATCTGCTGTTGCTGTTGCTGTTGTTGCTGTTGTTGCTGCTGCTTCTTCTTGGAAAGTGCCGCTGCATTGGGGCTCATCCCCTGCATAGGCACCTGTGCAGCTGGCGGGTACCCCTGTGCCTGTGCCTGCGGAGGTCCCTGCATGGGCCGCTGCGCATGTCCCATGGGCATCTGGGACAGCATCTGCACGAGCTCCATGGGCTCCATGCTCTCTGCTCTGTACTCGCCGCGCCGCTCGGCGACGTACTGTGTCTTTGCTGCCTGTATAGCGACGTTCCGCTGCACCTGCTCCTGCTGCCGCTGGCCGTTGATGATCTGGTAGTACATCTGCGCGACCTCAGACCCGTCCCTGTTGGACTTGATGTTGAACAGGTCCCAGAAGAGCTGCCACCACTCGTAGAGGAACCCCTGGGAAGTGTCGTACTGCGGTCTGAAGGCGGCAGTGCCGCCGCCGGGGGAGTCGGCGCAGTTATGCTGTGGGTCCATGTCGGCCTCCTTCGCAAAGGAGTCTGCGGACTTGGAGAGATTGCTCTTGAGCAGGAAATCCAGGATGTATGCGTTGAGCAGCTGCTTGTTTGCCTGCACCTGGCCACTGACGCTGGGAGCGCTGTGAGAGCTGGAGCTGTCACCTAAGGGTGTCGGCGCGGAATTGCTTCCGTGGGCGCTCCCGTGGGCGCTGCCATTCGCACTACCGTTAGCACTCCCGTTGGCACTGCTCCCGGGAAACATGGGATGTCCACCGGCCATTCCGCGCTGCATTGCCATATGTTGTTGTGACATTTGCGGTGTTTGTTGTTGCATTTGATGCTGTTGGGCCATGTGGAATTGTTGTTGTTGTTGTTGTGGATGCATTGAATGCTGCTGCATTGTGTGCTGCGGATGCTGAGGATGCTGCTGCTGCTGCTCCGATAACCCCTGTGGTGGACGCGGCCCCTCCTGAGCCGTATAGCGATTATCCATCTGCACGTATGTGTAGGTCTATATCCCTGTCTCTATCCGAGTCTATCACCGTGGAATAGCACTGCAAGCAAACGGAAACCCCCCAAGAAAAAAGCCGGCAAACGTGCGAGTCCCAAGTGCCAGCCGTTCCAGCAAAGCACATACCGGGGAAGCGACCTCAGGTATGGCAGATGTACATTGCAGATACACGATACAATAACACAGGCCAGAGCCCAGGACGGAGACCCCCACCTGCTTCCCTTCCTTTGTTTTGCGCGCGTCGGCGTTCCGCGGGTGCGTTGTATGTGGTGTGTGGGTGAGCGGTGTGTGGGTGTGGTTAGGGCTTGTGCCGGGGAGTTAGGGTTTGCGAGTGGGTGTGTGTGCATCTATATTGTACATCTATATTGTATATATTGTATATATTGTATATATATTGTACATCTGTATTGTTTTGGGTATTTATATTATGTTTCTATATTGTTCCTCAACATTATGTGATTATATTGTACTTCTATATTGTACATCTATGTTGTACATCTATATTGTACATATATATTGTATATTGTAGGCAGTATATGTATGACATTATGGATCTTGTTGTACACTCAAACATGTATATGTGTGTGTGTATCGTTACTGATGTTGGGAGAATACTGTACATATCGCATATTGAAATTTAATCCTGACTTGAATAGCTTAATGATACCTCTTGATTCGTATTAGGTACTAGATGTCAGAAATAACACTTCCTGTGACAGTACTCCCATTCCCTCTTCGCATATGATATTGAACCTATTCTACAACTAAGTACACAACTACTCCGCCTTTTCATGCGCTTCCTCCTTGACCTCTGGCATTCTATCAGAGACCAGCACCTTCAACAACAGAATGCTGTTCAGCGCAATCAACAGCGCACTGGCAGTGGAGTTGGGTGGGTACGAGTTCCAGCAGTACTCATGCAGCACGTACCATGGGAGGCCCAGGTATATGGGCATGCGGCTCCACGCGAGCATAATGGGGATGGTCCAGTGGTACCACGTCAGGAACTGGTAGTGGAGCGAGCGGGAGAAGAGGATGCCGATGTAGTTCGCGCAGATAAGGAAGCGCGAGACGAGGAACGTGCGTTGGGCACTCGTGCTTCCCGCAATGACAGCGCTAAATGGGTGGATGATTGACGAGGCAATGTCCTTGAAGAGAGCACGCCCAGGAGTCCACCTGCTCGCAAAGAGGTAGACCAGCAGCACTACTTGCGACAGCAGCAGACTGCGCTGGAATTCGGGACTCAAGAACCCGTCTTCCCCGATAAACTGCCAGTTCACACTCCACTCGAACATGAACTGTCTGCTGAAGTTGAACGCACCGTGCAGGTACTGGTATGGGTAGCTGCGTAAAAATGGAAGGGCGACGACAATCTGGACAGCCAGCATTGCCAGTAGACTTGGCACACAGGCAATTATGCGCCCGTCATTGATCACATAAAGAGCGGCAAGGACACCGGGCAGATACAGCAGGGCATTCATCTTCACACTCACGGCGAAACCGTATACTAGTGAGGTCAACGTAGACACGATGAACCGAGTCTTGGGTGACTGCAACGAAGCAGCTCTCCAGTAGCCGAGGACACAATGTATGACAAACAAGGTCGTGAAACAGTCGTTGAACAGACGCAGAACGTAGATGGAGTGGAGACGCTTGGACAGACATACCACAGCAATGCACCATGGTGGGATTTGTAGTCTGTAGTACACTAGGAATTGGTGGAAGAGCGTCAGCAAGTACAGGTAACGGAACGCTGCCTGACCGCGCTCAACATGTTCCATCCCTTCAGTTAGCCAGCGCATGCATCTAAAGAGAATGACATGACCAGCAGGGTACACTAGTGGTCCGGTTCCTCCCTCGATATGGTCGTAATTCAACTCGCCTAAGTCATCGATCATGGCAAGTTGCTCCATGTACGCCTTGTAGTCAATCTCAGTGTACGCAACGTTGTTGACGATGAGTTTAAGGACCATTGACTCCGTAAGCAGCAATAAAGGCATCAAAATGATATTAGCATCTGGGTTGAATAGCATGTACTTGAGACCGTCGACGATATCCTTGCCGATAGTCACGGGTGGTCTAACAAACTCCTTCTTCTGCACGGTGGCTGAAGGCGCAGTCTCAGCGACCTCCTTGGGTTCGCTGTTAGTTGATTCACTCATTGAAGTGTGGATCTTGTTGACTAACTTATCAATTCGCAGGATATCCCTTTCGTCTTTTACAAAGTCTTAAATACGTTTGAGCAGGGGTTGCTCCTCACGGGCACCTTCCGCTGAAATATTTTTATGGGACACCCAACGCCTGCGATATGGAGCGGGAACATCACGGACAAGATATCACCGCGATTACAAGGAAACAATGGTTTTAGAAAGTGCATTGCTACATATTCCATTTATCTACACTCCCTCGTTATGATAATTAATGCTAATTATTGTAATCATTATGAAAAATAAATATGCTTACAGAATTGTATGAATGTACCTTTCCTAAAGGGTTCTTTTAATGTCAGGTTGGTTGAGATGTCTGTTTACTATTCCCTTGTATATGGCATACATGCCAGAACTAAAGGAAGACTTCTAGTTTATGCATCAACAGCCAGATCCTTCTCTATCTGGTCGAGGTTCTCCTCGATACCATCGTAACCCATCCCCATTAGCTTTCTGTACTTGTCGATCTTCTTTGTAGTCGTCAAGTGACTAGTTAACTTCTCGATCTTCTTCAGTCTCAATTGTCTCTTGAGTTGAAGTAGCGACAGTCTAACGGCGTGCTTGATCAGGTCAGATTTGTCATCAGCTTCGGCATCCTGCTCGGTCTCGCTGATATGCTCTTCCTCTTGCATGACCTTTGCCAGAGTCAGTGCTTGAGTACGTTCCATTGTCTTAGCAAGCTGACTCTGCTTCTCACGAACGTCCTCCTCCTGTGTGGTCAGCTGAGTCTCAGCGTCCAAAATGGATGAAACCCCCAGAGAAAAGCATATGTCCTTCGTCTGATCCTTCACAGATTTATTCTGGTGCTGCGCTAGCTGGATGTCGTTCTCAGCAGCGTTCGTCTCGTTAACAACTTTGCTGACATTCTCTTCTATGTTGCTCGTCATGTTCATAACCATTTCATTGAGGTCGACAACCATCTTGCGAACACCAGTGAGGTTAGACATCTCGCGTAGTTTGCTTTGGGTTTGACGTGATATGTCATCCTCAGCAACAAGATTGGCAAAGTGTCTTGCGTTCTCGTTCAAAGATGCAAAATGTGGTGATGCGAGGAAAGTTGATTTGCGTACCTTGTTGCGGCCATCCGCTCTCTTACCTGGACTTTCTACGCTTCCATTCTTTTGCGTGGCGTCATCGCGATGGAATGCGTCGTCGTGTTGGATTGGGAATGGAGACTCGATGTTAGGTATCTTTGAAGGTGTTAACACACCCTGAGGACTCAATAGATTGTGCTTGCTGTAGTTCTTTGTGATAGTAGATGAAACAGGAACCGACATCGCTGGGTTAGCAAAAATGTCGACTGATGATATATCTTCCACGCTGATCATGTTCAGAGAGGTATTAGTAGCATCCTCCGTGAATTGAGGTCTGAGATCGGGGATCGGTGTAGAAGCGCTCTGACTTGGTGTTTTAGCTGCCGTGCTCTTCTTCTTAGTAGCAGCTTTCTTCTTAGGTTTTCTCTTGGACTTCTCCTGGTGTGGTGATTTCAGCAGCTCTTGTTGCTGTTCCTGACCTTGCTCGTGTTCCGCTGATTCCTCTGAGTCTTCTGGCTTGGGGTGTGATGGAATGATCAAGTTAAAGCCAGACAATATATCTACAGGTGACTGTTTGTCGATGTTGAGAATGCTTGTGGATGCACCAAGGAGGCACAGCTTGTTGAACAGTGATATGTTCAAGTTCAAAGCCGCCAGATGCAGTGGTGTGTTACCAATTTGGTCCTGGCAGTTCAATGCGATTTCTAGTAACGAGTACCCCTCATTTCCGAGGACCTGGAGGAGCGTCTCCGTGTATGTGTTGATGATGGCTGGATCCTTGGACTTGTTGACACTGAGTTCGACAAGGTAATGTAATGGCAGTCTTCCGTTGTTGTCGGGCGTGATGAGGCAGATCTTCATCGCAGAAAGCAAGCTGTGGAAGGAGTTGTTCTTGAAGTTGTTGTTGTAGAACAGCGCCTTGGTTACAGCATTGAACCCCTTGGTGTTGTAGTGCAGTGCATTTGCGTTTGCATTCAGCAATAATTGAAGAAGCGGAATGTTGGCCATTGCTGCAGCCCAGTGCAGCGAGGTGTGGCCCTGGTCATCAATGAGGAAGTCGACGTCGAAGTCCTGTGGTGGGTAAAACAGCTGCACTGGAAGTGAGTACGCCTCGTCGTTTGCATTGACCTCTGATGAGAGTGTCTGCAGGATCAGGTTTTTGTACTCCTCCACGCCGATTGGTGGGGGCGTCTGTATCATCCTGCTGGGAATCTGGTCCGGCCCGCTAAACTGCTGTGAGCTGTCGGATTGTGATACTGGGACACTCTGTGGATCCACTGATTGCATAGAGAAATCTGGGGTAGTGCCGGAGGCGCCTGGGGCCTCCGGCACAAAGTTCAAGAACGTGGAGGCGGTTGGTTTCTTCTTGCCGCCCTTCTTCGTTCCATTCTTCTTCCTGCCTCCGTGCTCGTTCACGAATGTGCTTGGCATTGTGACGTCGCCGTTGCCGTTTGCGAACTGCAGTGTATTGCTGTTGCTGCTTGGGGGTCTCACTGACGTGGGCACCGGGTAGAACTGCAGCGGCTTTTGCGACGCCGAGTAGCCGTTCGTCTGCGGCGTCTCATTTGAACTGATGTGCGAAATGGTTGAGTTGCCGCTGACAGAGACGCCGAAGGAGCTGGAGTTGCCGCCGCCGCCACCCATGCCAGCACCGCCGCCGATCCCGCCGGGACCCGCCCCAGGTAACGTTGAGTTCCCCGTGTTGCCGAACTGCCCTTGGCCATTGAACGTCCCTGTGGACTGGCTGCCCATGTATGACTGCTGTGGAGTCTGGAACACGACGCCCTGCAAGGGGCTCGGGTTGGCGTTCCTGAATGTGCCCTTCTTGCCGCTCTTCTTTGCGGTTGATCCCATTGCCGCGGAGTCGTAATGTGCCTTCTTCTTGGGCGTCGTCTTGTTGTAGCTTGACGGAGAAGCGATCTTTCTCCCGGGGGACGCCCTCCTGAGGACGCTGTTCTTGCTTCGCGTTGGCGGTGGGTTCATTGGGTCCGGCACGAAGTTGATGATGCAGTCGGCGACGGCGTCGCTGATCTTGTACTTGTCGACGATGGCGCGGGCGTGCTGGCGGGGCACCCACGTTCCCTGGAACCTGCCGTAGCCGCCCTGCACCTTCTCGTGCTGGACGAGGCTGGACTCCTTCTCGAGGATCTTTGTGCGCTGGTTCTTTGAGAAGTTGCCGATCTTGAAGACCTGGGTGATGTTGACCCAGTCGTCGCGGACGCGGCGCATCACGACGTGGGTCTCCTGGCCGCGGACGTAGCACTCGTAGACCTCGGTGTCTGCGTAGGTAGCCTTCTCGATGATGGGCTGGCGCGGATTGATGCTGGTGTGGGGCGGCTGGAGCTGGCCCATGTTGGAAGGGTTGTGTATCTGGTTGTGGATGTTACTCGATTGCGGACGAGGGTCCATTATCATGTGGGGGCCGAGGGACATGCCGTCGGTGCTGGTGGTTGTAATTGTGGGAATTTGGTTGTGCACCTTCATGTTCTGCTGCTGCTGCATAGGAATCTGCATCTGCATCTGCTGCATCTGCATCTGCTGCTGGTTCATTGGTATGCTGTCGTCCTTGCTAGGATCCACCATCATTGTAGAGAAGGGCATGGTCCGGGGAGCGCTGTGTGTATAATGTTATAAGCTGTTCAGGGGAATATTGAAAGCGAGTGGGAGGGAATGGCACAGTGCAATGTGGTGCCAAATGCTAGTGAAGTAATGTCAATGGTATAAGCAATTTCTTACGCGAGACTCTGCTGTGCAAACACGACACCAGAGGTATGTCTCGATGGAATATAATCTCGTCTGACTATCCTGTAGTGAACTCAGCTATATGAAGACGGATATAAGTGTGCACCCAGTCGCGTCAGCTCTTCACTTCAATGGTCTTGCGGGAGAGGAAGATACGAGACAGCGAACCAGGCCGAGCGGAAGAACACAATACACTACTCTAATAAGAAGAAAGCACCCAAGAGAGAGAGAGAGAGAGGGACACACCCTTGCCTATTGTGATGGAGCACACCCAGCTGTCACCGGCCTGCCCATGACAATACGCGAGACAGCCAGAACCAGCGCCAGGGCCAGAGATCACAGACCCACTGCGAGATAGATATGGATAGAGAGGGAAAGGCCCGCAATTAACGCCAAACACAGTAATAGCGGGCGGTAACGGCGACAGAGACAGAGAGAGAGACAGAGAGAGAGAGAGAGAGCAGGATTGCCACCGCGCTGTGGCGAAATCTGTGGCGGGCGACGCGTCTTTTTCAGGCGGCGTGGGCGTGCGCGGTTTCTGTGGGGGCGCTGTGTGCGGCCGCCGTTATATTTTCCTGTCCCAAAGAGGAAAGGGTGACGCGTAAAGTGTGCGGGTGTGTGGGTTTTCTGGGGAGCGGATGTCTGGGTTGTGTAAATGGTGTGTGGGTGCTGGATTTCAATGGTGTGTGGGTTTATCGTTCGATGGTGTGTGGGTGTTATATTTCAATGGTGTTTGGGTGTTATGGGCTCAGGTTCGACTCCCCCCTGTGGCATAAAATATATATGCAATCTGTAAATATAGCACCACCACTACATACTTCCAAGCATGTCTTTGGCAAGGAGCAACCCTCTCTTGCCCCTCCCTTTGTTGCTTGACGCCGCCAGGTCGCTGAAATTTGTGTTTACCTGTATCTCGCTCAGCGATTTCCGGCCACTTTTGTGCATACTTGGGCCTCTGCGGCTGTCGCATGTGCGATTTGTAAGACTACCTGACATTGTATTTACTCAGCTCACATCTCCCCACCACTAGTCACTACTTAACTTGCTTCTGCGGGCGCTCTTGGTCGTTTTCACAGGAATATTCCACCCAGCCGTCGTTTTACAAGCAGCAGATCACATTCACATTCACACGCACACGCACAACAAAGAACGGGTACAGACCTCTACCGCCTCATAAATGCTATTTCCCACAGACACAGACTCGAACGTGCTCGATAGTAGTGTCCACAGGGTGCCTCCGATGGATAACTCCGGAAGATCTGAGCAGTCCGCACCACAGGACACCGACACAGCGTACTATGACTCCGGGTACAATCCATCCTCAGCGGTATACAGGGACTTTCGCACCCAGATAGAGCACTCCCTCGCTCAGCTCAATATCGAGACAGCAGTTTTCCTCGCTGAGATGTACTACACCGAGTGTCTCGGCTTGGCCACAGTCAGCATGAACAGGCTGCAGGCGGCGTACCTCTACGCTCTGGCGCTGTACATGGCCGGGCGCCACGCAACAGCTGCAGAGATCGCAGAGCGGTACAAGAGTCGGCACGTCGCATTAGCTTACGTCTACGGCCGCGCCCGCCTTGCGCTCGCCAGCGGTGAGGAGAATGCCTGCTTGTACCTCGCGATGCATCTCGAGGAGTGTGGCAAGAACGAACGCCGCGACAGGGAGTGGTTCTACAACATGCCCACGCTAGCTACACTCCACTGTCTCGTCGGAAGACTGTACCGTAGGACTGACAACATCAAGACAAGCATATCACACCATCTAGAGGCGCTCAAATTGGAGCCCTGCTTGTGGGAGTCGTACACAGAATTGTGTGCTATGAAGGCCGTGGTCAACATCAAAGCGCTGTTCAACTACGAGCAGGGGCTAGAGTCCACGGGAGGCGAAAAGGATACGAGCGCCGGTGCACTCAGAAATGACCTGACGAGGCAACTTAACAATTCAAACGGATTTCTCCAGACACAGCGCTCAGAGAGGCAACAGCAGCAAAGGGACTCAGAGGATAAAGTGAGGTCCAGCGACAGCAGGCTGACGCTCTCAGGGTCACTATCTCCATTCAGAACAATGGCAAACAAGGGGAAACCGGGGAGTGCAGGCGGGATTGATACCTTCCAGCAGCCCAACGACCCAGTTGCTCCGTACGGTAGCACCAAGCGAGCTGGTTCAAACACGAGTTCGCTCCTGTTGAATCAGCACACACAAAACCCGCTCTTCAGCGACAGCTCAATGGCCAACCAGGGGAAACTATACAGACCGCGGTCCAGTAACGATGCGGCTGCGTACTCCCCTTCTGCTGAGCAACCAACAATAAGCTCGTTGGCCAAGAAGAGTGGTGGGAACTCCACATCGGTGCCCATCATCGTTAAGAACAGAATTTTGACTACTCCACCACCAAAGATGCAGGGCGACCAACGGACAACATTCAAGACTCCCCGCAACATGAGTTCTATGGGCACAAACACCACCAGAAAGTTGATGATGAGCCAGAATTCAACGAGCGCGGTATCCAGTCTAGGGATGGTTTCGTCACGCCAAAACAGAACCCTCGCAGACGCTCAAGTATCCAGTCTTTCCCAGGAGTTCAAGAGTCTTCTGTACACCTTCTTCAAGATACTGAAGACATCATCCCAGTACAATTCATACAATGCAATCAGGGTCATGAACTGCAATTTACCTACACATATCCTCAACAATATGCCGTGGTGTCAGGCACAGCTTGCAAAGCTTCATTTTGAAATCGTAAACTACGACATGGCTCTCATCTACTTTACAAACCTCCGCCGCATCCAGCCAACGCGACTCAAGGACCTCGAGATATACTCCACGCTTTTGTGGCATCTGGGAGACAAGGTAAAATTGTCCAACCTCTCTTCTGAGCTGGTCAATACATTCCCAGAAGAGGCGCAGACATGGTGTGTTGTTGGAAACTACTTCTCCCTTCTAAAGGACCATGAAGAGGCTATAAAGTCCTTTGAGAAAGCAACAAAAATAAACCCATACTTCTCATACGCGTACACGTTGCAGGGACATGAGTACGCAAGCAACGAGTCATTTGACATCGCAAAAGAGTTTTACATGAAGGCTCTGGCGTGCGACCCACAGCATTACAATGCCTACTACGGTATGGGTAGTTGTGCCTCCCAACTGGGAAAATTCGAAGAGGCTTTGTTGTATTTTGAGAAGGCTCGCGTTATCAACCCTGTAAACGTGGTGTTGATATGTTGTTGCGGTACAGAATTGGAGAAATTATACCATAATGAGATGGCTCTGAAGTATTATGAATTGGCATGCAAGCTCGACCCAAGATCTATTCTCGCAAAGTATAGACGGGCAGAGCTTCTATTTACCATGAACAGATACAGTGTCGCACTTGGTCAGTTCGAGGAACTAATAAAACTGGACTCAGAAAATCCTAACTTACACTTCATGTTAGGTAAGATCCTGGAGACGTTGGGTAGAAAGAAGGACGCTATTCGCGAGTACACAATCGCCTTGCATCTGGACCCTAAGGGAAACCAATTCGTTATTGAGGCATTGGAAAATTGCCACATGCAAGAATAAGGACATTTGCATATATAAGTTTATAAGAACATTTTTAGTTGTTTATTCTATAGTAACATTACCTGCATATAATCGTTCTATTGTCTATACTTTATCATTTGGAGAGTTTTGTTTACTTGAACCATCTTTGATTTACCAATGTCATATTTATCACAAGAAATTTTATTTTAAATTTAAGATTATTTAAGAAATATTAAAAATAAACATTCTCAAAAATTGGTCTAAATTAAACTAGAAAACACAAAACCAGCACCATTCTTATTCAACACTTATTGAAAAATGGATGTAAAATCCCCTATTAAGTTCTATTTAGAACCCAAGCCACATATTATTTAAATTTCCGGATTGAGTGTTTTTAGGCGCCGTAATCCATACCCATTTCTTTTAAAAAATTAATTATTAAATGACTGTGTTTATAAATTGGTAAAAATATACATATAGCAAGATCGGTAAAGGAAAATGTATGGCAACCGGGTGACTCAAATCCATTAGATGAAACCTGCGGCGAGCATGTCGTTCTTCTTTTTTTGCTCCTCCCACATCATTTCGTCTTCATCGACCTCTGCCATGCTTCTATCCTGGTCCCTACGGGTCATTTCCTCCTTTGCTTCCTTTAACATTGTCTGAGCCTTGCTCAAGGATACCGTTGGCATATTATACGAGGCAATAATCGGCGTGGTATCGTCAAGTTCAATGTTCGCTTTGATGAAAGCTGCCACCCAACTTCTCATCTCATCCATGCTTTCAACGGCAAAGTAATGTACTCGTGGCTGGGTGAATGTCAAACCCTTTTTGAAACCAGGCTGAGGCGGAACCAATTTGAAAAAGTATTTGCCACGACCGATACTGGCGGCGTACAGTGATATTAGTGTATCATCATCCTGAATAGGAACAACTTTGTGGCCTGTGATATCGATAAGACCACGCTCTTTGCTGTCCTGGGTGTTGGAGAAATAGGAGAGTCTGCTTCCGTGTAAGGTGAAGTATCTTGTCTTCCACACACCCATGCTACCAGTACCTTTCTTGCTCATCCATCCCGAACAATCTGAGGAAAGTGTTGCCTTCTCCACAGAGATTGTTCTGATACCTTCCTGGAAGGCAGAAGTTTGCTTCTTTTTGGCGGACTTTTGCAATGGGAACTTACTCTTGCTCTTTGTAGCTGCCTTTTGGTTAGAGTTACCGCTGGATCCGCTGGTGTTGGTGGTACTTGTCTGCATCACAGCCTCATTACCTAAAGACTGGTGTCTCACAGAAGTTAGTGCAGCTGAGCTCTTCCTCGAGTATGAAGAATCGTGCTTCTTTCCACTTGGCGTGTTGTCAAAATCATTCTTATCGCCATTGTAAGCCTGTGACTTTTCTAATGCGTTGTCCTTATTCTTCTTACTTGGCGATAAAAATGACAGGACAGAGGACCTTCTGCTCTTCTTAACCTCTGAGTTACCGAGCGAGATCTGCCTCACATGACTCTTTACGCCAGAGGCTGATCTTGAGTGTGACCCCATATTAGTAGTCGAGGGGGTGCGAGGGTGAGCACTGTGTGAATGGTGGGACGCCCCGACACCCGAGGGGGTGCGTGCATGTGTGTTGGAGTAGTTGGCTCCCGAAGGGGTACGTGCGTGGCTATTCAAGTGATTAACACCGGAGGGCGTCCTTGTGTGGCTGCTTGAGTATGCGTTAACGCCAGAGGGTGTCCTCGAATGACCATACATGCCGCTCTTTGATGGAGATCTTGAATGAGATACGGATGCCATATTTGACGTCGAGGGTGTTCGCGCGTGGTTGATGCTGTACTGATTGGCCGCAGAAGTGGTTCGAGAGTGCGAGGTAGAGTAGATCATGGACACAGGTCTTGCGGCTGAGGCCGAGCGCGAATGAGAGGTGGAGTAGATCGTTGATGCAGGTCTCGACATGTGTGTCGTTGTGTCGTTTGCGGTGGTATCACCGTGAGTCAGTGTGTCCTCCTCGTTGAAAGTTTCATCAGTAACTGAGAGCATTGATATTCTGTTGAACAAGTCAACGAAAGAGCTGCTTGATGCCGTCTTCTTGTGTTGCGGTTTCTTCTGTCTCAGCATAGCATTTACGTTCGCATTGTTGTCGCCTATCGAAGTAGCGATAGTTGTGCCGTTGGACTTGTTTGTGTGTGCCGTGAAGCTCCCCATGTCGTGACTGTTGTTGCCGGAGGAGGACGCGGTAGATGTGGACCTTAGCTGTAAGTTAACAGGCGCCAACACAGGCGATTCCTTACCATTTGAGGGGAAGTTAAACGAGGCACTATTGCGGTTCGCACCTTGGCCGTTCGATGGGTATCTATAGTCCTCAGAAGGATGTCTCAGCGCTGGAGAGGGAGAAGGCGAGGACGCCAACGATGGAAAGGTGCCGTTTCCGTTATTTTCATTACCTGCAAACTTGTTAACCATAGGAGACATGCGTGGCTGCACAGGACTTGGGTACGATGGCGGCTGAGGGGCCTTCCCTGGGGACTCGAACTGGCCGGTACTTCTCGGCGCTCCCGCGGACATCGCATGTGGCGTGGCGGGACGCACAGGGAATAACCGCAGAGAATCTATCAGCTTGAATACCTCAAAACGCGCTCCGAAGGAATCTATCTGTATCTGTTTCAGGTCTGATAGTTGGAGGTCCAGGAGGCGTGCGCCTGTGACACCCCGGTCTTGGAACTTATTAGCGACCTCAGGGTCAAATCCCTTGGACAAAAAGTAGGCAGAGACTTGCTGTGGGGTCCACATGGGTACGTTCTCCTCTGGAGGAGCAGCGACACCGGCAGTGGGTATTGGGTGGAACGCCTCACTGGCTATTTCCAGCGCAGGTGTGAATGGCTCACTCTCCTGGCTCATGGCATCGCTTACACTGGGGACAGCGCTGACAACAGAGTGGCTATCATCGCGTAGCATATCTATGGAGCTGTTGCGCAGCGCAGCTAGTGCGTTATCGATATCCTGCATGGTATTCTTTACAGAGACGACCCTCTCGTGCTCTGGCGTCTTGGGACGTGTAAACAGTCTTGGAAACAGTCCCTCGAACCCGGTATCCAGGTTCTTGCCGATGTACCAGCCGTCATTAAACTCGGCGTCGTTTGTGACTACCCTGACTGTCTGTCCCGGCTGTATCGTGATCTCATCGTCCATGCGGCGGGAGTATGCCTTGGTAACTACGAGCAGATCGCCCGGTTTGTTGCCACCTTCACTCATAGCTAAACGGAACGGTGTGTGGCTGTTACAGATATGTATTAATAGCTAGCCATCCAAGAAATACGTCTCCCGCAACCGCCATCATCTTTAACAGCACACGCGTAACACCCTTTTGCCTTTCCCAGGCATGGATACGCCCCCAAGCAGTTGCAGGTGTCGTTGCCGTATCGGGAGCGCGGCGACGTTCATTGTTTGTTGTTTGTTGTTTTGGCGGCGTGCAGGCGTTTCTGGGTGATCGGCGAGGAGCGTCGCGACGAGCAGTGTGTGTGTATGTGCGTGTGTGTGTGTGCGAATGTGTGTGTGTATGGATGTGTATGTGCAATGAGCACGGCTCTGTGTCCTCTACTTATGTATATGTATGTGTGTCTCCTGTGCACGGTTCGTCTACCCCGTTGATCTTGGCAGTCTTCTGCTGCAGTGATGGACGCGGGAGCTTGGCGGTAGCAGGGCTAAGCCACACAACAAGACAATTCAAGAAACGTCACCCAACCAAGATACAGTAGTCCCATCCCATCACCACCCTGATAATATCTCTCTTATCTATTTACTACCAGTAAGTCTATATAATAGTGAAAATTGTGTCACAGTCACGTGCCGGTCATTTCAAATTCTGTAATTCTGTGAACTAGCGCCAGACTATAACAGTACACACAGTCATTTAGAACGGATACATCACTGCAATTGCAGTGGTCATATAACACCCTGTATATGTCTTGCCTCCCCCTCCACAACCCTCTGCCTTCAACTCAGTCAACCGCACTGAAAATTTTTCCGCCTATATTAAAGCTGGACAAATGCTCGATGCCCTAGCTCATCTCAGAATAACAAACCTCGCAGCAAATCACACAAACCGCATCACACGATGGCTAGGAAACTAAAAGGAAAGCGCACCTCCAAGGGTCTAAAGGCTGCTCTTAAAAACCACAAGCAGCAGGACCAGCTCATTCAGCAGCAGCGCAAGAAGCAGTTGAACGCCGAGCGTGCCAAGGGCCAGAAGTCCAAGAAGACTCTGGCACAGGCAGCCCTACAGCGCAAGCGGGAGTCCTCAGTGATCCCATTTGGTCGCCAACAGACCCTGCTGCTGATCGGTGAGGGTGACTTCTCCTTCGCGAGATCCATCATCGAGCAGGAGTATATCAAGCCAGAGAACCTCATCGCGACCAGCTACGACGCCTCAGTCACCGAGCTGAATCTCAAATACCCTCATACTTTCCAGGAGAACTACGACTTCCTCGTGCAAGAGGGTGTGAAGATATTGTTCCATACAGATGCCACCAAGCTGGTACGCTCCATGAAGATATCGAAGCACACACCATGGGGCAAGGTCATCGGCCCCGAGTGGAGAAACAAGTACCTCGACAACATCATGTTCAATTTCCCTCACACCGGTAAGGGTATCAAGGATCAGGATAGAAACATCATGGACCACCAGGAGTTGGTCTTTGGCTACTTTGACAGCGCCAAGCAGCTGTTTGCATTGGTCAATGGACACATCAAGAATAACAAAAACAACCACACACAGGGCTACGCCCTCGACAAGAACACCAAGGGCGACTCAGAAGACGGAATTACACCCGAGGGATATGGTAAGATTCTGCTGACCGTTTTCGCTGGTGAGCCATACGACTCGTGGCAGATTAAGACTCTCGCGAAGGACAACGGCCTGATGCTAGACAGGTCCGCCAAGTTTGCATGGGAGAACTACCCACAGTACCACCACAAGAGGACAAACAGCGAACAGAGCACAACCAAGCCCGCACATGAGAGAGAGGCCAGGACGTATATCTTCAAGAAGTTCGAGAGAAAGAGAAACAACCGTCAACAGGAGGACAGTGACGATGAGTAATCACCTTCTCCCAAACGAATGTATATTTAGACATAGAAGCACATGTAGTAATAAAGAATGTATATTTTTCTCATGGTATCATTATAGCTATATAAATCAGGTTGGATACATCGTCACGAAGTCATCCAACTTGTATATATCTCCGTCTATTGGGTCGAGCACTTCGTGTTCTGAAAGTGGCATTATGCCTGTTTCCCTGATAACATTCGCAAGCAACTTCAATCTCCGCGAGTCGTATATGTTTCCGCTTGGAAGCATCACTGGGTTATCGAACAGTTTCGATTCTGTGTGATGTGCGAAGGGCAGCGTCTCCGCGAGTCTCCTGAAGTGCTCCGAGCACACAGGACATTTATTCTCACCAAACTTGCTGCGAGAGTTTTTGCACAGTGCATCAAGGCGGGGGTCCCACTCGATTGCTTGGTGTAGACAGGATCTTGTTTTGAGGGCTGAGACTCCAAGCGAGATGTAAATGAGTAGTGGCTCGTTCTTGGCTATGCGGTACATCGAGTAGTAGCTCTTGAGGAACATATTGTTCAGATTTTCCCAGCCCTTACTGCTGAGCAGCTCCTTGTACCTCTCCAGATTCTTTGTGTTTGAAACAAGCAAGGCAGTGTCGCGTGCAGTTGGGTGTATATGTTGTTGCTTGCTTGCAGTTCGAACGGACGATGCGTACTGTGGCCCTATTGGCATCCTGCGGTGAAAGAAATATTCAAATGCGTTCTCACGCTGTCGTTGTTGTAGGACAGTTGGATCAACGGGTGTGGATAGTTCATCGTTTGTGTGATTTTGCGTCTCTTCAGCGTTATCCTGGCTCGATACACACTTTTCTGCGTATACTAACATACCACAAGCTGCTGTCACCTCATCAAAATGTGTTGAAATATGTGAAAAGAGAGTGGTTTGCAGTACTGTGATTGCCAGAGTCATGTTTCCGTTGAGCAAGGCCTGCACGTACCGTTGAAAACTGGCATAGAACTCCAGGGACGATCCCTCCTTTTCCAGCGCACTTTTGTTCTTTGCAATCCACGACTCGAGCGGTTCAAGATCATTATCGTCGATCAATCCCCGACTGATCTTGTTTGCTGCAAGCAGTACATCATAATCGAGCAGGTCCTGCATTTCTTGTTGCTTGAGGAATACCACGCCCGCATTTACAGGGTCCAACGCAACTCCGCCATCCGCATTATTCTCTGGCAGGGTAGACACCTTGCTATTGCGGGCCAAGTAGTCAGCAACCAGCAGATTCGTGTAATTCAGGTACCACTCTGTGAGTGACCTTGTCTTCCCCGACTCTCTTGCCGCCTCGTACTTTCCGTAAAACTCTATTCGTTTCCCAATTCTGCGCAGCAGCTCGCCCTCGCGCGCCACCGAACCCTTTAGCTTCTTCTCAAACGCCTGTACGTCCTGCATAACAGCATCCAGACTTGCGAGCGCACTTTCCTTGCCCACTATACTCTGGTCGTTCTGCATCAGCGAGTTCAGGGCGAGGAACGCTGCCCTGAGCTGCTTCGTGTCACTCTCGACGCTCTTCTCATGGAGCCGCTGCGCCTCCGCGAGCAGTGCGTGCGGGATTGTGAACGCCTGCTCGTTCAGGTGCAGCATAAAATCTATGCTGGGGGTGCTGTCCATGCTGTGCTGTGCTGAGGTGTGCTTATTTGCCACAGGGATCTACAGCTTAGGGGCAATTTGATTGCCTCTGTTCTTATACTCGCGGAGAAAAATAGAGACATCCGGGATGACACGGGGAATAGAAATATAGAAGTAGGTGGGTGTATGGGTGTTAATAGATCAACTGTAGTGCATTTCAATTGGGTCTGTAGGGGTGAATATTGGGTGTGGCAGGCTGTACTTGGGGTGGTAGAAGGTGCCATTGCTGTTCTTTCATATTGCATTTGTTACAAAGGTACACGGTTGACGAATCGTTAGATACAGCTGTTTTAAAAACAAGCAAATAAGGGGTGGCGGCCCGAGGTTGGGTGCTAGGATTGGGCATATATCGATGCAGGGCAGGGTTGGTGGGGTAGTAGTTTCTATATACGTTTATGATATATAGATGTATGTATGTGAGGTTATTCGAGTTTATTTGGGGACTTGGTCGAGGAGCTACGCGGATTGGAAGGAGGTGCTAATTTGCGAACTTCAGATAGGGATTCTGGGTCGAATATTGGGTTTGGGTAGCTAGGATATAGATAGATCTGCCTGAAATGAAGCAGAGCATCTAACGGTATGCTTTGTTTGGTCAAATTCGAAAAAAGTTGTCAACCTGCCAAAATCGACATCGATCCGGCTGGGATCGGGTTTGGGATTTTGGTCAAAATTTGAAAATCGAAATAAACATGCCAGATGGTATTATCAGGGTTGTAGAACATGCCAGGTATGCTTCCTTTTTGATTCCGATGTGTTTTGGTGGAGTAATCGGGGGATAAAGGGTTCGCGGTTATGCGACTATAGCTCGCTCAAAATGGGCGCTTTGGGGGTGATAGAAGGGGAGATGGTGTAGATGTCACGCAGCTACGTTCTGGAGGAATTTAACAGCGATGGTGGTGCTGAGCAGTGAGATATGATGGATTTAGTTCAGACATTTATGTTCTGGGCTAGCTCACGCTTGGTTGGAGGTATTTGGAAGCTTGGAAGAACCACCACCATGTTTATGGACTTCTCTGGATCAATTTAAGATGTTTGAAACTCATTAGGTCCATATTTGAGCTGTTTAGCTATTCAAGAACTTTCTTTGTGGTCCGGCGACAAATTTAAAAGGGTGAAAAATTTTTCACCAACTTCTCGATCAACAAACAACACTCCAGCAAACCAACAAAGCCCGAAAAGGAGTATACCATGAGTCACGTTGTTCCAATTCAACCACCCCCGCTTGACTTGACGATTGGTCGGCTCATATAAGCGGGTTCTCCCGCTGTGAAGACGACGGTTCGTTATGCATTGAACTGAGCTCCTGAGCTATCAACCGATCTCATGAACGCTAAGGAGGAGCTAGAGGCATTAGATTACTGCAATCATGAGCTTTAACGAACAATTTCACAGCTGCAAGAGACTGACGGGCGTAATATGGCCACAAGCCATGAAAGAGAGGTCGAAGCAACACAAGATGTACGATGACACCGCAGAACTGGTAAGATATTCTACGTATATCGGCTCAAATGAGGATAAAGGATACTATTCAGATGAAATATACGATACGATTGATCGCCCAATAACGTTTATAACGTCTATTATGCACTACATTGAACGGAAAGGCCATTGCGACCTTCTATGGGCTCTGTTGTAGTTCCACGGTGCGCTGTTGACGACGTTGTGCAAGCTCCTCATTTGTTATACACTGATCGTCCAAGGAGTGGTCGTCATTAAAGCACATACGACGTCTGGAGGCTACCTTTCAAAGATATGCGACAGAACTGTCTCGTATCTTTTGTCGAAAGAAACTATACCATTTAAAGCGAAAAGATGAAGTCTTTTACTTTACTGAAGCGTTGTATGCACATCTATTTGCCATTGGTAGCATCTATGATGGGGTTTTATCACCTCTAATTCGTGTACGAACAGTTGGTAAGGGTTTGATTGTACTCAGATGGAAGAGGCGTCGCCCAAGGATTCTGCAATTGGCGTTGTAACGGATTCTCTCAGGATTGGACAGGGTTACAAGCTAATCATTGAGCTATCAGGGAATTTCTTCATGGGTATGCCTAGTCAACCATGTATCCAGTTGAATGTGCTTCTTAGAAGGCGTGGAATGGATATTGCCGCTGGTACAAGCCTTAACGCAGACGAGCTTTAGCTATGGATTTGAGCTACAAGACAATTGATAAACATTCTTCAGACGATGATAGATATGACTGTAATTATGAGGCGGTGGACCACACAAATGAGGCTGGTGTAGAAGATGATAGTCCTTTGATTGAAGAGGGAGCTGACAATTCCAATGATATCACCATTGCTAATATATTCTCCCAGGGCGACATTGATACGCTAACTCGTACTTTAGCAAGAGACGCTCTGTGGAAACGTTCATCCAGTATGCATGAGAATAGCCTCTTCAACAAGCAGGAGTCGAAGGCTCTCCTTAAGGACCTTACGCTCTCTTTGAGTCGAATAAAGATCCCAAAGGCCCATCTCTTTTGTCCTGAGATTGGTGATCCACAGACCATAGAACTGATCCTCTTGTACACATCTTTCATGCAAGAGCGGGGAATGTTATCCATGCAACAGCCTTCCTGATCCTCTCCAGGATACACTTAGAACATGTCAATGGAGAGAGTACTGGCCTGATGGCTAACCGCGGTATCCTCCCGCTCAAAGGAGCAATCATGCGTGTCTTCAAGGCACAATCACTCACCTTCGGTCTTCACCTCGATAAGAACGTGGAATAGCATACCAACTGGATGGTATACTCCTACTTCAACATCGTTTGCCAGACACTAGACAAACAGATGCAAAGAGATGCACAAGAAGCTTTGATTGACAGGATCATATCTAATGCAAAGGATGGTAAACCACTCGCCATTAAGAAGATAAAGTCCCAGCTCGAACTGTTCACAGGCCTCGACAAACCGTGCGGATTTGAAGCACAGGCCGCTAATGGTGTATAACAGCTCCATAGTTCGATGTGTTACATGAAACAAGGAGGCATCGTAAACTTTCTGACGAACCTGAGTAACTTACAACTCCATATCCTTAATAAACTTCAGAGTGAGGACTGTCGTGACATACCTATATTTACCTTCTACGCTGAGACGATGTTGTCTCTTCAGTTAGCTCTGGCAACAGCATTCAAGGTAGAGCTAAAGAATCAAGGTTCCTATACTGTTTCTTATGATGGTGACAAGAATTATTCTATTATTAAGGTCCATGAACCGTCTATGAAGGCACTAGGTGGCGGTAAGAGTCGTCTGTCTGTAGACTATACATGTTGTCCGCGTGTGTTAGCTGTTTGTGGTCATATCCCTTTCCTGTAGAGCGTCAAGAGATGGCTAATGCTGATGTGACTATTCCCAGGTCCTATGTGACTGGCTTGCTGACAGACACCTCCTTTTCGAGTGTCGTTAACTTGTTAGGGGCTCACCCAGCCTCATCCGAGGGTTGTCTGCCCATATCTGCTTCTGAGACTAGTATCACTACTCCTCTGTCTGTCAATGGTGCCATGCCTCTTCCTACACGAGTTGATCAATGGGTGGCCGCCACCATCGATTATGTGTGTCGTCAAATGGATAGTGGCATTGATCATGACGTTGTAACGGGTTATATTGGAAGAAGATAGGACCTTGTGCAGTTGGTATTAACCAGGAAGTAGGCCGATCAACTCGCCGAGGAATTGGCAGACGCTCGAGAGGCAGAGGAGCAACGAGAGGAAGAGACAGCGTGATGAGGAGAAGGAAGCACGGAAGACGCAACCAGGTAACGTATAATATAAAAGAAGACGTCGTAAAAGGAGTGAACATCAACGTTCTGAACGAATCATTAGTTATACTCCTGCTTTAACTCGTAGGATGTCCACAAGGGCCAAGTCTTGATGTAATAACTAAAGTAGCTTGCATAGTTTGAATTTAATGTTTTGTTTACGTGAAGCTCCCTTGTTGTACCTATGTCATTCATTCAAATACCTTACTAAATGATAAATCATGCTTCTACACAGCTTATATTTAGAAAGGTCATCTTTTATCCATCGACAACGATAGAACAAGCTGTCAATCGTATTAGTATAACTATATATACTGTATAAATGACCAAGTATTACAGCGGAACCCTTAAAACAACTGTACCATGATGTACAGAGCTGGAATACACCTTTTGAGACCAGTCCGGAAGGGTTGAGAAGCAAGGAAGCTCACCAAGGATACTACTTGGTCTCCTAATGAGATATTAATCCTTTTAAACATTACACTGACCTCTGAGGACGCCTATGAAGGCTCCTCTGGCTTGATCCTGCTTCCACGCGCAACATAAGGACATAACCTGCCATGCCCGATAACCCTGAAGACATGTTACGCAGTTCATACATTGTAGAATGAAGCACTGTGGTTTGTGGGACTGTCTTTAGGTCACAGATCCCTTGGAGTACCTTTAGAATGGCAGAACATATGATACAACCATAACCGACCCAAATTTACCGAGCTGACAGGCACTACGGAAGCCCTACAGGTCACTCATTACCTACCAAGCCCACATTATGTGTTGATATTCAATGTAGCATCGTTGGGTCCTTCTAATGGGCCTGCTAGGGCATTGCCTCTGCATTTACCTTTCCCTGTGGTGTATATTGGGATCGATAGCAGTGTAGGAGGTCCAGTACAATGAAAACTAACAACCAACACCCATAATGACACATACTTCCAGCCACCAATGCATTTTAGGGAGATTGAGGTGCCTTTACCGTATGCAATATGATTTCAAAACCTCGGGACGACGAAGGCGGGCATACACCTTCACTAAATAGGCCTTTGCAGCGACTATTCGAACAGTAGTAGCTCAACTGATACCTCATTCGAATCCCAATCCACACGGTAATGTATTAGAGCCAATTTGGATACCTCAAGTTAAATGGTGCGCATAAAACAGCTTAGTAAACATGGTTGATTACGTTTCGGCCGACACAGTCACGGCAACAGCTCTCTTTTCACCTATCTAACCACATATGATGTGTCAATTCTCTCCGCGCTCCTCAACGAGCCTATTTTCCACTTCACAGCTACTATATTGAACAAGTTGCGGCTTTCAAGAGGGTGGTGGAGGTGGAAGGTGGGGGTCGACGAGGTCATGGTCGAGGCAGCCACGTCATGTCGCAATAATTACCCTTTTAGGAAAAGCCAGCCCCGCAATTTGAAAAATTTTCATCCCAGGCGGCCGTCTAAGGAGACCCCATGCTTCATACTAAAATACCTGCCAATCCACCATTATAAGGTCATTCAGGTCAGAAGACATACACACAACGTTATTTTGAGTACTGAACAATGCTGTATCCCCTTTTGAAGCGTTAAAATTGCTTTCTTTCCCGTCAAACCAGTCAAAACCCGACCGCACCCGCCGCCCGACGCCAGGATACGACATAGCGTGAGCTATTGCGGTAACAAATGACTTCTAAATGAAGGTCAACCCATCCGTATGGTGATTGGAGATATATTGGACGCATTTCCCCGTTCTAAGCAAGATTTGAGCCTTCCAACGAAGCTGCCAGGCCTAAATGGACAACCTGAGAGGTCCGGCAGCCCCATGATGGATTTAGATAACCAGATATGGCCATACCACACCTTAAAATATACATCTATCAATCCTTTGGTATCTCAGAAGGATAAATGAGTAATTTAGAGCACGTTAAATGCCCCTCGGCGCATCCAAGACTTGAATATAGCACTGCAGAGCTCGAAAATGCGCCTAAACGGTAGCTAAAGGGAATATCGAGGCTCCATACGGTGTGCTACGTCTATGAAATGGATCTACCATGTCTCTCGATTACCCACGCCGCTTCTCATGCGATTTTTAGGTCAGTTTGGACCAAACTGCTCCTTTCACAACACTTATTTGGCATATCCAGAGCGACCAACATGCTTATAGATGGCTTAAACACGCCCAAAGACTGTAAAGTGGTTATACACCTTCCCCAGTGTCCGCTGAGCCAATTTGACATTGCTGTGATCGTTGCAACACTCAATGGAACCTCCTAAAGTCACATTATAGATGCTATACCAACATCTAAGGACCACACAACCGTTAAATCAATCACAACACATCTCTAGGCCACTCCTAGAATGTTTGGTAACGCTGACTATCATTGTAGCTCACTCCAAACCTCCAAAATACCAGGAAGACTCACATTTGGCCCTCCTGTCGGCTACACCGATGCTGATACATCACCTATCTATCCGGAAGTGCTCCCAATTTATCTACAGAGTCTCTTAATTCATCCTGGCAGCTTTCTGGACGTCTACACCGATGTTCTACTCTATTCCAACTACTCATATGCCCTATTCCCCATCTATTCGATCCAGAATGGACTCTTACTCAATCGTTAGACCTCAATAGTCCTCCCACCAATCATTCCAACTAACAAGAATACATGGAACATCGATAGACAGCGGCATCAGCCTTCTAAGATGCCATAATTGGGTCCATTCTGTTCACCCTTCAGTGGACACCCAATCTTCATCACCTTATATCTCCCCCAAATTACAAGACTAGGACTTCAAAACATTTTTATTAGATAAATCGTCAATTTATCTACCATACACACACTTCGTCCAACCTATATAGATTGCTATTGCCCTGTTTGGGGCGTTTTTGTAACTTTTTTAGAGGTTTTTATCCAAAATTCGTCCAGATTTGCTCTGAAATCCCGGCTTGGAACGACCAGCAACACCCGGACACCCAATTTTCGGGAAAATTTGTGAGGCGAAGTCATTTTGTACGGCGACGGGGCGTCCCCCGCCCCAGTCAATCCCAGCACGGAAATTGATTAGTCGTCCTATAACCGAGTACTCGAAAAATAAGGGCGAGTGCGATGCAGAGAAAATGTCAGACGCGATGACGCTGTTCGCAATTATGTGACAGGGTGATGGGACAGTAAGGTGATGTGAATGTGTCCTGAGGTGCTATCATCACACAATATTTTACCTCTACTTCAGAAGACAATCGTGAGTTACTACGAAGTTGGAATTTCTCCAGTACAAAGAGTAGAATTTTACAAAAATGTACTGAAACAATGGGATGACAGCGGTCGGATGAACCACCGAGATAGTATACAAACGTTCTCACTACTGTAAATCTATATAATTTAAAGAAAGAACCCTAATGTCCCCCCGAGCCGAGAGATCCAACATACATACGTCCTGTGGCCCGAATAGGCAATTCGCACTGTATATAAATGAGATCTGCATAATAGTGTTGCCTCCTCTTTACACAAACATCAACACTACAAACCATTACACAGCTCCAATTAACACCTCACAATTAATCGTACCTATGCAAGAGTGCAAGTCTCTCACGACCCTCGCATCGATGACTACTCTCCACGAACAGGTGCGTTCACCCCTCGCTCATCTCGTGAGTAAATGTATTCAATTGCATCGGTATATTAGTATACATAGAACGTGTGCGTGCAGCGATATATATGAGGGGGGCGAAACGCGACACCGCTTACTGGGCGCTGGCGAGCTTGCCGATGACGGCCTTTGTGAACTCCGTAGTGGAGGCAGAGCCGCCGATGTCCCTCGTGGTGGTCTGTCCCTCGGCGATGACCTCGTGGACGGCGTTGGAGATGCGCTCGGCGTGGCGGGTTAGACCGAGGTGGTCTAGCATGAGCGTGGCGGAGAGGATCATGGCTGTTGGGTTGGCGACGTTCTGGCCCTGGATGTCGAGGCCGACGTGTCTGGAACCTGGCTCGAAGACGGCGTACTCTCTGCCGTAGTTGGCGCCGGCGACGAGACCGGGGCCACCGATGAGGCCGGCACCGATGTTGCCGAGGATGGTACCGTACATGGATGGGGTGACCATGACGTCGAACTGGTGAGGCTTGGCGACGGCCTGCATGGAGGCGTTGTCGACGATCATGGCGGAGGTCTCGATGTCCTTGTACTCGGCGGCGCCGATCTCGGCGACGGTGTTGCGGAAGAGGCCGTCGCCGAGCTTCATGATGTTGGCCTTGTGGATGGCGGTGACGTGCTTGCGGCCGTGTCTCTTCGCGTAGTCGAAGGCGAAGCGGGCGATGCGCTCTGTCTTTGCGCGGGTGACGATCTTGAGGGACTCGACGACGCCCTGGACGGACTCGTGCTCTAGTCCCGAGAACTCACCCTCGGTGTTCTCCCTGATGACGACGAGGTCGACGTTGGGGATGCGGGTCTGCACTCCTGGGAGGGACTTGAAGTGCGCGACGTTGGCGTAGACGTCGAGTCTCTTGCGGAGAGCGACGTTGAAGGAGCCGTGGTCGGTCTCGCCGGCGGCACCGGTGTGCAGGAGGCCCTTGAGGCCGATCTTGTTGCGCTGGAGGGACTCGACGGCGGCGTTGACCTTGTCGGCGGCGTCGTTGCCGGAGATGTCGACGGTCTCGAAGTCGACGGGGACGTTCTCGGCGGCGAAGATGGAGAGCACGGAGTCGGTGACCTCCTTGCCGACACCGTCACCGGGGATCAGCGTCACGATGAAGCGGCCGCCGTACTCCTTGGGGGCGACGGTCTCGCGCAGGGTAGCGAGCGATCTCTTGCTGATGATGTATTTGTACATTGTGGGGGGGACGGGGAGGGACCTAAAGGAAATACTATAGCGATGTGCAGTTACAGTATACACTACTTCACAGAAATAACCGCCGGAAACACACGTACATGTACCCTTACACTCTCGCAATATATACGTATATGTATATATACGCATAGGGCAGCCCGCGGAGCGACACATTTGGCGACCCCTCAGACGGGCCGAGGGGATGCTCGACGCTCATTCGTCGGGCGGCGGCACAGACGGGCGCGGGGCGGGAGAGGGCGCTGCCCACGCGGGCAGCCCGAGAACACGGCGAAGTGCGCCGAGAAACCGGGAAACGCCAGTCACGCGGCGCGTGGTGCGAAAGTTCTCAAGCCCTAGCAAGATGGAGCAAGACCTAATGGGCCCTAATGGGGCCCTAACATGGAGCGAGGGCGGGAACACCGAGACGCGGGAACGCGGCGGGAACAGGCCGGGGAGACAGGGCGGGGAGAGACCGGGAAACGGCAAAGCAGGGAAACTGGGAAATACACACACACACACACACACACAGAGAGAGACAGAGAGAGAGAGAGAGAGAGAGAGAGGCTCGGCGGCTAGAGTGTGTAGGTGTGTGGGTGTGTACAGTGTGGTATGATACGAGAGAGTACATATGCATGTGCATGTACAAACGCCTAAGGATATAGTATATAAGTGACACTCAAGATCCGCAGAGGTTATCCGATACTGTTGCCAAATATCGCGAAACCACCACACTGCAAGATCCGCGCAGTACACCAAGAGGTATAACCACTCGACAATTACACCAACACCTTACTAAGGTAACTCCACCACCCCCAATACACCTCGCCATGTACAAAGGACTACTACGCTCCCTGGTGCGCTCGTCTCGCGCCTCCCGCATCGTGCAGCGCGCCGCGGACAACAAGCGCGAGACCGCGCTGCTCTCGTACCGCCGCCTCCAGCAGCTGCGCGCGGGCACCGCCACCGCCGCCACCGACGCGCAGCTCACTGCGCTACAGAACGCGGACCCCGCACGTGACAGGACACTGCTCTTCCTCCCGGACACCGCCCCGCTCAGACAGCTGCAGCGGGACGCCAGTCCCGCGGACAGCCGCACACGCGAGGCGTGGGGCGACGCCGCGCGCTTCCTCGACAACCAGCGCGAGTACGGCGAGCTCATGCGGCTGTACGACCTCTCGGGCGCATACACGCAGCAGGAGCGCGTGCAGGCGACCGCCCACCGCGTGGGGCTGCACGTGCCGCAAAATTAATAGCTCTCCCCTAGCCACCCCTGTACATACGCCGCCTCGGCGGCTACCCCAATGAATATTTCGCATTGCCAAACGCGCTGTGCCACAAAACTCACCCGCACCCACGCGAGTGGTGAGGGGCGGGACACAGCTGTCACGTGCCATCCCCTGTGCCACGCCCGCGCCACCCCCCGCGCCACAGCTGTGTCTCCCACGCACCCACGCCGACGTGGGGGTGACGTCAAGGCGCGCGGGCAGCGTCACCGCTCCTCACCCCATGCACCTCCGTGCACCACGGCGTGCGCACCGCGCACTTCAATCCGCGCCGCCGTGATGCAGCGGTGATGTCAGCGCGCGTCCCTGCCCGCGCTCGGCGGCGCACTCGGCGCGCGCACACGCCCCACAGACAGGCCCGCAGGCCCGCGCCCGCCCCCCTCACGCTCCGCTTTTCTCGCCCCGGGGTCTTCGCCCACTGCCGATGAGGGGCGGGAGGGGCGCGGGGAGATTCGGACCCCGTGGTGGTCATCGCGGCGTGGCGCTGACATCACTGTGACCATTGTGGGCGGGCGTGACGCGGGCGTGACGCGGGGCTTGGCGGCACGCATATGGGCGGTGGCGGTCTACAGCGCGACCGCTCTATATAAGGCGGCCGTTGGGGTATTTTCCAGGGGTATCCCTAATTCTGTCCTTCTCTTACTCCAATATACACCCTACCCCAACACACACACACACACACACTTTCCACTATGGGTACCGACATTCTCACCACCATCCAGCCATCCTTCTCCGCCAGCAACCTGCTGGTCGCCAACAAGGAGTGGGCGGACTCGCTCAAGACACAGAAGCCCGCGCTCTTCACGCCGTTCGCCACCACCACACACCAGCCACATACTCTCTTTTTCGGCTGCTCCGACGCCCGCTACAATGAGAGCTGTCTCGCCTACGGCCCCGGCGAGGTCTTCACCTTCAAGACCGTCGCGAACCTCGTGCTCGACAACGACCTCTCCGCGCAGTCTGCGCTCGAGTACGCCGTCAACGTGCTCAACGTCAAGCAGATCGTCATCTGCGGGCACACCGACTGCGGCGGCATCAACACCTGCCTCCTCGGCAGGCGCGACGCCCTCCCCGCCGCCGGCTGCGGACACCTCTACACATACCTCGACGAGATCGAGCAGCTGCGCGCCGAGTGCGCCCAGGAGCTCGCCGGCACACCCAGCATCACCAGGCAGGGCAAGTACCTCGCGCTCATGAACGTTCGCAGGCAGGCGCAGAAGCTCATGCAGCGCGACTTTGTGCAGCGCGCCATCACGGAGCGCGGGCTAAAGATCCACGGACTCATCTACAACATCGACTCCGCGCTGTTGGAGAAGGTGGAGTTGTCATAAGTGGGGGATCGCGCCGCCTCCACGCTGCATATACATATATACATTCCCATATTCAATATATTCAAACACTTTGCATATTCTAATAATCGCCCATGTAGTTGCGTGTATGTGTTGTAGTGGTAGGGGTGGGTGTGCCGGGGGAGGGAGGTGCACACTACCGTGGAATTAGGGAGTGTACTTATTACAACGTAATTGCTTAGACACATGCTACCACCGTGAAAACTGAGGTCGTCTTTTTGGATAGCGTTATTCACGTACGCGTACTTTATTATAGTGCATGTACTCAAGTGTTTTCTACCAACAGGGAGTCAGAATACACATATTCTACTACCATGAAGTCACTTGCCTGTATTCCACTACCATAAAGTCAGAATATCTATTCTACGATTGTGTAAGAGCTCAGGTGTATTCTACGATTGGGTAAGCGCCCAGGTGTATTCTGCTACCATGAAATAAGAAAGTGTACTCTACTGGGCAGTCACATAGTCTATAATACTACCGTGGAAATCGAAAGCACACTTCAGTACCGTGGAATTTGAAATAGTACATCATTACAGCCTTATTCACATATGTGGTTTCTATGACGGTGATGTCAGAATGTGCATTCTACTACCGTGGCGAGCTTAGATATGCGCTGCCACCGTGCAATCTGAAAGTGTATTCTACGACCGTGAAATCAAAATATGCATTAAACTACAGTGTAATAGATTAGGTGTATTCTGCTACTGTGGAATCAAAAAGTGTAGTCTACTGCACCATCAGCCACTTGCATTTATTCAACTACAGTGAAATTGCGAAATGAATTCTAGTACCGTGAAACCACTTACGTGTATTCCGCCACCCTGAAATTACAGATGCGTATCCTACCACCGTGATATCATAATGTGTGCTCTACTGCCATGTAATTACCTAGGTGTATTCTACTACATTGGAATCCGAAAAGTGTATTCTACTACCGTGAAGCCACTAAACTGTTTTCTACTACTATGAACCGTGGGTACATCCCACTATCGTATGGTCGCTTAGGTATATTCTACCACAATGCAACCTCTTGCCTACATTCCACCGCTGCGAAATCATGTACGTACATTCTACTCCGGTGATACCAGAAGTCGTATTCTATTACCCCGTTAATCACATACATGTCCAGATACCGTGAAATCAGAATGTGTATTCTATATACTACTCTGTGAAGCACATGCGTGTATTCTACTACCATGAAGTCCCGTAAGTGTGCTCTTCTACTGTGAAGCCAGTTACCTGTATTCTACCACGGTGAAATCGCGTATGTCTATTCTACCACGGTGAAATTGCATATGTGTATTCTACCATTGCAAAATCACATACATGCATCCCAATCCTAAGGTGATATTCATACAAATCACACCATTATCGCAACACTATACAATTTAACGTCCCTCTCACCACACTAATCACAGATAGGTATGATAGTATCCTCGTTCTAAAGGATAATTGCAGCTATTCCACTATTTGTCAATCCATCGTCATTCATCTAATTGACACCTGCATTGTTTAATACATTTACGCAAGTTTACTAACACAACTTCCACTATCTTCGCACTATTTCAGTAACATTCCTTATTATCATTGGGCTAATAGTAGAATTTCATAATACCATCACACTAATCCAGTTGTATTTCATAATACCCTGGCATTAATTAAACACCCACATATCCCACTCTCAACCACTCTTCTAGACCCCCATTGTTCAGACCGAGATCAACACCCAATGCACGACCCCGGAGTTTCGTGCATCTGCACGGCCACTAGATCGACAGTGAATAGCCTTTTGCACCAGCGGTATCCCACGCGCGCATGTATCCCACGTGTATCCCACGCCCCCACGCCCCCACGCTACTCTACGCCCACGCCATCACTATCCGAAACACGCAAAAGCAAAAAAAAAAATTCGCGCGAAGCGTCACTACGTTAATAAACTACGTTTCAAAAGTTGCAGATCGAACGGAATAGTGCATCGTCACGTGGTGGGTCCATCACGTGATGGGTCCATCACGTGATGGCTGTCTTTGTCACGTGCACACTTGGTTTTATCCATTCGACAGTCCATCAAGGACAAGAGTATCACTGCAGGGACTGCTTCCACTCTGGGAAGTGACCCGGGGGTCACACGTACAGCTGCATGACAGGAAAATTATCAAGGAGTAGGAGTGAGCGGGGAATCACACGGGCGTGCATGCTCTTGCCTGTCTGTTTCTTATCGTGCCGGCATGCGGGAGCGTGGGCACTGACCCCGCCAGACCCGCACAAAACTGTAATATTTTATTGGAAATGCGGGTTGAAATAGGGGGCGGACAAAGGAAGAGCAGTAGTGCTACTCCGGTGCAGCCTGGCGGAGAAGTAACTCCTTATCACCGCGCGCATTGTGGTTGCGAGGCGCGCATCGAGGTGTATTGTAATCGGTGAGATGTTTCATGTAATACAACTCTGCTCACTCAGATTGCCGGTGGGTCTGTTGAGAACGCCATAATTCCACCGCAATGAATGCTTCCCACCGAGTACGGTAAATACACAATAGTAACATCCATGGAAGCTGCTATTTCCGAGAATGGACTGCGCTCGCACTGCTCTTTCTCCATTGGATAAGGAAATCAAAAAAAAAAAACATTATCTGCCTCCATCCCGCACAGCATAACAATACAGCAGATATTGGATTCAAATTCCCTTACAGAATGCCCGCAATCATTTTCCGCACGGGTGTTCATTCAGGGCAAACCGATCAGTAGATACTTCAATATGCAGTGAGGAGCAAGTGCATGCAACTTCGCGGGAAACAATAGCTCAACGTCTCAACAAACTAACAGCAAATCCCAAAATGGGCCTTACTCCGGCAACAATTCCATGCTTGAGATCTATAGGCTGACCTAAACAAGGAGTTACATTCAAACAATGAGACAACACACCACCTCCTTTATTTGCCTGATGTCGTTCTCGCCTGGTCCAGCTAGACTTGTCAACAGTCACATTCACTCAACAATACTAACAACAAGAGAACAAAAGGGAAACTTTATTTCCGCAAGACAATATATGCCAAAGTATCCTATTGTCGGCATATCAGAAGTGCGAAAACTAACAAGCATCAGTAATCCGCATGTTCCCTTGCTATTCTTATATTGTTATTGATTTTTTTTGAGCAAATATACCACACACAATAGCCAACATCCCTTGGAATACCACCGACCTTTGTTTACTTACTACTTTCATCCTTCCATGCAATATCATCAAGAATAGTAACTCAGTAATTTTTACAAGTTCTCTCGCATTCCTTTGCCTGAGGCCCTAATAAAAATATCAATAGTTGTCAATTTTTCTTCTCGTATTGTATCGATATCCGGAACAGTGGAGGAAGAAAAAAACATTCGTAGGAGGACATCAAAGACGTTCGCCCCAAAAAAACATAGAAAGGAGGACACTGCAATCATAAGCACTGACGGTCCCACGTTCATTTTCACAAGGACAATTGACCGCAATATGTACATGCATTTCTTACTCTTGTGTTGCTCGTGCGGCACTTCTAATGTATCTTAAGAAATAACCCGACAACATTGAACCGAAAGCATAATTTCTTTTTTTCTTTTGTTTGACCATCTTTCTCGGATGTTACTCTCCCGTCGGTATTTCAATGAAAACGTTAGAATAAGTGGCAAATCCCCTGTGTGATTGTCGGAGAGCTGACCCGGGATACGTGGAATTTGTAGGGTGAGATATAAATCACTGTAGAAATAGTGTGGAGTAATTAGCGTGACAACACGGTTGCTGGGCAGTGCACATGTTCAACGGCAAGATATGATACACACAAGAATAAAAGAAAGAAAACCGAGTCACAATTACTGGGAAGAACACGGGAACCAATTCTAAGCCATCATCTTCCAATATTGAGGAGTGATGCAAGTCTTATTTCTTTGCTTCAGACAATCAATTACATCCGAAATACCGATTCAAATGTCGGTGGAACGCTTTCTCCTCTTTGAAAGATATGCATGCAACTACAAGCCCAACAATATATTAACTAAAACACAGTACCCTTGCATTTCACCCAATAACCACCGTCCAATACTTTAGATTCCTCTCAGTCGGTATTATGACATAACAGTTCAAAACACAGCGTACAGAGAGGAGAAGGATGTATTATGCACCCTTTGGAAGACAAAAAGAAAACGCCAAACTTCACAGAATATCTTTGAGATATTATTTTATTACACCGTTACATACAAACTATTCTTGCAGTAAATTATGCGGTCCTGTGGGTAGTCCTTCTCCTATTGTTTACTTTTATTTGTCTTGTTTGTCCCCGACGGTTGTTCGAAAGCCGCGGATAATGGAAATGTTGTTCCTCTTCACCGCAGGAGGAAAGTTGTACAGGTATTTCTCTGAGAAGGTAGAACACACCTTAATCCTTATTTTTTTCTCGGTTTTCAGGGCCAGCCCAGAATTTTGTAGTAGTCCTATAGGCGAGGGTGTTAATCCCAGTAAAATTGCGGAGAGGATTAATCAAAACATTACTGAGGATGAATGACCAATTTAGGTTAAACTTTTAAACTCAGATAATCACGAATTTTTTCGCCGAGCAAAATACTCGTAGTCCTCGGTTCAAGTTTGTTCCGCAGTGTAATTGCCAGAGGAAGGTGTAATACAGAGTACTTGCTGCACAAGCATCTTTATGTTTTGTTCCGCCCATCCTTACTAAAAGCTTGCCTACAAAATTACCTAGCGCTCATTTCCTACAGAACGTGTTCTGTAGATGAAAGATCACACACATGAGACGGCATGTAAGGCTAATACAAGGACAGGGAATATCCGCAGGGGCTCAGAAGAATACACAACTCCTCACAGAAGCATATTTGCTTCCTAAGCAAAGTGTGCAGTTAATACTACGGAGAGTATACGAAATGGAGGCGCCGACAGCCCAACAAGAGGCTCAAAAGAAAACAAAGAAAAGAGATACAACCAAGTACCAAAGTGGGTGCGCTAGAAAAGGCGGAGGGCTTCCCAGACACACTAGTAAGGGTAGGAATGACACTAGTAGGGTTTAGAAGGGGATAGAAGGGGATAGAATGTTCATCAAAAGTTAAACGTAGGCCTGTTCCCGTTTCGGTAGGTGAACAGTGGGGGTGGGGTGGGCGAGTGGGGAAGGGATCGATGGGGATGGGTTGTCTCACACTCTGTTTCAGGGAAATACTGTACCCCGTATAGCTATCTCCTTTTCTTCTTAGAGAAGGCAAAAAAACTGGAAGAGGCCAGTGCTGCATGCAACCAAGCAAGAAAATGTATCTTTCATTTCTAGATATTTCTTATTTGTATTTCGTAATACAGTGATGAGGAGCTCCATGCAGATAGATGCTGCTACCACATATGGGACCCTTGGTGCTGTTCTCTGTAGAAAGGTTTATGTAAAAGAAACATACCGTTAGATCGGCGCGTGCCCTATGCCGCTTTAAAAGAAAGAAACAACAACAAAGAAGGCAACGAACTCAAAAATAATTAAACAACTGGGTTGTGGCAGAGACAGAGACATATCCGGGAAGAAGCGAGTTTGACAACAGAGAATGCCTGGAAGACCTTAGGGACGGCAGGGGGGTCATGCAGAGTAGAACCCGCAGAAACACAGCTGTCTGCAGCAACAACGCTGACAGAAACCATGCGGTAGCTTACACGTGTCTCGCAGGAAGAATAGAAAGCCTGTAAACTCTACTGCAGTATTTTCTGCTTGTGAATTGCCATGGGAGCAGACTTGCTGCGGTAAACGAACAACGTACATTTACAAAAAAAGTGTGGAAGAGAACCTCCACTGCGGGCATGTAATCTCCACACCTTATGGCGGCGTCTGTAGAAAGACGCACAGATGAGCAGCCAAACAGCACCCGGTATAATAAAAAGACGCATCCACCGGGAATGAGTGTTGCACGGGAGGATGTCCACCAACGCAACCCGGGACTATCTCTATAGCCCAGAAGAATACGTACAGGGGGGGAGCTGTGAGAGGGGTCAGGATCGGCCTTCCGACCTGCCCTGTACGGAATCTCTCAGTTCACCCGGCCGGATAAGAGAGAATTGTTGCACGCGCGCTAATAAAGCACGGCACTGGAAAGAGAAAAGAGAAACGGAGGGCCGACAAATTCCGTGGCTGCAAAGGCGAGAAAGGGCTACTGGCACAGACCGACCCGCAGCGCGCTGAGAACCCGCGCAGGACGTGGCCCTCCAAAACTCAACCAAAAAACAAACAAATAAACAAAAAAACATACCTCAGTATCTATTGTAAAACTGTATTTAGCTAAGAAAGGCCTGCAGGAGAATAGAGGAAATGTGGGATCTTGTCACAAAAAAGAAAGGGGGGTTGTAAAATTACGGAGGCCGATAACAATGATATCACCGCTTGCAATGAGGGGCAGAGTGGGGGGGGACGGAGGGGAAAGAGCGTGCTCCGCATCTCGATGTGAGGGGAAGCATACCAGGCTGCGTGCATTGGCTGGGCCTGGATGTGCTAACTCTGTGTCACTGGAGTGGCACAGGATTGTTAATCACACAGTGAGGTCATGAGGCGGGTCTCCGGTCAGAAAGATTAGGAGGCCCTTATTTCGCCGGCCCCTGCGATCTTCTCTCTGGGGATTATTGTCCTTCGAGAGCCCCTCAGACAGTCCCGCTGCAGATTTGCCTCCTTATTATTTAGTGTTTTCGGCCGAATGGGAACATGAAATCGAGTTCAGCTAGTTAAGCTATATGGTTGCACAGGAAAGGGCGAAGAGCGGGATGAAATGATACGTGCTGCGTAAATTTCGTTCTTTTCTCTGGAGGATTCTCTTGGAAAGGCTTTTGTTTACGTTTCGCTATTTTGGCTATTTCCGTCCTGAGTTATATTCCCCAAGGATGGGTGCACAGAATGAATTTATCGTTTTTTTTAAGTTCTCCCCCCATTTTGGTCGTACCTGCTTTTCACTCTGGTTGCAGCCCCCCTGATCTCAACTCCCCCATCCCACAGTTTTTATTACCCGACTTAAATTCGTAGTGTAATTACATTAAAAAGGTTATTTGTTCTAGATGCCCAGTTGTTGCTTTGCTTTTTGTTTACCTTTTCCACCGGTTGCCCGGGCTAGAATGAAGGCAATCCCTCTGGTTCCTCCTTCTTGCTTACCTGATTGCTCAGCATCCTGGCTACTCAACCTCCGTGACCTGCGGCAGTTTCTCTAGTTTCTGCTCGTGTTTCTTCGGGTTTTCCTCTTGCTCATCACTTTATCTTGAGGTTTTACAGTCGGTGGATTTGTACGCACATTTCACTTGCGCACCACGCACACACACTTTGCGTGTGGTATGTGCCCATATTTCTTACTCTAATTTCACTTTACCTACGATCTGTTAAGTGTGCGTTGCCCAACTATAATTTTCCAGTACCCATTGAAGAGGCAGAGACAGGAGAAAAAAAATTACCCACTCACTTACACTGGCTACTACCCACCAAACGCCGTCTCTCTTCCTAATCCATCACCTGCTTGTATTACGAGCACTACTGAGATTGCAATCGCCGGTGCCCTTTTAGTATTGTCACTAACTGTTATTCTTCCATGCTCCTTCTCAGAAATACGAGAACAAAGAAAATCATGGTTTAGATATATATATATCGCCCCTCATTCACATTGTTACAGAGAAGGAAGCTGTAGGACCAAGCATACAAAATAGTTTTTTTCTGTTGGAATATAATCCGTTTTTCTTCTTTGGATACTTTCTTCTGCATTTGAATCACCCATCCCGCTCCTCTCATAGGAAAGATTGTCTTTTGCTTTGTTTCAACTGGCGGCACACGGTCTTTCAACGGTTTGCACCTATTAATACATTGCATTCTATCCAAACCCTAAAAGCGACAGGTTACACTGATAGGACCCGGAAAAGTTTCTGCACTAATCCCACTAACCAAACAACCAAGGCGGAGCTAAGAAATTTCCAGAGGATACGCTCAACGACAAACACTGGAACAATACACACCACCAGAGTCCCTGAGTTTTCAAAAGAGCTTCTGTTTGTTACTTCATTCTATATCCACTGTGTTACCTTCCAAGGATTTCTTTTAAACAACGACTCGTTTATTGTGCAAAAGGCTTACCAAAATATTTTACAAGACATTTGAATCTTCTCTACTACGAAGTTTACACTGTTCTCTGACATCTTACTAAGTGACCACCTCCTATTGAACGATACTATCATCATTAGGAAGTACCCCTCATACTTACATCACCTCACATAATAAGATTAGTCTCTGCCGTCTACGAAGCGAAGCCGAAATCCTAGCAGCGAGTTACAGCCCAATAAGTGCATGCATCGGTGAATACAAGCTACTCTACAAAACGTTTCACACACAGACAAAACACTCATCACGATTGACTACTGTTACCCAGAAGGTAGTCCGAGAGAGCAAACGACTCGAAACGTGAATATACCATTCCACACAGCATTCAACCAAACAAGAAGTTCTTTCACCGAACTATGGATCACAATGCTAACGACGGAAGTCACAGAAGTAATGCGGAGACACTACCAGCACCGAACTTGACACAATCCTCCATGATACCGAATAACCAACATCCAGGAACCAATGGTGTTCACATCAAGAATTTCATCATGGATGAAAACGAACAAATAGAATACCCAGTGACCTACCTAGATCCAACCACAATAACACTTACAGATCATCCTATGGATGACTACCAACGTTCGTTCTTCAGCTACATATTGCTGAATGACAAAGAGGTAGACCTGAACATTGAATACACAACGTACAAGACCAGCATTGCTGAGCAATTCATATCACCAATTTACCAGAAGAATAAGCAGAAGCACCCAAGGAAACACGGAAGACATTCAGGACATCATAGACGTTCAAAACATCTCCTCGAATGTTTTGAATACCAGTTTCCTAACTTGCGCCGTAACTTTCATGATGGATCATCGGACAGCGAGGATGGTACCGATATAACATCGGAAGAAAACCTCACAGAACTTTACAAGCGTAACCTATGCCTTAATTCGGATAATGCAAAAATCCTCGATGGATTCATCATAGATAACCTGGTCAGCAGATTACAAACTGATGGTGCATCTGCAGAGACTGATACCTCCCAAAATAGTACCGGAAGAAGAATTAGACCAAGTCATGCAAGCACGAGCAATATCACAACAAAGACTGTTTCTAATAACTCTAATCCATCAGACACAGAAACAGTTATATCTGCCGATACGCCACTATCCGAAGTTAGTGCTGATGCTATTAGTTATTCTCTGACTAAGAATCAGAAGTTCAAACTTCAAAAAATTGACCACATATCTGAAGCCAATCAAAAGATGATCAATCCTAATAATAGCGTAATCTGGACATTCGAAGGTGGCTATGTTTTCTTGACAGGAATATGGAGACTATACCAGGATGTGATGAAGGGTCTCATTACCATTCCAAGAAAACATTGCCCGGAGGAGAAGGACACGTACCAAAGGACATGCGCAGAGGAATTTGACCATGTCTTGAGTAATACGATTTTCAATTCATACCCCAGCCATCTCTCGAAACACCAAAACTCCAAAAAGAGAGCGCATTCTCCTATCACTCAAAAAGAGGATTCCAATAATGACAGTGTAAAGTCAGATAGAGATGATGAAGAGTTTCTACCAGACATATTGGAAGAATACGTCAAAACATTCAACCAGACGAAATCAAAGTATACCGACCTACATTGGAATTCACTGCCTAGCTCATTGCGTCACGAACTATTTTCCAATTTCAAGCAATACCTCATTAATCAAAAGAACATATCTCCACATTTCTTTACCGGATTTGACATGAACCAATTGATACATCGCATCCGCGGTGGTTACATCAAGATACAGGGGACATGGATACCAATGGAGATTGCAAAACAATTATGCATCAAATTTTGTTTTCCAATAAGATACTTTTTGGTTCCTATATTTGGCCAGGACTTTCCAGAACAATGTCATGCTTGGTTTATGGAGAATCAATACAAGGTCCACTTATCGAGAACCAGTGATATATCAGGGGCTGAGGAAAATGAACTCAGTCACATCACCACTTATAAAAAATCACGTTCATATCACCCCTCAGATGGCTCTCATTATGCTAACAGCACTAGTAATATTCCACAGAACCAAATGCTGGTGGATACTTTCCAGAATACTCTTACATCAGATGGTATTCATCCATATAGCCAACACAACGACTTGCAGAATGCTACACTCCAACCCACGGATGTGGGCAAACAACAACCAAGCATATCGCCAACGATGTATGATGGTAGACATCCGACATCATTTGTGTCGGTGAACATGCTCAATAATGGTGATTACGTGAGAGAAGGATCCACCAAGCCATACCTTCCGCCAATCAACAGTTTGATAGGTGGAATTCATGATAGAAGGCAGCGTAACACTAACGAGGAGAAGCAATCAAACAACACCGAGGTGACAGAAATGACAGGTGCTCCAAATAGTGGTATTCCGAATAATCAAATACCTCCGAAAAATGTTGTAATAATGGGCCAACCAACATATTCTGTCAATCAACCACAATACCAGACCGCACAAGCAGTACCACAACCAAATATGGTTCAATATGCTCCACCAGGCTTCTATGAGGCCCAACGTATCAACAACGACATCAACCAACCAGTGCCACAGGTGTACCCCATTCCAACACCCGACTATTTCCAGTCAGGTCAGGTACCTCTTCCTGATCAACACGCACAAAACATATACCTCTCTAATGGTATGGTTCAAAATCCAATGCACATGCAATCTCCACGAGGACAAGTGGTGTATGTTGACAAAAATAGACATATCATAAATCCTCAAATAGGCATTATTCAACAGCCTGGCTGGAATAATAACATAACAGGCCATCCAATGCCCGGTGTTCCACCTGGATATGCTATTGTTGATGATAACAGACAGTATCCAATGACACCTGGCCAGTCAGGTGTTGTCGTACAATCTGCCATGCCCATGATTCAGCAAACTCAATATATTCCCAATCCTTCGGCTGTTGTACCCAATGGTGTAGGTAACGCGGTAGCTCCACACCAGCAAGGTCGCTATGTCGTTGAAGCCCCCCGTGATGAGAAGGTTTATTATACCCAGCAGGGGCCTCCACAACCTCCTCCACAGCCTCCCAACAATCCACAAAATCCGTACTGGTCAAATATGAGGTATAAATAGGATAATACTGAATACTCTTTTGTTATTCTCTTGTTGCTAACGCTGCTGGAAGCAGGTCGGACACATGTGTGGTGGTCGTGTCGTCTATTTTATAGATGTTGCTCTTTCAGAAACTTATTTGGAAAAGCCACTGTACTAATAATTATATTCACATAATACAACTAATTCAATTGCATCATTCACTTTAAGCATTCTAGGTAGTCCTTCTGGTCATGTTTTCTTTGGAAGCTAGCACCATGATTCTAGAGAACTGTCTGTTGGGTACTTGCTATTGTTGTTTTTTCTCTTTTGAAGGACAGTAAAAAAAATATACCTCTTGATCGCTTCTCTAAGCTTGGAAAAAAATACCACCCAAGATGAAGCTCGCTGGAAATCTGTGCACAGACATCGTTTTGTTTCCTAACCCTCTTAGTTTGGGTGCATTCAATATGTATATGTTTGCCAACGAATAAACTTTGAAGGAACTCTGGTGAATCCTTATTGAAAAATACAATATTGGATGTCAACATAGTAATACACAATAGATAGATGAAATTTACCATATTACAAGGAAACCTCGACCTCTGTGTATCTACTCACCATGATTAACGAAGGTTTATCGTGAATCCCACTGTTTCAACCGTTTCCCTCTTTTTCATCAAGTATGAATAATGAGACTGTTTCCTCTGGAACAACAAGCTACTGCGATACATAACAAAACATACGTTTAATGTGATAAGAGGAGCTATACCAGAAGTTATAACGGTTGCATCCATTTAATTAATTAGAGGTCTATCATACACACCTCTAATTTCTACCAAACCATGATGTGTCTAGCTTTATCAGATGATTATTTTACTCTATTGATTTTGCTCTGGCGGCCTTCATCCTCAATTGACTTTTCTGGTACATGCAATAACATAAACCAATGCACCGATGCATGACGAAGGAAAGCAAAAATATTAACTGAGTAAAGGTAAGATAACTTAGAATTTCTATCTGGAGGACATTCTCCTAGTAACATCTAATTTGATTACTAGTTGTCATTTGGAAGACAAAATACAGCTGCAATATATGGAAAATGAAACACACAAATAAAGAAATTCCAGTGATGGGCTGTGTAATTTCTACCGGGATGGTTCATCAAATAGGATAATCCAGTGTCTTTTAACTGCCCAAGCAAGACAACTAGTGCTGCCCATACTGAATATGTGTCACATGGGACATTTATTTCGTGATAGAAGATTTTTCTACCGGGAAAAAAGTGAAAAAAAAAGAAAAGGCCTACCTCATCGCTCCCTATATACATTTTCTGTACTATTACTTAAGCATACGATTTCATTCTTACCTTCTTCAGCATTGTCCGAAACTTAAAGATTTACCCAGAGAAATCTATGAGTATTACATTTCACTTCTCGAGATGATTACACCTAAGTTTGAAATTACCCAGAATGATACCCACTTATTTGTCAAGGTACACATATCATCCATCAGATTCAGTTCCAATAACGTCGAAGTGAATGTAACCGGGAATGTGCTTATCTTTCATCTAGCACCATACTACCTTCGTCTACGTTTTGATAAACCTCTTCAGGAGGAGTCTGAGATTGAGGAGAATTCCACCGACAACACAATTACAGAGAAGTCGATTGCGAAATTTCTCCCAGGAGAAGAAGCGATTCTTCTAACTGTCCCTAAACTAAACAAGGGTGAGGTCTTTGAGGACCTTGATTTACACAGTAAGCTTTTGGCCAGAATTGGTGAAACTAATGCTTCTCAACCGAATGGAACAAAAGGCCCACTCATTCAGGAGATGGATGGTCCCACTACTGTCGGGAATACCGGTGATTCTCTGGAGAACATTGAGAAAATGGGCAAGCAGTTTGATTGGGAGATTGAGCAACATGTCTCAGAAAATGATACGGGCGATATCCTTGGCTTTAAATATGGGTTCAATAATGGATACAATGAATTCATCGGCGTTTCGTTGTCGAACGGTAATGATATCAATGAGCTAAATGATCCAGAGCACACCAAAGCCAACAACAGAGTGAAAGAGAGAATGGAAAAGGAGAATTTCAAGTTTGACCCCGAGTATTATATATCTGAGTACATGACTTCAAAATACGGTAATGAAGAAGACCTAGCGATCAATGGGATCAATGAACTTATGAATTATATCCCTCCACTTGCCAAACAATACCTGAAGTGGTACAAGAAGGCTGAGAATAACAACGAACCCATGCCGATCGAATTTAATGAGAAGGAGCAGAATCAAATGCAGAATAACTTGCCCAAAAAGGAATATTTCATTGACGAGAAATGCCTGAAATCCAACTATATTACCATTCTTTCACTTTTGTTCAGTTACAACTTCGAGCAGGTTGAAACAGAGGGTATTCACACATCTGAGACTAGTTGGACCATAGGTAAGCTTACCCCACAGATTTCATTCCTGGACCAGCAGCTAATACCTGACCCAGAGATGGCGGAAAACTCTATAATAGAAGTTGTTTCCAGTACCGGGGACAACAAGACAACACCTTCAATCATCAAGGCTGCCATTGAATGTGGTATCAAGAGATCCCTTTCGTATCCATTGCACAGAAACTTCAAATTGTCGAAGCGTGCCTGGACGAACGCATATTACCTGTTAAGAGGCGGTAAGCGTCTGGTTATCAAGGCGCTTCTGGACATTCACGAATGTTTCCGTTTCCATGACATCTATTATGTCTATAATAAGGTGTTGCTAGATGATCTGTGCTCGTGGTTTATCAGTTACGGTGACGAGGTGGTTCTCAGGAGTCTTGCCATCCAGATGAAGGAGGAGCTTGATGCTATTTCGGAGGAGAGCATCAGCTTCGACTGCATAGCCGACGTGGACCTCGAGACTGCCGAGCCTATTACGGAAAATCTGACTCTGAGGGAAATGGAAATCCTGTCTGAGACTGAGTACCTCGCGCAAAAGGAAGCGGGGAATATGTAACAATATAACTGAAATTACATCTTCAAATCACCAGGCTCTGCACCGGTCATGCTATCGGACTGCGGTGTCTATGCCAATATTCGCCGCCAATACTACAACAATGTGTTTGCTTGGTCTTGTCGTTCGCGTGAACATATCTATGTATCGTATATTTATTCGACGAGTAAGCGCGATACGCACACTCCCCTGTATCACCTATCCCTCAACTCTGTCACGAGCTCCAGCAATGGCCCGAAGTCTGAGGCGCGCAACAGGTGAAACTCCTGTGCAAACAGACAGAAGTGCCTGAAACTCGTGTTTAGCACTGTCTGCAGGTTGAGTTCGAGAATCTCATTGAAGTGGTGGCAGTAGATGTGGGCGTAGACTCTGAACAGTCTCCTCATGATAGGGATGATGACCTTGTCGATGAATCTGTCGGGGAACAGCCCGTCCTTTCTGCTGGGGAATATTAGCTCGTTGTCAAACTGGTCCTGGCACCACCTCATCAAGCACTCGACGTATTTAGGCGCGCTCACGGACACGGGGGACTTACCCTTCTCGAACGCCCAGAGGTACTCGTACTCATTGGTGGCGATCATGCGGGGACAAGTCTCAGGGGAGCAGAACTCGGTGATGGTGCCGTAGAGCATGTTGATCTGGTTGTAGAAGTCCACGACGTGCACTGCGAGCCACTCGTTCTCGTTCTCGCCCTTGGGCAGCTTGACGGCCTGGTTGAGAACGCCCTCTGACCCGAGAGTAGTCTCGACGATCTCCTTGATATCCTGGTGTGTCGTGACTGTGGTGCCTGACACGAGCTGTATGAATGGTTTCTGGTGCGATGGTGTGTAGTTGAAATCGGTAACTTGTTGAGGCTGCTGCTGCTGCTGCTGGTGTGACCCGAAGAGCGAGCTGCTGCCGGGTCTCCCTTGCTTTACGGGTGTCGTCATGAGGTTAGAGTTCATGTCGTAGTTAGCGGAGGGCCCACCCTTGTTTGCGAGGGGAGAACCCTGCAGGTTCTGCAGTGATGGGTCCTGCTGCGACTCGGGCGTGCTTCCGGAGCCGTTGTTCCACTTGAACCCTCTTGTCGATCTGATTGTCTGGCCTGGACTGAGGTGGAAATTCTGAAGAAACGACATGATGTGTGGGAGTGGTTATGTAGTTAGTGTGTTGTACTGTGGTCTTTACTAGGTATCTATTTTTGGATATACGTATCAGTTGTGTAAATCGTGGGAGGATACCGGAATACAAAGTCGCTTATAGGTAATCAAAAAATGAAATAAGAATACTGACAGTTCTGGTATATCAAAGTAGTTTCTTGCCACTAATCAAAAATACAGTGGACCCACACACTCCCACACATGCTAATTGCCAGCCACTCTCCCAAGACCCTCGTGCAAGGGCCACCATCACACCCTCCTTGATCCACGAACCGTATGGGCCCATCCTCACCTAGCCCGTCACCAATCGGCGCCCCACGCCTCGCAGAAACGCTGCGAGAGACGCCGCTCTACACTATTGTCCTCTGGCGCTGTCCCGCCGGTTTGTTTTTGTTATCCCGATCGGGCAATAGGGCTTGGCCGGGGAAGTTAGGGCTACGAAAGGGTGATAGACCAGCCCTAACTTCTACAATTAGGGCCCCCGTTTCACGGAGCGACCGGCAGCGCACGTTTCCTGCGGGCGCATGCCGCGGTGCCGCGGGTGCCGCACGTTGACTCCGCAAGGGGCGCCCGGCCCGCCCGGACTCTGCGGCAGGCGCCGTGGGGCGCCGGTCTTGCAGGGAGATGGGCAGATGCGCTTTGCAGGCCGCTGTTTGTGTCGACGAATAGAAACGGCGAGATGCGTTAGGCGTGAGTGCTGGGAGGTGGGCCTGTCTACAGCTGTACAAGGGTGTGCGTTTACTCGCTGCGTTGCTGTTTGAATTCCGTATTTTGCATAAGGCATTTTGCAATTCACCCTGTGTAAGTTATATACGATATTTTTATATTTCCGAATCTGGGTTTACATACGACGCGAACCCTTACATCCACTTTGCTTGCACGAATACTCCCGCACTAGCACAACCGCGAGTATTTCCATATTTTTGAAGCGCGGAACTGCCCTTGCACATCTGTAATTACCCAATTGGTAACAGTCCCACGATCCCGTCCGCTTCCGCCCCTTTGTCCACCGCAAGAAGGTCCGCGATTGTTGTTTTCCACACTTCCCACGCCTTTCTTCCGCTGCTTCAGCGTGTTTTTTGCCTTTCCGCTTTTCGCCTTAGTAACGGTCCTTTTTTTTGCGCATCCCACCCTCACACACTATATTAGAGGAACCCCACCCAGTCTTCAGCTACCCCTTATCACGGAGTAGAAGAGACATTGAAGATTTCTTTCATCTGCTGTAGTTCGAATTGTTGGGAATTGTTGGAACTATTCGATCTCCTGTTTTTTTTTCCCGTCTCCTGATATAACCATTTCATCACACGCATTTGTAAGAAACATATCCGCCCCTGAAAGCAATGTTCAAGAAGATCAGCTACAAGAACGGCTCGCAAGGGAACACCCCATACGACTCGGATGTCGAGCCGAAGGACCCCACGCCCCTCGATGAGATTCCAAGGAGCCACTCCCCCGACGACATGGCAGACATCGACCCTGAGCTGCTGATCGACGCCCCCAAGCACGTAATCATCAACGCCGCAGACTACAACGACGACCCGGACAGACCAAAGCTGACAAGGATCCCCTCATTCAAGATGAGACCGCTTAGTGACACACCCTTAAACAGTAACTGGAACTCCCCTTCCACCAGTCATACCGCGCTGAAGGACCTGCCCTCTGATGCAGATATAGAGTACGACAGCGAGACGCAGAAGAACACAGAGCAGAACAAGAAGAGCGTACCGGAGGGCGAGATGCACACCACACTCAGCATGAGGTCGCTGCACCACAAGAGACGACCCACGACGATCGATGTCCCCGGACTGACGAAATCCAAGACGTCCCCGGACGGCATCATATCCAACGAGGACCTCGGCTCAAAGCTGATCATCGTCATGGTGGGACTCCCAGCCACGGGTAAATCGTTCATCACAAATAAACTGTCCAGGTACCTCAACTACTCGATGTACTACTGCCAGGTGTTCAACGTCGGTAACACGAGGAGAAGGTACGCGAAGGAACATGAGATGTCGAACCAGGACTCCAACTTCTTCGACCCACACAACAGCGATTCGAATACGCTCAGAGACAAATGGGCCCTCGATACACTCGATGAGTTGCTCGACTACCTGTGTGTAGGAAAGGGCTCTGTGGGTATCTTCGATGCCACGAACACTACCAAGAAGCGCAGGAAACTGGTCCTGGAAAGAATACACCAAAGGAGCGAACACCTGAAGATCATGTACCTGGAGTCGGTATGCACGAACCAAGCAGTAGTGGAGAACAATATCAAGTTGAAACTGTTTGGCCCCGACTATAAGGGCAAGGACCCGGAGGCGTCCCTGAGAGATTTCAAGGAAAGATTAAAGAACTACCTCCAGGCATACGAACCCATAGAGGATGACGAGAATATTCCCTACATCAAAATGATAGATGTCGGGAAGAAAATCATTGCATATAACATCCAGGGTTTCCTGGCTTCCCAGACCGTCTACTACTTGCTCAACTTCAACTTGGCGGAAAGACAGATCTGGATCACCAGAAACGGTGAGAGCGAGGACAACATGCTGGGTAAGATTGGTGGAAATTCACACCTGACTGAGCGCGGTATCAAATACGCCAAGAGCTTGGCAAAGTTTATCGACCAGCAGAGGTTCCTATTCTACACAGAACAAATGAAAAAGATTAATTCTACAGACAAGATTGCATCTAAGGACGATATAGTACAGGAAGTAGCTACCAATGACGATACACCACCAATCCATGACTTCTTCGTATGGACAAGTATGAGGGCGCGCTCTATCGAGACTGCCCAGTTCTTCAATGAGGAGGATTACCCAATCAAGGAAATGAAGATGTTGGACGAGTTGAATGCTGGAGACTACGAGGGAATGACATATCCTGAGATCCAGGAGAAGCATCCAGAAGAGTTTACAAAGAGACAAAAGGACAAGCTGCGTTACCGTTATCCAGGTACCGCTGGTGAATCATATATGGATGTGATTAACAGGCTAAGACCGGTCATTACTGAACTAGAGAGAATAGGCGACAGTGCTCTAATCGTAACACATCGTGTCGTTGCAAGAGCACTCCTTGGATACTATATGAATCTGAGTGTCGACGTTATTGCAAATTTGGATGTTCCATTACACTGTGTTTATTGTCTAGAGACTAAACCATATGGTATAACATGGAGTCTGTATGAGTACAACATCGAAACCGACACATTCCACCTTGTACCTCAGACAGATCTCAACACAACCACTGTCGAAGAAGTTGGTCTTGTGCACAGAGAAAGAAGGTACTCAGTTGTTCCAACAGCCCCTACTACACCAGATGCTTTTAGAAGCGATTTCCTCTCCAAGAGAAGAGCAAGTGTCAGCTTCTCGGATTCTGGCGTTCAACTGGAGAGAATACCAACCACAGAAGGAGCTAACAAAGTACCAAATACAGCACCAGTCAGCTCTGTTGACGACTCAGCTATAAGACCCTCATTAATGTCAAACAAGAATCCAAGCATCCTGCGTCAACAAAACACCTCGATCGAAAATGCAGGCCCATTTCGTTCAAATCATGCTAACATGGCAGCACATGGTTCTTCATTGCTAAGAAATAGTGATCCACATAACAACCATCCGTCATTATTAAAGCAAGACTATGATTCCGATGAGCATGCTAAGAGTCAAAAAGCTGGAAATTCCTTGGAATTAGATGAGCTAAACCAAAAACTGGCAAAACTACAAGTCAATCTCAACAAGAAATTTGCCAAGCCAGCAAATGACCAATCACATAATAGTGATGACCTAGCTCCCGATGAGTATACTCGTGAGAGGAGCCACAGTCAGCACTAAACTAAATAAAATAAATAATGTTTCTAAATGCAAATATAATGTTGATCATCGATGGAGAAATTAGGCATTTACTTAATAAGATATGAATTTTTTGATTTTTGAATTTCAAATATGTGTTTGGCGACAATTTATAAAATACTAAAAATTATGTATTCGCGAAAGACATCTACAAAGAACCATATACGATACCTATAGCATCAACCCATTGTCCAACTCTACCATAGATACCTAAAACGTATTGTCCCTTTGGTGGGATTAACTCTCCCAGACCACCACCATTTTTATTTCCAAACATATCCGTCATTCTGCCATGACTGGTTAAAATTTGAATGGCATCAATCCACGCGCCACATCTAACATTAAAACCGGTGATAATTTCATTTGGTTCCATTGTAATATTGGTGTAGCTGTTTGTTTGCTTACCAAATAAGACACTCTTTCCATCAGAAGGTGGTCTAGAGGGTGGTGTTGGAGTTGAACGGAAATTATTTGTCAGCTTACCCAGATAAGTACGTGGAGGCACAACAGGTGTCTCCTTTTTACCCTTTTCACTAGGAGCAGACTGCTTCCCACCCTGCAAATAGAATCTTACACCGTCAAGAGCAGCCCCGTGATAAACTCTAACGGCGTACACCATTCTGATATCAACAGGTATAATTCCGACATCAGAACCCCTGTCAGAGCCACCAAGCAACTGAGACTTGATGCCCTGTACGCCGGAAGCAAAACCATACTTATTCATTGGAATCATAGATGTCTTGAGCATGCTTGGGAAGTTGTCAAAATTGGCATCTGGAGTGTTGCAAGCCAAAACACGCAGGTTAAACGAGTCTCTGTGCTTGGCCTCATTTGGTGGCAACAGATCCTGGAGCTGCTTTAAGGAGAGAACAACCTCTTTCTGTGGACCCGGACCACCGAGTGACTTAGGTAGAAACTCCATGTGTCCACGAGCCAGGTCGTCTCCAATGACTTCAATCAAGTAAATACCAGTCTGCGATGAGAATTTACAAGAGTCATTTCCTAGCAGATACATGGCCGGTTTTGGAATACCGAAGTGTCCATTCTTGGAAGGTCTGTAGAAAGTTGGGTCATAGTAGTCATATTCCCTGGTGAAAGCTGGATGGAAGAGAAATCTCACCATATCAAGTCTGTGCCAGGTACATTCTTCAGGAGGGAAAATTGGTGGCTTGGCGCCATAAGAGTTAGTTCTGATAGAGAAGGCTTCTTGAGTCAAAAATGATCTATTGAGTCTCGTGTAATCTCTCAACATAACACCTGAGACCTGATGTGGAGATCCTAGTGAGTGACCAATCTCGTGCATGAACGCACCGAGGGTTACAGTAAGACATTCCCAATGAGAACTACATTCGTTACAGTCGTTGGCGACCTCTTGCAAGGACGACTTCGTTGGATCCAAAAAGTATGGAACGATATCTTCCATACAAGTTGGCCACGAGTACAGACCGTGTGAACCAAAAATGGCAAGCTTGATGTTGTCGTCACCACCACCAAGGGCGGCATGGCCCAGAATTAACTTACCGTCCCAATGGCCATCGAGGTAAATACAGGCAGCCTGAACAGGAGGCTGTTGAGGGGCAAATGGACCACCATAGTCCCTCAGAGCATCCATGGCCCACCCAAAGAGCGCACCTGTGTTGTTACCTTTGCTGTTTTGCTGGGCGACGTTTGGATCCCTAATTTCCTTCAGGGTGTGTTGAGACCTGACAATGTGGACCTTGACGGTATTTCTCATGGTTTCATTGGCTCTAAATTGGGTATCATAGGCAAACTCCTCCACGAAGTTCATGACACGATTTCCGAAACCGTTTCTGACCATTTGTTCATTAGTGTAAGCCTGCATTAATCTCGCTGCAATTCTCAGTTTCTTGACCGCTAGGTTAAGGTCATTCCCTCCTTCTTTGGCAATTTGGGTCTTTGGAGAGTCAAATTTCATTGGAGAATCCTTAGCAATGATCAGACATAGATGGATTGGCTTGTTTTGAGTAAGTGGTGTGTAGAAGCAGGTAATTGTCTGGGCGACGTTTGTGTCTGTGATGAAGCTCAGTCTATTCTCGCCGGGAGATAGCAGAATTGCAGCCTTGAAATACTGTGCATTAACGGGAAAAGTCAGTGCAGGTAGCTGTGGGTGTTGAACCTGCACGTTCTTTGCCCCAGAGGCCTTCTCGAGACACTTTCCATGGATAGTAAGACAGGGAGAGACCACTGTCTCATCGTTCTTGAGGTTGAAAAACTCAAATGAAGATCCCATTTGATTTAGTTGAGCTTTGTGACGATGGATTTATTGAATAGAATATACGCTGAAGTTAAGTGAGCCCTCAGGAAAGTATATTCTAACCACATATCCTTGCCCTTCCCTTATTAATGCCGGTCTGGGTCCCATTATTGTTACGTTTCCTCGAGACTGCGCCACACAGTATAAACCCGCGGGTTCGAGGCCCGCGCTGTGGGAAAAAGCGCATTGTTGTCTATTGATCTCTGGGTGGTTGATTCCTAACAGATGAAGAGGTAGAAGGCTCGGGAGGGTTTTCCATTGGCGATGGGTTGCTGTTGGTGAGCTCTCGGAGGTGAGATACACTACGGTTTTCTGGAGTGCTTTGCAAATTCACACTCCCATAGGTCATTCTGGTGATACTTTGAGAACACTGACTCGAGGATAGGGGAAATTTTCTCTGATATTAAACGAGGAAGGAGTTTCATCCACAACAAAAGTTTAGCTGATTGCGTTGTTTGATCGCTGAAATACTTTGTGTTATTGTACTTTTATTAAAAGCTTCCTGATTACACATAATACACTTCGAAAGTCATAACCTTCATTTGAGATTTTATTGTAGATATTTCGTCACATCCATAGGCATTTGATATTTTCCGTTTTGCATTCGTTTCTAAATAGAAGGAAATATACATCCCTCGCTGCCAATAACCATCCATAACCTACACAGCACGATAACACTTTATCAATTCAATAATGTCACAAAGCCCCTCAAAACGCTATACAAGCACACCTAAGAAAAGTGTCTCAGCGGCAAATCTGTTGGGGAGAGACAATACGGTATTCACCCCACCAGCTTTAAACCTCCCAAAAATTGCATCTAGTGCCTCACTCTCAACTTCGCCATATACAAGGAACCAATTGTATATGTCCCAAAGGCAGCAACACCTACACGACCAGATAAATATCGCAACACAATCACTGGATGACTTACAAATACACAATGTACCAATGCTGGATACAGACACGATGTTTTCTAACCTGACGCCCATGTCATCAAATGTATCATTATCAACCCTAGAGGAGGTGTCTCCCATGCAGCCACAAGTGTATATCAATAGTGGCAGTGAGCAGGGTTCTCAACCATATGTGAATAGTTTTGCAAGTCTGTCGAATATCAATCTCTCATCAAAGCGAATGGATCTTCTCAGTCAAATGACGCCAGAAATCTCAGACCTGTATCAAGCACCTCCAAAGATCGAACTGCCATACGGAGATACCCCTTTTAACTACGATTCTACAGTTCCAATCTCAGAGTATGTTAGAAGTACCATAGCGGCTGTGCCTTCCAAGGCAAATATGTTGAAGAAGAGTAATATCCCGCTGGCATTAGTGGTGAAACCATACACAAGCTTATATGATGTTAAAGCCCCCGTTCCAATGTGCACAGGCGATTTCATTATTAAATGCAGGAGGTGTGGCGCATACCTAAATCCATATGTGAAATTCACTCCACATTCCAATCAATGGCGCTGCAATTTCTGCAAATTAGCAAATAACTTGCCTATAATGTACAGCAGGGATGATATCAACAAGTCATCTGACACAGTGGTGAATAATGACTTATACAGGGATCGCATCGAGGTAAAGAATTCTGTTGTGGAGTACGCATTACATGATCCAATTGATAGATCTGCAATCAATTCTCTAAATTACACATTCATCATCGATGTATCATACAATTCTATTAAGAATGGAATGCTGCAAAAGACAGTTGGCACCATCAGAGAAACATTGGACAGAATACCCAGTTACGATAACGGTTCAACATTATCATTAATCTGCGTAAACGATGCGTTGCATTTCTTTAGCATTATTGCAGATGAAATCTCTGAGGAGAAGAAAATGACATCCTGTTTTACCATGTACGATATTCATGATCTCGATGAAGCATGGCTTCCAGTCCCTCCACACCGTCTACGTATTCCAATCGTGAGTCATATTAAGAACATCAAACATGTCTTGGAGACCATTCCTTCCTTATTTAAGAATGGGTCTGGCTGCTTCTTCGCCCTGGGACCTGCGCTCGAGGCTTCGTTTAAAATTCTCGAGAAAACAGGCGGTAAAATTGTCGTAACGGGCGCCACATTACCCAACATAGGTATAGGTAAACTTAAAGATAGAGAAGCCAGGAAAACTGGCGTGAATGACATGAGGAGTGAATTTGGCTTGTCGTCAAATGCCTTGCAGTGCCAGGATGAATTCTATCACGAGTTTCCACTGAAGTGTCTGGAACATGGTATTTCCATCGATTTATTCTTTTCTGCCACTGACAATTATCTTGATATTGCTACAATTTCAAATCTTCCAAGGGCAACATCCGGGAGAATGCATTATTATAGAGGAATAAAAGCGCAAGACAATCAATTTGATGATGTGAAGTACTCTATTGAATTGTATAGTACTCTGACAATGGATGTTTCCCTGGACACTGTAATGAAAGTACAAACTTCATCAAATATAACTGTTTCTTCGGTGTATGGTCATATTTTTGAAAAATCACCGGGGCTCTTTTATTCGCCTGTGATGCCTAGGGTCCAAACATATGTTTTCGACTTGGAGATGAATGGCGACAGTGCAAATGATACAGCCTGTTTCCAGATCTCCGTTATATCTACTCTCACTTCTGGGGAACGAAGATTACGAGTTATAACATTGGCATTACCCATCATATCCTCCATGACGGAATTGTACAATAAGGCGGACCAAGTCGCCATTGCAATGTATTATGCTCGCAAAGCGGCTGATGATATGAGGTTGGAAACATCTGAATCAGTCCGGTCCACCATGAAGGCGGAATTGTCAAAGCTACTTCAATCATATACAAAGGAGGTGATTGGTCCAAGATTAAGAAATGAGGCGAAAAATACATTTCAGATCAGCACCTCTCTGAAATTGTTACCATTGATGGTTCTCGCACTACTCAAAAGTACGGGATTTCGCGATGCTCAAATGTCAGATGATATTCGGATGGGGTTCATCAGTATCATAGAGACGTGCTCCATCCCGGACTTTGTTAAGATGATTTACCCTACGATATATCCACTCCATGAGATGAGAGTAGTTGCCCAGCAACCGAAGGCAATGAATGATAGTGTTCTCAATTGCCAGGAGGGAGGCATATACCTAATTGACAATACTGTTGATCTCGTTCTATGGGTGGATAGTCACATCGACAAAGAAATGTTGGCGGATTTATTTGGCACGGAAAACATCGAGGATATTGTTCAAGGTCTAAATGAGATTCCAGAGTTCCCAGATTCCTCATTCAACTACAACGTTCGTAATTTCTTGGAGAGATTACGTGAAAAGACCCAAGAAAGTAATGTGAAATACCAATCATTATACATCTTTATTGGACATAGGACACCTGAGAACAGCGTTGTACCATACGGTTCTGATTCTGCGAAATTACAGGGGGTTGCAAGTGGTATCATCGACAGCATGGTGGAAGACCCCAATTATCAGTGCGGTTCCTACCAGCAGTATATCGAGGAGTTGTATTCTAAAATCATTGGAAAATAAAATGGACAAATACTTTGGTATATTTATATATAATTTTAATGCATAATGACACAAACTTACGAACTTGTCTGAAGCTCTCTACAAAATCACTGAATGAGCACAATGGATCTCTTTAGACCCGCGTTGATCTTTTTAGTGTTGAAAGTAATATCCCTCTTGGTGAGGTACCTTTCAAATTCAATCAGACTACCACCGACACCAAAGTATATGTCCTTGGCGGCAACAATGGAATTCACCTTGGCGAATGCAGAGTTCTGTTGCAGATCTATGACTGTCTCTGAGATGACTGGCAGGTGCTCCGGTTGGTAGATGGTTTCGGAGGTCAGCACCAGCATGTTCTTTTCTGCGTGGCCTGGCACAGACTTGAGAATTTCATGCAGCATATTTGAAAACTTCCTGCCCCAACTTCCCGATATGACGTCAATTGTGATATTTCTGCTGGATAGGTCGTTGAAGAATGCCTCTAGCAGTGGTTTTGAAAGCATCAACTCCTCGCCAAATCTGATGTTCAGACCCTCTGGCTGCAAAGCCGCCAACTGTTCTCTAGTCAAAGTCGCATTGGCCCACGCGAGGACCATGTTTGGAACCGTAGCCAAGCGTAACGCACTGGTGTTGTAGTCAGCAAGCACCAGCTTTAGCCCCGAAGTCCTCCCCTGTCTGAGGTACTCGGATAGAATGTACTCCGAGGGCAGCGCGGTGCCGCAACCCAGCTCGACGACGCAATTGATGCTGTCGAAGGACAAGTCCGCTTCCTGCTGGAAACTCTGAGCGAGGAGACGTACGAGGTCGATGGAGCACTCCCACGACTTCAGACCACCCTCGTATATATTCTTGCGGAGATCCTCGTTCATCAGGATGTCAAGTTCGTTGTCACCAGTCTCGGCGACTTCGTTATCCTCGGACATGAGCTGGTGCTTCATGTCGAAGAGGTCTCTCCTGTACAGCTGGAGGGCAGTAGACTCGTCATCTAGATGGGGTATATCTACCTGCTCAAAGGAGATTCTGACACCGGTGAGAGTGTTTAGCACTGACTGCAATGACTCGTGTGTTGGTTGGACGACGTCTGGTGCGAGCAACGTCTCTGAATCCAGCGGGTTGGCTGCAGGTGTGTCTTCCTGGTGTGTCTGGGAAGCGGCAGCGTTTGTGGTGTCGTGCTCCTCCCTGTCGAGGTCGTCTGGGCTGAAACCAAAAGAGAAACTCATGGTGTGGTTGTCTTGGTGGGGTCTGTGATGTGTTTGTTGTGCTGGTTATATGTCTGGCTGTGCTCTTGAGCTCATCGGCAAATTTTCACTCTGCGGCGCTGCACAGAAAACGCGGAGGCACAGGACAGTCTGAAGTAATAGACGCCTGCACTTGTCATGAATTATCTTCAATTGTTATGCATCATGTACATTTTGGTAGTACGCTCAATTGTGTGTGTTTGTGTAGCGTACTATTTGATAATCACTAAATTTTGAACCATTACATCGAAGCATAATGTGTATACGAAAGCCCGGGGCAGGTAGCATAATATACCGTGGCTATCTATGACAATGCCGCGCAGTACTGTACTCATAACATACATTACAATATCTGCAGTGTACCATACCCAGCATTCACTGCAATATCGAAGGTGTAATACACTCCCATATGCATTATATCCTTGTGCCGTACATTGTACTCTGCGACGATTCATTACAATATCGATCGCTTACTGCAACTTAAGGATCTCGCGCACCGCTGAAGTATTACTTGAGTTGATTGTATATAGATAAATAGTTAAGGAAGGGCCTGAGGACCCCGCGCACCGCTCATGCGGGCGCACAGGGGCATTCACCTCGCTGTAGCGCTAGCGCAGCAGCACCTGCCGCTGGGAAGTGTGAATAAAAAAAGGGGGGTGGGAGTTAGTGTGGTAAAATGAAACCTGGCCATTGCAGACCGCTCAGTGGTTTAGTCTAAAGGAATATGGAGAGGGGGTGGGGGAAACGTTCATCCACCCGTAGTGAAGAGCGCAGAGCAGTTCACTTGGACTGGACCTGGGAGTAGCCACCCCATGGGTTGGCGTTCTTGCTCTTGAGGTACTCGTCGGACTTGAGCTGCCACTCCTTGTTCATGGACTTGACGTCCTCGCCACCGTACTGTCTGATCCAGGCGAAGGCGCCGCAGGCAATACCGAGACCGAGAATGACGCCCTTGAAGATGTAGGCGCCCTCGCCCTTGGCGAGCACGGGTCTGCGGGGACCCCAGGCACCGTAGGAGATGTACCAGGCGGCCTTCTGCTCGTCAGCAGACAGCTCCTTCCAAGGAAGGGTCTGTCTCTCTGTGAGCTTGGCGACTAGGGACTCCTGCTCGGCGGCAGACATGTGCTCCCAGCGCTGGTCAAGGTCGGCGATCGAGGCCTTCGATATGGCCTGGACGGAGGCAAATCTGCGGGCAGCGACATTGCATACCCTGGCGGAGGAAAAGGTGGTGCGTAGCATTATTGTGATGTGATGTGTGTGTGTTGTGTTATATGTGTCTGTAGAGGAAGAACGTGCACGTATGATTATCCCCTGTTTAAATAGGCGCGAAAACAAACCAGTTGCGAGTTGCGCACAAGGCCACAGGCAGAAAACAAACGGCCTCTGCCATTCGCTGCCCTCCCGTGCACATATATACGGCCGCCTGTGTGTGCGCGGGCGCGGGCGCGAGAGCCCGGGGCTGCAGGGCCTCCAGGCAGCGCGGTGCTCGCGCAGTGTACTGTGGGCAGCATCCCGCGCGCACAATACTGCGCTCGGCAATTGCGGACTTGTCAGGGGCAACGGCAGCCAATCAGCGGCCGCCATTCGCCGCGGTGTCTCCGGGGCCCGCGCAAAACGCACAAGGAAGCGCAAAAAGGAAGCGCATACGCAAATTGCGAAGCGCAAAAAGCGAAGCGCAAAGTGCGCAGGAGACCTCGGCCGAACTACCAGAGCGGAGCGCGGAGGGTGTCCCGGGCGGGCCGCGCGCCGTTGCGCAGCCAGCTGGCAACGGCGTGGCGGTGCTGCAGCTTGAAGGGGAGTGTGAGGGCGTGGGCCGGCGCCGGGGCAGTGGTGTGCGCGTGGGCGGTTGTGTGTGTGGTTGCACTTGCGCTCGCGCCCTGCACACTGTCCACCGCGGCTATTCTCTGCATCGGGATGTCGGGGGCGTACCCCGCACTCACCGCGCTCCAGGGCAGCCAACGCATGGGCAGCCGCGCAAACTTTGCGTACTCTGCGCGCTCGAACGCGAGGCGGGCGGGGGCGTCGCACTGCGCAAACTGCTGCTGCAGCGCGGTGTCGCACCCGAACAGGAACGCAAACTTGGCGAGGTTCCACAGCTGTTCCTGCGCGCGCAGAGAGACAGCAGGCACATCTGCACTTGCACTCTCCACTGGCGCGGCGCTGTCCCCCGCCCACATGAGCAGTTGGAGGTTGAGCACGTAGCGCTCGGCGCTTTCTGGGAGCTGCGTGTAGAACAGCGGCAGGCCATGGGTGGAGGGCTCCCCGCCCATCCCTGCGGTCAGAATGCGCAGACCGAGCGGGTACTGCGCACGTATGGCTTTGCGCCGCTGTGTCTCCTCCTGCAGACGCTGCTGAGCGGCGAGCTGGGCGGCTGCGTCGCGCTGGCGCTGGCGCTCCTCCTCGCGCTTGCGCTGGTCCTCCTGCATCTTGTGCAGGAGCTCCTGCTCCTTGCGCTTCTTGTTGTGGATCTTGCGCTGGCGGTACTCCTCCTCTGCCTTGAGCCGGAGCGCGCGTTCCTCGGGTGTTTCTGTTGGGGCGGCGGGCGCGGTGGCGTTAGCCGCCGAGCGTTTTTCCCCGTCGGCAAGCGCCGCTGCCTCCTCGCTCTCCCCGCGCTTCACCTGGGGTGTGTTGTTCTCCTCGGGCAATTGTTTCTCCACCGTGTCGTGTTTCTCCACTGTTTCCACTGTGTCGTTGTCCTGCGTTGTTTCCACTGCCTCGTTGTCCCCCTCACTCTCACTCTCGTCGTTCTCGACCACAAGCGGGGTGCCCTGCCGGCTGCGCTTGTGGCTGTGCACACGGGGCAGCTCTTCCGCAGAACTGTCTGAGCTCACAGACTCTGCCCGTTGGCGCTTGGCAGAGTGGGAAGATGTCTCTGGCCCGCTTCCCATCGCATCCCGCAGCAACGCCACCTCCTCTGGGTCCTCTCTTCCCAGCACGGCATCGCGCGCGTACTGCAGTGCATTGCGCCCCTCATCGTCCACCGCATGCACGGACGCACCGGCTCCCAACAGCAGTCTCACCGTGGGGAGGTGTCCCCGCCCCACTGCGGCCATGAGCGGCGTTACTCCACCGCGCGCCGCACTGTTGACAGACGCGCCGAAGGCGAGGAACAGGTTCGCGAGCTCCGCGTGGCCCAGGCGCGCCGCCTCGAAGAATGCGCGGAAGTCCGCACGCCCGCCGTTCTCCAGGTACTGTCCCACGTACGCGAGGTCGCCCGCCTTAGCGGCGCGGTGCAGTTTCGCAGCACCCGCCGCTGTGGTGATGTCGTTCCAGTAGAACGGGATCGCCGGCGGCGTGTCGCGGCGCGCGGGGGAGGAGGAGCGCGAGCGCGAGCGGGAGTGCGCGGGGCTGCTATTTTTGTTTTTGTGGCTGTCCCCTAATTCCTGGGAGGTCTCCCCTGTATCCTTAGCCGCCGCGCGCAGTACACTGCGGATCTCTCCCACGAGTTCCCTCTCGGAATCGTCCAAATCCGAATCATCACTCTCGATCGCCTCGTAGGCTGTCATGCCCTTGGCGTTGGTGATGGTGGGGTCCGCGCCGTGCGCCAGCAGGTACGACACCACGTCGAGGTGCCCGTTGGCCGAAGCGTCGATCAGCGGCGTGTCCCCGAACATCTCGTACGAGCGCACGTTGGGGTCCGCGCCGTGCTCAACGAGCACTCTTACGACTTCGAGGTGGCCGTTGAGCGCCGCCTCGTGCAGCGGCGTGTTGCCCGCGTTGTCCTGGTCGTTCACGTCGATCTCGCCCGCTGCGAGGAGCGCCCGCACCGTGTCCAGCTTGCCCTTGTCGCACGCGATCTGCAGCCGCGTGCGCCCGCCGGCGTCCCTGTACACGCTGCGGCGGGATTTTGCCTTGCCCTTGGTACCGTTTTTGCGGGCGCTCTTGCTCGGCGGCTCGCGCCGTGGGCTGCGCGCGGGTTTACCCCGCACGGGGGACGAGGGAAGGGGCGCGTGCGCACTTTGGTGGCGCTGTGGCGAGGAGTTCCCGTGCAGGAAGCTGGACGAAATGTCCAGCTGGCGCGCGTCGTCCTCTATCGCAGACAGGTCCGAGTCCGAGTCGTTCGCCACCAGCAGGTCCGCCTGCAGGTTTTGTGTTGTTTGTCTGTCCCCGCGGCGCAGACGCACGCCCCGCACCTTGAGCGGGCTGCCCTCCTCCGTCTCCTCGTCGCTGCCGATCTCCTTGTACTGGAGCTTTGTGTCCTCCGCATGGAGGCCCTTGTACTGCGGTTTGGACTCCTGCAGGTCGCTCATGTGGCTGCGGTTGGAGTGCGAGCGGAGGCTTTGTGCCGCGCCCTCGCTGTCGTCGTCCAGGAGGCTCCGCGGCTGCGGCTCCTGCAGCATCGACTTGAGCGTGTCCCGGGAGAACGGGTCGTGCGAGCGTGTGTGTTGCAGTTCGTCGGTTGCTGCCACAGGGTTTGCGCGGCGGTCCTCCTCGTCTGCGTACTCGTACTCTTCTTCGTCGTCTTCGTCGGGGATGAGGTGGTCCGTGTTGCGCTTTTCGACTCGGTGGATCTCGTGGCTGATGGATTCGGAGCGGATCAGCGGCGAGGTGGGAGTGGCAGACTCTTCTTTGACGTCTGAGGGTGTGGCTGCTTTTTCTTTTGCAGTGCGTTCTTGCTCCAGCGTTTCCTTTGCATGGCGCTCTTGCTCTAGTTTCTCCTTTTCAAGTTGTTCTTGGTGCAGTTTCTCCTTCTCAATTTGTTCCTGTTCTAGCTTCACCTTGGCAAGGCGTTCTTCTTCCAGTTTTTCCTTTGCAAGGCGATCTTGCTCTATCTTCTCCTGTGCTATACGCTCCTGCTCTAATTTCTCCCTTTCAATGCGCTCCTGCTCTAATTTCTCCCTTTCAATGCGCTCCTGCTCTTGTTTCTCCTTTGCAATACGCTCCTGTTCGATCTTGTCCAATCTCTCCTTTTCCTGTCTCTCCTTCTCCAGTCGTTCCTGTTCGATCTTTTCCAATCTCTCCTTCTCCAGTCGTTCCTGTTCGATCTTTTCCAATCTCTCCTTCTCCAGTCTCTCCCTCTCCAATCGCTCCTGTTCAAGCCTTTCTTTCTCCTGCCTCTCCTTCTCCTGCTTCTCCCTCGCTACACGCTCCTTCTCTGCCTGCGCAATCTTGATCAGCTCCTCTTTTCGCGAGCTCACGTTCGACAGGTAGCTGCTCAGCGAGCGCTTCTTGATCGGCTGTTTGTCGTCGCTCTTAGTCATTGTGTTGACCGTGTGTGTTGTGCCAGAAGTGAATTGAGCTGCAAGCTTATGAATTGCTCTACGCGTAGCTATATGCACAGTATGCGTCGATGTATGGTTGTATAATTGCCACTTCAACTATCTTGGCAACCGCCCCACGTTTGTACCTCGCCTGCCTGTGCTCTTCATTGTGGCAGAGCTTCGAATGTCGCGAACAGCCGGATGTCAAGGCCGTGTTCTGCACCCGTACACCGCATAGAATGGTGAGTTGTAGTAAAGGGCATTCAATACACAAGGCATGTGCAATTGAATGTGTGCTCCAATCACAACAGGTGTATATATGTAGTTGTAAAATATAGCTTTGCTTTAGTCATTCTTTTCAACATTTATTCCCCCTCGAATGCTCATCGCCGGGCATCGATTCGTATCTGAAAAAGAGGTCGTGACAACCTTGAAAAGTTTTAAGTGCAGATCTGGACAGTATCTGTCAAATTCGTACTGATCTCCTCCAGAGCATAACAAGTGATCATACCCCTCCCCCTCGCAATGGCGCCTCCCTTCTTCTCCGACATCTCCCAGAACATCAACGGTCTCCTCAACAGAGACTTCTACCACAACACCAGAAGCGCCTTCTCCCTCAGATCCACTACCGAGAGTGGCGTCAACTTCTCCCTGAATGCCAGACAGAACATCAAGGACACCCCCCTAAAGACCAACGTCGAGACCAGGTTCTCCGACAAGGCCACCGGCCTCACTTTCACTCAGGGCTGGTCGAACGAGAACAAGCTCAACACCAAGATCGAGCTGAAGGACCTCGCCCCGGGCCTCAAGACAGAGGTCATCTCCAACTTCATTCCTCACGGCAGCAAGGCCGCCAAGGTCAACGTCAGCTTCGTCCAACCATTCTTCGCCACGAGATACGTGTTCGACCTGCTCGAGAACCCATCCTTCGTTGGCAGTCTAACTCTGTCCCACGAGGGTGCGGTCGGTGGCGCTGAGTTCGGCTACGACATTAGCTCCGGCACTGTGTCCCGCTATGCAGTTGCCCTGGGTTACTCTGCCAAGGACTACTCCCTCGGTGTGTTCATCAACGACTCCAAGCTGACCTCTGTTTCCTTCTTCCAGAAGGTTGGGAGAGACCTGCAGGTCGGTGCCAAGGCTACCCTAAATCCAAAGATCTCCTCCAATGTTAACATGGAGCTCGCCACTCGCTACTTGCCAGACAGCACCTCGCAGATCAAGGCCAAGATCAACGACACTGGAAAGCTGACAGTCTCTTACAAGCAGGATCTTAGAAAGGGTGTCACTCTGGGCATTGGTGCATCCATGGACGCCTTGAAACTGAATGAGCCAGTTCAGAAGATCGGTTGGTCGCTGAACTTCGCCGCTTGAATGTTTTGCATCATTGAAGCATAATAGAGTCGCAATCATCTTGCCAATCGCAAGTCAATACAAGAAAAAACATAGAAAAGTCATTAGCTATTTGTCATGATATAGAGGGCAATAGGAGCTTCCTGAAGCCGTTCGCTATTCGTTCCACTGATATATAACGTAATATTAATACACCTTTTGTAATTGTATATCCCAATTTAAATCACTTGACACGAATGTGTCTTGTTCGAAGGCGCCCCTTCACATTTTTTTTCAAGAGGCGCTCCACTGCGCTTAGAGATGTTGTGTAATGGGATCAAAAGAGTAGATGGGGGTTATGACTGCTTCTGTTTTAGAGAGAAAGTAAAGAACACCAAAGAAGAGGTGTACTGTCTACACATATCATACAATTGACACATTGCTATTGTCCTGTGTTGTGAACAATCCGATCAAGGTGGTTTATTTCTCTTAATTAGCTCCATCGCAGTCTGGGAGAATTACACGCCGCAATCACTTCAAGGTAATTGAAACTATTCGTGCATAGCCCTTAAAGTCAAGCCATTGTGAAGATCTATCCCACTGTTTAAAATGGCATCGTTAAAAGAGGAAATTCCAACCAATACCTCTGAAGATGTCGGTTTCAAGAGTTTAGGACAAAAGAATATCCTGCCGTCATCTAACGAGAAGTTACCATTTGCCTCCTTGAATTTGTTTGCGATTTCAAATGAATCCTCAAGATATATTGCTTCATCGGCTGACAAATTAATTGTGGGTGACCTGCAAGTTTTAAGAGATTTCGTCCAAAAGGAAGAAGATAGTACTAGAGAAGAGTTGGAGACCGTTTTCGAGGAGACAATGTCAGATGTCATCTTTGTTGCTTTCGATAGCAACCAGCAACCACTGTTCATCACTAAGGATGGAACATTGACTATTCTAGACAAGAATAATTTCACCGTCGTTGGTGAGCCCATCGTTCTTGGAAAGTCTCTCAAGATGGTTCGACTAGTCGGAGATTGTCTATGGATACTAGACGATACTGGTCATCTTTACACACTTAACCTAAGCGATAAGAAGCTCTCGGATCCTGTATCTGAAAATGTTAATGCATTTGATGTGAACAACGGCACTATTTACCTGTTCCTCAACACAGCCTCTGACAATATCCAGCTACAGAATATAAGTGATAAAAGCACTGTCGCTACATTCACTACCCCAGAAGATATCCAAACAGAGCTAGATGAACAATCACTCATAGCAATTTCGTTAACTGTCTTATCGAGCGATGAGCTTTTGATTGTCTACGGTAACAAGATATCTCCAGAGGAGGAAACAGCCATGTACGATCAGAAAATGTACCTAGCCAAGCTTGGCCAAACACGTCAGTCGCTGGAGTTCCACGAGACGTATGATATAGCACCTGCATATGGAACTGTTGTTAGATATCCATTTTTCTACAACATTTCTCTCAATGGTCTGGTGGATGACATGCCCATCATTAATATTATTGGCTCCTCGAGTGCCAGTGAGTTGAGTGTCTATGACACCAAGGAAGTGGTTCAACCTGATCAAGACAGTAGCAGAGCTGTCCTCCCTATTAGTCAGGAAACCGATAATGACACCACACCAACTGGTATATCTCTTGATATTTCATCTTCTGGAACGATATCTGATGTTTGTCTAGGAGTCGATTCCATCGAGAAATTGCCATTGATTTACATCCTGAACAATGAGGGTAACATCCAAATTGTTGGTTTCTATCATTCCAGTGCCATCAAGGAAAATAAATTTAATGTGGATAGCATAGTCGTAGCACAGAAGGCCACCCCTTCTGATACTCCTGATTCTAAGATCACTCAAAATGAAGCAAAGACGGAATCGAATGAAACAGATAAGAATGATGCAGAAATTAAAGATGCAGTTGATAAGCCCGCATTTAGTTTCAACAGTTCCGTCCCATTTGGTAACAAAGATACTGCAGCAATTGAAAATCCATTCACCTCTAAGAATGATGCTGACATCTCATCACCATTCTCAAATTTGAATTTTGGCAGTAAGACGGAGGGAGCATCCTCAAGCACTACATCTGACACTACAGGTGCCACTAAGGGATTTACTTTCGGGCAACCAAGTAATAAGAATACATCTTTCGGTTCTACACCCTTCGGTCAATCTTCTTCCGGCGTCGCTGCTTTCACTTTTGGTGATAATGCCCCAGCAGAGCAGTCTGGAAAAACAGCTGAATCAGAAAAGACATCGGATTCAACTTCCTCTAAAATCAACAGTCCGTTTGCAAATTTAACCGGAAATGATGCCAATACAAAGGTACCCTCATTTGGCTCTTCCTCCGGTCAAACTGGATTTGTATTTGGTTCCACTCAGAACGAGTCAAAGGATTCAAATGGAGCCACACCTGCTTTCGGAAAACCAGCTTTTGGTTCTTCAAGTAGTACTGCTGCTCCAGCTTTTGGTACCTTGAGTAATACTGCTGCTCCAGCTTTCGGCAGCCCAGCATTTGGTTCAGCGGTAACTTCAGAAAACACTACGTTCGGAAAGCCAGCTTTTGGATCAACAGATGCTACAAATAAGCCGGCCTTTGGTAGTCCATCATTCAGTTCCACGAATGCATCAGATAAGCCAGCGTTTAGCAAACCAACTTTTGGGAGTGCTGCTTTTGGTTCTACATCTACATCAGAGACCTCAGGTTTCGGAAAACCAGCTTTCGGCTCTGCAACTACATCGTCTGCACCAGCTTTCGGCTCTACAACTACAACGTCTGCACCAGCTTTCGGGACACCAGCTTTCGGATCTGCATCTACGTCCGAGAAATCTGCATTCGGAAAAACTGCATTCGATTTATCGAACAAGGATAGTACCCCATCTTTTGGTGAAAGCAATAAGACAGCTGCTCCATCTTTTGGCACGCCATCTTTTACTTCAACTGAATCATCTAAACCCACATTTGGTGCTCCCTCATTTGGATCGTCCTCATTTGGTTCTGCTGCCACTACTGCTGCTACATTTGGTTCACTGAAAACAGATAATCAAAATACTACAAACAGCGACAGTAATAACAAATTTAGCTTTGGAAACCTGAAATTGTCTGATTCTCCCTTCACTATTGGAGGCAAAAATGATTCTCCATTTGCATCGATTAGTCAAGGAACGTCGCCCTTTGCTAACATTGCCAAGGGTCCATCTCCGTTTGGTAAACTAAATGATAGTAAGCCTTCAAGCACTGAAACCGAAAAAGCGGACAACCTAGAGTCAATGCCCAAGGATATCAAAGACAAAGAGGATACAGTGACCTCAGAAAATGACGAAGGTGACGTAACATCACCTCAGCAGGAATCATCTGAGAAAACTGCTTCTAATGGAGGGACGATTGAGACATTGATGGATCGGATAAAGCAATCTGCGAATATCCAGCCCGATAAGATATCCGTGTCACACCTTACGACTGCTCCAGAAGGCAACTCTGGCAAGAGCGAATCACCCTTTTCTTCCTTTACTGACACTATAAAGAAGCCCTCGAGCACACTGGGTTCATTCTCAATAAATGACAACCCGGCGTTCTCCTTTTCAAGTACAAAGAATGCAGATGTGGCTCCTGAAATTCCAACTGATGATGAAGAAGAGATTGCGCTAGAGCAGGAAGATGAAGAAGCTCTGGGAAATCTAACAATCCATGACAAGGAAAGCGACGTCAGTTCCGCTTCGGTAGCCCACGTTGGCGAGGACCAATTGAAGGATGTCGAGAAAACTCCTGAGTCGGACCTCGAAGTTATAGAAAAGACAAAATCAATGGAAGATCTAGAAAGTAACACTAATGATTCCGAAGAGGCTGAGTCTGAAATTAGCAACGACGTTAATGAAGACAAGGATATCGAGTCTGATAACGATACAGCAAATGATTCTTCTAAGGTGGAATTAGAGAATAATGGTTGTGGAATAGATATCGAAGACAAAGCGGAAGAAGTTCCCCTCCAATCCGATAATGACGAATTGGAGAAGGATGAATTGAATAGTGATGAAGAGTCAATCCCAGAAGAGGAACAAGACGAAGATGAACAAGACGAAGATGAACAAGACGAAGATGAACATGATGATCAAGATAAGGACATTGAATCATTTGAGGATTTAACTGGTGTTCTTGATGAGAAGGGCGAACTGGATGTCCCTGAAGAGACTTCTACAGATGCTGAGACTACGACGCAAGAAGAAAACTCAGTCAGTGTGTCCTCTGGAGTACAGACAGATGCCCCTGACTATGTTGAGCAAAGTACGCAACCTATAACCTCAGTTGATATTGAAGTTCAAACAGAGGCTGTTGATTTATGTGACTTCCAAGTTCAGGCATTTGAAGGCAGCGAATCCTACCTTGCCGAAGAGTACAAACCAAAACCACTTCCAAAATATTACACTAATGCGAAGATTGATTCAATCCCATCCATGGCAACAACACCTATTATGAGATCAATGGAGAAAACGTACCACATGATTGAGGCCGAACTATCAGTCCTAAATGACAATATTAAGAACCTGGATGGCTTCTTCAAGGACCAATGTACTGTTGAATTGAACGAACGCACTGTAGAGTCTCTTCCAAATATTTACACCTGGAGGTTATCTGAAGCTACTAGACTTCAAGATATTGTTGAAGATTTGACTCCTGAATATGAAAAGAATGGCCACGATCTGGATAGTCTTTCTGAAGACCTCTCGGACTTCACAATGAAGGTGCTAAAGTCGCACTCTGAGATGGATGAATTGAAGGAATTTATTTACCAGGTTGAATACCTGATCAATACGTCGCTGGACAATAAACATCGCAATTTGAGTCTTCACCAATCTAAGATGCAAGGTAAACTTCGCCAGAAGATGAGTAAAATTAACGATGAATTGCAGTGCATCAATAAGTCGTTGGATGTTTTGAAGATGTATGCGTCTGAGAACAATGCAGTTGAAAGAGCAGTTTTGGTTGAGAGACTGGTTGAGTCGAAGGCCAAGCATGAAGAATTGCTTGAACATTTACAGAGACTACATCAGCAATCTGAAGAGTTGCAAAAACTGAAGACCAGTGATCCTGAGGGAGACAGCTATGACATTGCCCGTGAAGAGATCACATCTATGGAGATTGTTGATCTAGGTATGCAGCTCAATACCAAAAGGGAAATTGGAGCCCTCTTTAAACAACTTAACCAGTAATTGAAAAAGTAATGCGATTTCAAATACATATTTACATGTAAAATATACACCTGCATCATTATAATTTAATGAAATAATTTAAAAAGGGAAAGCTTTACTCGACAAATAAATATTGCATTTGTAGTACTCTATATAATCCCTCTTCATTTCTTCATCAGCGCAGCCAAAGTTTTCTCAAACTCAGCAATAAGCTTGTTGTTTTCCTCCTCAGTACCAACAGTAACTCTCAGGCATCCAGTGCAACCGAGCTCGGTACCTCTGAATCTCACAACAACTCCGGAAACAGTGGCGAGCTTGTAGTACAGCTCCTTCGCCATTGTGTTGTCGCCACCATTGATCCTGACCATAATGAAGTTTGCGTCCAGACCACCGACGTACTGGTCCTGGACACCATCGAGCGCAGTTAGCGCCTTCATCAGCCGCACTTGCTCCTTGTTCATCTTGGCAGCGGTCTCTTCCATCCGCTTCAAGTTGTCGTTCTGGACCGCAGTCAGTGCGTAGTCCGAGGTCATGCTGGAGATGTTGTAAGGGGCCTTCATGGCGTTCAGTATACGAGCAAGGTCAGCAGAGGCGTAGGTCATGCCGAGTCTGATACCAGCGAGACCGAATGACTTGGACAGGGTCTGCAACGTGACGAGGTTTGGGTACTTTGTGACCAGCTGGGCGGTGGAGCCGCCGCAGAAGTCAATGTACGCCTCGTCGACAACGACGAGACCGCTGTCCCACCCTTCCAGGATAGAGATAATACGCTCAGCCTCGATTCTGACACCGGTTGGGTTACCTGGGGAAGTAATGAAGCACAGCTTGATGAGAGGGTCCGCGTTTAGCATGGCCAGGGCGCGTTCGGTGTCTACTTGGAAGCTGTTGTCATCCACGATCAATGGACACTGAACAACCTCTACATCATTGATGTTGGCACAGACGGAGTACATGGAGTATGTTGGTGGCATCACAAGGATCTTCTCGGTGGCAGGAACACATGTAGCTCTGATGATGGCGTCGATGCTCTCGTCGGAGCCGACACCAAGACACATATTGTCAGCCGTGAGGTCCTTAACGCCTTCGACGCTCTTGAAATCGGAGGTTCTGTTACGGTAGGCAGCCATTGCGCTCTTGAACTGCAGCTGGTGTGGGTCAGGGTATCTGTGCAATTGAGAGTCTATGTCCAGCTCCGCTGGGACTGGGCCGTGTGCGTTCTCGTTGGCGTCGAGAAGGATACCCTCGGTGAAGTCATCTCTGGCGCAGCGGTATGGCTCGAGACTGTATATCTTTGGTCTGACGATCTTCTGTAGGTCGAACATGTGTAATCTGTGTGAAATGGGGGGTAGTTGTTTGTGTTATGCGAGTATCGCTTATCGTCTTCTATCAGTACGGTAAAGGGATGCTCCGAGACAGATCTTATATAAGCAAGCTGTGTAAAGGGGCGACTATATAACACACAATGCAGTTCCACGATCGATGAGCAATATATACGTACACAGGGGGCGCACCTACACTGCACAATGCCGCCATCGCTACGGATTAGTCATTGCAGGGAGATCACGCAGCACCCGTTGTCTATGCTGCCGGTGCCATGTGACTGTGACTCCTGCCGGATGATATCTGCACATTAATTAATATATGCGCGCGGTGACTTCTCCGTGCGATAGACGACCGTGCAGCGATGACACATCGGGGTGTTGATATAGTTGATGTATATCACTTCCGTATCCTGTAAAAACAGGATATCATTGCAGAAGTGATAACAAGTGAGAAAGTGTCTTGCTGACGTAGCTGTCCTTGGTGGGAAAGATCGTTTATTCCTGGCAGTCACGTGCCTACATATACACCCACGCACCAATATCCACCACCCACACACCAATATCCACCACCCACGCACCACAGGGCCTAGACCCTCTGCGCGGGCCGATCCGATTTCAGATCGCGGCCTACGTCATGCGGAGATGTCCTGGACGTGTCCCCGGCGTGTCCTCGGCGTGTCCAGGACATGTCCCAGCCATGTCTCTATGCACTGCATGCGCCATCTCTGGGTGCAACGGGCGTGAATGCGGTGAAACTTCGGGATTGCCTGCAGATCGCGCCTTTGTTCCGCGGGTCGCGGGCACCGGGCCATCCCTCTTGCCCCGGTTTATTAATAGCCGCGGGGCGTGACCGTGAGAGGGGCTGTACATGTCCTTGATCTGGACAACTGGGACATACTTGGACATGTCGTGGAGGTGGTGGTGTATTTTGGATCATTGCAGACGAGCACGTGGAGATTATACGAAGTGGATATTTATAGATTGTGTGGGGTATGAACAGCTGGGATATTTGTGGTATATAATTTGGAGTGGGTAGTTTTGGTATCTCTAGAGGGTGTAGTATTCTTGGAAGTAGCATTTTTATAGAACAATAATCCAACAATAATGATTGTGACGCTGGTAGAGAGGGCAATGCCCCAGATCAAGAGTACTACTAGTTCCAGTTCGAGCAGTAGTACTAGTACAAGTACAAGTACAAGTATCAGTGCAAGCTCGATTTCAAGTTCTAGTACAAGTGGGAGTACAACTTTTTCGAGTGTGGAGAGCACCACAACCAGCAGCTCCTCCTCATCCATATCATACGCCTCACCAACACCCCCAAGTGCTCGCGACAACCCGTTTGTGCTGCGCGAAAGCACAGCGCCACAGGGCACTGTGTACATCGCTGTAGGTTCAGTATTCCTGGCCTTTCTGCTCTTCATCGCCTTCCTCCGCATATTGCAATGGTGGCAGGACCGTCGTATGTGTGGGATCGCCGTCAATGGGTTCTCATCTGTCCCTCTTGACGAGAAGTTTCCGGATCGGGGCCGTCAGCCGCCCAGACCACGTGATATCGAAAGTCGCGGACGTCTAACGCCGCAATACAGCGACACCATGGCTTACAAGGGCACATCTTATACATACACGCACACCCGCAGTTCATCTTCCGATTCGAGCAGCGGTCACGGCGGCCACAGCAGCAGTCCCTCCGTTCAGCAACTGTTTATCTCACCAACGGTGGAGATCGGAAAATGTTCCCAGGGCAAGCTTGCCACTTCGGCAACATCGTCACCAGCATTAGCACCCTTACCGATGCCCCGTAAGCCACCCTCTGTTGCCCGCTCCTCCAGACCGCGCAATGCCATACCGTCCATGTACCTCGACTCGCTGCTTGAGCTTTCGGAATCGGATTGATCAACCTCCTGTAGCTATTACTATTGCATCTGTGTATTATTATGTGTTTTTTTATTGGAGGTCTCTTAATCAAAGTATTATGTAGATATAAACCCTTTTATGCCGCGGTGCATTGCCACCTCATCTGCCGTTCGCATTATTATTACATGATGGTGCAGATACCATCGTCGTCGTCGTCGTCATCGTTCTTGCCGTTGGCGCCAGAGACAGGGGCACCGCTTGTGAGAGCGACACGGGCCGCCTCTGTGAACGCCTCGTTCACACCCTTGTTGGACTTCGCACTGCACTCGAGGTAGCGCGGGGCGCCGATCTGCTTCGCCATGGCGAGTCCCTCTTCGTAAGTGATCAGGTTGGCGCCGTTACCGTTCTGGTTGGCCTGGCCCTGCTGCTGTCTGACGTTGTTTGGGGTGATGACGTTTCCCTCGTTGTCCTGGGTGCGCAGATCGCACTTCAGCGCAACAAGCACGAGCTTCACGCCCTCTGTGTTGCTGGCGATCTCACCAACCCACTTGTTCTTGACGTTCTCCAGCGAGTCGCGGGAGTCAATCGAGAAGCAGAGCATGATGCACTGCGTGTCCGAGTAGGACAGCGACCGCAGACGGTCGAACTCCTCCTGACCCGCGGTATCCCACAGCGAGAGGGTGATGTGGCGGTTGTCCACGAAGATATCGTGGATGTAGTTCTCGAATACGGTCGGCTCGTACACCTCGGGGAAGTACCCACGCGTGAACACGTTCAGCAGCGACGTCTTACCGCACGCACCGTCGCCCAGAATGACGATCTTCCGCTCGACGGCCTTGTTCGTCTCCTTCTCTGATCCACACAGGAAACCCATGGCCGGACAAAAGTGTGTATAGTTGCTGGTAGGGGTGTAGAGCTACTCAAACAAGCAGTATACCCTTTCCCACACCTCCATCCATCCATATACATATATATATATTTATATATAGCCCAGCCTGTTGATCTGAGGACGAGACGCGCCACCGATAGCGCGGCGAGGCGAGGCGAGAGACAAAACAAAACACGCGTCGCGTCGCTTGCGGGCGACAGACGCGCCCGAAGCGGTAATGACAATAGCGGTGAATGCGGTGGGGCTGACGCTGGGCGTAGTAAATCGATGTGCAGGAGTTTTAGGTAGCTGTGTGCGAGTGTATTAAATAGCTGTGGAATGTGTGTATTGTATGTGCGTTGTTATATAGAATGGAGACGCTGTGTTGCTGAATATTAGGTGTGTGGGTATGACGTGGCCGCCAGGAGATACCGGACAATAGTGCTCACACGATCCGTTCTGGGGTCGCTGTGCGGTCGATGGTGGTGATCTCAACGTCACTGGACACTGCTGCGTCCTTCTTGTTCTCCTCCTTGGCCTGCTTCTTGGACGCCTCGGCGGCCCTGGCGGCTGCCATCATCTCTGCCTCCTCCCGGCTCCGCTCGAAAGCGATGCGCTTGCCGTGCTTGATCAGGTAGAAGAGCATGAACGACGAGACGATGTTGGCTGCGCCCATCAGCGTGAACACGCCACCGTAGTTTATCGTATTCACCATACGACTCAGGCAGCCGATAAACAGTGCCGACAGCAGACACCTGTACAGGTTGAGGCAGCTTGTGGCTGTGGACCCCTTTGATGGGAACAGGTCCACCATGGTCGTTGTGGAAAAGGTCAAGATGCAGTTGGAGAACAACGAGGCGAAACCACTGCATACAAGCACCGCGGCGAGTGGCGCCTTCACCTGGATGCACCAGCCGTACGCGATGTACCCGCAGTTGCTGAGCATCAGTGTGTAGAATCCCGCGCGCAGTCGCACGTCAAATAGGTTCATGTTATAGTGCGGGTCCTGCGCGGCCACCTCCTTGGCAGCCTTCTCTGTGATCCCCCGTTCCGCGGCGAGAGCTCTGATCTGCTCATCGTACCACAAGGTGTGCCTCTTGGAGGCGCGGAGGTACACCCAGTTCAGGTACCTTCCCGAGCAAATGACGCTGACCATGGTGCAGAGCCCCGTGGGTAGGTAGCAGAGACCTATATCCAGCACCTTCATGTTGTACTTGCTGCTGAGCACTGTGGAGAGAGCAGTCTGGTGTGTGGACCACGTGGAGAACTGCAGACCTGCGACGAATAGGAGAATGTGCAACTTGGGGTTCTTGAGGACCGCAACGGGCGCAAACAGGTTGACCTTGACGCGGGGCTCGAGACTCTCCATCTCCGGGTGGTCGAGGTGCAGCATGTTGCGCATGGCCTTGAGGCGGAGCACGGGGGCGTAATTGAGCATAGACCGGGGCGTGACGGACCCGTTGCCCACGACCGTGCGCTTGGTCTCTGCCAGAATGACGAAGGAACACATGCCGCAGATACCGGATCCGATGACGAGGAACCAGAAGATGGATCTCCAGCCCCAGCGGTTGGCGAGCAGTGCACCGATGAGCGCACCAAGCGCACTTCCTATGACCATGAACCCCGAGACGTAGCCGACGTACCCGCCACGCTCGGCCTTTGTAGTAACGTCTCCCATGATACCACTATTGATGGCGATCACGGGGGCGATACCAGCGGCCTGCAAACACCTCAGCCCCAGGATCTGTCCGTATGTATTGGAGCGTGCCAGTCCAATGCAAGCGACGAAGTAAAGCATGACTGAGGTGAGCACCACTGGCCTCCTTCCGAGGGTGTCTGCGAGACCACCCATGATGCTGGGAGCAACACCCTGGAAGATAAAGTAGACGACAACTGTGATGTTAACTTGCTCCTCGTTGATGTGAAAGTCCTTCTCGATGATGTTAAGCACCGGGTAGTATATGGCGCCGGCGATGGCTGAGTAGAAGCCTGTGAACGCGCACTGTACCACTAGCAAAGTCTTGTACTTGTTGTTGAAGTATGAGTATGTCGTGTCGGTGTTTTCGACAATGACATGTGCACGCTCGCTCTTGTCTATCGATGCGTTGGACCCCTCGTACAAATCCGGAAGCGGTGTAGCTTCCAACTCGTCGTCGTGGGATGCTACGGACTTGTTGTTGCTGTGAGTGCGGTGGACAATACTACCCAGCTCAATATCACTGTCTTCAATACCACCATACCTTTCAACGAGACGTGTTGATGACAACTCTTCTTCAGAGTCTGTGTGAACATGAGAGAATACCTTCTTCCCAAAATCTATCATGGCGAGGTAAAATGCGCTTCAGTGAAGCGATGCAAAAGAATGTAAATGTGTTGAAACAGCGCGATAGGAATATAAGTATCTCGCTTACTGTCTACTTGCTAGAGTAGATAATGAATATGAAACAGGAGAGAGCTCGTAATTGTCAATGCAATAGTACCAGAAGCCGCGCGATGAGAGAAGAAGTCGCACCTATGACCATCTGAATCCAGGACTTGTTGTGCGTAGTGGCAGATGTACTGGTATAAGAGTGTGTATATCTCTATTGCACTACTGTTTGCAGTATTACCACTCTCAGAACAAACTCCCCACAACAACTCGTATAGATACATACGGACGTATAGTCGTGTATATATAGCGACTCCCATGCACGATTACATGAGCCGGCAATCGCCCAGGCGGCCGTTGGCCAGGGTACAGCCCTGCCCGCAGCCTGCGGGCGCGTCTGTGCAGGCTCCAGTCTCACCGAATGTGCCAAATCTGCGCAGGCGAGGCAGGCCCCGTGCCCACAGACAGGGCCGCAGGGAGTGCGTGAAAAACAGAAAATGCCTATCGCCGGCGGCCAAACGCTTATCTCCTCGGAGTTAGACGGCGTGGGGCCTGGCGTGGGGTGGGATCAAGGCTGTCCCCTTGCAAGGGTCCGATGGTTCCTGTCTCCTGCTTTTGTGGTGGAGTGGACAGGCTGTTGGTTTCCTTCAGGTGGTGACGGTGTTTTGGAGTGCAGGGGCCCTCATTGTGCAATGCTGCAGTGTGGACACGGTGGGAAATTGACACAAAATCCTTTTTGCGGTTTAGATTTGGAGTGTGTATATTTAGTTTTGCACCATTGCTTTTGTGGCATTGTACATTAGTTGTTGTATCATCAACTATACATTGTACATTATATGCACACAAATAATATTAACTGTTTATGTAACGAACAATCCTATAATAGGCAAATAACAAATTTAACCAGACTAGTGGGAATAACAAATTTAAAATTGGGCATTTGGTGCTTTTCTTTGTGACATCATGTCACATAGCAATTTATTGGTATATTCTTAACAGTGCAAGCACTGTGAAAAACACTTTGAAGATGCTATGCAACTTACACCAACCAAACATGCTCTTGCAGTCTTTATAGACGTCTCATTCTCCATGTGACTGTCAAAAACAATCAGCTTGCCTTTCTCTATAAGGTATGACAGAACCACAGAAGAGAAGATGTTGATAAAACCCTAGGGGTAAATACCCCTCCATAATTCATTGCCTTAACCATGCGGCTCGGGTAAATAATAAAGATTGCTGATATCAAGAACTGCGTCAAGTTAAGACAGTCAGCAGCAGTGGATCCCTTTGCCGGAAACAAATCAACCATTGTGGTGGTGGAAAGGTGAGGATGCAGTTCCAGAATAACTTGGTGTTGCCGGTGCATGATAGCACAATTCGCAATGGCGCCTCAGCTGGACGTACCATCTGTATGCTATGAACCCGATACTACTAACCACTAATGTCTCAACCCCAGCCTTCAAACGGGCCTCTATCAGGTTGAACATATACTTTGGATCGATCCCAGCGATGTCCGTAGCCTCAACCATTTGTGATTGTCCGCTTAGCCGCAATTTGAATAACTTGGTTCCCCCAGCCACGCCTCATGTTTCTCACTCTCCCTACTGTAGAACCAGTTCAGGTATCTTCCTGAAATGATTACAGAAGCCATTGTGCATAGGCCAGTGGGAGGTAACAAAGATCAACTTCGGGCACCTTCAGATCGTACTTGTTGCTAAGTACTGTCGAGAAAGATGTCCTGTGAGCGATGTACGTGGCGAACTGGATACCTGCAATGTACAGTAGCAGGTTTATCCTAGCGTTACGTAGAATCTCAAGCGGGGCAAAGAGGTTAAACCTAACGGGCGGTTCGAGGCTCTCCAGCTCAGGGTTACCCAGGTGTAGCATCTTGCGCACAGCTTTAAGCCTGAGCACAGGTGCCTGGTTGAAGATGGACCTGGGAGTGACGGAACCATTTCCAACAATGGTCCGCTTAGTCTCAGTGAGGATAACAAAAGAGCACAAAGGACAGATATCTGACCCAATTACCAGAAACCAGAAAATTGACCTCCATCCCCAGCGGTTAGCCAGCATGGATCCAATTATAGCACCGAATGCTGTGCCCATTACTTGGAACCCGGAGACATACCCGACGTACCACCACGCTCCGCCTTTGTGGTGATATCGCCCATGATAGCGCCATTAACACTGGTAACAGGAGATATACCAGCAGCCTGCAGACATATCAGTCCCAGGATTTCTCCGTTAGGAATTGCTGCAGGCAAGACTCACGCAGGCAATCATGTATAGCATGATGGAGCTAAGGACAATTGGTCTGCGTCCGAAAGAGTCCGCGAGGCCATCCATGATGCAGTGTGCAATTCCCTGGAACAGGAAATAGACAACAACAGTAATGTTGACCTGTTGTTCGGTGATGCTGAACTCATTTTCAATAATACTGAGGACAGGGTAGTAGATTGCACCTGCAATCGAAGAGTAGAACCCAGTAAAAGCACACTGGACCACTAGGAGAGTCTTGTAGTTGTTATTGAAGTAGGAATACATGTTTCATTATGTTTTGGGAGAAAGGAGACAGGATACTAGATGTGTTGTAACAATACAAAATACAGTGGGATATGATTGTGTATTTTGTTGATGTAGGTGTATATTTCAATAATAAATACAAAACGCATAGTGATAATAATATTTGAAACTGCCTTGCATTACTAATAAAAAAAATTTAACAAGAAAAAAACATGAATCGTCAATATCTGTTTGCATAACCTAATTTATGTACCATATGGTACCGGTTTTTGTAAAAGTTAGGTTATATTGCCCTGCTGGTGATTGTTCCACATTGTAAACAGAGTTGGACCTCACATGCTGTGAAATGAGATAGGCAGTTGCAATGTAAGATATATTTATACAAAAATTAAAATTCTTAATTGCAAGATAAATTTAAACAGTGCTTCAATTCTCCCCAGTCTTGTAAACTCATGATCGAGAGTTTCTTTTATGAAATTAAATGTTTATATATTAAAATGCTCTATAATATGAGTGGTGCATATCTTTGTCTCGACATGCAGGGAATATTGGTTAAAAATGGGATGGATTGTAATTGGCTATCATTAATCTTTCCTAGACGATATGTTCTGGGTCAGAAGCATGACCATCGGTGACTGCCTGCTCATCAAACTGTGCGCTGCTCTTGTGCTGCTTCTCCTGAGCCAGTGCATTAGCTTCTTTGAGTTTGTTGGCAGCCTCTACAAAGGCGGCTTCTTCCTTGCGTCTTTCGAACGTGATCTCCTTACCATGCCTGGTGAGGTAGAACAACAGGAACGACGAGAGAATGTTGACACCACCCATCAGGGTGAAGACACCGCCGTAGTTCATTGCCTTGGCCATGCGGCTCAGACAACCGATGAATATGGCGGACAGCGAACATCTGTACAGGTTGAGGCAGCCGGTAGCCGTAGACCCCTTCGATGGGAATAGGTCGACCATTGTGGTCGTGGAGAATGTCAGGATGCAGTTGGAGAACAGCGAGGCGAAACCACTGCACACTAGCACCGCTGGCAATGGAGCCTTGACATCAAGACACCATCCGTAGGCGATGTACCCTATACTGCTGAGTACCAACGTGACGAAGCCAGCCTTGAGACGGACCTCAATCAGGTTGAAGATATACTTTGGGTCGTTGTCAGTGATCTCCTTTGCTTCTTCCTCTGTAATCTTGCGCTCGGCGGCAATCTGCTTGATCTGGTCGTGCAGCCACGCCCTGTGCTTCTTGCTCTCCCTGCGGTAGAACCAGTTGAGGTACCGGCCGGCGGTGACGACAGTGGTCATTGTGCAGAGGCCCGTGGGCAGGTAGCAGAGACCGATGTCCAGCACCTTCATATTGTACTTGGTACTGAGCACTGTGGAAAGTGCCGTCTGGTGTGTGGTGTATGTGGCGTACTGTATCCCAGCGATGTACAGCAGGATGTTGAGCCGTGCGTTCTTGAGGACGTCCAGTGGCGCGAGGAAGTTGATCTTGACGCGTGGCTCGAGACTCTCCCTCTCGGGTCTGTCGAGGTGGAGCATATTGCGCACTGGTTTCACGCGCAGCACGGGGGCGTAGTTGACCTTTGAGGCGGGTGTCACGGAGCCGTTCCCGACGATAGTGCGCTTGGTCTCCGTGAGGATGATGAAGGAGCAGAAGAGGCAGACACCGGAGCCGATCACGAGGAACCAGAAGATGGACCTCCACCCCCAGCGGTTAGCGAGCAGCGCGCCGATCAGCGCGCCGAGCGCCGTGCCGATGACCTGGAAACCTGAGACGTAGCCGACGTAGCCGCCACGCTCCGCCTTAGTGGTGATGTCACCCATGATACCACTATTCACAGCGATCACAGGCGAGATACCCGCTGCCTGGAGACACCTTAGCCCCAGGATCTGGCTGTATGAGTTTGAGCGCGCGAGCCCGATGCACGCGACGAAGTATAGCATGATGCTGCTGAGTACCACGGGTCTGCGCCCGAGAGAGTCCGCGAGCCCGCCCATGATGCTGGGCGCGACACCCTGGAACAAAAAGTACACGACAACTGTGATGTTCACTTGCTCCTCGTTGATGTGGAACTCCTTCTCGATGACACTCAGCACTGGGTAGTAGATGGCGCCGGCGATGGAGGAGTAGAATCCGGTGAATGCACACTGGACGACTAGCAGCAGCTTGTAGTTGTGGTTGAAGTAGGAGTAGACGGACTCCTTGTTCTCTATTATGTGCTGTCCGTGTGCATCCTTGCCAAGTGGTTCCTGCGATCCCTCGTGGAAGGGAGGGAGGGAGGTAGCCCTTGGTTCCTCGGCATCGGCATCGGCATCAGCCAGGGGAAGCTTAACTTTCCCCTCTGCGTCGTGGTGTGAATGGTCGATGTTGACATCGTCCATCTCGAGGTCGCTGCCGTCGGAGGAGAAGTCTCCGCGCTCTATCTCAAAGGAGGAGCGGAGTTCCTCAGCGGGCGCGGAGCGAACCCTCGAGAGCAGTCCGCGAGTGAGGTCCAGCATAGTGAAAATGTATTACAATACACGATGCTGAGCGGTTGTGACTAAGCAAAAGCAATTGTTAGCAGATATTCAATAGTTGTGCGATCACAGTACTGTATAGCAACTATCGATGATCTTGTGTGATCATCACCAAGAGCAAGAGTAGCAAGAGTAACAACTGTTGCACCGTTACATGGAGTAAATCACAATAAAGCCACCTGCTCACGGCTACCTCGCCGCTATATATACGAAGCCACGATATATACAGGCCTGACTGACTACGGAGCCAGCCCGCTGGGCATCCGATGCGAACGGGTGCCCGTTGCACGGCACCCACTGGGACAACATACCGGGATCGGGACAGCGACCACGGCACGGAACATCAGCGAATGTGCCAAATCTGCGCGGAGGCGTGGGGGCGAGGAAGGCCAACACAACGCGTGGGGGTGACGGGCCGTCGCCCCAGAGGAACCCCGCAGCGTGCCTGCCACCGCCCCTGCTGCCAGGAGCAGGGGGCTTCCCCGAGATGTCGGGCGAAAACGGGCGGAGCACAGCGGCGCGGGTGCGGTGCACGGATGTGCGAGCGCGGCGCCGAGGGTGTCAGCGGCCCGCGGCGCCGCACGGCCCGACAATCGGACCGCGGATCGCCCGGTGCCAAGCCGCCGTGCTCCTGTAATGAATGCGTTGGGGTATTCGTCTGGGTATGTAGTGTATATGTGTATGTGTATGTGGTGTGGGGGCGTGGGTGCAAACACCCACTCACGTGGGGGGCGGGTGCTTCGGCGTGTGGATGAGGAAGTTGACGGGCCGCTGGGGCATGCCGCCGGGGCCGCGGCCCGGGGAGCGCATGTCGCTGGGCGGCATGGACACGATCGCGCTCTGCGTGCGTCTGTGCGCGCCGCGTGCGCGGCTGCCCGCACCGTTGCGGTAGGGGGATTGTGATTGTGCCACAGGGCCCGCGCCAGTACCCTGTGGGTAGTACCCCTGTGCGCCGCCCTGGGCGTAGCCCGGGGCCATGTACCCCTGGGGCGCGAGCTGCGGCGCGCCCTGGGGCGGGTAGCCCCCGCCGTACATGTCGTTCATGATGTGTGGCGGCGGCGCGAGGTTGCCGCCGTAGAGGTACGGCTGGCCGGCTGTGCCCGCGCTGTTGTACAGCCAGGGGTTGTTGGCTTGCCCCTGCCCCTGCCCCTGCCCCTGGGCAGAAGCGGACGGAGGGGGCGGCAGCTTGTATTGCTGTGCGACGCTCTGGAAGTGCTCTGCGTCGCCGACGCTGCTGCCGCGCTCGTGCAGCGTGTGCAGGTCGCCGTTGGAGAGGCGGCTGTACTGCGGCGAGTGTGCGCGGCGCTTCTTGCCCATGGGCGAGAGCAGCACGGGACTCACGCCGCTGTTGCTGCTGGAGAGCCGCTGGGATCTACTATCCACTACTGTGTCCAGCAACAGACGCACGCTCTGCGCGTCGAACTTGTCCGACGCGATGCACTTGTCCACGAGCGCCGTGAGGGATGCCAGGTTCACCTGCCGCAGCGTCTCCACCTCCTGCCGCCGCTGCAGCAGTCTTGCCTCCACCAGCTGCTGCAGTTCTGTGGGAGAGCCACTGCTGTCACTCTCTGGTGCGATGTCCAGCTCCCGCATGAGTTGTGTGCGGAGTGAGTCTGTGTGTGTGTGTGTGTTTGTGGCCGGGTTGGGGATTTTCGTGGTGTCCGCGGCGGCGGCGGTGTCCGCGGAGGCGGAGGCGAGCGCGGTGCCCGAGGCGCTGGCCGCGCTGGGCGGCGCGCTCGCGGGGTCCGAGTTCAGCAGCGACTTCACGTTCCCGCTGGGGTTTGCCGGGGGCGCGTCTGTGCTGTTCATTGTGCGGGGGTGTTGTTCCTGTGGCTGTGTTGATCCTGTATGTGTGGCTGTGGAAGTGTTATTCCTGTGTGTATGTTGATCCTGTGGATGTGTTGTTTCGGTGTATGCTAGCTGTGGGATCGATAGGTGGTGCGCTCTGTGCTGCTGTGTATGTGCCTCTTGCGCTGTATTAATGCGTTTCTCTATGGTATCTGCGCGTGCTGCGTGCTAAAAATATCTGATCCACTCCGTAGTGATATGCAATGGGAAATGAGTGTCTGCCGGTGTAGTGCAAAGCAGACAGCAATATGGTAAATAACGAACTAATAGCGAACAATCAAGTATATCTGCGCGTTGGCCTCACGGACATGTGTCGCCAGGAGTGCCAGACTTTCACGAGTTTCGTGTTTCCCGCTGCTCGCTGTCGAAGGAGTTTGTTTTTATTTGTGTGTATCTGCGCGATGTTGTGCGTGTGCGTGTCTGCGCGATGTTTTCTGGCGCCTGTCTGTATCGCGGAGAGAGGCAGGGAGGCGCGTGTGTCGCGGTGTGTCGCACGGTGATGCCGCAGGCGGAGGGGGCGGTGGCTGTGAAGGAGGAAAATTTTTCTCCCTGTGGGGGGTCCGCCTGTATTGTGCTGTGTGGAACGTAGACCCTAGGTGCGTCTGTGGGTTTGTATGCGTTTGCCCGGTCGATGTCAAACTGCGTCTAAACGAGAGTTGGCGGCTTGTGTCCACAGCGTAGGGTATGTCAAGTGGCCGTTGTGTTGTACACACGATATCAAGAAACAGATACAAAAAGAGATTGCACGCCCGCTGCGCGGCCGTGAAAACCCGTCCGCGGGAGTGATCGACGGCCCTGTCGCGCGCGCCTTGTTTATATATATATCTGCAAGTTGTGTAAATATAGATAAACACCAAGGGTATTGTTACATTGTCTCCCGTCGCTCACACTCACCCCCTTCGGACTGTTTAGCTTTTTTTTTCCTCGCTGGCTTTTGTTCCCTGTGCTATTACTTATCCTCCACACGCGCGCCCCTTGGGCATTGTTATATAGTGGTGCCCGCCGGGGTACGGACGGGAACCGCGGACACACTTGTGTGTTCGTATTTCGCAGTACCACTACACAGCAATATACCCGCATCCCTAATGCATCATCTGGGCAACTGCCAACGGCCATCGAGTCCCGCAGGAACCCGGTGCATCTGCCCGATCCGGCAACGATATTACCCAAGGGCCATAGAGGCGCAGCCCAGACAAGAAGGAAGAGCGACGGCGATTCCGCTTCCCCTTTTGCTTACTTTTTTCTTGCTCTTAGTCCTCTTCCTTTTTTTCTTGTCTGTATCATCTTCCTTTTGGGTTATCGCCCTTCTGGTACGAAAGTGTATTTCCCTGTTTGTCGCAGGTTCAGAGGACCCGGGACACCCTCGCAGTGCCTTCACGGCATGGCCGCTTTCGCAAATAGCATTACACAGTTTTACCGCAAGCTAGGAATATCCCCCGCTGTGAGAGTTACGTAGTACTGTGGTTTGTCTTCCCCCCTCCCCCAAACCATCACACGATATACGCGTGTCATGGGTGGAGACAGTAGCAAAGCCTAAACAGAACGTACTAGGGAGAAACTCCGCCCTACGCCCTCCGCCACAGTGCTAGCACGAAGGTTTGTATCCAGGCGAGATTCTCACTCCACCAGTATATTCCCGCAGGACGCCCAATGAAGGGCCATCACCCCTCTCCCAGTGAACATGACGGGGGCCCAGAGAGGCAAAGTGGCCCAACGAGATGTTCGGGCTGGCCAGGCCCTCCTCCACCCTCCCTCCGGCTCGGGTCTGCGCCACACGGCATCTCCGCACGGGCGCCTCCGTAGCCCCTCCCCTGCCCGATTAGGAAGCCTTAGTGGCTCACATTTCCTGATGTGGCCGCGATCGCTACCGCATCGGGCGCAAATTGCGGACCTCGCACGCCACAGAAACGGCGCACGTCTCAGAGAAACACCGCAGGACGCTTCCCAAAGGCATCACCTTCCCTTTCGGGACAGTGTTCGCGGCCCTCTTTCTTTTTTTAGCTGCTAGATCATGAGACGCGCAACGGTGCCTGCGGGGCTGTCTGAGGACTCTACCAGTCTAGGGGGCGCCGCCCACTTCCAAACGGCACTTCAGTGCCACAGTGTCTTGCCTCTATATATACATCCGCATACATGGCTGTATTGGGGCGGCAGTCACGTGCCTCGAGATTTAGCGGACTGTAGAATTACCGGATACGGTGCGTCGGCGGCCCTCCGGAAGAACTCCTTCCCGATCTGGACAGTGGCCGGTGCGCGTAAGCGTCGGGGAATACTGCACGCAGTGTTACGTGGCCTTCCCCCGGAGAGAAAAGGTCAGTTGGGCGCGCGATTTGAGGTGGACGACGTTTTATAAATAGATCGTGTTGGGGTATAGCGTCCTCCCCCTCACAGTTGGTTATACAGGTGTTGCCTGTTTGGATCAGTTGTGGTGTGCATGACGTTACGCTTTTGTCATTATCCTACACGAGGGGGTGGAGTGCAATGTCCATGAGCGTGAACGGATTTCTGTATAAATCGGGGACGCTCCATCGCACTTTTGTTCTGTTTTCCATGATTCTATTGTCTCTGGTTCCCCCACGTTCGTTGTTCGTATTATGTATATCCGGTAAGAAGTCGATTGCTCCTCCTCTAGGCATGCGAATAATCGCGTAACTAAGTTTTAACAGAATAGTATTCAAAAGTTGCACATGGTCAGATATAAAAATAATTATAGAAAAGAAATAAAGATGACCAGAGCGATATAAAAAAAGTATAGGTAGTAAATTGAAAAAGTAATAATAACCAAAAGTCCATGTATCCTTGTTTGTAGTGAAAATTGTTGATCGGCCTAAAGGGAGCAGCTGCGAGTGCAGACACACACCCTTTAGTAAAACGGCCGCTTTGTGTCTAAAATCTTGTTCCTTGGAGTTGAAAACACTGGTGTATTCCTTCTTCTCTTAAAATGGGGTGGTTGGTATAATTCCTGGTTTCGGTAACCCGTTCGCTCTCGCCAAACTACTGCTCGGTAGTATCTTGCGATTCGCCAAGTAGCAGTCGGCAAAAAAACAAAACGGACCAAACAATAAGCCTGTGAAAGGTATAAGCAAAAAAAGCAGATAATCTGAGATGGAAAAAAAAGAAAAGAGATGAATCCGAAAAGGAGAAAAGCAGAATTGTTGAGTTTCGGTTCCTATTCCTCATCGAGCACACTCTTTAGTTGCTCTTTGTTGATGATACGCTTAGTATAGGACGAACTTGGCCTTACCGGAAGTGACAGCAACGGTACAGCCGTCAGAACCACTGGAGTAACTACCGTTTTCGTAGTAACATTCACCGTTAACTACGGAGTTAGCATCAGCAGCGACAATCTTGACGTTGAAGTTTAGAGGAGTACGGTTGTTTGGGTTTGGAATCAAAGACAGGTAGCTGATACCGCCAGTGGAACCAGCACCGAAGTTCAGAGGAGCCCAGTTACCGATACCGGAACCCTCAGTACCCCAGACACAGCCGTCCTCAACAGAGACACCGGCGTTGTTGACGTAGTACTGAGCGGAGGTCTTCTGACCCTGCCACTGGTAGTAGGAGTCCTGGTCAACGACGGTTAGTGGCTGAGTAGCGCCAGCCTCGACGAAGGTTGGGATGTCCATGTTCTCGGTACCTGGGTAGTCGGTTCTGCAGATGGCGACACCCTGGCTTAGCTCGGAGACGACCTCGGCGGAGTTGACACCCCACTCACATAGGTACTGGGAGTCGGTGTTGGAGCGGTATAGGAAGCCGCCCTTGCAGAGTAGACCACCAACGGATCTGCCGTCGGCTGGCTGAGCAGAAGGCCACTGGGTCTTGGACATACCTGGCTGGCATGCGTAGGAGCAGTAGGAACCCTCGCCACAGGAGCCGCCGGTGGAGGTGTCGGTGTTCTCGATACCGGACCAGCCACCCTGACCTAGCCAGTCAACGGAGATGACACCCTGACCGGATGGGAAGGAGGAGCATGGGATGGTACCGTCCTCGAAGGCCTCGGATGGACCGCTGAAGGCAGCCAGGTCACCGTAGATACCGCCAGAGGAAGAACCAGTGGAGGCGGCAGCGGAGGTGGTGGTAGCGGCAGCAGCAGAAGTGGAGGAGGTGGTGGTGGCTGGAGCTAGAGTGGTGGTGGTAGCGGAGGAGGCTGGGGTAGCAGTGGCCTTGGAGACGGTCTGAGAACCGGTTAGACCAGAGATGGTGTGACCGTTAGAGTCGACGATGACGGTCTCGTAGACGTACTCGACGGCAATGGCTCTCTTGTTGTGGTGGTGAGAGGCAGAGACTGTGGTAGTGCAGTCCTCGACGTTCATGTCGGCGGCTGGGAAGGCAGCGACCATGGAGGCACCCATTAGGGCAGCGGTTAGCTTGGAAGTAGAGAATTTCATTGTTTTTTAGAATAGTTTGATGGTTTTTTCGCAATAAGTTCAGAGTTCTGTGGGGTAATAAAGTGTTTGCAAAATGTGTGAGAGGATGCAGTCTTGTTAGTATACGGATGCTAATGCAGGGTGAATATTGTTTGTTTCTTGGAATCACTAGTTGTTCTGTTGACGTAGTGGGTTTGCTCTGAGGCTGTGTGAAGGAGTGAATGTATTGTAGTTGGTAGGGTGCTGTGCGTCAGCAGTGCGGTGTTGAACGTAGGCTGTAGTGAGGAGGGTGTGTAATGTAAGACTTGTGTCGTTGAGAGTATCGCACTAACGCAGAAAAGGGGAAGGGACAGGAAAGCGAAAGCGAATGAAACAGATGGATAAGGGAAAGCCGAGTTGTATTTATTTCAAACGCCAGTAGCTCTGGCAACCCCACGCAGCAGGGACACAGCGTGAGGATAAAAATAAACACGTAAGGCAATCCCAAGAAGCAGAGCTGCCACCCCTCGCGCAATTCGTCATGTGTGAAAAGGGTAAATCAACAACCTCAAGCAGCGAAGCAGCGAAACACCAAAAGACCACGGCACGGGGAAATAACGAACGATCGCTGTACGAGAGAAGCATCAGCGGTGCACCGACGGAGTAAAAGAAATCATGCGACGGCGCATGACGAGATGCGAAAAGACCAGAGTGCAAAAAAGGAAGGCAGACGAAGAAAGCATCACACGCCCGCTCATTATTGTCCTGAACAGGGGCAGAGTCGTGGAGTCGCACGACAGGGGGGACCCCCACCCGCCCTTTGTCTTTTCGCGTGCGTGTGGACTAGGGATAGAAGGGCCACTCTCGAGCCGCCACGGGAACACAGCCTTGTCTTTTCGCGCGGTCCGGGGACAGACGCATACGCGAACGCGAAAAAAAAAGAGGGAAGCACGGCAGAGAAAAGGCGGAGGCCCATTGTTTGGATCGATCTTGTGTATGCGTGCAATTTCCTAATCGGGCCGACGCGTCGCACGGTGCATATGCGCAGCACAGGGGGACCAAAAAAATAGGGCGCGAGGCGGGGAAGAAACGCCGTAGGGGAGGAAAGACCAGCACCGCGGCGGGCGGCGGGGGGAAGTGCGCAGCAGAGAAACGGAGCACGGGGGTGCTGCGCATTGGAGAATGTCCGAGACAAACCGCCGCACGACGGTGGCGGGAGATGAGACACGGACGCCGTTCAGCGGTCAGCGCTGTACGAGGGGAGGGGATTGCCCAGCGGCGGCTACGGTGGCGTTTCAGCCGTTGGGCAGGTGGAGGTGAGGTGAAACATTGTGTTTACCCAGCACGGGAGTGCTGGTCTGTGGGAGTTGGGGTTGGGCCATTGGTTGGGCAATAGGGTCATTCGTAGGGTAACTGGTGCAATTGGGTGTTAAAGCCGTAATTTGGTATTAGTGGGACCCTTTATTGTCAAACGTGGAGAACAAACAGTAATTGAAAAAAGAACAAATGTATACATACGAGTTGTAATTGGAAAAATAGTAAGCTTGGTATAATATAGTAGGTATAACGAGCTTGGATTCAAGTATAATAAAAAATTATCTGGAAGGAAGGTAGGTTTAAAAGGAGTGTAAAGTAGTTGGATTTAAAGGAGTGTAAATAGTTGGGGAAAAGAAATAAAGACTTGTAGAAGTTTCCTCTAGTCGTTAAACGTAGTAAGGGTAAGCTTGCGTAAATATTTTCTTATGGTTGTCTTAAAGCAAGAACTAGACAAGAACGACATGCGACCCGCCCAACACACACCGTTAATATACCGCCGGGGCCTTCTTGTTTATATATCTATGCACGGGCCGCACCGCCCGCGCGGGCCCTCCCCTCCACGCCCGAGCATCGCCTGCCCGCCCGCCAGCAACGTAAACAACCGCCACAAACAACAGAAAAACACGCGTTCCCGCGCGCGCGCTCTCCCGAGGCGCTCTCCCGCGGCGCGCATGTGCGGGCCCGTCTGGGGCTGCGCATCCGTCACGCCGTTTTTGGCCATGCGAAACCGTTCCGGGACACGCGGGCCGTGCGGGCGCGTCTGAGCGGCGGGTGCGGCGCGGCAGGACCTGCCGCCTGCCGCCCTGAACACTGTGCACTCTCCCCTACGCTCCCAGGCGTCTCGAAGGAACGGCCCGTACATGCTCTCGTGCACGCGTTCAGTGGAGTGGTGCGGGCCTGTCCGTCGTTAATCGCAGCGCTGCAAGTGCGTGTGTTTGTTGGAGAACAAGGCGGCAACTGTGCTAGCGCCGGTTGGTGCCGGGTGTCACTGCCGCAATAGGAAGGGTGTCGCTGCTTACTCGCTCCTGTGTTCTTGGCCCGCGCGCGGGCGGGAGGGCGGCCCGCTTCTTTGTTTCACACGGTGTTGCGTGTGGAATCGCGCCGTGTGGGTCCGCGTGCTGGAAATCACACGGGTTGTCGCGTTGTTGTTTGCAGGAGGAGATGGTGAGGGTCCGCCCCGCGTATTGTGTACGGCTTCTGTGCGTGCGGTTGCCTGATCGCGGGGATCATACGGGACGGCCCGGTTGTGTGTTGTGCTGCTGTGCTGTTGGCATTGTTTGTTGCGCGGCGTGGTTGTTGTGTAACGCCTGTTGCCTCAACAATAGACACCGGCCGGATCGCGAGACGCCCAGGAAAAAGAATAACGGTGGGGCCACTTTGCAGTGCGATAGTAACAGACAAGTCGGGCGGTGTAGTTGCAAACAAATCGGCTGATGGATGGGTTGCGTTGTGCGGTTATTTCTCTGCGATACCTCGCGTATTGCCGAGATTCGGACCCGTACGCAACTTGCGCCCCCTCGTAGATGAATAGTTACGTAGTGTTACTTCGTTAAATAGCAAATACAGCGATACAAAGAAGCAAGGTAAAAGATCAGAACAAATTCCCACAACTAATCCTGCTTCTTTGCACTGCGCTCCTTGAGCACCTTGAACACCTTCGTCAGGTGGAACTTCTTGATCAGCGCGAACTCCAGCACGCAGAACGGCACAAACAGCGCCACGAACCCCAAAAACGTCGCCATCGTGCCCCGGTACACGTCCACAGGGTCCCGCGCGCTCAGGATGTCCCCCATCACCTTGGCGGCGTACACTTCCGCCGACATCGGCTTGTGGTTCTTCGCCATGCGCTGCCTCTCCTCGAACGCTGCCTGGCCCTCGGGGAACCGGTAGATAGAGTCCTCAGGCATGGGTCTCGTGTCCGCGATGTTGGTGTCCACGCCACCAGTCACCACATTGATCACGCGCACACCGAAGGGTTTCATCTCCAGGTGCAGACCTCTCGCGTACGAGTGGATCGCAGCCTTCGTCGCTGAGTAGATCGAGCCAAAGGGGAACGATATGATCCCCGCGCAGGAACCGGTGAACACGATCGTGCCTTGGGCGTTGATCAGGTACTGCGACAGCTCCCGGCACATGTTCACGTGGCCGAACACGTTCACCTGGAAGCACTGCTGCATCGCCGCGTCAGACACGTCCAGTGCCGCGAACGTGCAGCTCTGGCCCGCGTTGTTGTAAAGCAGGTCCAGCTTCTGCCCAGGCAGCTCAGCGGCCAGGAACTCCTTGAACGCAACGATCTCCTCCAGCTGCGACACATCCAGCTTGTATGGTCTCACAACAGCGTCGGAGAACTCTTTGACGAGCGGCGCGATAGGGTCGAGTCTTCTCGCGCACGCGTACACGATGTAGTTGTGCTCCGCTAGCTGTCTAGTCATGGCATAGCCGATACCAGACGACGCACCAGTGACGATGGCAATTTTCCGAGTAGTGATAGACATAGTAGATTGTGAATATACCTTGTTTTGATAGCTTTCTCCGCCTTCTTCTCACTTCTCCCCTATGTGTTTCCCTGCATTGTTCCCTTATATACGCCCGTCCGCCTCCGCTATTTTCCCCACGCAGGACGGTGCGTGGCGCCCGCAGAGAATCCGCGCAGGCGATTGGCCACCCCGCCTGTTATGAACTAGTTACTATTTGAATTGATTATACAGATACGTAAATATACAATTTAGTTGTGGAAATTTTATGTTGGATAGGCTGTGAATATAATAAATCATAAATAAAAGAGAGGGGTGCATTACAGTTGGCATTGTCGCTCGATTTACATCGGCAACGACAACGCTCGATTACTGGCCAAAGACGTCCTTTAGGAAGGCGTTCTCCTCGGCAGTGTGTAGGACCTTGTTACCAGCGGCAACGGCACCACTTGGGTTTCTACCGCAGTATCTGACCTTGGCGTCCTTGTAAAGCTCGGTCTCCTTCAGAGTGGTCTCCAGTCTTGGAGAGGCGTAGGCCCAGGCACCCATGTTCAATGGCTCCTCCTGGCACCAGACGATCTCCTCTAGGTTTGGATAGCTGTTCAGGGAGTCACGCAGCTGTGCGAATGGGAATGGGTGCAGCTCCTCGATCTTCAGGAAGGCAGTGGTCTTGTCACCTAGCTCTTCACGCTTCTTGTGCAGGGCGGTGTAGACCTGACCACTCATGAGGACCAGTCTCTTGGTCTCCTCCTTGGTGCCGATGGCCTTGCCGTGCTCGACATCCTCGATGATCCACTGGAAGCCACCCTCAGTGAACTCAGAAAGGTTGGATCTGGCCAGTGGGTGACGCAGCAGCTGCTTGGACCACAGCAGGGCCAGAGGCTTTCTGAACTGGCGGTGCTGCTGTCTTCTCAGGATGTGGAACAGGTTGGCTGGGGTGGTTGGGTAGACGACCTGGTAGTTACAGTCCTGGTGCTGTCTCTGTAGCTTCTCCTCGGATGGGAAGTATCTTGGGTCCTCGTTGGCCATCTGCAGGAATCTCTCCAGTCTACCAGAGGAGTGCTCTGGGCCCTGACCGTCGTAACCATGAGGTAGGGACAGGACTAGACCGGAACGCTGCTTCCATTTCTGCTCACCACCGGCGATGAACTGGTCGATGATGACCTGACCGGTGTTGGCGAAGTCACCGAACTGGGCCTCCCAGACGACTAGGTGCTCTGGAGAGGTCATGGAGTAACCGTACTCGAAACCCATGACACCGTACTCAGACAGCGAGGAGTTAGAGATGGTGAAGTCGGACTGCTTAGGGTCGAGGTGCAGCAGTGGGGTGTAGGTGTCCTCTGACTTCTGGTCGTGCAGGACGGCGTGACGCTGGGAGAAAGTACCTCTGGCGACATCCTCACCGGAGACTCTGACGTCGTTACCCTCTAGCATCAGGGTACCGTAGGCCAGGGCCTCACCGGTGGACCAGTCGATGCCCTCGCCGGTCTCGACGGACTTGCCTCTGTTGTTCAGGATTCTCTTTAGGTTTCTGTGGACCTCGAATCCCTCTGGCCAGGAAGAGATGGTCTTACCGATCTTCTTCAAGGTGGCCTCGTCGACGTTGGTGGGCTCGTGTGGTAGGATCTCGGTGGCGAGCTCCTTTGGCGACTTGAAGCCCTCCCAGGCGGCGGTCAGCCACTCTCTCTGGGTTGGGACGTAGTCCTTGGCCTTCTCGAAGGCGTCCTCGAATAGGCCCCAGACCCACTTCTTGTGCTCCTCAATGTCCTTCTTGGAGAAGGTACCCTCCTTGATGAGCTGGTCAGTGTAGGTGTCGATGACGTTCTCCTGCTTGGCAATCTTCTGGTACATCAGAGGCTGAGTGAAAGCAGGTTGGTCGGTCTCGTTGTGGCCGTGCTTTCTCCAGCCGACGACGTCGATGATGGCGTCGGTGTGGAAGGTGGCTCTCCACTCGGCAGCCAGGTGGAAGATGAAGGTGACGGCCTCGATGTCGTTGGCGTTACAGTGGAAGATAGGGGCGTCGATGGCCTTGGCGAGGTCGGATGGGTAAGGAGTTGATCTGGAGAATCTAGGGTCGGTGGTGAAACCGATCTGGTTGTTGGTGATGACGTGGATGGTACCACCGGTGGAGTACTCTGGGAGGTTTAGGAAACCCATGGTCTCGTAGACGACACCCTGTCCGGCGAAGGCGGCGTCACCGTGGAGCAGGACGCCGATGGCCTTGGACTTGTTCTCGAGGTCCTTCTTGTCGTGGAGCAGTGCTCTGGTTCTACCGAGGACGACTGGGTCCTGTGCCTCGAGGTGGGATGGGTTGGCGACCAGAGACAGGTTGACGTACTTACCGGAGGTGGTTGGTCTCTTGTAGTTCATACCGAGGTGGTACTTGACGTCACCGGAGCCCTCGACGGTGTCTGGGGTGGATGCGCCCTTGAACTCCGCGAAGATGGACTCGTTTGGCTTACGGACGACGTTGGATAGGACGTTCAGTCTACCACGGTGGGCCATACCCAAGACAACGTCCTCAACGCCGAGCTCGACGGAGCGGTCGATGAGGGTCTTGATACCTGGGACGACCGCCTCGAGGCCCTCGAGGCCGAATCTCTTGTCGTTGGGGAACTTGGTGGAGAGGAAGGCCTCGAAGGAGGTGGCCCAGATGAGTCTGTCTAGGATCTGTCTCTTCTGGTCGACGGTGTAGTTGTATGGGTTCTTGATCTCGATCCTGTCTCTGAGCCACTCGCACTTGACCTTGGATGGGATGTGGGTGTACTGGATACCGTAGGACTTGCAGTACAGCGTCTCGAGCTCGTTGATGATCTCGCCAAGGGTCATCTTGGTTCTGCCGTCCTTGGCGAATCTTGGGAGGATACCTGGGCCCAGTGTGATCTCGGTGTTGAGGTCGGACTTGTTGAACCCGTAGTACTCGATGGTGAGCTCGGGGGGCGTAGGCTTGGACTTGTCGTCGCCGAAGGAGATCTTGAGCGGGTCAATGTGCGCCTTGAGGTGGCCTCTGACCTGGTAGGCCCTGCAGAGCAGCTGCACCTTCAGGTGGAGGTTGACGTCCTGGTTGATAGCGTTGGCGGTGGCGCCGACACCGACACCGAGCGGGTTGGCCTGGGTGCCCTGTGGGGTGCCCACGAGGATGGGTGGGGCCTGGAAGGCGGAGGAAGCGGGGGCATTGCCGTTGTTCTTGAGGTTCTTGAAGTATGCGTTCCAGGAGACGTGGACGGAGGAGGGGTCGTGCTGCCAGGCCTCGTACATCTCGTCGATGTACTGGGCGTTGGCGGTGGACAAGAAGCTATCCGTGCCGGTGACGATGGATCTCTTCTGGAAGGCGTTGAGGTGAGAAGCGGCTGTCCTCTTGAGGAGGACGCTCTTCATCAGGGACCGGGAGCTGGTCCGCGAGGAAATGGCTCTTAGCATTGTGGTGGATAAGAGGCGATTTCCCTGAAATAGATGTTTCTGCAGATTATTATTATCGCTGCACTGTTAATAAAACTCGATATCACTACTGGCGGATCACACAGAAGTATATATACCAGTCGAGATGGCGGGTGGCAAAAAGAGGGGAGAGTAAGTTATATTATATTATTCTCGCTGCGGCCTGCGGAGTTGCCCCGTGGAGTCTGTGGAGCGGGCGGGCGGGCGAAAAATGGGCGGATACTATTGGATGCGGGACTCTGGGAGTGGACGCGTACAATAGGTTGTGTGTGTGTGTGTGTGTGTGTGTGTGTGTGTGGTGAGTGTAGTGGGTGTGGATGTAGAGACAGGGTCCGTATGCATGTGTGTAGCCATGCAGGTGTGTATATATACGGGTGGGAGTGGGAGTGGACGCGGGCGATACGTCCTTGCGGGTGTCTCGGCGTGTCCTTGCGGGTTCCCCCCGCGGTGAGGGAATATCCGATAGTAGCTGGTGGTGCCGTCTACCGTGTGTCTGTGTATCCGTTCCTCCTCCCTCCGACGTTGCCCTTGTTGCAGCCAACTCCAGTTATTGGTCCATGGGGGGCCCCCACACGCCATACGTGTGCACGCGCGCCCTGCGGCCCCGTCTGTGCAGGGTCCGCGGCCGCCCGCCCGCTCGGCCGAGGTCTCGCATATCGGCGCAAGTCGCGGAGCAAGTCGGCGCGTTGCCAGTGGGCGTGTCTGCGCTGTGATTGGTCGGCGGGGCTGGGGCGGGCGCTATTGTTGCGGTTAGGGTTTGTGGTTAGGGCTGCGATGTTGACACATCCTGGGATCGGGCCTATTCAGACAGGGCGGTGTTATTATTCTGCTTGTGTGGGTGTATGGACTACGTGGATTACTGGGTTCTACTGGTCAAGACTACTGGGGCTGCGGCTGCTCTGTAACATAAATGAATCTCGTTTGAAGGTGAGGGAACGTAGAATGGCTCTATATTGAGTGGAGCACTAGTAACGTTGCCTCGTGGCTACCCAACTGCTCCGCTGCTAGGCAGCGGAGACAGCCTGTAGGCCTGGTTGTGCCCTCCTTTCTTGCTCCTAGTGGGGCAAAAAAAGGCGGGCGGGGATCTAATGTACATACGGCGGGGGGTCTATATAATGAATGCTTGCGCGGTGGGGAGAAGAGAAAAGTGCAATATGTCTCTGCACTTACAGCTCCTCGACAACGTTGCCCTTGGAGGAGACGTAGATACCGTCAAGGAACTTTCTGATATCCTTGTTTCTGGCCTTACAGATCTGCTGGATGTCAGCAGCGTTCTGGGAGACCTCCTCGACAGAGTTACCGGAGAGAACGATCTCGTCCTTCTGGATGGTAGAGAACTCGATGGAGACACCCTCTCTGACTGGGACCAGTCTGACCTTCTTGTCACCGAGGTAGTTTCTGATCTCGATGAACTTCTTGCCGTCGTTCTCAACAACGTTGACGTTGATTGGGAAATGGGCGTAGACGTATCTCATCTTGTACTTGAAACCCTTGGTGACACCAGTGACCATGTTGTCGACTAGAGACTTGACGGTTCTTAGAGCAGCAACGTGCTTTCTGTCACCGTTGTGGACAGTAACCTTGATCAGGGTGTTGTCGACCTTGGTGAAGGTGACGTCAATGTGCTTCAGGTTCTTGGTTAGAGTACCTCTTGGGCCAGTGACTCTGACAACTCTGGCCTTGACAGCGACGGTAACGTCAGCTGGGATGTGGATGGACTGCTCGGTCTGGATGTACTTCATTTTTTGTGTGTGGTGGTGTGTTGTTTATATGGAAGGGAAAAGAAACGCCCAAACAGTACGTGAAACTGTGCAGAATTTCAATTGAGACGGACGGCGTTGTATTTATACCGTTTCCATTTCCTGCTGCCTCCTGTCCTCCCTGCTGCGGCGGCGTCGTCGTCGACGTGAAAAATTTTGCGTCGGTCGATTTTTTTTTTTTGCGTGGGTTGGAACGTCAATTACCGCTTTGGGAAGGTGGGAGAGGGTAACCACTAGGACACACGGCCCACCATGTTATCACTTTATTGTTACAGTTATATATGGATATGTATACATGTACGTCACCAAAATTCAGCACTCCAGGCGCGCGACTTATGCAGAGCTACCGCCGTTCTTCTTGAACCACTTCTCGGTGGCTTTTTCCAGCGTGTTGGCGTCGTTGAACACCCACGACCCTTCCTCGTTGTAGAATCTCGCGTTCTTGAACATCACAATCAGATCGGAGTGCACGTCGTCAAGACTGCTGTACCCGTTCTTCTTCGCCTTCTTCAGGATGGTGTCCAGCGCAATGGGCTCGGGGATCACCTTGTAGTAGTCAGCAAACGCCTTCTTGGAAGGAAGCTTCTCGAACACTTCAGTGCACACGTGGCCGTCATCCTTGTCGGTGACCTTCCGCAGATCATCTAGCAGCGTCTTCACAGAGTCCATGACGGAAAGCTGTGGCTTAGCATCCTCCGCAGGAGCAGCAACCGACGTCTTAGCAACGACCTTGGGCTTTCTTCCACGACGCTTCGGAGTGGCGGCCTTCTTCGTCTCCTGCTTGACAGCTTCAGTGGATGATGTATCGTTGTTCTCAGCAATATGCTTCTTTAGTGAAATCCGCACCTTTAACTTAGGTTTCTTCTTGTCTGGTCCGCCGCTTAACTCGATTGGCTCGACGGTAACACTGTTGTGTCTGGAGTTACTGTCAGCCATACCAGCTTCGTCGCCGTCCAACGGAATAACGCTCTCCTTTAGCTTCTCCACACCTCTTCTCTTGCGAGATCTTCTGCGAGATGGTGCAGAAGCATCCACTTCTTGGATAGGTGTAGACTCAGGGCCAGTCTCAGATATAGCACCCTCAGTCAGCTCTGGGGTACCTTCCTGGGAAGTCTCGCCGTCAGCTAGGTGGGCTTGCTTCTCAAGCTTGTTGCGTTGTCTCCTCTCCCGTTGCTCGCGTCTCTTCTGGATGGTCTCCTCAAGAGTACTGTCCTCGTTTTCAACGGCATCCAGGAACTGTTCTTCCGTTAGACCATCATCATAGTATACTCTCTTAGTTTGTCTAATTCTAGATAGAGCAACAGGTTCGGTCTGTAGATGCTTCTCGATATCCTCAGTGAATACGGCAGGAAGTTCATCCCTGGTGATCAATCTTGGAGGAGGGGCAGAGAGGCCCTGTGCCTTTGCTTCCTTGTCCTCCATGGTGATTCTCTCCTTATCCATCTTGTCGAATAAAGTCTTCTCATCCTCAGATCTAGAGAGGACGTCATTCAGCTCTTCGTCATCCATTTCGGCATTCTCGTCGTCGTCATTAGAGGCCTCATTCTCAATCAGTCTTCTCAGGAAAGCTTCCTGCTCCTCGGCAGTAGATTTGTTATCGAATTTACCGGCCTGAATAACCTTACCATCGATATCCAATTTTTGCATAGCTCTCTCGAGAATCACTTCTTCCACAGAGTCAGTAGTGATCAGTCTCAAAATTCTAACCTCATTCTTCTGACCAATTCTGTGAGCTCTATCTTGGGCCTGTAAATCCTGGTGAGGGTTCCAATCGGTATCAAAAATAATGACAGTATCAGCGGTCTGTAGGTTTAAACCTAGACCACCAGCCCTTGTGGATAGCAGGAAGCAGAAGTATTCGGAGTCTGGGGCATTGAACAGTTTCAGCATGTCGGTTCTCTCATCAGCCTTAGTACTACCGTCAAGTCTCATGTACTTCAAATTTCTCATTCTCAGGAAGTCCTCCATAATATCCATAACCTGTGTCATCTGGAAAAACATAAGAACTCTGTGACCAGTGGCCTTGAACTTAGGTAGCACTCTGTCTAGAAGCTCAAACTTACCAGAAACACGGTATAGAAGGTCGGAATTAGTTCTTGTTGGATTGATAACACCTTCAACTTCGTCGAAAACAAATGGATGGTTACAAATTTTCCTGAGTTGCATGATTTTGTTGTTGAGACCCTTGATACCAGTCTTGGTTGCACCTTCAGTACCAGCACCAACAAACAGTGCGTTGTGCTTCAACATCTGTTGGTACAGCGTGTATTGTAGACCAGACAGTTTACATTTAATAACAGTCTCAACCTTGTCAGGAAGATCCTTCTCGACTTCCTTCTTTAGACGACGGAGTAAGAATGGTCTTAGAACCTTGTGCAATCTTCTAATGATAAGCAAAGTTTCTTCTTCGGTCAATTCAAGTTTCTCTTGACCTCCAGTGTTAGCAAACGGCGTATTGAACCAATCGTCAAATGTACTCGACGAGTTGAAAACCTTTGGTAAGACGAAGTTCAGCAGAGCCCACAGTTCTGGTAGATTGTTCTGCAACGGAGTACCTGTTAGAATCAACCTGTTTCTTGTCTTGTAATAGTGTTGAATTGTGTAGGATAGCTTGGAGTTGGCATTCTTCATTCTGTGACCTTCATCAATGATCATATGAGCCCACTCATGCTTACACAGAAGAGATCTGTCCTTGATGATATACTCGTACGTTGTGAGAAGAACATCGAAATCACCGGTTCTCACCTGATGTTGCAGAGCACGTCTTTGATTTGGAGTACCCTTATAAACAACAGTTCTCAAGCTGGGTGCCCATTTCTCAAATTCTAGCGTCCAGTTGGTGATTGTTGAAAGAGGAACAATGACGAGGTATGGACCTGGGTTCTTTTTGATTTCGTAGAGGTATGTGATTAGAGAGATCGATTGAATAGTCTTACCTAAACCCATCTCATCGGCAAGGATACCATTCAGGTGATTGTTGTATAGCGATATCATCCATTCCAGACCCTTCAACTGATACTCCTTCAGTGTACCACCGACAAGAATTGAAGGCTGTTTCTCAACCTTCTCTTTAATAGTGTGAGCAACCTCGTAGTAGTCAATCTTTTCTCTTTCCTCATCAGAAGTTGGAGTGATTTCCTCGCCTCTTGCCAGCTTGGCCTCGTTTTGTTGCACCTTAACAGCATCGGCAAGGGAGTCCAGGAAGCTGTTCGTCTGGCTGAGCAACTGTGTAATTCTGGTGTCCTTAGTCTGATCAAGCAATTTCAAGTATGCTTCCTCATCATTAGACTTCAATGCTGCTAGACGCTGTTTGGCTGTTCTCTCGATTCTCTTCTGTTCATCCTTCTCGATCTGGTTGTGGACAGATTGTAGAATTTTGCCAAACTGGCCGCATCTGTCACGATTAGTGATGTGTGATTCATTGTGCTCTTGAACGTAATCCATGATAGCATTGATCTTTTTCATGTGAAGGTTACGTTCCTTCTTTTTCTTCTCCATCATCTGTTGTCTCTCCAGCTCTTCGGCAATTCTGGCAGTCTGTGGAACGATGACCTTTCCTCTCACTTGTACCGATCTCTGGGCGGCAAGAGTAAATGGAGAGTCACGTAAATAAGGAACATTGTGATGCACTTGGCTGGTTGTATTTACAATTAATTTTTGTCTCAAAGACTTCTGTTTAGTTAGCAGTTTTAGGCACTTGAGCTCAATCAGGGCCTTGATCTTTAGTTTGTCAATGCCAGAGGGTAAATCATCCTTGGTGACAAATTCAAGACAGTCATCCAGAGAGTATGTACCTAGGTTAGCTGGTAATCTTTCTAGCTCGGCAATTCTTTTGGCGATTTGATTGGAAATTGTTTTCTCAATGTGTGGGTGCCCCATTTGTGATGGAGGAGTGTTCTTCAATAACTCATTGACACTGAAGTTTTTAATGGTCTCCTCGAAGCTTGGTACAATGTTCAGGATATCGAATTTGGAAACAGACTCAACCTCACTTTCATCCGACGTAGTGTCTGAATTGGGTGTGTCAAACAGCTCATCTGGAATGTCGAGGTCTCTTTCCAGCATTTGTAACGCTAGTAGTTGCTTTGAGAGAGTATTCTCGTCGTATTCATCCTTTCCCGAAACATGTGATCTGAGTTTGGTTAGGTCATCATTATAAAGATCCTGGTCAGTAGATATCTGTCCAAGAAGCTTTTCAATGCATTCAATCTCCTCCTTATTGTCTTCGGAATTGTGAGAAATAATCTTGTAACGGTATATCAATTGTTCGAGTTGTTCGGTAGACGTTGGTTTTGGAATACTGATGACAGAGGATTTGGCATCGGTCTCGGTCTTAATGCTCGTATCGTCGACAGCGGTGGATGTAGTGTTTGATGCACCACTATCAATATCAGCGGATACTTCAATCATGATGCAGAGTTGTGATTATGTCGCAATGCCCTATTAGCTTCTGTTGAAGGATAGACACAGCGTATCGAAACAGTATCGAGATATTATGGACCTAGGCGGTTAACGTATGCCTTTGGAATTTCTTGAACCTTGGGAAAATGAAAGCCAAAAAAAAAGGCAATGCTGTTACGCGTTTTATTGGTTTGCAGCTTGTCGGCGAGACTGTATTCTCTGCAATGCGTGTTTCCTGACGATTAAATGTGATCGGTACACTATTCAGTTATTATGTATATCGAATGTGTCTGTTTTTTCGTGTTTAGTTATGTCACCTGCACGTTACTTGTTTTTTTACAACGTTATTTTTCCCTCTCCTTCCCAGCCTTGGTACCCAAAAAAACAAAGAGAGGTAGCAAAGTCTCGCTTCAACTCGACGGGGTGGCGAATACGTGTGTGTTGTTTTTCGCCATCTCCACGCTTGTTCAGTAATTCTGTCTCAGAAAATGCTGGAGCCAGCTCAGTGGTCAGGTTTATTTTTTGGCCTCCGCGCGAGAAGCGAGAAGCGAGAAAAATATAGAGGGTAGGGTAACCTCAAAAAGTATGGATTCACGTGATTTTAAGTTATCGTATGTGTATTAATATTTAAGCCTTAGTGATATTATCTGGGTTGAATTCCACAATAAATTACTTAGGGTGACTTCGAACACTTCTATAACTCAGTGCTTTGATAAGTAAAATTCGGATGGTTTTCAGCAGGTCTTTGTTAGATGATTTTGTTTCAGTCCCACGCCTAAAGTATAGCATACACAGTACTGTTAAAGTAACTCTTAATCAGATACGGTTATATGAATCACTTTTCTTGAATTACGTATCTTAGACTGTTTTCTAAAAGGTACAAAATTTGTTTACGTGAAGTAATCTAAACTTAACATTCTGAAAACTCTAAATTAATTGAAAAATATGAAATTCACCCAGATCAGGGTTGTCACTTTAGGATTTTTTTAAAAATAACAAGACGTAGCTAAGTCTATAAGCAATCAACCTAAGCTAAATTAAGTAAACAACCCTCAAATTTATTCAAAAATGTAAATGGAAAGGTTATTATTCTTAATTTTGCATCACAAGTGGTTTTCTTACAATTCTCAGTAAAACCACTTCTTGACAGGGTTCTAATTTTATCAGATCATACCTAGTAATACTGTGGTTTAATTATTTTACATGTTCACTGCACCAAATATTGCTCAGTTCATATTCGTGATCGTAATTTGTTTTCATCAATATAAAATTGAGCTCATAGTACACAATTAAGATCATATACTAACTGGACTAGCCATAATAATACTATCCAACCAAAGACAAATCATTTAACAACTGTGTTACCAGATTTCACCAACAAGTTGGAAGTGTCAATTTTCTCTCTATCAAAAACAGATATTTGAATGAGGCTGAAAGGTGTGAAAAAGTTTCTCCGGGATGATCTTAGCGGGGAAAGAGAGAAAAAAATAAACAGTAGGCCATCCGATTGAAACCACAGGCCCGGCCAAAAATAAAACATCCTACATAGAGGGAACCTCAAGTTTGCCACTTCTTTGAGGGGATGATACATAATTTGACTTAACAGACCGATTTGCTAGATCGACGCTCCTCATAACAATATCCTATTGGTAACTTGGTCTGCATTTACATACGATCGCCTCTTAGACAAACGACAATATAAACGTTACAAATCCCAGTGGCATCAAAGTGATCCGCCACATAATATTACTAATAAGAACTAACAAAGGCTCCTGTGGACATTAGGATAATGATGAATTCTGGGTTTACATTCCCAGCTCAACCTTCTGAGCAGGAAACTGATGATCAACCGGATACCAATGATGTTCCAAGCAGAATCCCGCTTGAGGACCATCAACCCTCCTCATTTTCATTCCCCAACAATCTTCCAGCCCCAGAAGGTCCTGCAAGGGATAACTTCATAAACATAAGTCTTACTCCACAATTAGGAATTGATAACAAGTTTAACAGCCCGAATAATTTTAGCACTGGCACGATGACCACACCCATGATTGACATCCCATCACCAATAGATATACCGTTAAGCACGTTTCCTCCAAAGAAGTCAAAACTGATGGAATCATTTCAGGAACTGAACACCTCAAGTACTAGCCCAATCGAACTACAATCTCGAGGAGGATCTGAAACTCCCACACAAGTTGCGCCTGTGGTAACACCGACGGATACAGCCAACACATCGTTAACAGAGGAATATGTTATCAACCTCCGCCAGCAGATGGCTACAGATTGGAAGAGCCCTTCCGAATATGCGTTGCATATACTTTTCACGAAATTCATACGTCATGCTGAGAATAAATTAAATGTTTGCATAGAATACCCCTTATCTACAGAACCACCCATCATTGAAATACTAGGGGAAGGGCTGGATCCCGCCTTTGATAAGATCATAGAATCGCTAGGCCACATCGCCAGGAATAAACCCAAACCTGTGATAGATGCTATGATGTTCTGGAGGAAAACTAAGTCAGAGGCTGCTAATTCTGCTGCCGAGGAAGTTCAGAAATTAATGAAAGAATACGAGGACGAGAGCGCATACCCACGAGTGATCAAGTCGAGATCTTCTTCGACGTCATCTTCTGTTCTACAAAGGCACAGGAAAGACGGCTCCGAAGGCTCCAATAGTTTCCTACCCAAGAGAAATATATCATCGAGAGCCCCAACACGGACTAAAACCACATACGAAAACCATAGACTCCAAGATATTCAAAATAACTTAGAACAGCAAAAGATCGTTGCACTTAAACTGGACCGAAAGTCATTAATCAGTATCTACATATTGTGCCGAGTGCTGATCGAAATCATTAAACAATCCCCTGAGGACGCAGATGAAGATCTTAGCGACAAGCTAGAAGAAATCGTTTACGCACAATTGAAAACCACAGACCCAGTCTCCTTATCTTCAAGTATAATCAAATCCTCAAATTGGAATTCGTTTGCAGAGCTATTAGGTTGCATGTCCGATAAGAAGTTTCTTTCTGTAAGTGATAGATTCATATCTGATCTGGAAAAGATCCCAAAAAGAATAAAGCCAGATGAAGAACCAAGTGTCCATCTTCTTATACTGGGAATGCGTTACTTAGCTCTGAAGAATTATCCTCTGGACAAATTCGAGGAAAGTGCAGACTTCATGAAGAGTTTAGCGAAATTCTTTTTAAAGACTCAAAATGAAACTGTCAGGTTGGCCTATAGTGAGGTTACAAACCAGTTACTATTACCTCTTGCGGGATCATTAAGTGCCGAAGTAAACCACCCTACATGGGTTGATGCAATGGAAACTTTACTGAAAGCTGGAAAAAGTTTATTGCTCGATAGTCGTTCGTGGGCGAATGGGTTCAAACTTACCGTGTCTATCCTTTGCGCATCTCCTCCACAAGTATTCTCAGAGCATTGGATGAATACCATACAATCAAGTAGTAACAAAATCAAAACAAAAAAGTTGGAGGACAGGATCATATTTGCTGTGGGTATTTCACGGTTAGTGTGGGTTTACCTGTACAGGTGCTCTGATACTTTGAATAATACCACAAGAACTCTCACAAGTTTACTTTACCTGTACATGAACAACAAGAAGAAGGAGAATTGGTTGACCACTGACCTTGAGCTTATCAACCCACTCTCTGATGCATTGGTTTCTATCGGGTACCTATACCCCAACTTCCTGATAGAGAATACACTAGTACCCCTTCTAAAACAATCGTTCAACGGAGTAAGCCTCGAAAATATGTCCTACGATAAGGCAATTCTTGCTATCAAGACTTATAAAAATTTCGTACTATCATGTGATAAACCAGAATTTCCCGAAACTGATAGTAGGGTATATGACACCAACTTGAATAACATCACAGTGGAAAAGGACGAAGCGACGACTGCTAACCATGAGGAAATGTGCACAGCGATATTGAAGCTTTTCCTATTGCTGGATTCCAGTGTTGGCTCAGAGGTATGGTCCCCAGAAAATCTCCATCACAAACAGTCGAGTACAGCATTTGGTACATTTTCTTTTGGATTCTCAAATGACAATGACAATGCCATTCAAAGGGATGCCTTAAATATGGACTTATTTTCTACACTTATCGAAACGATTCCATGTTGCTTAATAATGTCTAGAAACATTCCATACAAACCCGTAATCGAAGTTTTAACAAGAAATGCAGTGCATGCCGACCCATCAATATCCAACAGTTGTAAGACTGCTCTTAAAACTTTAGTTACCAAGAAAAATCCATATACGTTCATTACATGGTTTGCCAAGTATTCCTTTGACTTTGATGAGAAGACCCAGTCTAGGTACAATATGTCATATCTGACATCTCCAGAATATATTTCGCTTCTAATGCTTTATGTTGAATTACTTGGTTGTTGGTTGAAAGAATTCCAATCTTCAAAGACTAAAGAATCCAAGAAGGGGATGGGCTTGGATGGTATTCGGTTAATTCCAAACGATGAGGCAGAAGAAACAACAGAGACTGAAAAACTTGAATGGAAAAATATTGTTACGGTCATTGAAGAAGTTGAGGGAAATGGTTTATTCTTTCTCTGTTCACACGACTTCACCATTCGCAAATTAGGAATCGAAATATTAAGAATCATTTCGAAATTCGATCTTGCAATGGCTGCAAAGACCGAGAAACTTTCGGATAATAACCACTCAAGATCGTCGTCTATGCATTTTGCTGCCGATAGAGGCCATAGGTTGATCGATTTTCTACATGAAGCGAATATTCTATCATTTATCAGTCTGCAGAAAACAACATTAAGCGTGGTTGAAAAACAGAGACTTTCAAAGCTGAATGGAAAGTATAAGAAAGGACTCTTAATTAAAATAGCAGAGTCCTCATATGGTATCGACGCTGCCTTGTGGCAAAGAACTTTCCCAAAATTACTTGCTTATATTTTCAAAACATGCCCCATGACTATGGCGCTGTGTCGTTCTATTGTTTGCATTAGACTGGTTCAAGTACATGAGGTAGTTCTAAGAATTGCTAATGAACCATCGTTTAGGCCACAAAATCTTCTTCCGGAGACAATAATCAATCAATGGAAATTGTACCTCATTGCAGCATGCACCTCATTAACATCGACGAGTGACCAAATTCTTCATATCCCGAGTGCACCTCAAAAACATGGTCGTAAAAGAAGCCAACAGATATTTACGGTGCAGCATCAAAAAATAAAGTCTGCGAAGTCAATCTTCAAAATGGTTCTCCCATTACTAAACGCCTCTAATTCTATGATTAGAGAGGCAATTATTTCAGGTTTAAGCTCCATGAATGTGAATATTTACAGGACTTACATTGAGAGTGTGGAAGGATTTTTATGTGGCTGGAAGGAGCAAGGCTCAAATTTAATCAGGGTTGAAATGTTCCAGATTTTAGCAATTCTTTCGCGTTTTCTCAAGGAAGATTCTATTATGCAAGATGAATGGATTTTACGGAAGCTTTCAGAATTCTTAAAACACGTCAAACTGTTTTTACAGAATGATGGCATTCAAAAATCTTATGAGTACCAACCTTTGAGATGCTATTTCGCGGAATTACTACTCAGGTACTATTCGGCAATCAAAAAACACAACAACGTAGACAAATTATTCCCATTCCAGGCGCGTGCATCATGCTTTAATTACCTAAAGGAGTGGTGTGGCTATGGAGACAACGCATACCTTGCCAGCGAGAGATATGCCTATATGATAAGGAGGACTGAAAATGAGAGAGACAAGACAACTATAACTGCTGGTATAGAATTCCAGAGAGCAAAATTAGAGCTGGTTGTGTTGGAGGCGATGGTAATATTATGTTCTGAACCCGTTTCTGAAACACTTTACGATATATCTGATGTTCCCGTTGTGATTTCTTTTGATATCGACTCCCTCTTGATTTGGATTGAGGGTATGTTTAATGCTGAAAGTGATATTGTAAGACTTTTGGGTGTTTCCGCATTAGAGAACCTTTTGGAAAAGAACAATAAAAACCTGAAACTATTTCAAGATGTATCCCGACAGTGTATTTCTCACCATACACACCCAGCTGTTGCATCATTGTATTACACAACTCTCTGCAAAGCTGTTTTGAAGTTAGACACTCTTATTCTAGAGGAGCATGACCTGGTTTCTTTGGGTCTATGCGGGCTTGTTTCAGATAAGGAGGAGACGAGAACATATGCGGTCGATTTATTATCCGTAGTAGAGAGTAAACTCCACAACTCTTCATACACTAAGGTGTTCAAAGAGAAATTGGCCAATTCCTCAAAAATGGTGTACAAGTCAACAGCCATTGAAATCTCAAGTATATTTGCGGAGCTACTGTCACAAGAATTATGTCTTCGGGTCTTTTCTAGTCTGGTTGGGGTTCTCAATCTATTCCCATTTGAGATCAAAAGAGATCTCTTGGTTTTAATTGCCCCATGGGTGAACAAGTTTGTTCTGAAAGGATTAGATGAAATCGATACTTACATGGTGCTGAACAATTTATTCTACATTACCATTGTTCTCAATGACAATCTACCAAATGAAGTAGAACAGTTATGGATCTCCCTAGGAAAAGGAAACTCATTCCAGAATATTATCGTGTCCTTGGACTACCTAATGCAATCTTCAACTGATTACAAGAATCCACATTTTGTCCAGAAAGCCAGAGACGTTGTACTTTACCTAGCTAGCGTTCCAGGTAGCATAGGGCTAATTGATACACTCTTGAAAAACCTAGAGCCAAGATCAATGATTCCAACTACTAAAAAACAAATAATTCAACCTATCGACAAGGAGAGTCGGTTCTCCTTCATTGCCGATATATCGAGCAAACTAGATCATAATGGTAAAAAGGTAACGTTTTCTAAAGCTCAGTTAACTATAATATTTTTAGTTAACCTTTCAACAGATGTGAACGATTCTCTAAAAGAGGCATTGCCAACATTGCTTCACATTTGCATTTGCTTACTAGATCACTATGTTCCACTCGTTCAGGAGAGTGCATCTAGAATCATCTGTAATCTGATATTTGGAATCGCGCCCGATCATGAGAGAACAGAGGAGGCCGTGGACCTCCTGAGAAATAGATCTCTTCTCTGGTCCTATGATAATCTTGTTAAAGATAAAAGAGGTGCGAGGTCACCAAAGGCTATGGATCTTTTAATAAGGAACATAGTTCAAATATTCGCACCACTATTCGCAAACGTCCAGAACGACTGGCAACGGGCATCCTTGAAGTGGGCAACAACATGTCCTGTTAGACACATCGCATGTCGATCATTCCAAGTATTTAGGTCGTTACTGTCCTTTTTGGACCAAGAAATGTTACGTGACATGTTACACAGATTATCGAACACAATAGCAGATGATAACCCAGATATCCAGGGCTTCGCAATGCAAATTCTAATGACACTGAATGCTATTATGGCAGAGCTAGATCCAACAGATTTAATCAGTTTCCCACAGTTGTTTTGGTCCATCATTGCATGTATGAGCAGTATCCACGAACAAGAATTTATTGAATCATTATCATGTATTTCCAAATTTATTTCAAAGATTGACCTAGATTCTGCCGATACTGTTCAATGTCTCGTCGCTACATTCCCATCCAACTGGGAAGGTCGGTTCGATGGCTTACAGAAAATTGCCCTAATTGGTCTACGCTCCAGTAATTCATACGAGATCACGTATAGATTCCTTGACAAGATAAATCTTTTGAATGACAGTAAAATAATTGCTGACAGTGAAACAAGACTCCTATTTGGTCTCATTTCTAATCTTCCAAGATTCCTGGAGGCCATGGATTCCAAGGATTACACAGCCGTTCAAACGGCTGCCGATTCATTGATTTTTTTAGCTGGCGAGAACAACCAGCCATCTCTATCTAGATTAATAGACTCCCTTGCAAAGGACAAATTCCGCTCCAAGAAAGATTTTATGAGCCAAGTCGTAAGTTTCATGTCTCGGAACTACTTTCCAAAGTATGCTGCCCAATCGCTCGTGTTTTTACTAGGACTTTTGTTAAATGATGTGAACTGGATAAAAATCCAAACAATGGAGATCCTGAAATACGTATTCCCTTTAATTGATTTATCCAGTCCTGAATTCATTGGCGTCGGTGCAGATCTTATTTCGCCACTGTTACGGCTACTCCTAACAGAGTACGAAATGCAAGCTTTGGAGGTACTGGACCGTGTTCCCAACGTATCGGGAAGTAAGATGGATAAGGATGTTCTGAGAATAAGTATGGGAAATACAGATGTTAAGAATACCCAAAACACTACGACAACATTATTTGGATTACCAGAGGAATCAGGTTGGTCGGTGCCAATGCCAACCATGACCGCAGCTATGACAAGACATAATGTACACACAGTTTTCACATCGTGTGCTAATAGTGCGGCATTAGAACATGATCAGAATAATATGGATGACGACGTGGTTGAGTTCCATGCGGATGGCGATTATCAACTCGGAAGAATGGACACAATTGATTCATTTGCCGTACCTGAAGAGAAGGATGCAACTTTGAGCCATATGTGGACAGAACTTGATAATTTGGACAGTTTTTTTACCAAAGATACATCTGGAAGAATTTCAGGCATCCCCAAGACCACCGCTATTGGCGTTGCGCCCCACGAGAGATCCACATCTACTGATACGACTAATACAGAACAGACATTTACACTCGAGTCTGCGCCACAACTGTATGACAAGAAGGTGTCCGTTATTCTTAACAAGAGTTTGTCTAGAACCCCATCTACGATGTCTTTCAAGAAGTATCTGGCGGATTCTTTTGCAGCCAATACAAGACGTATAGACGATAGGTCAAAATAACATCATGTTCTCTGATGACAATCTAGTATAGTTGATCCATTGATCGATTTATCAGCCTGTATTACGTGTCTGTATTGCTTTCTATTAACAGAACCGCTACGTATTCAGATATATATAGCAAGCATATAAGCATATACGGTCGTCGAGGCATTTACAAATCATTATCATATTTTTATCATATTTCGTTTATCAGTAGATAGTGTTATACAAAGTCGGTATCCAGACCTGTGTATTATTAGTACATAAGTGAGAGTGTTCTGGTTTCTAGAGTCTAACATGCATTCTCAAAATTATTGTCATGACTGTATTTTCCAAATAATTGTGCATCTAATTGATCAAAAACATTCAGAACCCCAAGAGTGTTATCATTTTCATTGTTTTGAAATTTAATAGAAGTGTGCGTAGTGCCATTACTCGAGATTTGATTGGAGGTAGAAAGGTTAGGACCTTCCGCTGGGTTTGCAACGTCTCCTCCGGCAGAGTTAGATGGTAAAATGTCATTAGCACCAGTACTGAAATTAAACATCGAATTCATTGAGTCATTTGTTGTGTTCATTGGGTTGCTCTGTACAGCATCCATCGATACAGTAGGCACAGCCGACCCTTCTCTCTTCACGCTAGCACTTTCATTTTCACTTTTTGATGGGACGTTGTTCGATTGGTTACCATCTCCTTCATTGCCACTGTATTTCTGTGCTGAACTCGAATCTGATGATTCCGACGGAAAATTAGATGTGAGGTTCTGCGCAGGTTTGCCATCCCAAGGGTAGAGAAGCTGGATTGTCCGCGTATTAAGTTTCTCAAACAGTTTATTCAGTATATTATAGGTACGGTTAGCTGCCATACTAGTATCCTTCATTCTCATCAGGAGGTTTCTACCGACTTCAGCATCCTTGAGGATGTCATAGTATTCACGCGCACTCTCTTTGTCATAAGGCTCGGCCTCATGCGTATAGAAAAGAAGACCGGCAACTGAATAGAAAATAGTGTAATTCGCATACCAATAAGACCCGGCAATTAACGATTTATTCAATGTATCCTGTGCCAATGTTACGACTGCACGCGAGACATTAATACAGTTTCTTGCTCTCTGCAGGGACAATGGATCTGGTGATGAAGCTCTGTACTTGTGAGACACATAATGAATGAATGGTCTATAAAGAATAATTTGGACATGTAGAAAGGACAAATGTAGAAGCTTATTGGCCCTTTCGTATTTTTGGGATATATTTTTACCATTTGGTTTCATCTCAGGTGGGAGTTGATCTATCCAATTCTGTAGTTTCGCCTCCAAGTTCGTCACAGTTTCGTGAGAAATAATATTACTCGTCTTTTTAATTGGATACAAATCCTTGACAATGTCATTCAGAATCATAATAAGCTTTGTGTGGTGGTTTGATACGGCCACACTCGACAAAACGCCATGCTGATTTTCTGGGTGGTAACCTTCAGCAGTAATATTCTCATCAGAAAGCTCAATTGGAAGAATCTGATCGAAATCGTCAGTTGAGATGGATCTAGGTAGTCCTAACATTGCGTTAACATATACATCCAACTTGTAAATGGTGTAGAAAAGCCTCTTTCTGACCTCAATCTCAATTGGATTCAGGCCTGAATTTTCAGGGGTCAATCTGTGATAACCTTCTCTTAATACGCTCCTCATGGCCACACCTATATAGGCATAGCATGTGGATAGTCTTGCGGAGCATTGCAGAAATATGAAAAGCATCACAACAGTTTGGATAGAATTTATATCACGCGTGTTTGTTATATCAATGAGCTTTCTTGCGGCGATGAAGTACTTGTAACCCTCGTCTTGCATGAATTTGTTATCAGGATCAATACCGGTATTGCTTTCTGAATCTTGAGACTTTGAATCATCATTACCACACAGAGATTTAGAGAACAGCGCACCAACAGCCATAATTGAGTAGCACAATGGTAAAAACTGGATTTGCTTTTGTGTATAATTATTAGGTTCGGTGTCGTAAAGTTCATTTAGTTGCTCGATAAAAAGTGGTCTATGATAAAACCTTAATAGTACGCAGCAGTATTTCCACGTATTCTTCACAAACTGTAGGGCAATATTTCTTGGAGGGAGCATAATTTTTATCTCTCTACCGATACCTGGTGATAGAACAGAGGAGGATCTCTGATTATCACCATTATCTAGCATGGAATCTGCTGAGTTGGCAGAGGAGGCGTATTGATTCTTCGTCATCATCTCTGGACTTGCCAGCCATGGGGACTGGTAATTTGTTGGAGACACAGTGTCTTTGGATATCATATGATACTCCTTGACTGCATCCTCGAGATAATTTGTGGAGTTGCCCTTAAAATTCTGTACAATCTGGGCAAAAGTAGGCACATCAAGTGTGTTCAATGGTGGAAGATCTGGTATCAACAAGGATAGCAGTTGTTGGTATTTCATAAGGTTGGTATTTCACAAGGTCGGTCTGCATTCTAGCTACCTTTGGGTTGTTCATTTTTGATGTCCCATTATTCACCGGAGCTGAATTAGACGCTGTCAAGGGATACATGTTTGGGTTGTTGGTACGCACCAGCCCAGTATGATTCTCCTGAGGAGATATACTCATTTTAGTGAGATCCTGAGGACTGACAACGTTCTGGTAAGAAGTCAGGGGCATATTTCCCTCAGTGTGCTGTGCCAGAGGCACACCAACGCTATTTTCAATCCTGGGACTTTGAGTATTCTCTACTTTGAGCTTTGAATTACTCACATTAGCGGCATTTGCCTGGCTAGCGAGTTGAGTAGAGCTCGAGGAATGACTGGTTGACCGTTTGCTGGGTTGGTTATACGTACACTCGTATGCGTATACAGTGCAGTGTATGCAGGGTTGCTGGCCATCACACTTCACCTTCTTCTTACGGCACTCGTCACACGCTCTGGTGACTCTTCTCCTTTTTATCTGTTGTTCTGGCATCAGGGGCTGGTTAAATGTAGCTCCCTATAAATGTGGTATCAGAGCTGTGGAATTTTGGGATAGCCTTTAAAAAACAAAATCCAGATACAACGATGCTTAGTTGATTATCAACAAACGTATTCAAGGGGGAGTTATTTTTAATCCTATTGTATTCCTTTGTTGCTGGGAATTTGTCTACTTCACAACACCCTTTTACACTTATTTCGAGTTGATGGACAGGTATATCTCCATGAAACCTGAGGCAGTAGAAAAAATAAAATAAAAATAATAAAATTAAAGGAAGTTGGGATGGATTAGCTCCAGGCTTACTGGCTCTAAGTTTCGAGAAAGTAGGAAAGAGTTGTCTAATTTCGCTGGGTAGTGAATTGCGACTACAACTAACTAACGGAAACCGAGACGCAAACAGGAAATAAAAACAAAAACAAATCAACTGTGGCCGAGAAATCAGCACACGACAAATCAGTAATATTACCGTACAGTCTGTCACCTTGCGTCCCAAGACAAGCAATCGAAAATACACAGATTAATATATTGTTTTCACCAGTGCCGGCTCGTGAAACAATAGAGGCAGACCGAGTTCTGTTGTCCTTATTTGTTAATCCTCGCCGTACAATAACGGATACGGAAGCCAGAAAAAAAGCGGGAAAATTACATAAAAGTTACAGCCGAGAAGGAACCAGGTGGACTAGAACAGCCCGCAGGAGCCGACAAACAGGAGAGGAAAAAAGGGTATCAGTTGATGCTCGGAAGGTTCTGTGCGGGACCTTCCTTCTCCAGGACGCCATGAAGGGCCGGCAGGCTGGAGGAGATGTCCCAGGACTTGTGCATAGCGTGCAAACTGTCACCAGAGCAGGCTACACGTAGCATTACCTTTAGCGCGCTTTAGATATGCGGTTCGTTGTTTCAGCTGGTTCACTCGAGGCCGCACACTGGCTGGGAGACAGCTCGGCGTGATTGGCTTTCGGCAACACAGAAAATGCCGCACAACTTACGATTACTTACATAATTTAATACTAAGAAGCCGCAGACCCCTTCCCATCAACACTTCTGCTACAAGCCGCACCTGGGGTATGCGGAGGGGGACAATAAAATGCTGCGTTGTGGTCGAGAGTAACGTCCATGTCACATATTAGTGCAGCTGTGAGACCTGCCTGAGGGGTTATGAGTTGCCACTGTGTAGATAGAAATAAGCGCTGCGCGTTATCTACCTCCATTTCTGGGCCTGAGGGACGATACATCTATTACAAGCAATTTTGTGTCAAAGCTGCATGAATATCAATGGAGTCGTGTAATACTGTAAATAAATATCGTAGTAACATCCTTGCTTCTCTGCCCTCGAGGTATCGTATATAGAGGATATTCTATGACCGGAAGCGACGCCAAAATTCGGTATGATCCAGAATCACGTGCTCACAACTGTTTACGCGAAATGCCTGAAAAATATATCTTTTAAAAGGTAAACGCCATTTGAACACAGGTTAATAATGATCTCCACTACATATATAGGAATATTTAGGATATAACAACATAATACCATCTAATTTCTATCGCGAGACTTACCAGGGTGGGAGAGGAATTCTGTGAATAATTAGTTTTGAAAGTTTACTCCTACAGATAGCATCAGCGCCACGTTTCCCTTCACTTAGACAGTAATTATCACTGCTCACTGCATATCATTCGTTGAAGCACAAACACCCAACCTTCCCCTCCCCTCATATTCATTTTTTCACACACCACATCATCGCATTCGTTATCCATCTCTAATTTTCATCATTGCATAATTTTGTTCATGTCACAATTTTCACAAGAGCCCAGAGCTGATCATGACCCATCATATACAGCTGAACAGTATATCAATGTTGCAAACTGTATTACTCCGCTGCTAAATACATTTGGCAATGGAGTAGCGGCGTCGTACCAATACTCCAATGATAACGAACAGAGCAAGGAGGTGAAGGCGTTTGCAAAATTGTCAGGAAGAGATTGGACATATTTTATCAAGTCGCTGAGAATTTCGTTTGGTAGAAACACAGACAACATTGAAGACCTGAAAAAGCTGCATGCGAAGTCTGAAAACGCAAACGACGACAATCTTGGCACCAGCGAAGAATTTCGTCTGGATTCTGGAAGTTCCAACATTGACCTAGGCCCGGCAAAGACAGTCTCCAGAAAGCATGGCGCCATCGAGTTCAACAGGGAGACCGGAAACTGGGAGCTGATAATCAGCGGGAGAAATGGTGCCAAACTCAATTACAAAAGAATAAAGGGGAGCAGCTTAAACACACCAATACTGCTGAATTCAGGTGACATAATCGATATTGGTGGAGTACAAATGCTATTTGTTCTTCCAGATCAGATCCCTACGATAGATCAAAGGGCGCTGAAATATATGATTCCAAAGATTATAGCACATTATGGCATGAATGGGAACAATAATCCTCTATTGCAAGATATGATACGAAACGCAACTGCCTCTGAAGGACCTTCTGACCAGGAAATCTTAAACGTTGATCATGTTCAAACTGGGAAACACTTGAAAATTGAGAATCCATTCCAGGACGACAATGCAGTGCCAATTGCGGAACCATTCGAAACAGTAACTGACACAAATAGGAGGCGTAGGAACATGCAACAGGAAGAAAAGACGTTGAGAGACAATGTGGAAGGCGTACTAGTTGCAGAGGAATACCATTCGGAGGTTACAAAGGAGAAAGATATACAGGTGGATAATACTCCAACAGAAATAACCCAGGTGGAAATTGCACAATCTGAAGTAACACAGTCAGAAATTATTCCTTCGGAAGCCATGCCCATTGGCAAAACTGCCACAAAGGTTATAGCTGCTACAACTGCTACCGTAGAAGATGTTCCCGTTGAAACCACACCCACAGAAATTACAACCCTCGAGACCGAATCACTCAATACAGCCGATGTACCAGAAGTTTCTCCTGTGGGATCCACATTAGTCAAAAGTACTCCAGCTGGAGACTTGGACACTGATGTAAGCTCCAAGAGGGTCACAGACATCGGTGCTACTTCAACAGAAGTCAAATCTGCCAAATCCGATATCCCTAACAATTCAAATAACGGAGATTCAGCTGAGAAATCCGAGGAACCACCTCGTAAGAAATTTCGTATTTCATCGATCAGCAGTCGTAATCAGTACAAGGAGAGCACGTCTGTTGAACCTCAAAGTCAAAATGTAATTTCTAATTCCCAGACCACGGATAAATCGTCTCCATCTACAAGTAACGTTAAAACATCCGAAGTTACAAATAATGATCCTCGAGTAGTTGAAAGTGTGACGTCAAATACAGATATTTCCCAGGTCAAGATTCCGGAGACAAATAATATTTCAAAATCAACCACACCAATCCCTAAGATGCCCTCGAGGGAGACTACTCCTAATAACGAAAGTGACAAACAGTCCAAACTTCAAAAGAACAACTTACCTGCTCCATATGGATCTCTGATTACAGAAGGTATACTATCCACCGAGAATGGTGCAATGTCACTATCCGAGATATATACTTATCTCCTCGACAAGTATCCATATTTCAGCACAACAACCGCAAACTGGCAGAACTCCGTAAGGCATACACTTTCTGTGAATGCAGCGTTTTCAAAAATCCCACGCAAGAAAGTCAGTTCCACAGGGAAGGGAATGGTATGGTCAATTGACAAAAAGTATAGAGACGAGTTTCTAAAGAAATGGAAACTTGGGTACGCGCAGCACAACCGGAAGAACCCCGCTGTCGACTCGCAATTGGTCCTATTCCTAGCTCAAAACAAAACCCTTCCCGAGCCATATGACAACGAAATAAAGCCTAGTGAAATCAAAACCCAAGATATGTCTCAGGCGAATGGTATTTCCATGGAGATAAGACGAGAGACGCCGTACTACTCATAGTCGGCCCAGCAGCATTCAATATTAATTGTAACACAAAAACATGCAGATCAGTAAAGTTACTCATTTGCCCATCACACAAGTGTGTAATAATATACATTATTTAATTTGTACAATAACGTAATTTTTTTATTCCATTTTGTCATGGTCCATTGCACCGTTAATATCGTGGCATTTCAAGGTACACCACCTTTTATATGAGCGAGACGCGTAAGTAAGCACACATATCTAAGCAGGCAGACAACTGCAAACTCTCCACACAGATACAACCACAACACATGCAACAGTATGACGATATACCTCAACTGCTGCTGTGGAAACCCTACTCGAAGGGCCAGCTAGCGATGAGCCTCAGCGACTTTCTTCTCAAGAATAGCAAAACGGATAATGACACTACGCTATCGCCAAGGCGATTGTACTACATCAATCCAGTGAACTCCTTTCCCTTGGAAGAATTTCAGAAACTAGTTCCGCTGAATGTGCCGTCAAATAAGCACATCTATGACAACATTATGATCAATCAGGTGCTGAATATGAATGAGCTGAGTAAGACGATAGACAAGATAATAGAGACCACCAAGGACACTACAGACAGTAATGAAAACGAAAGTAACCCTAAAGCTGTGCATACTATCCCGAGTGAAGCACTGATCGTGATTAGCGGCATTGATATCATGTTCCAGAACAGCAACATGTCCGACACCACACACGCCCACAATCTGCTCAACTCCATATTGCTGCAGTTACGCCTTACTGCAAACACAAACCACGGCAGCTTCAAGACAGTTGTGCTCTCCCGAGACCAAGGTGTGCCACGTAGTGGCTCCACAACATCGCAAAAGAGGGCCAAGCATGATGGAAACACAGTTTACGACTACATCTCAAAGTACTATGCCGACTACACCCTGTGATGTGCATACATTCTTTTATGTGACTACGCACCCATACACCCGCCACCCGTACATCTACGAAAATCAATGACAAAATTATTTTTCACGATGCAAATGAAGTTCACGGCGCATTTTTTCAGAGTGGATGGGAGCCGCGGTCCCACAGTGGCCATTGTACGAGGGCCGTGAAACTTTCAGTCTAGCAACGGACACCCACACCCACACAGAGAGACAGGCTAGTAGGTGGGGATGGGGGTTGATAGGCTTAACCATATCTAGCAATTGAAGTGTTAAAGGGCTGTCGATGAGTATATAGAGAGTTTATAGTATTTTATTCATTTACAAAGAAACCGTATACCAAAACCAAGAGGAATCACTATGTCTACTTTTGAGCCAGTTGTTGTTGTTGACGGTAAGGGCCACCTTCTCGGCCGTCTTGCCTCCGTTGTTGCTAAGCAGCTCCTCAACGGCCAGAAGGTCGTTGTTGTCAGAGCCGAGTCCCTGAACGTCTCCGGTGAGTTCTTCAGAAACAAGCTGAAGTACCACGACTACCTGAGAAAGGCCACTGCCTACAACAAGACCCACGGTCCATTCCACTTCAGAGCCCCATCCAGAATCTTCTACAAGGCTGTCAGAGGCATGATCCAGCACAAGACCCCACGTGGTAAGGCTGCTCTTGAGAGATTAAAGGTCTTTGAGGGTATCCCACCTCCATACGACAAGAAGAAGAGAGTTGTCGTCCCAGCTGCCCTGAGAGTCCTAAGACTGAAGCCAGGCAGAAAGTACACCACTCTGTCCAAGCTGTCTTCCGCCGTCGGCTGGAAGTACGAGGACGTTGTTGCCAAGCTCGAGGACAAGAGAAAGGTCAGATCCGCCGAGTACTACGCCAAGAAGAGAGCTTTCAACAAGAAGGCTGCCACTGCTTCCGCCTCCGTCGCCGAGTCCGACGTTGCCAAGCAGCTAGCTGCTTTCGGTTACTAAGCGGGGAAACGAGAGGAGCGAGTGAGCGAAAAACTTCCTCTCTACTCTCACACCCACTTATTTTTTATTAACCAGAAGCATCTCCACCCCAGGACAAACACACGCCAGGGCTGATCCCAGCCCAACACCCCACACCCACACCACCCGGATATAGTACTTTTACACACTCGAACTATTAGAGTACACGCACATACGTAGCCCGTTTTGTGTATTATATAAAATGTTCATTATCATATTACGTCGCAGTATATAGAATACGCATACACATATATCTATGTGCAGGGGATGCTTATGCAATGTGCATATGTTATTCACAAATAGCCCTTCATGGCCTCGTATATACAGAAAGTAATGCAGGTAGTGGGCACCGCCTTGACCAGGTTGGTGCCGAGACCGCTGTAGAGCGCGGCCACGCCACCGCGCGCATATATATACGCGACAAGGCTGCGCATGCTCCAGCCGCCCTGCGCAAGCTGCTCGCTCTGCAGATTCGACTTCACGAGCTGCAAGGGGTACACAGACGACGTGGAGACCATCTTGCTGAGCGCGGTGTAAACGATGGTGTCGCGAGGGCCGAGCCGCTCGTCCGCGGCCGCAGAACTGCCACCGCCGAGACGCCGCCGCCGCCGCTGCTTCAACGTGTCGTAGCACATGAAGTAGACGGCGCCCTGGGAGACGCCGAGCACGGAGGGCGCGAGCCCGCGCGCGAGCCCGCGCGCGCCCTCCTGTGCGACCAGCGCGCGCGCCGTGCGCCACAGCGGCAGCCGCCGAGGCCCCTCCGCGGCCATGATGCGCGTCTTGAGCACCCAGAGCGGGTTTGTGGCGAGCGAGGTGGCGACGCCCGCTAGCCCGCCCGCCGCGAGGTACCGCAGCGGCTCCGGCCGGGCGGAGCTGTCCCCTTCCCCGTCCCCGTCCGTCCGGGCGAGCAGGTCCTTGGCGGCGCGGTAGGACGCGAAGTACATGGCCCAGGCGACGGAGTTGCCGAGCACGTTGATGGCGAGGCCGCGGTAGAGCGCGCGCCAGGGGCGGCGGCCGGCGGCGTCCGGGTCCGGGCGCAGAATGGCGCGCAGCACCTGTGTGTACTTGCCAACTTCCCCGCGGGGCTGGGTTCCCGCTGCCGTAGAGAGCAGTTGGAGTTTCAGCTTGACGAGGTCGAGCGGGTGCACGAGCACGGAGGTGACGCACCCGGCGGTGAGCCCCGAGACGACCTCCTTCTGCAGGGGTGTGAGTGTGGAATGGTTGGGCATGGGCGAGTGTGTGGTGGGGTGTGGTTTTCCCTGCGCTTTATTTTCAGCGGCGCACCCAGCATATATATACAAGAGGAGATATGCTACATCGCTACGTGGTGCACACCGGTGTCAGAGAGTTGTTATACTGTTTTCCTGTTGGGGCAGTACTTAAACTGCCGCCTCAATACGATAACGCAGTGTTATGTTCATCATGTACGGTGTGCGGTTGTACAGCAGCTGCACACACAGCCTTGTGCGTGCGGGTGCTTGCATTGAACAGTAGCATGCGCCAGCATGCTAATGTTCACAGTCTTGCTGTATTGCTGTATTGCTGTCTTGCTGTCTTCTCTATAACACTCTCTGCATGGGCTCTTATATACAACGCGCGTCCAATGGCGGATCGAATGATGCGTCCATCGCGCGGAGCGCCAGTGGGGCAGCAATTTTTGTTAGGGCTGGGCCGCCGGGTAACCCTTGTGAGGCACGCACGTGATACAGACACATCGCAGTATATCTCAGTTTTCAGTATACAAGTATTCAAGGAATTGTGTGGAGGGACTTTTCATAGTGACACACAGTACATAGTGTGGTTCTCATGCACAGGACATGAATGTCATATAAGTCCACCTTGCTATTTTATACTACACAATGCAGATTGTATCTGCACACAAGAGATCACGATTACATATATGTAAGGCATATAGTGGTGGGCATACGCACCATTCTCTTCATCGAGATGATGCTACACAACAGTGTCACCTCTACACGCGCTCACCTCTACACTACATTGCACCAGCACACATCCCCACGTGACAGCGCCACCGCTGCAAGGCGCCGCGCGGCCCACAGACAGCCCCGCAGCCGCCCCGCGCCCCCCGCGTCGGCAGGGGATGCACGCCGCTCCTGCCGCCCTGCGGCCCCGTCTGTGCCGCCCGCGGACTCCCGCCTGCACGCCGCGGTCTCCCAGCACCGAGGCCCCCCGGTGTCTGCAGGCCGCGTATCCGTCCGTCATTATCTATTCTATATACTGTTACTAATAGACCTGCCCTGACTGTATTTCGGTACTTCCACTATTTCTTGGCTATTTCCATGTAGTCATTTGCACAGTACACCAACAACACACTCACAGCACACACCATGAGTGCTATCAGCAAAACAGTGTCCAACGGGAGCGCCGTCTCCTTCACCCCCCGGAGTGCAGCCCTTGACGGCAGAGAGGGCAGAGAGGGCAGGGACAACAGGGACTCACTTATCTTCGAGCGGAGTGTAGAGGACCTCCCCGCACTCCAGGCCTCCCGCTCAGTCTCCCGTGCAATGTCCCGCGCCGCTTCCCGCAACGCTTCCCGTGTCGCCTCCCGCACCGCCTCCCGCAGCGGATCCCGCTCTGCGTCAAGGCCAGTGTCCCGGCAGCCCAGCCAGGCTACCCTGTGCGACCCGCAGTTGCTCGCAGCGGGGTTTAACGGTGCTACCGCTACTTCCACGACTTCCCAGATGATACACAACCCGCTGCCCACGAAGCGCACCGCGTCCTACTCCTTCTCCAGCCCCTCCACAGACCTCAGACGCTACAGCACCAACCCCAACCCTAACATGGGACACGCACTATCGCGGTCCAACAACATGTCACTCGACGCCAGCACCTCCACTATCCGCAGAGTGAAGACGGGCGCCACTACGTACGGCTCGCCCCCCTCGCAGCACGGCTCGCCTTCTTCGCCCTCCGACAGCTACTTCCATACGCTGGAGAACTTCGTCGCGCCAGCGCTAGACGAGAGCTGCTCCATCGTCACCGACAAGAACACCCGCCTTGACGACGTCGACATGATATACTCCAAGCGGCCATCCACGCTCGGACTCGACATGGCACTGGGAAGGACACGCTCAGCATCCGTGCTGGGACAGGGAACAAATTCTCCAATTCCCACTACAACTGCACAGCCACAGCGGAACCACCACAGGGCCAGGTCGTACTACCCGGGCAGCGAATGTGGCGGCGACGCGTCTCCGTCCCAGTCAGCAAGACTGCTCCGTTTTTACTCCTACGCGGACATGCTCAACGACGAGAACACGCACCAGCAGCAGCAGATGAACCGCCCGGAGCGTCCGGATATGCTCTCACACAACTCATACTGCAACGACGAGCGGTTTGATGCCCGCAGCGGTCTTCCACAAACACAGCCACAGCCACAGCACCCACACGCGCAAGCACACACGGACTCGCCGTCGCCAGCTCACTCCACCTCCCCCTCTTTCTTCACCAACCCGTTCATGCGCAACAGGAAGGAGAGGCAGCAGAACGAGAAGGCTACGCACAGGCGCACCCGCAGCCCCGGGACGCTCAAGTCACTCCGCTCCAAGTTCCACCTCCACTCCGACTCCAGCTCCAGCCACGACGATGACGACGAGGACTACGCTATCGACGACGAGATGGACAGCGCTGACGAGAGTGGCAGTGGCCACCCGCACAGCAGGCAGCTGCGCAAGAGCGCCTCGCCGGGACACTTCGACCAGGACGACCTGTACGCCGACCAGGCGGACGTCTCCACGCTCTCGGGTGCCAGCGCGCCCAACAGCAACAACGAGCCCGCGCAGCTCGACGACGTGCTGCAGAAGGAGCGCGTCAGCGACGTTCTACGCAGACGGGTCTCCGAGAACCAGCTGCCACAGGCGGACTACGGGCACGGGTTCCTTGACAGGGGAGAGAGGCCGCCGCGTCTCAGCGGGAGCGCCAGCCCGACGGCCGGCAAGCAGTAGAGAGTCACACCTGATATAACTGTAAGTACTTTATCCTTGCTACATAGAAATAAACGTTGCACAAATGAGACGGGGGCGTTTGAATTGGGCGCATATTTAGGATGCTGCGAGTGGTGCTGCAAGTAATGGAGATGTAGCACAGCATATGCAACATGGAACGTTTGCTTTCCTTAGTATAAAACCATATAGGCATACAGAAAAGGCGCGCAAATTACTTTTCTGTATTTTAATAGCCATATTGCACAGTGTTAAGGACATGACGGCATTATTGATACATCTACCTCGCAGTTAGGGTATATAGAACTATATAGCTACACTGCAATCCGCCAAGATTCCACGAATATAGAGCCCGAGTACAGAAGAAACTGCTTACAAACCCATCTAGTCTGTTCCGAGATCGAGCTGCCGCGACACGGTCCACTGCAAACCAAGTCCCTGAGCTCTTCCGCAAAGATAGCCGCGCTTGCTTAAATAATTGCATATACACATTCAAATATGAAATGTATAAATAAAACTATAGGGGGAGGTCCCGGACAGACCTAACATACACAAATGACTCTCCTAAACATATCCGCATACATTCCAGGCCGAAACGTAAGGGTGCTACCCACCGCCCTAAACAACCCCAGTAGTCCACAACAACGCATACATCTCAGCACAGCCACACCCCATATACCAGACCTGTGCGCACCACTATCAACTCTTCTTTTCATAATATTTATTGCAAAGCTGGGCGCGTGCCCGCTACATAGCATACTAAACAAAAATACGTAGAACGCGAGGTAATATTATGTGTTACGAAGATGACAAAATGCGATGGTTGGATGGAACTGGTGGAATATTAGTAAGCAACGGACGAAAGTCTTCTACTTCGATCCGGCCTGCAACTTTGCGTCGCGGAGCTCGTCCTTAGCGAAGTCCTCGGCGTTCTCGCCCCAGCCGCGGAGCCCCTTGAGGGCGCCCTCGGCGAGCGCGGTCTCCCTGGGCGTGGTGTCGCTGTTGAAGGAGAACCAGCCGTTCTTGGTGATCTTGCGGAGCTCGTTGAGTCTGAGCTGTGCCGCGGAGGGGTCCGCGCTGCTGTCGAGCTCGTGCTGCGCGATCTCCTCCTGGCCGAGCTGCTGGGCGGTCTCGCCCCAGCCGTAGACGCTCTGGCCGGCGATGAGGTCGGAGTTGACGGCGGGGTGCGCGGCGCGGAGCGTGATGGTGTCCGTGACGCGGTTGAAGTCGCGGTCGTGGTAGGCGTTGTACTCCGCGGAGATCTCGCTGAGTGCAGCGCGGCGCTGGCGGAGCTCGGCCTCGAGCGCGGCCTTGTCGGCGGCGGGCGCGGATTTGTCGGCGAGCAGGTCCGTGTAGCGGCGGTTCGCGGTGTCGTACTCGTTGATGGCGAGGGCCTTGGCGCGCTCGATCTCGGCGAAGGATTTGTTGAAGATGGTCTTGGAGAGCGTGTGCTCGGTGCCGTCGGGCGAGACGGACACGACGTTCGAGACGTGCAGGTACTCGCTCTCGTCAGAGGGCGAGCGGCCGAACGCGGTCATCAGCGCGCTCGTGTCGTCCTTGATTCCTTTGGTCAGGTTTTCGTACCAGCTGTTGGGCATATTGTGTTGTGTGTGTGTGTTATATAGTGTGGTGTGTGTATATGTTATATAATAATATTGTTGAATGGACTCGAGTGCCTGACAAGGTAGACACGCCCCTATATATACGCCAGAGAGGGTACCCTTATGCAATAAGCAGAGTGGCGGAGTGGCGGAGTGGCAGAGTATCAGAGTAGAGGGGACGTATATGCTCTTACACTCCCTGCACACTCCCCACTCCATCTCCGGTTATTGTTCTCATACCTGCGTGTACTACTGTGAACATGCGAGATGTATGCGGCACATCGCCTGCATATTCCCCGGGAAGCCCGAGGGATACCGAGGGGTACAGAGGGGCGCCCTGCAATACACCACTGGGGCGGGAGTACATGGTGGTGAGACTACGAGGACGAGGGGACGACACGCCCCCATTGGACACAGAAACGCCGGTTTGTGGGCGTGGGGTGTGTTCTTGGGCGTGCGTTGGGGACTCGAGACACCTCGCACTTCCCAGTGGCACAAACATGGACCACAGGGTCGCGGCCTCTGTGCGGGGTGCGCGGCCCCGTCTGTGGGCGGGAAGGGGCGGCGGCGGTTTTAGGGGACAGAGGCAGGAAAGGGGCGGGGCCGGGGTGGCGGGGGCTGAGTGCGCCCCTGCGGTGTTTGGCAGGCGTCCCGGGGCGAGATGCCGTGTTGTGGTGTCCGTGGTGTGTGTGTGTGTGCCCGTGGCACTTCTGCGGACCCTCGGGCGGCCGTATGTCTCCGGCCGGGCGGGGCGCCGAGGCTCGGCGGCCCGGCGCACCGGGGTGTGTGGGTGCAGTGGTGACGTCAGAGTGGCGCGACTCATTGTGGGTGTGTGGGTGGTGTTTTGCAGGTGTGTGGGTGTGGGATTCACCGGTGTCTGGGTGCATTTTCCGTTTTCAATTATGCATATGCGCTTAGCGGGAGCGTGTTAACCATCGCCCCGTCTGCCAGCGGGCGTCAGTGCATGCGGCTTCATCGAGAAACGTATATAGGCGAGGTGTGCGGCGATGTGGTGAAAGTGACTGCCATATATTATTGTAATTTTGATTTGGAGATCTCTAATTGCACTATAGAGTACTCTACAGCACTCTCGACATGCTGGCCCTGGAAAACGCACTCATTCCCACGCACTACGCCCTCGAGCTGACCATTGACCCCGCCGAGCAGGGATTCAGCGCCGTCGCGACTATCGCCCTAGAGGAGCGTGTAAGCGGTGCTACGTCCTTTGCACTGCACTGCAAGGATCTAACGATCACTGAGGCTACTCTCGACGACTCTCTCCAGCTCAAGGTGGCCGCGCAGAGCGACAACGAGCAGGTAGTGTTCTCCACCCCAGACGGACAGCCCATCCCGGCCGATAGCAGTCACTCTCTCAGGATTGTGTATACTGGTAAAGTCAACGATGTGCGTACTGCCCGTGACAAGACTCTGGGACTCTTCAGAGCAAACTATATGCGCGAGGATGGCGGGAACGCCGGTGCTGACAGCTACATCTACGCCACCCACTGCCAGCCCTCTTTTGCCAGGCGCTTCCTGCCTTGTGTGGACGAGCCTGCTGTCAAGGCCACTTTCCAATTGACTATTACCTCCCTCGCCAGGTTCACTGCGGTATCCGTGTCCCCCGTCGACTCAGTCGCCAAGCTCGACGACGACAAGCGCAGCACAACTACCTTCCACAAGACAGAGCTGCTCCCAGTCTCTCTCTTCGGCTTCGTTCTCGGCGATCTCGAGAGAATCTCCCTCGAGCTCCCCGGTGAGGGTGACGAGAAGCCACTGCCCATCTCAGTGTACTCCCCACTCAGAGTCGCGCAGGCTACCTACGCCATGGACATCGCACAGAAGTACATCCCCTTGCTCCAGCAGTTCTTCGGCTGCGCATTCCCCGCGCCCAAGCTCGACTTCGTCCTCCTCCCCTTCCTCAACGACATGGTCATGGAGAACTTCTCCATGATCACCGTCCAGATGGACTTCCTCCTCCTCTCCCCCCAGAGCCTCGCCAACGAGCAGGTCAGAAACCAGACACTGCAGCTCGTCGTCCACGAGATGGTCCACCAGTGGATGGGCAACTACCTCTCCTTCGACTCCTGGGAGCACCTCGCCTTCAACGAGTCCTTCGCAACGTTCCTCGCCTACGACCTCATCTCAAAGCACGAGGATGGCATCAACATCTGGGAATCCGACAACTACCTCAACAACGAGCTCGGCGGCACCATGCTCGCGGACTCGGACCTCCAGACGTCCAAGAGCATCTACGACGCCTTCCACTCCCAGCGCGAGGCTCGCACCAGACTCGGCGTCACCACTAACGAGATCTTTGATCCGGTCTCATACCAGAAGGGCATCACCATGCTGCGCTCCCTGCAGCTTTCCACGGGCGAGTCCTTCTTCCAGCAGGCTATCGCTGCGGTCTTCGCAGAGACCAAACAGTTCCATGACGTCGCCGTCAAGCCAATGGACATCTTCACCAAGATGGGAGAGGTCCTCAAGTCTCAGAACGTGGCAAACTTCGTCAGCTCCTGGACAAAGCTGCCGGGACTGCCAGTCGTGTCCGTCAGCACCACTGTCGACGAGACATCCAAGCAGCTTACCTCCACCCTGACCCAGCACAGATTCTTCGCCGCTGACAACATCGACGCAGAGTTCAAGAAGGACGAGATCGAGGACGTCCCTTACCACATTGCCTTGATGACACAGCTGCCAGGCGGGGAGGCCGACGACAAAAACACTCTCATGACCGACAGATCGTTGAAGTTGAACTACAGAGTGACCGCACTCAACAGCAGGGCCCAGGGCTACTACCGTGTTTCCTACGAGACCCAGGAGTGTTACGATGAGATCTGCAAGGAGCTAACGCTTGGCAACATCAGCGACCTCACCCTGCTCAAGATCTTCCAGGATCTCTCCTACTTTATCGGCAACAAGTTCTTTCAGCTGCCAGTGCACATCACCGGTGCGATGCAGATCCTCAACCACATCGCGTCTGCCCCTGCCGACGTCAAGCTTGGTGACTTGAAGTTATGGAAGGCGCTGGCCGAGGGCCTGTCCGTCATGCAGACTATAGTGCAGGCGGCCGTCGTCCACAACAGAAGAGCCATCATTACAAAGATCTCTAAGCTGGCTACAAAGCTGTCCCAAAAGGCGGACAACTGGTCGGTCGAAGGGATCGCCAAGGTCCAGGACGGCTATGAGCTGCAGACACTCTCCAAAATTATTGCGTTGACTAGTACGACGAAGCCAACCCAGGAGTTGTGCCAGGAGCTATTCAAGCACATCAGACAGGGTCCAAACAACTCTGTTCCAATCGAGATCGTCAGCAGCGTGTATATGAGCATCAGCTACCAGATGACTACTATCAAGGAGTGGAAGAAACTGTTTGAGTTGATCAAGTCCTCTGCCGGTATTGCCTCCCACATCTCGGACGACTCTGGCACTCCAGAGAGCCAGAAGACCATCATGCTGCAGAACCTTGCCATTACCAACCTTGGTTTCGTGACAACCGAGGAGCTTGTTTCCAAGCTTCTGAACTTCATCAACACTAACATCGCAGCGGAAGGCATTGAGAACGCTTTCATCGGTGTCAATTACAACGCGCAGGTGGTTATCAACAAGTCCAGCGGCCTGAAGGTCCGCGATGCCGTCTGGAAGTGGTTCAAGTTGAACCATGCCCAGTGGAAGAAGACGCTGTCGAGAGGCACCAACAACAACAACACTGCCGATGAGAGACTCGAGAAGATCACCTTCATGGTGCTGCAGATGTTCGTTGAGTCCGGAAAGATGATCGAGAAGTACGAGCATTTCGACGACATCAAGAGCGTGTGGGAGACCCTCCAGCGCGAGGACCGGGCCAACACGACCATAATCGCCGGATTCACAAAATAAGCATATATATAGTTATCGTGTACATACACCTGTAATGCATAATAGACTTGACTGTTTTTAATCGTTGTGTTGGAAATTCGTATACAATATGGAGTTGTGATTGATCCGGCAATTGTGACATTGTTTGTGCGGACATTTCTCTGCGGAAGAAGCCGCTGATAAAGCGCCACGAGGCGAAAAGAGCGCGCAGCCTCTATTTACATGCAGGATAATCAAACGATCCACCCTTTGGAGGATTGAAGAAGGCGTTTATCTGTTGTGCATTGTACGATAAGGCTTTTTCAAGCGATAAAGAGCAAATCATCACACACTGCAATGGACCGCATCAAGGAGAAAATCGCCACGTACAAAGCTGACGCTGAGTCGTGGCAGGAAAAGTACGATGAACTGAAGGAGCAGTTCAAGCAGCTCGAGAGCGACAATATCGAGAAGGAGAACGAAATAAAATCTCTAAATGTCAAGAATGAACAGCTGGATAGCCAAGCGGAGAAACTGGAACAGGAACTGAGTGAACTAAAACGTTCCGTCGAGGACTCCAGTATCTTAAAGACCAATAACGAAAACTTCAACAAGAGAAATGAACAGCTGGAGACTGATCTGGAGGAGACCGATGCTAAATTGAAGGAAGCTGTTGAGAAACTAAGAGAAGCCGATCTACATTCCGAGCAACTGGAGAGGAAACTCGCTGCTCTCGAGAAAGAAAACATCACCATGGATGAAAAGAACGAAGAGCTAACAGGCAAATACGAGGAGGCAAAGAGAGAGCTGGATGAGATTGCAGCATCTTTGGAAAATTTATGATTAATAACGGCTTCCGCAAAAGTGGCTTAAATAATAACTTTAAACATGTGTCTATATCTGCATTCTACCATCCTGATAAAACAGATACCCAAATCCATACGAGACAGCCGTTTCTACACACAAAAACACATTCACCATCAAAACAATCAAAGAGAACTAGTTTCATTTTGCTCATAGTTTCAGCCATGGTTGTCGTTATCTCATACATTTATATCTCCGCTCGTAAATAAACTTCTACCTGCCTCATATATAATTTACGATGTTTAAAAGAAAATAATGAAACTAACACAAAGTAGGGGTGTTATTACCGATCAAATCTAGTTATAATATGTGTATATAAACCCGTTGTTTACTTATTTCCAAGGTTTCCCTGATAACTAAGTCACCAATATTAAACTGTCATTATAAATCTACTGACGAGGGGAAGCGACAGATCCCTAATTAGACATTCCATGTGTATCTATGAAAATCTTCTTTACGCCGATATAAAAAATGTAAATTATGAGTTATCACTTTCTCCACTGACGGAATTTTCGTTCGATGATCGGTTCTTCACTCTGGAGTTCTCATTGGTTGGATCATGAGCGAATTAACATATGCGTTTATCACTACTTCGTTTTCTGTGCGGGCAGTGACCTCGTCTGTTTAGATTGTGCCAGATGTCCGTGGCGGAGAAATCCCTGCGGAAAAAAAAACATATTCCAAATCCAACAATACTTACTGGACGACAAACCAACGTTTCCGACCCCTATATAAAGATTTAAAAATAGCGAAGAACTACCACTTCCTGTGGAAGAGAAGAAATACGATATATATCAGTTATTTATGCCAAGTCTAAATCTAAATAAAGAAGAAATTTTAGTTTGACTGGCATATACCTAAATCAGGACCTGCTGACTCCAGTCGTCAGCAGGTTGGGAGATTGTTCCAGACGGTGTTGGTGCGCACACAGATGAGGAGAAGGGAGATGTTGTCCCGGGAGGAGAATTTTTACAATAGGTGTTGAATTCCTCCATCATCTCGCAAGTGGCTTTCTCGATTTATAAGCCGATGAGTTAATCGAAAATCGAGAAGTCATATTCCTCATTTGGATTAATAATTACATTTTGGTGGATCATTGCAAAAAGAATCGTGTCCATATTATTATCCTGCGATAGTTATGGATATAATAACCGCAAGATAATGGTGATGGACAGAATGCCATACGCTGTTTGCCACGATAATGTAGTTTGGATAGAGTTCGGTGTAAATAAACAATGACCGATTGTCCAAATGGTAATATGGATGATGCATCGAGACCGCGTAGTCCGCTCTTAGAGCGGGGAGAGGCACCGAGACTCTCACTGTATGTGAAATTGCGGATGATTACGGAGAATTTGATGGCATAGCTCCAAAGTGTCTCCGGCAGCGAAGTGGCGCGCACTAACGTTCTGCAGTCATTGAGCAGAGTTAGGTTTAACCGTTCTGCCACGCCATGAGCTTTGGAGTCACCGACTGTGGTGTAGATGTGATCTATCCCGAGGTTCTCCAGGTAGTTACGGACAGCTTCGCTGAAGTATTCCTTACCGCGATCAAATTGAAAGCAGCGAACCTTCGCGTCGAACTGTGTGTCGATGCTCTTGATTAATTTTCTGAGAACCGCAATAACCGTATGTGCCGTGTGGTCAACGAGGAAAAACACCCAACGGAAGCGGGTATTTTCATCAGTAAATGTGATGAAATATTTTTCCATGATGCCGGGAAGGTTGACTGGACCGAATATATCCGAATGGAGATATTGGGAGGGGGCGTAAACCTCCTGATATTTGGTCCGAGAGCCCACAATATGATTGTGTTTGCGGCTCTTGCCGGACATACAATCCTCGCATTGGAAGTTAGAAATGTTTGTCCAGTCAACGTCGTCATGATGCATTTGAGAAAAAGTATTGTGAAGTAACGATTTCTTTATCGAGTGAATGTTTACGTGACCGAAGAGTTGGTGAACCATACTCATAGGGTACTTTTCCCGAACAGCATTGATCAGCGTCGGGGAGGCATCATCTGGAAAGATCACATGGTTGGATGACAACCAATTATAATTGCCGGTTTGGGACGCCATTGCCAGAGGCTGTTCGTCTTTGGTTTCAATACGACGGTGCGTGGCGCAGAAATAGGCATCCTGGGCTTCCATATCGGTTGTCGATAGGAGATTGTATGCATTTTCTGGGACATAATACGCTGGCAGTTTGAGAATTTTGCCGTTGTATAGCTGTAAATGGAGGTCACCGCGGCATGTCACCGCAAGTGGGGACCGATTAGAGGCAGCTAGCTGGGTTTCATCCGGAGGTTTTTTGTCATGCAGCAGTGCTGCATTGTTGACAATGGATGTATGACAACCAGAGTCTATCATGAGAAACTGGGCCGGGGTGAAAGGTAGCGTAGCATGCCTAAGATGACGCGCGACGTCCTCAGAAGGATCAGGGTCAACTAGGTTGACGTTGTGGTTGCGTTTGACGTAGAAGGCGGGGCCTCTTTTAGTCTTCGCCTTAGAATCCGAGGAACGTGGACGATGGGAGGAGGGTCCAGTAGAGGGGTGAGTTGTACCGGCGGATGGAACCTTAGGGCAACGAGCAGTAGTGTGATTAGTCGCTTGGCAGTGTGCACAGTTTTTGCGGCGCGAGTTACCACCCGAAGTGGATGTTGAAGACGCGGGCTTAGCTGGTTTGTCAAAAGCAGCGAACTGTGCTAAGATCCTATCAAAGATCTCTTGGATAGTGTACGGCGTGATGCTCGTACGAAATCTATTTGCTAATGGTTGGTAATCGCCATGTAAGTTGCGCAAAATAGTGTTTTTGATTATCGATTCAAGTGCTGGGTTGGACATTGCCAATAGTGGATCGATGATCTGCTTGACCTGTGCGACATAAGCAAAGGCGCGAATGTCGCCCGAAAACTTCAGTTTACGAAGCTTTTCAAGCATAGCGTCAGCATTGTTCTGGCGCTGGTGAAGGCTGATTGCCGCGATAAATGTCTGATCAGGAGTAACACCTGTTTTCAGAGAATCCGCTCATCATACCTGGATGAGCGGATTTTTTGAGATAATTGGCAGAGATCCAATTTAATCCCAAGGTCTCACCGTTTGTCAATGGCTGCGACAGAGAACCATACTCGTTAGGCAGCAGATGACTAAGTTTGTCCTCAGATGTTTCACCTGGTCCAAGTGTTAACTTGGAGAGGTCCGGTAGGGAGCCCCCATACTGACGAGCGGAATCCTTAGAAGCCGTGTCAGACATTATTAGAGTATCGTACTAGTTTTTTTCTCTATGTAGATATAAATAATACATAAATAATCTTTCTTTCTTTATTGTCATCTCTTCCGGAGGAAGAGTGAAATTGACCTCAGTAGCTTAGATTAAGTTATATGTCCGAAGTGTAGAAATTCCAGCAAGCATACATGTATCGTATGCATTCATTTCCGTTGGAAGTTGAGGTTTCTTTCTAATTGTAGTTCCTTATATACAGTAATTGAGAAGCGGCAGTTTGTCATCCAGTTCGATTAAATGAGATGTCCGCATCTCATTTAATTTAAAACAAGTCTATACTTTGTGAGCATTTCGGTGATCACTAAATCACAAAACGTAAATTAACATTATGAATATTGTGTAAAGTGGAATAACAAAAGACTCTGTAACTCAATTTAAAATCCACCAATCTTTTAACAGACATTTCTAATTTCCCACCATACCTAAACCATATACTTTTCTACTGTCTGCCTTTCAGAAGAATAATTTGAAGAATAATTTAATGTTTAAATATCACCTTATACGATTATATCATTCCGGGTTAGCAAAACCAGAGTCTTCAAAATATTGAGCCTGTATTACAAAGCACCATCATGGACTATCCAAAGGTTATACGATATGCCATATAATACCCCAAATAAATGAATAAATGGCTAAATAAATGGCTCCGTGTTTACCTAAAGTGCTATATTAACCTGATTTTGTACTATAGAAATGTCTACCCACAGACCACATTTGACCTAACAACTTTTCAAGGATTTAACCTCCCGCAGCACATTCCCATCAATAGACATGAAGGTCTACAAAAATACATCGAAGAGCTCATAACTGATCTAATTTCCAAGCTAAATCACATATACAGAGTTGGCATATGCATAATTGGCGGTAAGGATGGATATTGCATAGAAAAATATGCCCTAGACTTTGGTGAGTTTCAACACTTCTCTGACAAAGAGAAAGAGGAACGTCAAATGTCATTGATCAAGGAAACTGATGTATTCGATGAATTTAGATCAAGTCTAAATAGTCTCATATCCAAACTGGAGAAAATGGATAAAATTGTAGACAACTCAGTTACATTCGAAATTGTTATCAATACGTTAGAGATGAATCTTGGTCACGGTGTAGTCGACACCATTACTAATAGGGAGGATGATGAAACTCTGCAATTCGAGCGGGATACGAACTGGGTGAAGATGAAGGAAGATGAGAACTTACCAAATCCCGAGATGGTAAAGAATGCATTGGCTGAAGAAGACGGTATCATTGTAAGCCAGCCAGAACACCGATCTCAAATACAGCGCCCGAAGATAAGGATGACAGCATTGGCTGGTTGCGATATCGGACCATTTGTGATCCATAACTATATCGAAAAGCTGATAATGGATACTGAAGCTACATATGGTGTCTATAAGGACGCCTCATTTATATCTTCATTCACATAACTGCCCCAATAGTTACAGCGTGATTAACTACTTTTTAATGTTGTTTTGATATTATTATACATATAAAAATTGATGAATATATTATTTAAATAGGGTATTAGATTTTTTGATTCATTCTCATTTTTAATCAGTCCTTGTGTTTGCTTTATTCAATACAGAATAAAGACATGCATTTTTTAAAGTCAATCAGATCATCTCCGGCACCTGTCCCTCAATATCATTGACCTGTCCAACATTCACGTTCCCTTCGTTTACAAGATTCACAAATCTCTTCTTACTTGGTTTCCTGTTTGGCTCATTGCTGTGAACCCATTTGTAATCTTCGCCTCTCTTGACTGGTACAAAGTCGTCATTCGATGAATTGGACTCTGTCCCATATGATCTCGAGTTTGGAAGAGTCGAGGAAAATCCAGAATTGGCTCTTTTACTATCCTGTTCATTCAGAGTAGGGAGTTGATTGCCATTGTTGGCATTCATATTTTGACTCATTCTTGCAGAACCCCAGAATACTGAATCCCTTAGACCCAACGAAGATTTTCTTGGATCCTTCTTCATTGGTTGATCGTCCTTAATTTCTGTGTTGAAAAGGTCAGCAGTGGTAACGGTGTTGAGCGAAAGAGTACTCTGTCTATTATTGTCACCCCCTGATGTGCTAAATCTCCATGACTTTGTGTTCGCTGGTTCTGCATCCATGTAGAAAGAGGATGATCTGTCATAAGGATTGAAGAAAGCACTTTGCTTTTCCTGAGCGGCTGGATGTCTCTCGCCATTGAAGTTAGATAACAGATTTTCTTTACTCTGTGACTCATATGCATCTGAGAAGACGTTGTCGGTAGAAGATGAACCATGTGTAGTCTCATTGTTCAACTTTTCGTCATTAATAGTGGAGCCATCGGAACCAGACAGAGAGTCGCCATCTTCACCGATGAATGGGTTGTGCATAGCTGTAATTGTCTGAGGAGACCTGCTGTCGCCATTAGTAGATGGATCGGTTGGACCATCATTCTTCTCAAGGTCGTCACCGTTTTGAGCATCTGGACCCTTCTTCTTGTCGTTGTTTCTGCGTCTCCACCATAGAAGTAACAGAAGCAGAAAAATACCAACTACAACAACTGGAATGACAACACCACATGCAATAGCCACAGTCTTCTTGTTATTAGAACTGGACTTGTTCTGAGCAGCCACAGGGGTAGCCGACTCAGTACTTGTGGCAGAGGTCGACGATGTTGATGATGATGAAGAAATGGAGGTTGAAGATCTTGTACTGGAGATAGATGAAGTAGACGACGACGAATGTGATGACGACGACGATGTCGTTATATTGGTGTGATTGTGATGCGTTGTATTTGTTAACACCTTGGACATACCGATAATCTGGAAGTCTAATTCTTGTGTCTCGTTGTTCAACTGAGCCTCCACGCCAACAGTAAGAGAGTAGAAGTCGTCTGGTACTGTACCTGATAGTGTTAGGTTGGAGGAATGGAAACTTAACCAAGAGTTAGCCTGGGATGTGTTGGGATAGTTCACCGATACAGTGGTTTCATCGTAGGAGGTGAATTGAGAAGGAAGGAAATTGTACTGAAACCATTCACCACGAGTGGCATTGATGTTTGGGAGGGAGTCTGTGGCAAACAGCTTCGAGGTGTGTAGGACCTCAAAGTTGATGTAGATTACGTCTCCATAGTTGTCGTAAATGGCCACCATGAAAGTTCCGCCCGTAGACGTGCTGTCGAGGGTACCGCTCAGAGTATCGTTCTGAATAGTGACCCATGATGGATTGTCCATCAGGACCATACTCCCTAGGTTGGTAGAAGTTATCTCGTGATTGTCAAAGTAGACGTAGTTCAAGGGCAACTGATATGTGAAAGTTCCAGACTCAGTGACGTTGATTAGAATTGTGTTCTGAATTGTTGTTGTGAGTTGGTGGGCACCAATCACGAGTTGGAACGGAACCTGTACTCCCGCATAACCCTCAATATCTGTGGCAATCAGTGTGAAATCATAGAAGACTTGTGGAGCAATCGCGGAGTTGACAGTTGGGGCAGTACCACTGAACTTCAGAGTGTTCGAGTCGAAGAACAGCCAGGAAGGAAGAGGGGCATTATACTGTGCGGTACGACCGTAGAACGCTTTGATGTCCTGCTCGTCTGTAAACGCAGATCTGTCAAATGTCACATTGAATATCTCGTTTGGGTACAGGATGAGAGCGTCCTTGCCGTTTGTGCTCCCGTAGTTTTTGAGCAACGCGAGCAGGTTGAAGTTGCCTGCCACTGCTATACTAGAAGAGCCGGAAGCGACTAGTGTATACGTCTCATTCAGCGATGACTTGTCTGAGTCGTCTGTTCCCTCGAGCACAAAGTCAAAGTATTGAATGTTATCGGTAGCGCCTTCGACAAAAGAAGACGATGGTGTGCCTGTGAAAGTACGTGAGCTTGAATCAAACGTCAGCCAGCTGGGCAGATTGTATGCAGTGTATGTTATTTGTGTGGCCTTGTCGACATTCGACTTGTAAGTGTCGTTCGAGATTGTGAATGTGAATGCCTCGTTCACTCTGGCAACGGGTGGGAGCTGCTTGCTCACAGGGTAGGCCTCGTATGGAGCACAGTGCACTACCTGAAGCAGCAGTTGGTGTACCAGCAACAACACACTAGCAAAATATAGTGAGAGTCTCGGCATATTTTATTATTTTTGGTGCCGTGCAGTTGATATTTAATTTCTTATTTTCGTGTAATGTAGTATTCGAGTTTGGTGGTTTAAATAATCTAATAACACCCTGGTAATCTAAACACACACACCAACACCTGCGAAAACACAAGACAAAAAGAATTACTGACTCTCAAAGAACTCTGACGAAACACGTTTGCTTATATTTAAAACGCCTTTGCTGTCTGTTGGCCATTCCCGCTTTCCCAATACTTGGCCACGACAGTGCATGTATTTTTAAAACAAAGATAGACACAGAACTCACTATAACCGGCGTACAAATACGTAACCGAACCACACTGGCCACACACAACTACAGCAGTAGTCACATCCTCCCCAAGGCAATGAGCGAAATGCATTACCGAATCGGGAGCGATAATTCAGCCGCCACCCCTGCTGTCCTAGGAACACAATACGAAATGCTATTTCCCTGGAAGATGGAAGTGGCCCCGAAATAGGACCAGAGCTCTGACACGCCCGCACGGCCAGCCGCTGATCCTGACATGCCGCACCTGGGGCAGCCAGGCAGTCCAGGCTGACGCCAGTCGCGAAAAGGTCGAGACCAGTCGCTGCTCCCAATACGGAAACTATCTGACGCCAAATGTTGGAACAATTGGTGCGACATTTTCTGTGGAATCGCGAAAAACAGACGCGCGTCGCTTTGAAAAATCGTCACCGCACTGGCCGGAAGCGAATACGCAGTATTTTCGCGACAGAGGTCTGCCAATACTGTTTCAACATTTCGCGGTTTAGTGGACACCATGATGGACGGAGAATGGTGGTCCGTGCATTCTTGTTTTAGGTGCTTGTGCGGACGTACTTGGTTTGCTGTAATACTTGCGGAGTGGACGACAAGCTTTGGTGCATTGCATAATTAGCAGTGCCGACAATTGTAGAAGCGTACTACGAGGTAACAAGACACAATGGCAGGTGGTTACCCCCTGCACACACGATATCTCCTCGATATACATGCACTTGCGTATTGTTAATTAATTACTTCGATGCATAGTCTATATATTTATTTATTGTTACGATGCACTGCGGGGTTAGTTCCTACATAGAAAAAGTATACGTATATGTGAAGAGAGCGTATTGTCCCAGGGTGTGAGGAACAAGCACACAAAAGGGAAGATACATGCCTGCAGGAGGCATCTCTTCTTTGCCGGTTTATCAATGTACCGATGTATTTTACATTTGCTGTCTGTTGGCGGTTCTTGGCTTGGCGCGGATGATGTTGTCCACTCTCAGCAAGACCTCTGCGGCCTCGGAGGCGGAGCTCACGACGGCACGCTTGAGCTTGTAACTTTCTATTATGCCGAGCTCGCGCATGTCGCCGATGATGCCCTGATTCAAGTCAAGACCGGCTGTGGAGATACCGTTGTAGATGCTGGAGCGCAGCTTGCTGACAAGCTCGCTGCTGTCGTAACCGGCGTTGTCTGCAAGAATGGTGGGGAGCTGTCTTAGCGCGCGGGCGAAAGACTCGACAGCAAGGGCCTTCTTACCATCGACATTCTGTGCAGCAGTGTCCACGGCCTTGGACATCAGCATCTCGGCACAGCCACCGCCGAGGACGGTTCTGGTCTCCTTGGTGGTCTGGGAGAGCACGGATAGTGCGTCATGCAGGGATCTCTCAGCCTCGTCGAGCAGCTGGTCAGTGGCACCTCTGAGGATGATAGAGCAGGCGGCACCGGCCTTGCAGCCGTTGAACTTGAGGTATGTACCCTCGCCGATCATGATCTCCTCGATGGACTCACACTCACCGAGCTTGCACTTGTCTGGGTTGTCGAAGGTGGAGACGACCTCACCGCCAGTGGCTAGGGCGAGGCGCTCGACACCCTCGAAGTCGGCGTGCTCGATGGAGTTGATGCCGTGGTCGGTCAACAGCTGCTCGGGGTAGTCGTAGATGAGCTGTCTGTTGATGAAGACGTTGATGTCAAACTTGGAGATCTTCTCAATCTTAGTCTTCATCTTCTCGCGCTCAGCCTTCTCCAGCTGGGCGAGCTTGGCGGTAGAGTCGACCTTGAACTTGGTACCGAAGATCTTGACCTTGTCGGTGTCCAGGGTTGTGTTGGCGATAAGAATCTTGGCGTTCTCAATGCGCTTAGGCTGGTTGTTACCGAACTTCTTCTCCAGGATGAAACCTTCGTCGAGGAACGAGTCGGACAGCTTACCACCCAGGATCTTGATGATCTGAATGTGGTCAAGGTTGGTGGAACCGTTGAGTCTGAGGATAGCGCTCGTAGCAAGCTCAGCGAACTGCTCCTTGTCCTGGGACAGAATCTTGGAGGAAAGTGTGGTCTTGGCAATGTGTAGCAGGTCGTTGCGGAACTTCTCCTTGTCGTCCCTGTTGTCCACGGCGACGCTCTCTAGTGCAGCAAGCGCGGCGTGGGAGGCGATTCTGTAGCCCTCAATGATGGTCTGGGGGTGGATCTTGGACTGGTCAATCAGCTTCTCGGCCTCTCTCAGCAGCTCAGCGCTGAGCACAGTGACACTGGTGGTACCGTCACCCACCTCATCGTCCTGGACTTTACTAATGTTCACGAGGACCTTCGCGGCGGGATTGTCTAGTGGAATGGACTTCAGAATAGTAGCACCATCGTTGGTGACAAGCGATTTATCGCTGGAAGCGCTTTGCAGCAGCTTATCCATACCCTTAGGGCCCAGCGTCGTCTTGACGAGGTCTCCGACGGCGATGGCGCCGACGAAGGCCGACATACGGGCGTTCTCAGCCCTCTCCTCGGTCACTTGGTCTCCAAAAATCTGCACACTCATCTGTAGGCTAGTTGCTGGGATGTGGGGTGCTAGGTAGTCGCTGCAATTGATCTAGAGACTACAATAGCCTGTCCTTGTGTGTCTCTTGTAGCCTTTGCCACTGGGGGAATCGCTGGCTGTGAATTCGACGAAAAATTTGCCACTGTTAAGCGCGGGCGGGTAACGCTTTTATGGAATGGGATAATGTATATCGTGAGGTTGTAAGGTATGTACAGGGGACAAGTGAGCTCTTGAGAATTCATTGTTGTGTGAGTTGACATGGACGTGGTTGCTTGTATTTTATTATTTTGTTTTGTGGGTTTCATAAATATTTAGGCGGTTTGGCTTTACTGACTATTTCATGTATTGAAAATATGTATAAAAGATAATGTTTCTACTATATAGATATGTTTTCATACACAGTCCACGATAAGGTGCACTGCCATAAATATCTTGAACAAAACAGTTTTTAATTTCCATTATTTTCATATACTTTCGAAACTGTTTTTGCATTATTCGCACTGTCACAGGGATATGCGAATATCGCCCGCCCAATCACCACATCTCATGTTCATCACAAACTAATATTATTATCGCTATATGATATTATTTACAATGTCCAGGCGAGAACCAATCTTATATCGGTCCGGTGCCGCCAGACACAAAACGTATGCGGGAGGGGTGCCGTTCACAGCGGAGAAAGGGCATGACGCAAGGCGACAGGCGCCTACTCCTTGGCCAGTGCGGCCGTAGCAAACTTCACCGCGTCGTCGCAGAGTGTCGCCTCGCTGTTCTTGACCAGTCTGGAGTCGGCGAGGTCGCGCAGCAGCAGCTGGCACTGCTGGAGGAACTCGCGGGACTGGTCGAACTGGGCGTCGACGTCGGCGATGGTCTGGTGCGCGTTGAACTGGGATGAGACGAGTGCCATGGCGTCGTCGCGGGCATTGCCGTTGTGCAGGTACTTCTGGAGGAAGAACTCCCACATCATGGCCATGGCGGTGCTTGGGAGTGCGAGCTTGAAGGGCATGTGCGCAACGATGCGCTGCTGCCACTCGAGATTGTCGTACTTGAGCTTGTCGAACTCGTTCGTGGTGAGGGAGGCGACGACGACGGCCTCGAGCATGTCGTTCATGTTGGCGCGGACGAAGTCGAGGTGCTCGCGGAACACGAGCGTCTTCTTGTCGATGGGCCCGTGGTGGTTGTGCGCCTTGTGCTCGACCTGGAACAAAGTGAGCAGTCTGCTCAGCACGAGGATCTGCTGGGCCTCCTGCGGGTAGGTGCGCAGCGTGTGCTCGGAGAGCACGGAGAGCACACTTGGCTTGAACTCCTCGGAGAGGGCGAGAGTGCCGGACTTGAGGAGCACGAGCAGCAGGAGCATCTTCTCCTGGTGCTCTGGGGAGATGCCCAGGGCGTTGAACTTGAGCAATGTGAGGCCCCAGTTGGTGGGCTTCAGGGTGCGCTTGTCGAAGTCGTAGTCGAAGAACTCGAGCTGGACGAGGGCCCTGAGCATGCCCGTGGCGAGGAGGTCGAAGGCGTTGTTGAGCTTTTCGGCCGCGGGGACGCTGTCTGGGAAGATGACCTTGTCGACGATGAAGCTCTGGGCGAGGTTGTCCTGGGCGGCCGCGAGGACGCCGACGAACTCGGAGATGGAGAACTCCTTGTCGTCGTCGCTGCACTTCACGACGAGGTGGTTGAGGGAGTCGAAGATGGAGGGCGTGGTCCTGTTGAGCAAAGCGGTGGTGTCGTCTGGTGCGTACCAGACCTGCTGCTTGACCTGCTTCATCTGGAAGTAGCGGTTGATGGGCTGGGTGAGGAGGTTGAGCTCCTTGTTCTTGAACTCCTGGACGGACTGCTTGACGAGGGCGCGGTAGGACTCCTGAGCACCGCCGTCGAGGGGCTCGCGCTCGTGGTAGACACCGGACGCGATCGCGTCGAGGAGCTGGCCCGAGGCGAGGCCGATGGCGCGGTAGAAGTAGTACTCGTTGGGCAGTCTCTGCGCGACGAACTCGTGCACGTCGTTAGGGATCTGCAGTGGGGAGGCGGGAGTCACTGGTGGAGCCGCCGCATTGCCCTTTGCGTTCTTCCCTGCGTGCCTGGCCCTTGCGGCTGCGTCGACCGCAGCGTAGTCGTTAGTGAACACGTCGACACGCCCGGACTGGAGCATGACGGGGGTGTACTTGAGCGCGGAGACGCCGCGCTGGTATGCGTCGACGTAGCCCGCGGTGACCGGGTCGACCTCGTTGGCGAGCTGGTAGGCGTAGAAGTTTGTGCCCGAAGCGAGAGCCATCTCTACGGCGACGTCACACAGCTTGTATGGTGGGTATATCTGCAAGGGTGGCAGTGTGCGGGGCTGGAATGCGTTTCCCGTTGCCATTGCGATGTCCACGAGCTCAGCCATGGAGCAGTCGAGCTCGCGGAGGAGGCGGGTGCGGTCGACGTAGCGGAAGTCCCTGTTGGGGAACTCCATGCCGATGATGAAGCGGTCGATGGGCGCGAGCAGCAGACAGTCGGTGGGCCCGTAGACTGCGTCGACGGCGTTGACGGAGCGCATGTAGGCGAGCTGGGAGCAGGCCCTGAAGGGCGCGACGAGCGCCGTGACGCCGTGGCGGGCTAGCACGCGCAGCATGTCTGCCATGTAGCGGCTGGGGTGGAGCGCTGGGGACGTGGTCCCGGCGCGGAATGGCTCAGTGGCGGTAGGTGGCTGGTCGATGTAGGAGTCTGCGGAGGAGAGGGTGTTGGTCCATGCGTTCCATGCCTTGTGGCGCTGGGCCAAGGACGCGTCGGCATCGGACTCGCTGTTCTCAGCGTCCTCGAAGACGAACACGGGGACGATGCCGCACTCGCGGAAGACGCGCAGGTCGCTCTCGAGGTACATGAGGAGCATGGCAGGGCACCCGCCGAGGGCGTCGAGGAACTGCTCCTTGCGGCCGGAAAGGAGACGGGAGACGTAGTGGGCGGCGTCGATGCCGAGTGTGGCGTTGCGGAGGGTGTCGATGGGGAGGGAGCCGACGAGCGCGTGCTCGAAGAGGAACTGCTCGAGGGAGCGGACGGGCATAGTGCACTTGGAGTGTGTGAGGAGCGAAGCGACGAGCACACGGGAGAGTACGGGTGTGAGGAGCGAAGCGACGAGCACAGGGAACGGAGAAGTAGGTAGATCGCACTTCACTACGCACTCTGTCCCTTTATGCACGCCCGCCCACTCGCCACCCCGCTGTTATATACAGCGCGACGGCGACGGCGCGGGGCGGGTAACCCGCTCGGCGGCTAGGCATTGCGCACTATACAATGCACTATACAATATATAGTATACACACACCACTTGGTATAGCAGCACATGCACAGTTGCAAACAACCCTGCACAAGGCACTCCTGCCATGCCGTATCTCGCGGGATACACATCTCACTGCGCAGTGTACACGACGCCGTGCACACTACGCGCTATACACCATACTATATAGCACACTATACACTCCGCACAATACGAATTTAAAGCACAACTCCCATTTTGCACAGTACACTACACAATACACTGCTCGCTATACTGCACACTACATATTATACAATATGCAGTACACACTACACGATGTACAATATTCACTATAGAACTTACCATATACACTGTACAGTACACACTCTATAATATACCCTGTATAATATACGCACTGTATGATATACACTATACACTACACACTATACTACACTATACACACCACACTCTACATATCAAAAATACACCCCCAGTTATAGCCACTCTACTACACATTATACAGTATGCTGCACTACACACTACACACTACACTATACGCTATACACACCACCCTATACACACTACACAGCATACACAGTGCACCACACACCAAACACCACACAGCCACGCTACACTGCACCACACACTCTGCACACTGTACAGTACACAGCCGCACTACAGGCTGCACAGCACACACACGGTACACTATACCCTACCCCCCACGCTACACACTACACAACGCACAACGCCCCGGGGCACCGCCGGAAATAGCCCCGCAGCCCCGTAGCCCCGCAGCCCCGTAGCCGCGGAGGTGCGGCGGCGGACAGGGATGTTTAGGGGAGAGGGAGGGGTGGAGGGGGGACGGGACACTGCACACGTACCCTGTTGCCTCTGCACAGGACACACGGGGAGCACGGCTGCACGGCGGCGTTGTGTGCGGGGGCCGTGCTGCAGTGCTCTGCTACACGGTTGTATCTACACGCTTGTATTTACGGACATGTCCCCTGTGGGGGTGCTGTGTTGTGTTGGCGTGGGGTGGTGCTGGCAGTGGGCGTGCTGTGCGGTGTGCACTGCTGCCGTGGTTCCCTTGTGTACAGCGCGTGGAGTATATATGATAGATGACACAGGGACTACATTGATGTTTATATCGATGCATTGCCTGCACAATACTCTCATTGCAGAATCGTGCTGTCCACCTCTGCCTTATATTTATCATATGTATATTCACCATATGTTGTGTTGTGCTGCTGTACGGCTCAGTACAACACGTGGGTATTACAGGGCTGCGGAAGTGTTGTGAAGTTTACTCTAATGCATGGCTTCTCACAGCGTGGTTGTGTTGTGCGCATTGGTTCTTGTGTCTCGCGCAAGGGACCGCGTTATACATCTATGTAATATACCGTGGGATGGGGATTGAACAAGGTATCCACACAACAGACTGCACGGTTGAACGATTGTACATCTACACTATCGTATTCATAGTTTATTGCTACTTTGCACTTCACTGCCTTATACTATATGCACCACAATGTTGCAATACAGCTCTGCATTAGCACGTGACTACAACAGGGTAACTGTGAGTGCTGTGAATTTTCGCCATCCCACGGCGTGGCTCTCATGGCTACACGACATGGGATATGTCCTATAGAGAGCCTATATTGGCTACTTATGCGTTGTACACTATTACTCTCTTGTATGTCATACACAAGAGACCGGGGATTATACATATATGTAATATATCGTATTACATAGGAAACGAACAGCCTTCCATGCTTTGAGACGATCTACACAACTCGGTATAACGAGTGTAACAACGTCTCATCTACCGTACATCTCTTCTCATAACGAAGCTCACTACCCAGCCTGTCCAATATATATCTTATATATATGCACCGTGTACATTATATGCATCTCACTCTCCACACCCACACACCCTGCGCACACCGCTACGTGGCCACAGCGCGCTGTTCCGCAGCGCGGCACCGACGCGTATATATACAAACGCCATACGTGTTCAAGGGACAGATGCTGTGATGATACTTTTTGTTCAATTGAACATTAACCTACCCAATCACGTCTACAATGCTCGCCAGATACTTCAGGCTCGTCGCAGCCGCCGTGCTGCTGTGCACCGCCCGCCTCGCCGCCGCTGCGTCCCGCGAGGACCTCGCCGCGCGCGCCGCCAAGGCGCCCCACGGCATCATTCCACTAGACGACTTCTCCTTCAAGGACGTGCTAGACGGTCCCCGCGACTTCTACATCGTCGCCCTGCTCACCTGCACCGAGCCCGGTGTCGGCTGCTCCGCCTGCTTCGAGTTCAACCCCGTGTTCGACGCCATCGCCGAGTCCTGGGTCAGGGACCACGCCGACGGTGTCTCCAGTGACGACCCCGCCAAGGCTCTCTACTTCGCCAAGGCGGACCTCGAGGACGCCCAGGCCGTCCCTGAGATCTTCAAGTTCTACAGCATCGAGCGTGTCCCTAGACTCATGTTCTTCACACCCGACGGCTCCATCCACGACTACCACCTGCTCAACCTCCCACAGCAGAAGTCCTACGCCGGTGCCGCCGAGTTCATCACTAATCTCAAGATGGCCGTCGGCATCTCCGACTACAACGTCTACCAGCCCCGCGACTGGTCCACTGTGATCATCGCCGCGTTTGTCGGCTTCACCGTTGTGTATCTCGGCCGCAAGCACTCCGCTGCGGTGTCCGCTGTCCTCACTTCCAGGTACGTCTGGGCCCTCGCTGCCTGCGCCTTCATCACCCTGATGTCCGGCGGGTACATGTACAACAAGATGCGCGGCACCCCAATGGCCGGCGCCGACAACGACGGCAACGTCATCTACTTCTGGCCTGCCGAGTTCCAGAACCAGTACGGCATCGAGTCCCAGATTGTCTCCGTCATCTACGCCCTGCTCTCCGCCACGTTTGTCGGCCTCGTGGTTGGCGTGCCAAAGTTGGAGAAGTTCTACCAGGGGTCTGCGTCAGGTGCTACCGTCGTCGCCGGTATCGTCGCGGTGCTGCTCTTGGTCACTTACGTCCTCTTCGCAGGTCTCACCAACTTGTTCGCCATCAAGAGCCCCCGCTACCCATTCGAGCTCGTCAAGATCTCCGCGCTGCTCGCCGGGTTGTAGGTGCGTGTGCAGTGGCTTCATATATCATTGTTTATACAAATAGAACAGTACATTGTTAGTGGTGTGTGTGTGTGGCGCTATGCAGGGCGTGTGTCATTGATGGCGTCGTGTTTTGTATTTATTACAGCGGTGTGGTGTGTCGTTGGCGGACTTCCGAATATGTAAGGCGAGAGTTGACGGTGGCGCCCTCAGAATACGTGCGAAGGTTACTGTGAGATATATGAATACTGAGTTATATGCGTTGCGTTGTATTCCATGTATACTTTAATTCGTTGAACTGAGACTGTGGATTGCGTGATATTTACAGTATGGTCTTTGAGATGCTTGTCACTTGTAGGGAAAGCGTGGATAGCCGCGGAGGGAATTATCAGATTTCGCAACACCCAAATACAAACAAAGAGAAGAGTGCTTTCATCAAGAGGGATACACAGTGAAAAAAATAGATTACAGATTACGGTTACAGTCATTCGTATCTTAGCCATGTAAGAGATCAATTGTATACATCCACTACTATTGATGTGACAGAGTCACTGGAAATATTGATTTCTTTCCGCAAATTCTGAGATATATACACTGTGGCTGTACATGCATCTTTTGCAGGCGTTGTGCCATGATAATGACAGTTTTTTACATATTCCATAACAATTGTTGTCGAGAAACATTCATGTGGATAATTTACGCAGGGGACCACCTGGAGAGCCAGTACACTATCACGTTTACACTAATTACACCCACAAAAAATAAGGGCATCGACAACTCCCAACCTGCACACTTTGATCTTAACATCGCCCATAAGGCATTTATTATATAATTGTCTAAATGTACATCACTCATCTTCATCACGAGACTTGCGGCTCTTGCTGCTCTTCTTGCGTCTCAAACCAACAGCACCAAAGACACCCTTACCGATCTTGCCAATCGTACCCACACCAGTGGAGACCACGGTGGTACCGACCTTCAGACCACTGCCAAGACCCTTAGATGCAAGGTCACCCACCTTCTTCTCACGCTTGACAACGTTCAGAACGTAGTGAGGCTTGAACTCGAACGACATGTGGATCACACCGCCGTCACCGCCGTCGTCACGGACAACAGGCAAATCAAGATCGGTGACTTGGCCAACGGGGATATCGCTCAGCTTTACGTTAACACGACCTAAGATATCATCTGACGATGCAGCGTCCCAGTCCATAACCTTGATGTTCAGCACATTGTTAGCACGGTCAGAGACAACAACCTTACCGACATCATTCCAAACTGGGTTCAGCGACTTCTTGACAATAGGAGTCTCGTACAGGTGCTCCTTGAATCCGTCAATGTAGAACTTCATGTATGGGTCGGAGAAACCGTTGGAATCAGACGCCATCAGATTTTCGGCAGACTTTGAAGTGATGATCAGATCACCGGAGTTGCTCATCAGATCAGCCGCTGGCAATTTATCAGTCTCGAGTGGGAACCACTGGACTTGAACCATAAGCTTGGCGCTCTTCTCACCACTTAATGTGATGATAGATGGCTTGTTGTAACAACTCTTGACAAGTTCGTAAGTTGGAATAGAAACTTCGGAAACACAGTCCTCAACACGGTTTGCGTACTGGTTTTTGGTGACACGGAATGTGCTGACAGAGTCCTTCAACTCCTTAATAGCAACATCACCGGTCCAACCATCTCTGATAATCTTGCTGTTGATCTTGGGACTCAGGAATCTCGCGTGACCGTTACCGTCAAAGAATGATTGGACAAAGTATCCTGGGTCTGGCAGCTCACCGTTGAGCACAGAAATAGCAAGTACACCAGACTGGAACTTCAGAAGTTCGTCTAGAGATACAGTCTTCTTTCCTGCGAACATATGTTTCAATTCGGTAATTTCACTCTCCTCCACAGCTAGCTTATCCTTCTCAACTGCAGAAAGTTTACTCTCGTCAACAGATTTCTTCTTCTCCTCGAGCTTCAATCTCCGCTTCTCAATCTTCTCGGAGTCCATAAGCTCCTCTAGGGTCATAATAGGCTGAACTGGGTAGAAAGAAGCGGTGTACACAATACTACCACTTGGTCCGTTCTTACCCACTAGACGAGCTGTATGCTCCTTGTTGGACTCGACAATTTGGAAGTTACCATCTTCATCATCAACCATGAGCTCCGAGAGATCAACATCGTAAATACCAACACGACGGTCCTTGTTTACAGTCTCGACATCCATAACCTCGATCGAGACTCTCTGGTTGGGGGATGTGATGGCGACATAGATAGCAGTGTTCCACACTGGGTTCAAAGTCTGAGACTTATAGTCAGTTCTACCCTTGGATAGACCGTTGACGAGGATCTTGGCATATGGGTCGATGAAGCCGACAGTCTCCAGGTTCTTTAGATTAACTGCCTTCTTCAAGTAGATTCTCACCAGACCGATAGGTGGTGTATAGGCGATGGAGGCGTTACCCATGTCCAGTCTAACAGGCTTCCAATAAGTTGTCACCTTTAGTTTAGCCTTGGAGTTTGGTAGTGGGATCAATGTCTTGTTGATTTCAGTTCTGTCAATCAGCTCATTCAGGGTGATAACCGCAGAGGTGACCACACTGTTGTCTGTGGCGTCCTTCACAACAAATCTGTAGCGGGACTTACGGCGGTCTGGGATGACAGACTCATAGTTTTGATTGAAAACCTGGATGTCGGGACTCGTCACGGTACTTGTAGTTAGGATCAGCTTGGCGTTGAAGAAGAGCTCAATGTAATAGGATCCCTTCTTGTTCTCCTCGTTGAGGCCATGCAATTCCTCGACGACCACCTTGGCGATACCGGTGTTCAAGTCTGGCAGCTCCTCAACCTCTCCGGAAGGTAGGACCTTGCGCTCCAGTGTAGGGAAGAACTTCAGGTCGAAGTTCAGGTCACCGACGGGCTTGGAACTTCTCAGGAAGTGCGCGTTGAGATTGCTTTGGACAGGCTGGTCGTGCATCGAGTTCAAGTTGTACTCAATTCTTCCCATAACCTTATCCTTAAGCTTCTCACGCTTGTCATACAGGGTAATAGTCAATGGGTCAGTAAAGGAGGAGAGGAGAAGATAGAGCGTCTCGTCCCAGATTGGGTTGAGAGTGTCTCTGACAATACGGGTCTTACCGACTTCCCTTCCGGACAGCTCGAACGTCAGGTAGGGGTCCACGGAGTCGTTCAGAATCTGGTTGGCGCGCTTGATGTCCTTGGCATTCTTGATGGTGATCTCGATGACACCGACTGACAGGTTGGACTGAGACAGTAGCTGTGGGACGTTCAATTGCAAGGAGAATGGTGGCAGGAACATTGGGCCCATGTACTTCTTGGCCATGGTGTTGATGAGGGTGTAGAGACCTGGGATGGTGAGAACCTCCCAGTTGAAGACGTTGTCGCCGAGGATACGGGCGACAAAGTCGATGTCAGGCACCTCTAGCAGCTGGACATTAACCGTCTCAACGTGAGGGAAGGGAGTCATCAGCTTGAATCTGACACGGGTCTCGACCTTGAAAGAGATGTCGGAGACGGACACTGGCAGTGTCAGACCGAACATCTTTGCCTTGACGACGACCTTTTGGTTGACGTAGTTTTTGAGCTGCTTGGCAGTCATGTCAGAGAGGTCATGTGGAGTGTACGACACAGTCCAGTCCATAACAACAATATCGTTGTCGGTGTTCTGGAAGGTCTTGACAGCATCGATTCTGGGTGGCTTGACACCGAGAGTGAAGTGGGAGATCCACAGTGCCTTGATGAAGGCAGGGACCGATGGGTTAGTTGCCAGCAAGTCGTTGACCTGAGTGACAACCATCTGCGAAACAGTAGGCTCGATAATGGGCCAGTACTTGTCCAGCAGGTTGTTGAGCCACTCCATGGACTCGTAGTCGTTCTCGATCTTCTGCACGGTGTTCTCTTTCTGGATCAGTTCCCTGATGGAAGATCTGTACTTCTTGGCGTTGGTACGGTAGTACAGACCAGTGAATACCATGACAAAGAAGACAGGAGCAAGGGAGAACCTGAAGTAACCGAACGTGAATGACAGCAGCCCAGCGATGAATATGATACCCACAAAGTGGTACCAGTCACCGTAGAGCGCGTCGGGAAGAACATTGTTCAGCACAGTCTCCTGGTTGAGGTCGAGCAGCTCATCATCAGGCGTCAGTGTATCCCTTTCAATCCACCCGGAACTCTGTTTCCACCCTACATAAGCGGCTAGCTTCCGTTGCCTGGTTACCTCTTCCGTGCCTACATTCGCGGCTTTGTCCGGCTCAATGTTGGCACTGGTCTTTGTCCGCTGCAGCTTTGCAACTGGGGGAGTGTCCTGGGTGCTGACATCCTCTGCTGTCAATTGGACCGGCTCCTGGCTCTCCGGCTCTGGTTGTGTGTCTATAACCTTTGAAGGCTCTACACTAGGTTGCTCAGCGACCATCGTGGAATTGTGTGTGTATGTATATGTAGATACGAATGAACAGAACACAGCAGAGCACAATCCATTACCCCAAGAAACGCAATCCCCCTTGTATATATGTTCATCCCCTCCACGGGAGAAGCGTCCCCGTCCCTCGCATTCTCCCCGCCATCCTGCCATTAAGGGATTCCCGTCCATTCCGCCCCTCGCCCCTCGCATTGTTCCCCTGGTGTCAGGCGCGCTGCGGTGTGCGTGGGCGCGGCTGGCGCGGAGTCACGTGCCGACGTCGCATTCCTCGGGATGATATAAGAGTGTGACGTCTGGTGTGACGTCTGGTGTGCTTGGCAGTAGGTGTAGGAGGGCATGGCAACATGGTTGGTTCGGTTGCTCTACCCTACAGCAACAGCTGCGGTTTCTACAACGGGGAGCGCGAACCGGAGGGCAGTACGCCCTCCCCTCGGCAGGTGTTGCGCATTGCGATTAATCTCAAGTATCTCATCGACAGGCTGGTTACGGAGGAGGTTTGTGAGGAGGATGTGATGAAGGAGGATGGGGCTGTGGTAGATGGGAAGTTTTTGAAGCTGGCGTATACTGCGTGCGGCGGGGACCAGGATGACCCCCGGTCCCACAGGAAGTACCAGGCTGTGCTGCTGTACGCCCTGCTGAATGTCAGCTCCTGGTACCAGGGGATCAAGGAGGCGGATTTGCAACAGGCCCGGATCAGTGAGACAAGGGCGCTCGTTGCCCAGCGGCTGTGCCAGATGGTTATTGACAAGGAGGAGAAGCGCGACCTGCACTTTCTGTTTGGACATATGCTGCTGCGTCGGTACAGTATTTACGAGCTGGACGATGAGTCTGAGGCTGCAAATGTCGTCGAGTTGGCGACTGATCTGCATTTCACTGCTGTTGTTAGCACGGGTGGCTACCAGCGCTGCCTCCGCTGGCTTTGGATCGGGTGGATTACTCAGTGTCCCGGAGACCCCAACCAGTACATTATTGACAGGGTGGTTGCCTCCACGGAGATATGGGATCACTTCACACCGGGGCGTATTCGGACCCCCGCATATCAAAACGTTCTGAACATTGTCTTTTCGTTAGTGTTCCTCCTACTCTACACTATTGTGGTAAACGGAAACGACACAGGCCATGTCGAACCCCTGAATAAGTGGGAATACGTTTTCTACATCTTCACATATGGAAATGTCCTGGACGAGCTTATCAAGTTCTACTACATAGGGTACGCCTATTTCCAGTTCTGGAACTGTTTCAACGACACGCTCTACATCCTGATCATGGCATCTATGGTGTTTCGAGTTGCCAGTGTGTGCTCCTCTGCCAGCAGCGCTACAGTGGAGTCATACGATCTGCTGTCCTACAGACTGCTCTCGTGCGCCTCGCCCCTTGCATGGTCGCGACTTTTGCTCTACCTAGAGTCACAGAAGTTTATCGGAATCATGATCATCGTTGTCAAACACATGATGAAGGAATCGTTCATTTTCTTCTTCCTGCTGATCTTGCTGCTTCTCGGATTCCTCCAGGGGTTCATCGGCCTGGATCTCTCCGACGGGGAGCTCGATATCACATGGCCCATTGTAAGCAACCTGCTGGCCACAATCATTGGAAACGGAGACTTCTCCGTGTTTGAGCATTTCGCCTCACCGTACGCAGGTATCCTCTTCTACTGCTACTCCTTCATAATCTCGGTCATCCTGCTCAATATCCTAATCGCGCTGTACGCTAACGCCTATCAGCAGGTCGTGGACAATGCAGACGATGAGTATATGTGTCTGATGTCCCAGAAGACACTGAGGTTCATACGTGCCCCTGATGAGGATGTGTATGTGCCTCCTTTGAACGTCATCGAGGTTGTGATGTACCCGCTGCTCTTCCTGCTGCCCCCTGGGTACAGGTCGGCCGTTAAAACCGGGGTGATGACTGTGATGTACAGCCCCATGTTGCTGGTTTGCTCCATTTTGGAGGTGAGAGAGGCGCGGAGGATCAAGTATAATAGACTGCGTGGCATGCCAGATGACAGCAATCAAACAGACAGCATCTGGGATCTCACGGACGGGTATGTGGAGGATGCCAAGAATATCATTTTGAACAGGGAGAACATTGGCATCAGGGCGACAGAGCTCAAGAACAACCGTAGTCTTGCAATCCAGCGGAGGGAGGAGAACAACGACCCTACATTTTCCGTAAGTAATGCGTGGTATTTGGCCATCGAGAAGAGGGAGGGGAAGAAGGGGGATAAAGAGGCAGATTTGGCTGCCGTAGTTGCCAAGCAGAGTACCCAGATTGAAAGGCTATCGACCCAGGTAGAGGAGCTGACTGCACTGGTAAAGAAACTGGCTCTTAAAGAGGAAGAGTAGTGATTCTTTCACCACTGTACTTTTTTCTACGTTTGTTATTTGTTTATTTATGTTATATTATGTTGTTGAAATACATATAGTGCCGGCCAACATTCGATGCCCATGAATTGTAGTGCATTCTTTCTAAATAGGAAGCCAGGTTAAGATATTATCCATGTGTCGCCAACAAGGCACAGGACACACCTACACCAGCATATGTGGACGAGAAAGAAATGACGAGCGTGCCAGAGAGGCAGCGCTAAGAGCGGGAGTTACGACACATTCCTGGGATAGTTTCGAACGACATGAGAAAGACGCAGACACGTCACATTAAGAAACGGATCTCACTTGCATTACAACACTCCCAGACTTAACAGCTGCATGCACCGGCTGGACCGTCAGCATTCCCGGGGCTGTCCAGGTTCACCCTCTGGTCATCCGTGACGTTGAGTCCGCTGCCCTGTGCCTCCTCCTCTGGTCCCTTGAGAGGGATCTTCTCTCCGATGCCCATGAACACCTCGTTGATATTGGCGCCTGTCTTTGCACTTGTCTCGAAGAACAGCAGTCCCTCCTCCTCGGCGAGCTTCTCGGCCTCCTCGCGCGCAACCTTGCGCTCCTCCTCGTTCTCGTCGACGATATCCACCTTGTTTCCGACGAGGGCGATGATGATATTCTTGCTGGCCTGCTCGTGCAACTCCTTGACCCAGTGGCGGGCCTTGATGAACGACTGTGGCTTGGTGACGTCGTATACCACGAGCGCGGCCTGTGCGTTCCTGTAGTACATGGGCGCGAGGGAGGCAAAACGCTCCTGGCCGGCCGTGTCCCAGATCTCGAACTTCACCGTGTGGTCGTTGATGTTAACACGTTGTGTGAGGAACGCAGCACCGATGGTGGGCTCCTTGTTCTCGGAGAAGTCGTCGGATACGAAGCGCAACACAATGGACGACTTACCAACGGCGGCCTCGCCCAGCAGCACCAGCTTGATAGAAGTAACAGGTTTGCTCATGATGTGGATAATGTTATAGTGGTGTGATAATCCTTTCCAGAAGACCCAAGCTCCCAAACCACCAGCTGCCTCTAAAACGACTATACAGTATAGGGATTGAAGTAGTTGTGTCTGCCCACTGATAGTTCCGCCGCCGCTTTTCGCGCTCGCTCTCGGCTGCCGTTGGGACGTCGTCTGGTATACATATTCCCGGAAGGTCACAGCGAAGCATTGTGCCATCACAATGGCAATGGACTTCGTACAATGGACAAGGCGTCGTACAATGGACAAGGCATGACAATGCCCCGGGCAGGGGCTGCAGTGTGTAGCTATACGATTGGTCTTAGATATTATAGACGGGGAGCAGGGGGCGTGGTGGCGTCTGGGTTCAGCACGAGTGTTCCCGCGGGGCCCGTAGCCTCATCGCCGAAGAAGACCACGGTGACCGTGAGGTCGTCCCTGTACTTGCGGCTCATGGGCTCCGGGATGCTGGCGAGGGTGGAGACGTAGGACTTCTGGCCACCTGCACTCAGGGCGTTGCGGATGAGGTGTGTGGCGACGTTGGCGTCCTCAAGGAGGTAGGCGCTGCTGTTTTGGGCCGACTTCTTGTAGCGGAAGGCGGGTCTCTGTGCCTCTTTGTCGTCGCTAAGGTCGGAAACGACAGGGAGGGTCTGCGCAACAGTGGTGGACTTGTTCATGTACTTTTCAGACCAGCGGACCACGAGCCCCGCGATCTCCTCGTTAGTGAGTAGCTCAAACAGGCCATCCGAGCCCATCACCATGAACTTGGTGCTGTTGTCTATGGCAGTTGTTGTCACCTCAGGGCGCGCAGTAACGTATGGTGGGGTGAGCAGGTCCCGGGGCTCGCTGCGGAAGTACACCTTGACGTGGTCAGGCAGCTCGTTCAGCTTGTGGCCGTCCACTGAGTTCACCTTGTACCTGTAGTCACCGAAGGCGCGCGATGGCTGGAGGCAGCCAAGGACTCTGCCGCGGCGGACGGCGTTGGGCTCACCTGGGTGTTCCTCCTGGATGCGCTGCACCTCCGCGGCGTTGTCACCTGTCTGGTCGGTGGAGAGAGCGCGGGTGGTCCAGTTACCCTTGGCATCTACGCTGCCGATCAGCGCACGGGAGTCACCCGTCACCGCAACCTTCAGCGACTTGTCTCTGCTGTTGTACAGCGAAAGCAGCGCACAGGAACCAGATATGGCTGGGAGCAGGCTCGCCATGTTCTCCTGGGAGGGGTCCTTGAACAGGTTTCTGAACGACTCCTGCACGATATCATTGTCGAGCTGAACGAACGCGGAGGAGATCGCAGTGTCGACCTCGGCAGACGACCCGCGGGCATCACCGGTCACCAGCGGACTCAGCTGCTTGGCGACGTAGCGGACCATGTCCCGGGACAGCTTGGCGGATGTGAACGGCCCGCTGTGGCCGTCAAAGATCCCAAAGAAGTACAAGTCGTCCTCGCCCTGCTTCGCTGGAACAGTGATGACCTGCTCGACGTGGTTGTCCTCGATGGGGTTGTTGGAGGGGAGCTGAGCCACATCGTACCGCACGACTCCCTTACCACGAGTAACGTTGTAACTCTGCTGCATTGCCCGCAACTTCTTGTTGACAGCATCGTCGCTCAGCAGGGTGATCGTGTCGCCGCTGTTGCTGGACTTGTTGGTGTAGTGGCGGATACCGTCCACAGCATCCAGGCCAATGGGCCGGTGGGCCCAGAGCGAGTAAGATGCAAATAGCAAGCCTGCGCTGCAAAATAGGACAAGCTTCCGGCGAGATAGCAGCGTATTAACGCTGTTAGCGCCATTCTGAGTGGTGTAGAAGCGAGGGTGCGTGTGACTCGTCCCTAAAACAGCGCTGCAGCGACCTGACAAACCGCCAGAGCGGCTAGCAACAGCAAACCGCCGCGCAATGTGTCTCCCAGAGTGTGTGGCAAGCATTGTGGGCTGTATATGGGACTCTGCTGTGTTTTGCGTTATTGTCGAGTGTTGGAAGTGGCGAGCGTCCCTTTTGTGCCCGCCTAAGTGAAGATCGCCACACCGGGAACGCTACAAAGAGCAAGTTGCCAAGAAGAAAGAGGGAGAGTTGCAGGAACCATCCAAGAGTCCAAATGCATCACAACTCGAGTCAATATGCTTTTATATCAGACGTTACTCACACCCTCTTGTCCCTTTTCCCACCTCGTACGACGCGACAAACGAAAATTTTGCACCGCCGCGGCCTTCAAACGTCCATCGCATAAGAACTTGTTCATCTATACAAGAGATGGTGTAGTTGATCTATAAGATAAGTTTGAGAGATACGTAGAAGTAACCACCATTCACAATGCCACCAAAAGGAGGAAAGAAGCACCAGCAGCCCGCGAAGAAGAAGGACAATGTCGACAAGACGTTCGGTATGAAGAACAAGAACCGTTCGACGAAGGTTCAGCGGTACATCAAGCAGGTCGAGCAGCAGAGCATGGATCCTGCAAAGGAGGAGATGCGCCGGCGCAAGGCGGAGGAGAAGTTCATGCGCGAGGCGCAGGAGGCGGAGCGCAGACTGCTGTTCAACAACACAATGGACCAGCGTGTGCGGACCGGCGTGGACCCCAAGACCATCGTGTGTGCGCTGTTCAAGATGGGCAACTGTAACAAGGGTGCCAAGTGTAAGTTCTCGCACGACCTGAACGTGGGCCGCAAGCAGGACAAGAAGGACCTGTACCAGGACACCAGAAAGGAGAAAGAGCAGGATACCATGGACAACTGGGACGAGGAGAAGCTGCGGAGCGTTATTCTGTCCAAGCACGGCAACCCAAAGACCACCACCGACAAGGTCTGCAAGTACTTCATCGAGGCAGTCGAGAACGGAAAGTACGGTTGGTTCTGGATCTGCCCCAACAACGGTGACAAGTGCATGTACAAGCACTCCCTACCGGAAGGCTTCGAGCTCAAGACAAAGGAGCAGCGCAGACTGGAGAAGGAGGCCGCGGACAACCAGCCAAAGATCTCCCTCGAGGAGTTTATAGAAACAGAGAGGGGATACCTCGACAAGTCCAAGCTCACGCCGATCACCATCGAGAACTTCGCCGAGTGGAAGAAGAACCACGTCATCCAGCGCATCAACGAGGAGAAGAGGCTCAAGGAGAAGAGGAAACCCACGGGCCGCGAGATCATACAGAAGCTGCAGAGCGGCAACAGCCTGCTGCTCGACGACTCGCTCGAGGGCGCCGACGACGAGAGCGCCTACTCCGAGAGCGCCAACGAGGGCGAGGAGGGCTCCGCTTGGGACCTCACGGAATTCACCGACGCGTTGAAGAAGGCCGACCACAAGGACGACTCTGCTATCAAGGACTACGGTGACGGTTCCAACCCTACCTTCGAAATCATCACTCGCTAAAATCGGCGAGGGAGTGTAGTAAATGACACATCGTGCCAACGCCATGCTCAAGTTTAATGGTCATTTTTGGACAGGAGGGTGTGACTCTCTCGTCGCTCACAAACAGCATCGTTTCATATATACGTTGTTCCAATTCATATAGCTGAATGCAATTGTATGTACATAAGTAATTTTAAAATATAAACAAAAAAGGTGAAAGCATGGAAGGCAGTGTATTGTTGTCTGCTTGTCCATATTCTACTGCATTCATGAAATGTGTTGATAGAGTGAATGGATGTGATGTTTCGTATTTACAAGATTGATTCGTCAAAATTTGCCAGTGTATATCGACTGTCTCACTATGGCATCCTGCCATATTGACTTGAACGGCATGCCAACCAAATCCTGCATATTGGAGTAGGTTATTATACCTTTCTCAACGTGGATGACAGCTCCACTTTCATCAAATTTCACGTTGAATTTAGGGCCGCTTCGATACTTCCAGGCGTCGCTCTGAAGGGTCTCCATGGTAGTACGTATGTCTTCGTTGACACTGGTAACTTCATCACACAGATACACAGGCACCCTCTCTCCAGTTTTATCACCAAATTCGGTTTGGAAACCGTCCACACAGATATCTATAAAATCATCAGCGGAATCTAGACCAATGGTTGAGATATCAGACCTCACGCTTCCAACACTCGGGGTCTCCCAGTGGACTCCTTCCTTTGTATGCGGCTTTAAAAGTCCGTGGAATTTGTTGAGGTCGGAATTTATTAACATGGTACCGTGGTGGTACGCCTTTCCGGAGGCTATTTTATATGCACTACCACTGCACTTCTTCTGATCAAACAAGATATCACCACGTTTGTTCAACTCTATTGGCAACGATGGATCATAATTCAGAAGCCATCTAATAATTAGTTTGTTGAAGAATGATGAGTCAAATTGATTTCTTGATGTAATATACGAATAGTTGACATTTCCTAGATCATGAATTACAGTGCCGCCACCCGATAGCCGCCTGAGAAGGTCGTAACCCCTTTTCTCGAGCTCATGGAGGTACACTTCCTGCCACACCGTCTGGTTTTTACCAATGACGGCACATGGGCGGTTGATATAGAACAGCAATCTTTGGCTTGTAAACGGCTCGCCATTGCCTGTAGCCTTCAGCGGTGTATTCCTGAACAGGTAATTCTCTAGGGCCAGATTGTAATATGGATTGTTTGATATACTCTTCAAAATAAATTTTCCAGGAGATTTTACGTGACTCTCCAATTCTTCAGCCGATATCCCGGGTTTATTGACGTGATAGACGCTATCGATTTCGTTGTTCAGCTCTGCGATTTCCTCAGAGAGCGTGCGGGCCTTCTTAGCAGGTTCAGAAGTGTGTGGTTGATGTGATGGGTTGCTGGGAGTGAACATATCCGAGTACATGGTGTTGAGCTCTTTGTATTTGTCATCAGTGTCGTTTATATCAAACGGCACCTTGGAGCTCAAACGTCTTGTCAAAGAGCGAAGAGGATAGGTTGTCGCAATCAAATTATGTCGTAAAAATAGCATGGATAACTTCTATATATATCAGTCGAGGAGAGTATGTCTAAACATTTGCACATTGTAAGCACGGATCTTCTTCCACTAGAATGCCTTCAAGGTTCCTTTATCTCCCCTGCTCGTCCCATAATCAATAGGCGCTTCGTCATGAAAGCCGAGGCCCGCGCACTAAAAATTTTGATGCCCGTTTCCTTTCAATAGATGAGACAGGTATAACAGAAGACCATCATCTTGACTGAATACCACATTCGTTCCACCGAATCAAACACCACAACAATGGACAAGACTCAATCATTTATCAAGGAATGTTTATTTACCAAAAGTTTTGATAATCCCAACAAGCCCATCGATGAGGACAGGCTGCATGAGACTCTGCTCTTGATGCCCACAGATGGAGGACAAACAGGCAGACTACGGAGAGCCAGGAGCTCCCTCAAGATAAATGCGGAGAATATAAAAGCACAAGGAAATGAAGTAAAACATCCCAATTATCGCAGTGTGAACAAAAACTCAAAGATTGCGATGCGCGACTTTATACACGATAGCCGTAAAGCATCAATGGAGGCGAAACGTATAGCAGCCGATCGCAAAATACAAAGTAAGGCTGAATTGAGACAGTATGTCAAGGATAATAATAGTGTGTTGTACGAGAGGCTCCCAAAATATGATGCCTTCCTCCCTATGTACAAAGACTTTTGGGTAAGTTATATGAGAGATATTCTGGATTTGTCGCAAGATACTCAGGTGGGATCAACACCCAAACTAAATGCAGAAGCAGCCCTTATGAGATTGTCAATGGCAGATTACAATGGTTCACGTCTGCGTGTTACTCACAGCAAAAACAAAAACATGATTGGGATAGAAGGAATTGTAGTATGGGACAGTCAAAAGACCTTTATCATGATAGTAAAAGGAAAACTGGTGGACGAGATTAAGTCTATTCCAAAGAGAGGCACTGTCTTTGGTTTCCAGATTCCAATTAACGAGGAGGAGGCTTTGGAGTATTCTATTTTGGGAGATAGGTTCAAGTATAGGAGTGTGGACAGAGCTAGTAGGAAGTTCAAAGCCCGCAGATGCGATGACATGCTGCACTATGTCTTGCAGGAAAATTGAAATACTATCTTTATTTTATCAGTCATATAGAAGCATAAATATATCATCTCTCGCACTTTGCATAACCTAGAAGAAAGTGTTTATGTTACAGTGTGAATCGTCTAATTTAATAGATTCAATCAATCATCTAAATGGCCGACGTCGCTATCGATGTGATGCTGTCCCTCCCGAGGATGTAGGTGTATTTCACTGGGCGTGCTTTTGTCTCCACGCGCTTAACAAATTGGCGATGTTTCGACAGATGGCTAACAAAGTAGAACAGCATATGTCAACTTCGACAAGCTGTATACACTATTAACTAACCCAGCCCATCAGTGATTCACCTATTGAAGACAGTAATGAATGGACAATGTGTAACGACTAGATTACATCCTTTGTCTCTCAATTCTGACAAAGTGAAATCTGCTCCAGAAATTCCATCAACGTTCACTCCGCAAACATGCTCAGAGATACTTCAAGATGTAGAAGTGTTTGTAAAGTTGACACAATACTTAGATTCTGTCATACCTTTAGACCTAAAAGCATTTAAAGAAAATATTGGACAGTATGAATCCCGAATGGACTGCACATGGTCAATTAAGAACTTCGCAGGCGATGCATCCGCTCGAGCAACTACATACGTTATATGTCGACAATTGATACGTTCAGGATTACCAGAAGATGTAATTGTGAGTGAAGAATTCACTGATTCGACAGGAACTTCAACGACCACAGATCTAATAATTACAATCAATACTATATGGTATTACGTCCTGGCTAGAGTGCAGCAAGCATTCAAGGATTTGATAGAACAATATATTGTGATGTGTCGTGAAAATAACTGGGAACTATATTCCGTATGGTTTGGTTTCTCTGAATTCATAATGGAGTCGGCTATGAAATGCTCAGTTCCCATTCAATATGTTTTGGAGAACTATCGGGACCTAGTTGACCCAGATCACCAGTACGACAACGAGATGGAGGTATTTGAACTGCTTTATGTGGAGACTACGTTAGACATATTAGGGGATGGTGTAAAGCCGTTCTTCAAAGGGCTTCTAAAATACACACATGACCACTTCCGCCCCGAATCACCTCAGGGTGGTCCTTATTTTCATTTATTGACACAAGCCAAAAGTGAGCATAACTTACTTGAATTTTTCAGAGAACATCTTTCAGAAGTTCGTAGCACTACATGCATTGAACCGGTGGGGAGCACGTACTGGTGGAACGGGTTAGACGGCTGTGGAGAATGGGAGAGATACATTGCTTCATATATCGTAGGTGAAGATCCAGGAGATGCCTACAAAAATCTTTACTATTATCTCATATTTGAGCGTTCCATACTTGACGATATCTTCAAATACTATTATTCGAGTGTTGAATACAATTTATCTAAACATCCGTTACAGTGTAACTACGACTGGTTTTATGAATTGCAGAGATATGATTTGTCTGATCGCGAATATATTTGGGATGCAATTGCCCTTTTTATTGAGAAACTGGATTTTTCTGAAGAAATATATTCCGATATGAATAAATGGATCGGTAGAACAATTTGGAAACAGTTAGAAAGTAGTTATAAAGATAAAGATGGTGTTAAATTAATTTTTGAGTGCTGTAAATTGCATTATTTCTTCCCAAGAGATAAGATCTTGAAAAGCATCACGAATATGGCACGTAAACTGGTTGACAATGATGATCAATTTCTCGGTTTCTTCTTACGGGTAATTGGTGAGTGTATCTCACGCTTAGCCAGAAGTGCCTCTTTTGATGAGTCATCATTTAAGACAGTATTTGATGGCAGTTGGTGTCGAGAATTTGGAGTGGAGACGGATTCTTCTGCACTCATGAGAACTCTTCCATACAGTTATTTTCTAAGAAGGATGTTCTTTGAATTGATTGCTTCGATGGGTTTCAATGAAATGGGTGATAAAGCACTTGCGAGCTGTCTCACCAAACAACTTTTGAGAAATGGAGTGTCCTTCCTCAACATCCTCGACGAGGAGGATAGTTTTGTTTATGAGTTAATCTCTAGGCTTCGGACTTCCTATCCTGAAACACATTCACTTGGAGATATTTTCCGTAGTATTTGCAAGGTTAACTCAGAAGCCCTGTCTGACCCGTTCGTTGTCCAAAATTCAGTAATGGAGTTCTGTATGCTATTTCTCAAAAGGGAGGAACATGCTGACTTGTTTTCTGGAAATGATGAAGGAGATGATGTTATCAATCTCCCCCTTTCAATAAAGCAAGAGTGGGATGTATTAGTCAAGTATTTCAAGGATACCAGCCATAATGGGCATTACAAAACGGTAAGGCCAGCATACAATTTACAACGTTGCGAGGTGCGTTGTCCATTTGTTATAAATGGAAGCCCACCTGGCAGTTACGTTTTCGATTTGACACTGTACCAGGCATGTGTCCTGGACCAATTCAATAGTGTTGATAAGATGACGTTTTCGGATCTGCTGAGTGCAACGAATATAGAGAAACACACACTGCAGTCCGTCCTTAAATCATTTGTCGCGGCAGGGCTGATGATCAAGAACGGTTCATCTGTTCAGCTAAATAACCAGTACGAGCCCGACTTCTCCAAGGTTGTCGGTCACAAGATCTACATTCCACTGGGCAAAATATCCCCAAGAAGGGCGCCCCTGGACAATTCTAACCCAACTTCCAGGTCTTCCTCGAATATCACTAACCACACTGAAGGACATTCGCATCAGTGGAAGCGGGAACTGCTAAAGGCCGCAATTGTCAGAATCCTCAAGGGCGCTACTGAGTCCTTCGACCACAGAAAACTGTACCAGGCCATTCTGGACCAGATCGCCGGAGTAAGTGTCGGAGAATTCGCAGATGCGCTCCAGATTCTCCTGCGCAGCAAAGACATTGTCAAGGTTCAGGATGAGTACATGTACTATCTGGACTAAGATGCAGAACTGTACAACACCGGTTGTGTGCGAGACGATAGAATACCCTTACGTAGCCCGTGTATATACACTCTAATGAACAGTGAGAGGGCAGAAGCCCTAAGCAAAACTTGGCAGCTGTGCCAGCCTGCGCTGCGGCCTCTTCTTCGCGGCCCGGCATCAAGAAAAATTTTCAGCCAGCGCGTATAAAAGGCGGCCGTGCTCCAAGTTTTGTCGATTTTGCTGTTTATATGCATTTATTATCCCTTTGGTTCCAGGTCCCCAGCGATAGGCTGGTCGGCCGTTGTAGTTAATGCTATGATGGTTGCACCATTCAACACCGGATGCACTAGATAAATGTCCTCGAGTCATTTTGTTCAGAGCTGAAAGGCCCTGAGCAATCCTCGAAGATACTGTCTTTCTGCATATGTGTGTTGACTTCCAACGGTCGTTGGGAGGTTACACTATATGTTAGTGTCTGCCTTGTCGCACAAGACAGACGCTGCAGGGGAATTAAGTGATGATAATATTACAACAGTGCATAGTTCAACTGATTGTATATCAAAATGAAGATACCAAAACATCGAATTTAGTCTTTCGCTCCTATCTGACTATTCCTCATCTGTAACCGTATTCTTGGATAAGTAGATGATCACGTATGCTTTGCATACATCCATTATATATTACCTTCACGGTATAACCTCTCTCTTGATGCCTGCCGCACGTGACACACACGCCCGAATTTTTATCGGTGGCCGCCAAAGGAAAGAACAAGGGACGGACCTGCAAGGTGGAGGGGAGGACCCCAGACACCCCCACTGGCACCTGGTGGGGATCTATTGTGTAGTCACTTCGTTGAGGGGGGAGGGGCATTCTTTGGAGGTGGCAGGGGTATATCAATGCTCTAGTAACTGTGTCTTTGTAGCTATATCCTGCTGTGTTCTCACTTGATGCACAGATTAAGAGTATAGTAACTACTTGGAATAAACACCCCCGCAAATGACATCCACTATCTTTCAAGAATCTGTCCAGGATGCAGTATCGGAGTCGCTGCAGAGTAATAAGGTTCTGGCCGTGTATATAAACAGTGGTAACGACGACTGGCTAGACAAATGGTTCCACGTCACCGAAGCCAACAGACACGTACTCACGGACGTGGCCGTGTGGCTCCAACTGTTAAAGGGGTCCACCCAATGCAACAACTTCGAGCAAATATTCCCAAATGTGGTCGTACCAAGCATGTATCTTATCAGAAACGGCCAGATTAAGAGCATTATTCAGGGTGAACCAAACACCTGGTTGTGGAAGCAGCTTACGGAGGCCCTGGAAATCACTATGAGTGTTGACCAAGCGCCTGTGGCCGAAGTAAGCGCACCTGCAGCTGCTCCTTCCCACACCGAATCTGCTAATAAAAAGCACAAGAAGGAAACGTTTAAGGAGCAAGTTCAGGAAACATCGCAGCAAGTGTACCACGACGAAGTGATTAAAGAGCGCAAAGCTGACGCCGAGGAGAGAAAGCGTATCCTGAGGCTGTTAGAAGCCGATAAAGAGGAGAGGCGCGCAATGGAATCACACGAGGCTCAGCTCAATGCGGAGCCTGTCGAAGTCCACGATAACATCAAAGACAGAAGTATTCTGCACACCGAGAACTGTACATTGCAGATCAGACTCACCAACAGTGAGACGCTGACGCGCAAGTTCAAGTCTACAGACACCCTAAATGAAGTGAGAACATGGGTAGACGTTAACAGAACTGATGGTGATCATCCATACGCATTCCACAGAAACATTCCACGTATGACATTTTCGGAGTCAGATGAAATGAGGACCTTGGAGTATTTGGAGCTAACTCCACGTAGCGCTCTTACTCTACAACCGTTAGACAATGTTAACAGACAAATGAACATTGCTGAAGTACAACAACCAGGTCTGCTGAATAAGGTGTATACAGGATTCTCGTCCTGGTGGGGTGGGGGCGCCAATCAACCAATGCAATCGAGTATTGCCCAAAATCCATCTAGTGAATTGCATATACCAACGGCGGTCAGAAACGCTCGCCTTCAAAACACTCAACATATTGACAGAGAGCAATCAGATGCAAACATTTCCTCGAGATCCGTTACCCCAAATGTTTTCCAACTTGTGAACTCTGATGATATGGAAAGAGATGACAAGGAGAAGGATACATATAACGGGAATAACATCTCACTAGAAAAAAACAAGGATGATAAATAAATGTCTTGTCCCAACACATTGCTGGTGATGTTTGTTGGTTCCCATAGTAATGATTCTATATTACCCTTCAAAGAAAATACATAATTTATTTATTAAATATGATCAATTATTTACGGTTACAGTGATGAACAGGAGAGGGGTGGTATTATTCATGTTTCTGATATTAAAGTCTTGTCCTCTTCTTTATGCGTTTCAGGCTGGGTATTTGATGACTCGAGTGAATCAGTTCCAACTCTAAGATTCTTGAGTTTTGAGAGGACTTCCTCTTCTTCCTTATCAGACGATACCGTGGTCTTCGATTCCATCTGCTTCTCAAGTTCTGCCAGTTCATCTTCTATTTCAGAATCAGGAATACTTTCGGTAATTGTGTCAGTATTGGCCAAAGTGTCGGTAACTTGTTGGCTAATCTCCTGCTGTTCAGAGATACTATCCATCAACTCTTCGATCTTTTCTACAGGTCCAATGCTATCGTTAATTGTCTTTAGTGTATCGTGTGACTTTTGTAGAGTATCTACTATCATTTTGTTGGTGGACGAGGTGCGTAATTCTTGCATTACGGTGGTTAAGTTCTCCTTATTCCCAGTCAAGCGATCTTTAAACCGCTGGGCCAGTATCCTACTTTTCAACATAGCCTTTTGAGATTCTCGGGACAGTTCATGATACTCCTTGGAGTGTTGTTTCGAAATAATACTGTCAATATCCTCCCCTAACCTCACTATCTCCCTCTCCAACTTTGATATTGTCGTTTTCACCTGAACGATATTAATGTCAGATTCAGTGATCTCCTTTGTCGAATCAACGTTTTCCTCCGACGTTACGGCAGGTATTATCTTGACTACGTCATGGTCCCGTACGATGGTCTGTGTATAGTGCTCTAAGTAATACAGGATAATCTCCTGATCGTTTTCACTTTTAACAGCCTTGGAAATTCCACTTCTATTCTTAAAGGTGTCAGTGTCCATTATGAGATCGATGGGAGAAGAAGATTTCTCAACTATATCTTCTTTGATGGTTTTTTGAGCCATTGCCGCAGCGTCCTTGACGTTATCTTTGATGATTAAATTCATCTGCTTAAGGTAGGAGGTGTCAGTGTTGTGCTTTCGAGTCGAAATACCAGTCTTTCCAATGCTAAGGTAACTGAATAGCGTTGAAAGAAGATTTCCTTCGTGTGAGGTTTTATCAATATCCCTTCTTTGAGGGTCATAGAAGGATTCGGTTGTCAATAGCACGTTCTCCTCAATCAAAGAATCAAGAGCAATATCAATACTCTTAGGTTCACCATATACGTCTATTCGAAAACTTGAAAGCCATTTGGGTCCACAATGCAATGTCAGTTTAGTCTTATCGTTCAGTCGCGTCTTCAGAATAAAATTCTTCCAGGTGTTGACATTGGCCTCGTATCCATCCTTATTGAGCTCCTTCATGTCCCTGAAATCTTTATATAACGATCCCAGTCTACTCTTTGGTAGCTGCATCTCTTCAGCCATCTTGTTTGGTGTCTGTTGGTTGTTTACTTCGAATAGAGGGTTGGCTAACATGAATCGATCCCTTCTTATCATTTTATATTTTAGTTACTGAATGCAAGTTAATTAAAAAAATTAGTATTCGGCTAATGAGGGATAGCGATAAAAAAAAGTAATCTACTCTCTGGTAATTTTCAACCTCTGTCAATAAATATTTCTTGCGGGTATTCTAAAGTGATAATATAGTACATACTGTATATAGTATATATACAAAAAAACATGGAATGTATGCCATCATAGATACAACGAACCAGCGGAGACAATGTCTCTGTGAATCATCTTGACAACAGTTTCCATTTTCTCCTTTAGAGCCGTGTTACCAATAGTATTCGCAACATCAACCAGTTCTTTAACCAGTTCCTCGAGTCTTTTGAACATTCTAATTAGGGAACCTTCGTAGACATCTGTCATCTTACAGATCTGGGTAAAGGTAGCACCCTTACACCACTCATAGACAACCTCCATCAGTTCGTGTCTGAAACTCTCTACGTAATCCTTCTCAACAACCTCAATCTTTGACTCTTTCATTATCTTGGCAATGTTAGATGCGATCTCTCTCATGTTCTTGAGAGGTTCAGCAAGTTCTGGCTTTAACCTTGGAGCTTCCTTACAACGCTCTTGGAAAGCGAAACATGACAGAAGAGCTGCGGCCTGTTCTGGCTTTAGTTCATTGAAGTTACCATTGAAAATTAACTCAGTTAGCAATAACTCATCACCACTGGAAATCTCACAGGCAACTCTACCCTTCAGCTCAATAATGTCATTAGGTGTACAGAAACCCAGTCTTCTAAGAACTCTCTTACGACGACGCAAATCATCCAGCTGAATAACAGACTGAGATTCGTTGATTTTATGTTTCAAGGCTCTCATGTCCTCCTGTAGAGCATGTTTCTCACTAAACTTCTTGTACAATTCATTTAGTCTAATAGACCCGGTCAATGGGTTAGATTTTAGTTTATTCTCTAGGACTTCGATCTTTCTTAGGAGCTTCATAAAGTCCTCGTCATCGATCTTCATGTTCTTAATTGGGTCAATTAGTGGAACACCATCTGGGAACCGACGGCCAACCTCAGAGAGCGACTTGCCAACAGTCTCCTTCTGACCACTTGCCTTAATATCCTTTGGCATAAATAGACGAAGGTTACCAATAGCTTGGACAGAATCCAATGTGATTGGAATAATAGCACAAATGGACTTCTCACCCTCTTTAGCTGGACGAATACCTTCTGGGAAAACAGGGTTGAATGGCTTAACAAGGTTGACTGGAGAGTCAGCATACATTGTGTTGACCACAATGTTGACGAAGTAAGACTCGTGGTCAGTATATTCGGCAGTTGGATTGCGTCTGTTAATTCTCTTGGCGAAATCAATAACCGCGCACCAACCATAGTCTGCCTTGCCACCGATGTTTACCCTAATCAGTCTACCTGGTTGTAGGAAACTCAACGAGTTAGCTGGATGTGTGATAATCTTGCGGACATCCTCATTGTAACCATCCAGAGTTTGTTTAACCTCGTAGTATTCCTTAACATTAGACTCATCCTCAATAACAATATCGTTTTCTTGTTTACCCAATTCAATGAGTTTTTTCTCCATCACAGGTACAGAGACAACGTTCTGGAATTGGAAGAAAGAATGCTCCAGCATAAACTCTGGAGAAATACCCTCAACTCTCATTAGGTTCAGAATCATGTTATAACCCAAATGGAAGGCGGAGTCAAGTCTATCGGCCTGACCCTTAACCATACCCTTGGCAACCTGTGGTTCCATTTTTTCATCAATCATCATGATAACAATACCACGGTCATCTAAACCACGACGACCAGCACGACCAGACATCTGAATATATTCACCACCGGACACCCAACGGAACTGCTGACCATCCCACTTTCTAACCGAGGTAAATACAACTGTCTTTGCAGGCATATTCAGACCAATAGAGAAGGTTTCGGTAGCAAAAAGTACCTTTAGGAAACCTTCCTGGAAAAGAATCTCAATGACTTCCTTCAGAATAGGTAGCAAACCAGAGTGATGGATACCAATACCTCTTCTCAATAGGGGAAGAATGTGCTTAATCTGAGGCAATTCTCTGTCAGTCTCTGGTAGAAGAGCAATGGCATTGTTGAAAATCTTGGTTAGGGCATCCTTTTCATCGTCGGAATTGAAGTCCAACTTAGACATCTTCAGCGCCAGTTCCTCACAGTCACGCTTACTGAATGAGAAAACGATAACTGGATTATACTTCTTCTTCCAGATCATCTTGACAATCTTGTAGATATCACCCTTAGCATCACCCTTTGCCGCACCACCCTTAAAGGTCTGGCCCTTCTTTCCTCTAGAATTGGTAGAATTTGGATCATCACCAGTCTGGTTACTAATAGATGCCATGGCCTTCTGGAAATTCTCCTCCCTGAAGGTACTCTTTTCGTCAACGACTAAATAAATACCATCACCATGGGCGGGGAATAAGTAGTGCTGCAATGGAGTTGGACGGAAATTGGTGTAAACAATATGGCAAGGCTGAGTATGAATTTTGCAAATCCATTCGGCAAACTCCATTGCATTAGGGATTGTAGCAGACAGGAAAACATAACGGACCTTATCTGGGAGCAGAATAATAGTCTCCTCCCAGACAACACCACGCTCCTTATCTCTCATGTAGTGGACCTCATCGAAAATGACCCAGGCAACTTCTCTCATAACTTCACTACCTCTGTAAAGCATACTTCTCAGAATCTCGGTAGTCATGACGAGACAGCCAGCATCAGGGTTAATGGTAATATCACCGGTCATTAGACCAACATCACCAAATTCAGCAAGTAGTTCTCTATATTTCTGGTTGGACAGAGCCTTGATAGGAGATGTGTAAATGACTCTCTGCTTATCTCTCAGGGATTGAGCAATGGCATACTCAGCAACTACAGTCTTACCAGCAGATGTATGGGCAGAGACAAGGACAGACTCACCTCTATCGATACACGACACCGCCGTATCCTGGAAGGGATCTAGTGTGAAAGGATATGTTCTAGCCTCATTAACTCTTCTGTGTTCCGCAATTGGTTTATAATCGTAATTTGGGGGTAGCGCAACTTGGTGACGAACCTGGTGAGACAACTTGACCTTACCATCCTCCTCAACCTGCGTGGTTGGGACATTGGTTAGACCCTTTGAGGCATCGACCTCTCTAGATGCCTCTTGTTCAAAGGAATCGGTAACAACTGGAACTGCGGTTTCTTTCTTCTTACCATCAGAAGCCTTATTTGGTCTTACTTTCTTGATCTTCTCAGATTCATCATCAGAGAGTTCACGCTTCTTTGGCTCAACAGGAAGTGTGGAAGCATTTTCCTCCTCAACTCCAGACAGGTCAATGTCAATATTTGGATCCTCTCCAAATACATCAAAAAGATCGTTATCCATATTTAAAAAGGGATGACCGTCTATTATGTATGATTATACTCTTACCTTTTGAAAGGACAGATAGCAACACAACTGGGCTATATTGTATAAAGTAATAACTTTGTTATTTCAGTCCTGCCATCTCAAAATTTTTCTTAGTGAGCCTCATCTCAAAATTTTCAGCTCGATGAGCTGCGGGTGTCTGGGTGTTAAAATATTGCAGCCCACCTTGAATATTTTGGCAGTACGAAAGGCAAATGATGGATATACTGAGGCATCCCTGGAATAATGATGGGTTTTAAAACTGAATGAAATTATGGGTATCTTATTTGATTAATATACAAGGTTTCTGCGAATAATTATGTAACCAGGTTATGCAATGCGAATATAATGCTATTAAAAAATAGGTGCTCTACTCAGCCTGCTCAATGATTTCTCCTCGAGAATTGATCAAATGCAGGTTCTGTAAAGCATTCCATTTTTCTCTGTCGTACTCACTGACAATATTTTCTGGGTAAGCTGAACCTGACAGCTGGGAGTCACTTCTGGAAGAATCCGAAGAAGAATTGTCGTATTGTTGTTTGAGATCTTGTTGCTGTCTTAAGGTGATGTTCAGCGCATCCTCTGAGTCAAGCATGTATGTTTTGTCTGTGCTTTGATTGCGGAATATCCTACTCACCACTCGAGAGGCTCTTTCTGGAATTGCACTATTCCTCCTACTTTGATTAGCTGTGGACAATGACGTTGTTATTGATTTTGTGGGAGAGTGATTATTCTGTAGCGATCTCACATAGGTGAAATCTACGCTTCTACCTCTACTATGTTCTATTTGATGACTGTGGTGAAGATCGAAGTGGTGTTCAATCGACCTTGAATGCGAATGGGTATCATGGAAGTTTGAAATAGATAATTTTTTTCCAAAACGTTTGAAGCTATTAGATTTGATTGGCGATGATTGTGTAGATGAGGATATGATATGGTTTGTACTGTTGGTTGGGAAACGGAAACTCGCCTGGGAATTTGTCTTCACATGGCTTGTTGTCCCATTCAGGAAGTTATTGAGCGTGCTTTGGGATCTGCGATGTGTTAGACTACCAGAACTCACCATTGATATTAAAGATTTTGTGGGAGAGTGTTGCTTGTCGGTAACTGGAATATCACGATACGACTGCTCCATGATGATCGAAGTAGAATAATCGTTTCTCAGACTGTCTTCGAGCATATACTCTGCAGCTTCCTCAGTAATATCTAGGTTATTCAAGTACTCGTCGAGTTTGCTAACTGCATCAGAGGTTGATGATATATCATTTTCTTGTGCGCTTGGGAACTGTGGCGTTTCAAATGTCTTATTCAACGGAAACTCAAAGCAATTTGTAGATGGATTTGCTGAGATGTTTGTTGGACTGATGAGATCGTCCTCAATAGGTGTGTCTTCAGCAACATCTGTTAGAAGTCCCAGTGGTTCCTGTTGGATTTGTTTTGCTCTAGCCATGAAGAGCTTACTATTTTTTTCCCACATTTCCAGAGTAACGTTCCCTGGAAGTTCGATATGCTGAGGCTCCTCACTTCTTTGAGAAGGTTCCTCATTAAACTGACCGCTTGACAATTCCAAGATGTCACCTAGATCGCTTTGATTATAATCGTCAATAGTATCCTGACTATTTTCAGTTTGCTCGTGGGTACTGGTAATGTTTGTACGATCGGCTGCTTCTGTGGTTAAATCAGGGATAATTAATGAGTTATTCGTAACTTCGTTTTGCAAAATCAGTGGAGAATCCGGTCTCGTACTTTCAGTTGCCCCACTTGCGTTGCGGATGTCAGTTGGTTCGCGAAGCGGAATATTCAGAAAAGATGGTAACAATGTATGATCCATTCTTTGAACTGCATTCCTCTCCTCCTCCATTTGCGATGCTGATCTCATTCGGTTACCGGCTTCATTTCCTGTCGCTGTTTGAATATCAGATGAATCGAGAACAGTAGCTAGTCGCTCATCCTTTTTAGATGCTTTGTTCAAATCTGTTGTTGATGCTGATGATAACATATTGAGGAAACTTTTTGGAAGATCGGATATAGTCGATAGTCTAGTAACATATCTATTGTTCAGATTTGTTTTGCTGATGGAAGAGTTATCATTCACTGGACCAACTTTGTGTGATTTTCTAATCTTAAATGGGGATTTCAATTTCAATTTCGAGGAACTAAACTTGATCCCAGTAATCTTAGGAGAGGAGTCTGTACTCTTTCTGGAACTACCAGCTCTTGATCTATATGGAAGCTTGATCGGTGTTAATTGGTGTCTGACGACAGATGAATTTGAAACCTCTTCAGTCTGTGTATTTCTATTCATCTCATTCATCAACCAATTCACCGGATGCTCTGAGTCCCCCAAATTGACCTCCATTCCAGGGGTCAAAGTTTGTGTCGAATTCTTTAAGGGAACAAAGCGTTCACTTGTTCTTTCTTCCATGTGATACTGTTTTACTGGACTGGATTCGTTGTCATCTATTTGTCCATCTGATGATTTGTCGGTTGAAGTTGCATCCCGACCTTCAAACATACCGTTGACGAATAAACTGAATATTAGCAGGGATTGAAATGCTGCGGTTAATCGGCTGTGTATAACATTTTCCGAATGCAATGAATGATGGCTTACCTCCTTGAAGTATTCAACAGAACATGCTAAGGTCAGAATTTGGAAAAAGAGATTACTTATTCTTGTTACCGTCTTTTGAATTGGAAGGAATAGCACCAGTCTTAACAGCACGATAAGAGCATATATTATGGTGGAACATGATATGATGATAAGCACAGCCCTATTTTGATCATATAATGCTGTTAATGCAATAGCCACAGCACCAGTCGACAAAGACAACAGGAGACTGAGGGCACCTATGATCTCCAACATAAGCAACTGAAATTGTATGCTTTGGCCTAGTTGGACGTTGCGTGGTGTGACTTGTTAAAAATGTATTCACCGGAAAAAGAAGTATTTCTTTATGATGTAAAATAACAAGAAACGTTATATAGAAGAGGACGAATCGTACAATCCTTGTTACGAAGAAAGGGTTAGATCACAGATCGAATCACCCATAAACATTGCAGACGCAAAGCGCTGGAGTCCTGCAACCATCTGCATTGACCGTCAGGCTGAATGAATTTTCAGGACGGATTACGTCTGTTCCCTTGGTATTTACAGTTTTCCGTTTTAGGAAAAATGTCGAATTTACAAAAAACAAAGGACGGTTCGTAACAAAATGGACCAAGGCGTGTATTATACCGAGAGACAATCAAGATGCACATTACTGGAAGAACCGCGTTTGAGTATGTGTATAATGGAAGGAATTTGGATATTGTCATCCTCGGAGTGTTTTGGATAATGGAACGTTGCATAAAAGCGGGAAGCACTAATCCTGATTTTATTTCTAAATCATATCAATACTTAAGTTATAATATGTAAAGTGTATAATGTTGAGGAGTTATGACTTAGGACTCGATCTTTATCTCGTACGGTACAATTCAATCTCTGATTGCTTGAAGTACCTCCTACCATCTTCGTCTACAATAACAAGACTCAGGTAGTTCTTTACCGTGAAATAGTTACAACTCATATTTGGGATAAGATCATAACCACCGAGGAAGAGTCGGATAGGTATCGTCTCACCCTTCACAGGTGAACCATCCATTATTTCAAAGCGGATAGAGGTAGTGTCTATTATAACGCTATTCAACTTCACACCGGACGACTCTCTAGTAATGAGACTTAGCTCCATATGTTTCACGCGAAGTCTAGTTAGTAAAAAGTAGATGCGACCAACAATCACATCCTTCAGTGTGTATTGAGATTTCACATATTCAAATTCAATGTGAAGGCAGTTCTCAATACCAATATCCAACTTAACAGGCTTAGCCGCGGGAGTATTAACCACAGATTCTGCGTTGGAAGCATTTTCTGGAGCCGATTTGCTTCCATTGTCGTTTTGAACATCCTTGGCGCTATCTTTGTTTGTAGATTTTGAATTTGCATGGTCGGATGGAGATGCTTGTGAATCACTGTTTCCGTTTGTTTCATCCGTGACAGTGCGGGTTCCAGTCTTAGTCGTAGATACGTTGTTGGTAATTTTTGAGATATCGTTGTACAAATATACCCAGAACTTTTTTATTTTGGAGATATCAGTTGACTTCCGCGTAACAGTTACTTTAATGAAGTACGAGACATCCACATTTTTGCCGCGGTACGACTCATACATCTTAGCAAGGTCCTTGAAGGCGAACGGAAAGCTCTGGGAATGCTGAAGCTCTCCGGATGGACAGAGGTCATAACTCAAATATAAGAATTGGTCCACCTGTCTCTTCTTCGAATCTGACACACTGTAATTGGAGGCATTTGAAGAGGCACCAGATGACTTAGAATTTGAGCTGGAAGACACACCACCTAGTTTTTGCATGTCGATAGATCCGACCACAGATATCTTAACACCGAGGTGTTCAATTTTCTTTCCCTCACGTACTCTTAGAGTAACAATACCTTTCAGAGACTCCCCATCTTCAACTAGTGGCAACGACTCCTTCTTTGGAGAGTTTACAGAACCAGTAGGGGCGGGAACGTCAACATGTTTTCGGCTATCCTCGCCGTCTAGCAGAATCTCAATATCTATGGGTGACTTAAAGAATAAACTCATATTAGAACAGACTTCAATGAAGTAACAGAACGAGTTGATGAACTTTTAAGTTGTTGTCCTTCAAACATGTATCTTCACAAACCCTTGGCTCATCTGATAGCTCCCCTTTTACCGCCAGTGTAGGCGTTGTCCCTGTCCGCGCCACTGCCGCATTTCGTCCCAGCGCCGCCCGGAAGGGGCGCACTAAGCAGCGGTCACGTGAAGAATGAGGACAATGGGATGTTGAAGAAGAACAGTGATATATTGTGTCCTATTATTAAGTATATATACATGCAGGCTAATTGGTATGAAATATCTGAGTATCTGGGGGAACAACTATTCGCTGTTGGCAGTCTGGTCAGCTTCTGGGGACACTGGTACTGGCTTATTACAGACGCGCATCAGGGAAGTGATTCGAGGATCAGTCACGACATCTCTAGTCCATTCACTGTCTCTCTTACGTCCCTGCTTGACCCATGAGGAAGGCCAATCACTCTCCTCTTCCTTGGCAAGGTTGACATCGGTCGCAGCGTCGAAAGGTCTTAATGACGATGATTCAACTAGTGCAGCCACGTCCGAACATATATCTTCAGTCATGTACCGTTTCCTGTAGAAACGGTATATTCTCTGAGGGATGGCTAGAAAGCCAATGAGGTTTGGAACTGAGACCACCAAAAGTGGCTGGTTGACCAGGATTGGTAGTTTTGTCTGCTTGTCGTGGATCACAGAACCTTGGGAGTGTAGCTCCAGTGGTGGAAATGGCGCTGCTTCGTACTCTGATGGGTCGATAAAACGAGCGAGAACTCCTGTATTCTCCTCTTTTTTCTCCTCTTTCTCCTCGGTAGGCTTCTCTTCAGTATCAAGTGGACCTTCATTCGTTTCCTCTAGTTGTTCTTCCATTACCTTAATCTCCTTCTCAACTTCTTCCTCATGTGGAGTTAGCTTCTTAGCGGCGTCTTCGGCCTGCTTAGGTTCCTCAGGTATCACAGGTGGATCAACTGGTCCCAGCAAGCCCTCGTGCAAACCAGCCAGATACTCCTTGTATGCACCCCTCCCAAGACAGATCACTCCGCCACTCAAGGACAGGTCTCCGCTCTCGAGGTCCTCGCTGTTGATCTCTGCCGGCTTATCCTTTTTGTAGAAAATACCAATAGCATCACGCCAATCAAAGTTGTTCTTGTACTCCTTTCCGAGCTCCTTAACTTGCGCGGGAGTCAGTTCAGCATTCTTGTCTGTTGGAGTGACTGGTGGCGCTTCTATTTTGGGTTCCTCGATATACTCCTTGCGGAGAGCCCTCATTCTATTGGCAACTTCGGTTCTTATGACACCTTGCCTATCCTCCTGCACGATATCGTAGTCCAGGCCGGCGTAGAACAGCACAGGCTTGATGTAACGCCTCCACATCTTTAACGACGTCTCAAGGTAGTCGCTTGGAGGTGGAGCGATAAACACAGTGATCTTCCTAGGGACGGTCTTGGTGTCCATCGTCTTCTCGGCCATGGGCTTCATCATGTCGGCGTACTTACTAATGATCTTCTTTTGTTGGTACTTGTCGTAGCCAAACCCACCGACTGCAGCTGTCACAGTCATCCAGAATATCACCCAATTCCTGGATGGGAGCCTCATGGCGGGTATACCCATGGCCTGGAATGCTGGGTTGGCGAACAGTCTCTTTGGTGGTTTCACATCTTTGACCTTCTTTGCAGCTTCAGTAGCGGCGCTGGCAGCTGCTGACGGTTTGGGCACTTCTGTAGAGGGGTTCTTCTCAGACATATGTGCTCAGTCGACGATATGGTTCGTTATGTGACTGTCTGAGAATTGAGTATGTCTCCTAAAGCGTGTCTCTGCTATATAGTGAAAGCATAGCCATACAAATTTTGTCTGTCGGCCTGCGCAGTTCGTGCGAGCGTCAGTCATAAAGCGAGAGTGAGACTGAAAGACGCTTGAGGGTCCTTGTCTCCGCATTGAAAACACAAGAGATTGGGTTATCTCTGTCAAATATTATGTAGTAGCAAATATCCTGAAATAATACTTATTACTATACTTCATGAAATATTGTGTGCTAGTACATTTTCTTAAATATTATACATTGCTGCTTTTCATGCATATTACGTTTTACGAAAAATTACTTAATAGTACATCTCATGTTTATTATTTATTCATACATCTCATGTATAGTTATAGTGACGAGGAGCAATGTACAAGCGTGGTATTACTCTTCTAATCTCTAGCCAAAATGACATGTGCCCATACATTAAAGAGTGGGCTTACCCTCGTCCTCCCACTTCAGATTGAAGCGACCTTCGGGGATCTGGTACTGCTCAATCTTCTGCACAACCTCCTCCGCGGTGTGGGCTACCTGTACGATGTCACCATTGGACTTACTGATGAATCCCTCCTTGATAGAATGGTTTATGAACTCGAGCAGCGCATCGTAAAAACCGTTGAGGTTGAAGATGATGACTGGCTTGTTGTGGATGCCCAGCTGGGACCAGGTGATGCACTCCATGATCTCCTCGAAAGTCCCGTATCCACCAGGCATTGCGACGAACGCATCGCTCTCGTTGGCCATCAGCCGCTTCCTGGAATGCATGTCGTTCACCACAGTGGTACGCCCGAACTTCCACGAGATTGGAGTGGACCCCTTGTGGTCGTCAACATCGATCTTCATCTGCTCCTCGAGCTCAGCGGACTTGATAGAGCTGTTGTCGTTGTCATTGTCAGCAGCATTATGGCGCTCCTTGGCGACCAGTGCGCTAGGAATGATCCCGTGGACATGTCCATCGTAGCGGGGGCCCATTGTAGCCTTAGCAACCTCGCCCATCAGACCCGTGGTACCACCACCATAGACCAGCTGCCAGCCCATCTTGTGGAAGAGCGCGCCCAAATCGTGGGCGCCTTGGGAGTAGACGCCGTTGCGCCCGGCAGAAGAACCGCAATACACACACACAGATCTCATATTAACGGCTATACTTAGTTGTACTGGGTTAGGGGGAACACACCACAAAACACAGCCAACCAATGGCCCAACCCAATTAACCATCTCTGTTCAAGTACAAATTGCCATCCATTACTGCCGCCAGGGGACAGCCCGTCAAGCTGTCGCTTCCAGGCACGTGGAGGCTGGTCACGTGGACATTAATCACGTGCCAGAAATCAGACAGTTCGGTGACCTCGACGGTGCGATGGCTGGATGCATGGACGCTTGGATAAGCAGTGCCGGGGCGTGATGGGATAAGCGATGCAGGGCATATGTTTCGTTGTGATTGGTTTTCGTTGTAGCTTGGTGATACGTTACTGATTAGTTCGGGTCTGAACTTGGCGTTACGCAACTAATTAATTCTCTTCCCGGCAATTGGGAAATAAAAGCCGCATCTCATCGACTACCAACGATTTAACACCAAGTCCACTGATATCAGACCACTACGGAAATGACAGTGAGGCGGGGAAATGAGGTTGGCCCATTCCAGGAGGGTGTGGTGCACGGCCACATCCACAACTTCAACAATATGACATACATCCACGGACACATACACCACAATGTGCAATATCACGGAGAGGACGGCTTGGACGAGGATACAAAACCGGGCGATTTGGAGTTGAATGTTGGGGGAGACAGGCACTCACATGCTGGCGACCAGCATCACAAGTCCAGCAATAAAGCTAGTGATGACCTCACAAACATGAACAGTCTCGACGACCAAGCGATGCAGTACATCGACTGCATGCACTTCGAATTCATGGATCCCAACGGCATGATACCGAGTAATTTCAACATGGGATTCAATAACGCGCCTGCAAGTCAACAAGGAATGTCATCAGGCAATTCCGATAATATTCATCACAATCATGAGTTCCACCACAGCGATACTCAGCTATCCGGGTTGAACTCGTCCACAAGCAGTGTCAGGAGGGGTTCGCGCATCTCTCTTAGTGATGATTTACTCAACACTCCGGTTACCAAGAAGCGCAGAACCAGCCCAGAAAGTAATGCCACAGATAACGACTGCTCATGCAATCCGAAATTACTCGAGGTGTGCTGCGAGGTGGAACACCATCCAGGGAAGAATGCCAATATCCCGCTGGACGGCATCTCCTTAAATCGGAACCAGGAGTACCTACAGTCAAGCTTAAATGAATCTAAAGTGCTCAACCAATTCCTTTCTTTCTCACCCTCAGATAGCACTGCCAACTTACACTACTCAGATGACAGCGGTAAGAAAGAAAGTTCAACCTCGCTGCAAGACCGTCGTAGAAGCAGCTTGGTTAACATTAATGACATGAGTCTTAGTCAGTACAAGCAGATATTGGATCTCAATTGCGACCTGACATGCGAACCAATGTGTGCCAACCAAACAGAAAATCATATGACGTCTCTGCCATCAATAGGCAATAGTTCTGTAAAGCAGGAAACCACCAATTCTCCCTTAACTAGCGGGAAAGATATAGCAGCCAGTGAAATAAAAAATAATTTGGCAGATAGCGGTAACATGTTGGACCATTTTTGCCAAGCCTGCGAGAGAGTTGGGGAGTACAACGAATGTCACAATCCGAGCCACCACCACGTAAGAGACATGAGCAGACAAATGTCACAAGGAGACAACCCAACTAAGACACCCTCATATGCAAATACCAATAGTGGACAGTACCACACCCACAAATCGAGCAAGCAATTAGATATGAAGATTATCAGCGATATATGCGCAATTTCAGACCTGTATGAAACTCCAATTGGTGGCCACATGAACCATCACCATCATATGCATTCGAAAGAGGATGCGGCAGACACGGGTCCTAAATTGATGAGAACGCAGAGCTATAATATCCTCAATAATGTCATGAATTGTAAACCAACTGATTCCCGTCATAATAGTGATCCAACTGAAACATCGAGTGAACCGAAAATTCAACCTGTTAACCAGGATCCACCTCATGTGCATCACCACCATAAGATACAGGTTCATAATCATTCTGCCCCTGACAGAGCAGCCCCAAGATCAGACAAATACGTTAGTTGCGAGCGTTTTCAGCCTGACTATAAAAGTCCTTTCACCAAGGTTGAACAACCAGATTCTGTGAGTGACATTATTACAATGTACCACCAGAACGATCACACCCCGGTCAAGAATGAACAGTCGGAACAACTCAATACTATTAACTTTAACTGGAACTTTAAGAGAGATACCGAGAACCCCGACTCTCTCAAGTGCAAATGGGGCGATTGCAACCATCCCAGCACTTCACTAATTGAATTACAAAAGCATCTTTTCAAGGACCATCTAGGCGAGTGTAACATTCCCTCAAATCCTGTCAACATTAGATCTGATACTCCAGAAGTTGAATGTAAATGGCAGGATTGTGACTTTCATTCGAATGATATATGCTGTTTTGTTAACCACATAAATAACGCCCACGGCATAAATTTTGACATGAAGTTCATAGACCCTAATGCGAAGTCTAAAGACAGTGGTCCAAGTTTTATGGGTCAAGACCATCACACATTTCATTGTAAGAAGGAGATATGTCCGGTAGATTCTACAACACATAAGGTCGATTTAAAAAGCCAGTCGAACTATGAAATCGATCATCATGATGAGAAGTTCACCACCCACCCGGAGCCAGAATTGTCTACAAAAGATACATATCCGGCTAACTCAAGTCCACCAGATATCAAGAACGAACCATTGCATTGTGAATGGGAAGATTGTGGCGAAGTTTTCTCCACCGCTGAGGAACTAGACAACCACCTTATAAATTTCCATCTCCCAAAGGGGCAATCGTCGTACGTGTGTCACTGGAAGGATTGTGGACGTAAATTGGGAACTCGCCAAAAGATTATGAGACATCTAAAGAAACACTCAGGATACAAGCCATTTGTATGTGATGTATGCACGAAACGGTTTGCAACAAAAGAGAGTTTAAATCAGCATGGAAGGACACATTCTGGGGAGAGGCCATATAAGTGTCCTCATTGTGATAAGACTTTTGCAACGTCGACTTTTGTCAATATTCATGTAAGAACGCATACAGGAGAGAAGCCCTGGGAGTGTTCTGTTTGTGGCAAGACATTCAGTGAATCGTCGAATTTGAATAAACACAAGAAGACACATACGAAGGAATTTAAATGCAGCAATTGTCTCAGGAGCTTCTCGACACATGAGAAACTGGAAAAGCACAGTGAAAGTTGCAACAGTAACCAACAAGATATCACCACCAACTCCTAGGAGGAAGAACTAAAACAATGAGAGCTGCAGCAGAGCTACCACATAGAAGTAAAAGCAATCTCATATCACATGGCATACAGCATTTTATAGATATACAACTATTACACATACACATATTTAAGGTTTACAAACGACTCTAAATTACCGTAATACAGTCTCGTACCGTCATGTCTGAGATACGATACAGTCAGCAGGTACTCACACCAAACCTTATTTGGCTATTCCTCCCTCCTTGATTGTTCTGCCTGTCATCGCGTTCCGTGACGGCGCGTGTAACTCGCTATGCCGCTTCCTATAGGCCAGTTGAAAATACAGCCTTCTTGTACCCTATAGGGTAAGGTGCATCTATGTATAAGAGGGAAAGCAACTATCCAACTCAATTAAGTGTTATTATTACATAGTGATCATGTCCGCTAACGAGTTGTTCCTTAAAGGCAAAGATTTCGTAGAACATGTGGCGAGAGAGATATTTGGGGTGGAGAAGCCCATTCCAGCGGAGCCGCCAGCAGACCCTGGGTTTATTGGGCAGCTGTGGGGAATGAAGGACAAGTCCCATCACCTTTTCAACTCTTTTATTCCTAGCAATATCACTGATACTGTTACTGCACAAATCATCAAACATACTTCCTCGGAGAATGCAAACGCGCTGTGTAATATAATCCCAACCGCCCTCTTCATCGTTGTTCCAGTTATTCTTATCATCTGTGGTTCCATACTCTCTGTGGATAACATCCCCAGTACAGCACTTCCTCCTACAGATGCACACCCAGAGTATGACCCTCTGGACAACAATATCTGCTGCGATATAGCAATCATTCACGAAACGCCCCCAGGACCATGGTACAGCAGATTTTTGAAGGCTTTCAGAGAGGATGCATCTAGTGATAGCGGTGAGGGCTTCTTCCTTATGATGCCTGTGATGGCTACTATTTCTCTGGTGATGATGTACTATCTATTCAAGGTTGGACTGCTACAGACCATCACTGATATGATGCACTATGGGCTGTTGATGACTACATTCTTTTCAGTTTGTCAGCTAGTGCTATCAGGAGGGCAGTGGTGTATTCTACTGTTGGCGGTGGTAAAGCGTACAAGCAGCAAAGCCATGCTGAAGAAGTACCGCCTTACGTTCAGTGACGACGATACCAACGACGATGTGCGCGACGGCGGCAAGTATGCTGTGTCTGTTTTTGCGATCCAGAACTTCAATTACGTCAGTGGTAGATCGGAGGATGGGTCTCAAGATATTCTGCCAATGCAGAAGGACATTGATGACCTGAACAAGCCCAAGATGCGTGCGGTAAAGAGATCGTTCTTCCGCGAGCTTGCGCATCCGAAAGATGTGGTGAGCAAGAAACAGCTGTACAATCTGTACTTCAACTGGCTAAATGTGCTCGGTTACGCAGCGGCACTTGCCGTGTGTTACACGTTCACCCGCCACTCAACTAACTGGATTGTGTGCAACCTGGTCAGCATGTGCGTTGCGATCACGTACATCTCGATGCTGCGTCTGCCTAATCTGCGTGTCGGAGTGTTTCTCCTCTCTGCACTGTTCTTCTACGATGTGTTTTTCGTATTTGCGACCCCCATCATGGTGACAGTGGCCACCAACATGGACCTGCCTGCCGTGATCCGCTTCCCAAATGGGACTAGCACAGCCAACGACAGCACCGCTTTCAAATTCTCGCTGATCGGCCTGGGCGACATCATCTTGCCAGGAATATTCATCGCGATGTGTCACCGTTTCGATGTGTGGCGCACACACCTTGTCGAGGAGGAGACGGAGTTCCATCTCCGCAAGCTCCCCCACTACATCGGCCGCTACTTCATCTCCAGCCTTGCTGCGTACATTGCGGCCCTGATATGCTGCTCTGCGGCCATGCACTACTTCCGTGCGGCTCAGCCAGCACTGCTCTACATCTCGCCCGCTCTCATCCTGACATGTGTCGCTGTGGCGCACTGCAGCGGGGATCTATCGCACCTTTGGACGCTCCAGTACGATGCGATAACGGTCCCTGCTGACTCTGATTCGTCTGAGGCAACGGATAAGGCAGCTGATAAGCCAGCGGATACCGCTACCCTCGACTACAATAGCGATGACGACGCGGACTACACGCAGGAGAGCGACGACGACAACGACAGGGACAGCGAGGACGAGGAGGCAAACACGAGCCTGTAGACACGCTCACCGCTAGTAGCCGCCACGGCGCCGCGCCACCGGCCCAAATCTGCTCACCGAAATACCTCCACCCCTCACACTTCGTGACAGCAACAATAGGGACGGCATCAGAGTCACACTGGAGGGCATTGTCGCGGTTCCTTTCCAGGCCAACGCTCGTTCACCGCTGTCTGTGTCATATCGCCATCCCGCTGGAAAAAGCGAAAAACTGTGCGGGCAGCCAGAGGAACGCCAGAGGCTGGAAACGCCAGCGACGATGGCAACGTAATCGTGCGCAGAGGGCACAGGGGGAGGGGCAGCGCCGGAGGACGTGCAGATATGCACGCTGTGTTCTTGTTTGGTCACACGCGGGAGTTCCGTGGGATCCGCATTCGTGAGTCCCGCTGCACTGGCGATGCAAGAGGAGGGCGTAGGAACGGTTGTACGTGGGCGAGGCGCCCGTAGCAGTTGAAATGTGTGTGTGAGGGTTGGGCCAAGGTGCATTGCGCTTGGGCATTCCGCCCCCCTGTTTTGCTCGTTCACTGTGCTGTTGTATATATAATTGATTATTTTTTCATTTCAATTGGCAATTGTGTCAATGCCCGGTAATTACGTAACCTTCTGGTTAGGTAAGGTTAGGAAGGAAGTTACATCAATCACCAATTATACTACATCATGCTAAGACTGCTTACTAGAGGCGCTGGCTCGCCTCGCGCGCTGCCCCGCTGGAACCACGGCGTTCTGAGACTCAGCTCTACATTCACGATCCCAAAGACGCAGAAGGGTGTGATCTTCTACGAGAACAACGGCCCACTGCACTACAAGGACATCCCAGTGCCTGTCCCCAAGCCAAACGAGATTCTGATCAATGTTAAGTACTCCGGTGTCTGCCACACTGATCTGCATGCGTGGCAGGGCGACTGGCCACTGCCCACCAAGCTACCACTAGTTGGTGGCCATGAGGGTGCTGGTGTCGTTGTTGCGAAGGGCTCCGAGGTCAAGAACTTCGAGATCGGTGATCTTGCCGGTATCAAGTGGCTGAACGGCTCGTGTATGTCTTGTGAGCTGTGTGAGAACGGCCACGAGTCCAACTGTGAGCACGCAGACCTGAGTGGTTACACCCACGACGGTTCCTTCCAGCAGTACGCTACTGCTGACGCCGTCCAGGCCGCGCACATCCCTAAGGGCACTGACCTTGCTGAGGTTGCTCCAGTTCTGTGTGCCGGTATCACTGTGTACAAGGCGCTGAAGGACGCAGACCTGAAGGCTGGACAGTGGGTTGCCATCTCTGGTGCTGCCGGTGGTCTGGGCTCTCTCGCGGTTCAGTATGCGAAGGCTATGGGCTACCGTGTTCTGGGCATTGACGGCGGTGCTGGCAAGGAGGAGCTGTTCCGCTCTCTAGGCGGTGAGGTGTTCATCGACTTCACGAAGCACAAGGACCCCAAGGAGATGATCCGCGCTGTCCAGGAGGCGACCAAGGGCGGGCCCCAGGGTGTCATCAACGTCTCCGTCTCGGAGGCCGCGATATCCATGTCCTGCGAGTACGTTCGCCCCACAGGCACTGTTGTGCTAGTGGGTCTCCCAGCGCACTCCTACGTCAAGTCTGAGATCTTCTCTCACGTCGTCAAGTCCATCAACATCAAGGGCTCCTACGTCGGCAACCGCGCGGACACCCGCGAGGCCCTTGACTTCTTCGCCAGAGGCCTCATCAAGAGTCCAATCAAGGTAGTCGGCCTCTCGGAGCTGCCAAAGGTCTACGACCTGATGAAGACCGGCAAGATCCTCGGCAGATACGTCGTCGACACCGAGAAATAACCCACACGTATGTACAAGTAGCACAATATAACATAATCCTTGTAACCACAGGCCACACAATACGTTGCAGCCAGGCCATCGCCGAAAGCAGGCGCGCCGCGGAAAAACAGCGAGGCGCTTCTTTCGGGGAGAACAAGGGAGGGAAACGTGCTGGCGGGTGTTAAAAGTCGGGACGTTGGAAGAGGAGCTTCTGGAGCTGTTGTGGTTGTGAGTGTGGTAGTGTAAATAGTCCACAGACGATATATATCAGTTTAACGCTTGTTAAGAGGAGTGTTTTCCGTTGAAAGCGAGATTATTAGACATTCCTACACGATACACAACATTCTGCCATGTTCAGAAGAGATGACAAGCGCCGGTCGTACGCCGGTGGAGAGGCGCCTGTGCACTCCAGCGCACTCGCTGCTGCCAGTGCACTCGGGAGGGCCCTCCACCCCGACGGGAAGAGTGTAGATCACTCCAAGATTCCCAGTTATAACCAGCCCTCGCGGTCTGCGTCCGTGAGGAACGTGCGCGCAAAGGCAGACAGGCCGACTGTTAAAGTCAGCAGAAACGGCTCAATCAGGAGGGAGCAGACAGCTGAAGATGGTGGTGCTGCACACCCCTCTGCCAAGGTGAGAAACTCTGCCTCCTCCAGCGATTTGAGGGTGTACCGCAGGGCTTCAAGTCTGCCAACGAAAATGCGTACCTCTTCCATCACTAGAAAACAAAAGAGCGAAGCAAACGCTGCGTTTGATGGGTTTGAGGGCCAGGGAAATCATTCAGTCTCCAAGCGCAGCTCACAGCAGGATATGGCCCCTCAGGCCCGTTCCCGTACGGTGCGCAAGTACATCCCTGGGCCCAACGGGCTCATGGCAGTGGATGTTCCAGTCAGGGAAGACACAGGCACAGACGTATACGTTCCAAAGAAGTCATCAAACTCCTCTTTGAGACGCTCGCAGAGTATGAACAGGGTGCTCTCGAACTCCTCACAGGAGAGTGCGTCCTCGCAAGTACACTACAGGAGGTCCCCTAGTGTCCGCCATTCACTGACAAAGAGTTCTGAGGAGGCAGCGCGCCCAAGACACCATCAACCAAAGTCAAATGACAAGCTGGCAACACACTCCAAGAGGGCAGCGTCGTTGACTAACCGCATCAAGAGCCAATTTGCTACGCCGATAATAGAAACAGCCATGACTGAGGAGGCGGAGGAGACAATAAGCGAGGTATCCCCACAACTGTCTAAACCGAAACCACGGCGCACAGGAGTGAAACGCAGTAAAGTCAAGAGTCCCCCTCGTAACGTGACTGTCGAACCAGAAGTCATCACCACTGATATAGACGACATTTTGGACGGCGGCGCTCCACCAATGCCAAGATCGAGCTCCGGTGAAACCGAGCTGGACTTCTCAGACGAATTTCCCGACTTTCCAAACGACACCATGCCTAGCAACTACGACACTGTTAGGCCGATGGTTATGGAGGAGGACGAGGATTTGACAGAACCACGGGACAACACTAATGCCGTTTCCCAGACGGAACTAACCGAGACGGAAAGCGTCGACAACAGGACGGAAAGCAATGCCACGGTAACTGTGCAAAGCATACAGAATCCTCCAGAAGTGACATCTGATGAGAACACGAAGAGTACCGCACCAGAAACTCATGTAATGGCCACTACCGACGACAGCAAAAGAGGAGATAATACAATCCCCTCTTCCAACGGAATTCCTGCTTCTACCGGTACACTTGTTAATTCTGAAACATCTGATGTCGATTTGGGATTAATGTCGAGGCCAATGGAGGCCAACTCTACCGTGACCTCTGTTGAGGTTGACCCAGAACAGGTATACGTTAAAAGCATGAAATCTCTAGATACCATTCCAGGTAATGCTACCCCTTTGACTAAGGACAACGCCGCTAATGATGATGATGTACCTATTGTTAAAAGCAAGAGTGGTCTCTCACCTCAGCACATCGAATTATCATCTTCCAATGATATGACATATAACGATGAAGCTTCCGACGAGGACGGAATAAAGCTAGCCGCACCTAGTTCAATTGTTCACAGCGAAACAGAATCAGAAAAGGAACGCTCCATGGTTTCTTCGGACACTTCGACTATTAAAAGGACTACAAGAAAGACTAAGCAAAAGGACGCTTCTTCTACCGGCACAGAAACTACTACAACTACTCCTATTCGTGATATCTTATCAGATCAAGAAGTTGCGCAACATGAAGAAGAAAGCAACTCAACAAATCATAAGCCAGTAGTGACGAAGATAAGCACAACAGCGATATCACCACCTAATGGGGCGGAGACTCCAAGGGCTATCGCAGATGCGGAGTTCAGTACACCAACAGCGTTTGTCCCAGAGCCCTTTAGTCCCACGTCTGATGCTTCGTCATACATGACCACAAAAGATGACATTGACCTCAAGAACTCAGTGGAAGATATCATAGATGCCATGGACGAACTCGACCCTGAATTAGATAGTATTTTAACCTCAGCAGTTCCAACAAAGATCAAGAAACAGGATCAATCAAAGAAAATCACTAAAATGAATCAGAAATCTGCAACTAATAAAGCTTTGAAGGAGGCAACTTCTAACGCATCGAGAAAGCCAGCGAAAAATGATACCTCTAGAAAGTCGACTACCAAGGTTAAGCAGAATACTCCATCTACAAGAACTACAAAGAAGGAGGTGATACGGGAGACACCAGTGAACAAAACTGAAACGAAAACAACGCACCACCCAGAAAAGGATGTTGATGATGTTGAGGGGATAAAGAAGAGTAGCTTCGCACAGCATTTCCGTTCAGCTAATCCATATCTTTCTATCCCACCAAAAAGCGCGAAAAGATTAGCTGATAAGCAGAAGTTACAGAAGAATAATCAAGCATCTTTAGACTCCGTGACTGTAAAAGAAAATGGCAACTCTTCTAAAAAGGTGGTGGACAATTCTACAAAATCTAAGGTTAAGCAACAGGCTATTTCGGAATTAAAGGTCCTTCCTCCAAAGCAGAAACAACCCAAGGTTGTGACGCCTATAAAGTCAGCATTGAAAAGTTCATCGCTTAACAAAAGTAATTCCTCGTCCGTTTATTCAGACTACTCACCGGCTAAAGGCGCCTATCTTTCCCTCACTACAGCTGAGAATACCCGACTTAACTCACAAATTATAGATGATATTGAACCTCCTAGAAAAGCGATTGCATCACCCAGATATGCTAGGCCTCAATCAATGGTTGCACGTGCGAATAACAGATCAGAGTCTCCAACGCCAAAGGAGAAGACAAGATTGAATAGAAACTCTGTTATGGGTAAGATTTCTCAGAATTCAACTCAGAGACAACCCACCGACCGAAATGCCGAGAAACCACGTCAAAAATCTAAAATGTCACAGCAGACCTTACAAAATCCCGACAAGAATACGCAACCATCCAAGCGGATATCAAGAAGTATCTCCACGTCGCATAAATTGAACGAAGGAACGCAAACATCAAAGGCACCTTCTTCCATTCCCCGTAGTGCAAGTGTCTATACTCCTAGACATACTGTAGCTAAAGGAAATTCAGTCAATACCTTGAGCAATATTGATCCAGATTTGGCAAAGATACTATACCCAAAGGAACCGATTCCAAAGAAGTCCAGTTTCGAGAAGTTGAGAAATGGGGAAGTTCATCTGGGGTTCAAGAAGATGTCGCTAAGAGACGAAATAATACAGGATGGAGACGATGCAAACGAACAACATGTTACTAGACCCTCCCAGGCTGCAGAAGATGAAGCTAATGAAGTAACGGGTTTATTTAAAAGCACCGGATGGACCTCAAGATTCCAAGATTCTGACTCTGACGATGAGTTCATGCAAAAGATATCTAAACCCTTGTCTCCAGCCAAAGAACCAAAAGCAAAGGTGTCGAATGGATTTTCGCTCTTTAAAAGTAAGTCCCCTTCAGAGACCTCGTCGAAGCAGCATAACATAACTTCGCAGCGTACGAGTACCAAGCAAGCTCCACCACAACAGAAGTCAAACGGTTATTCTGGTATGAAGTCACATATGTCACAGACGGGATTGCGTTCTAGTAGTGCAGTAAACTACCCACAAGAACCGGCCCCCAACAACAGCCGCACAGTATCAGATTCTGTTCAACCAACTGGAACAGGTCGGTTATCAGAACGTATATTAGTACCACCTCCCAAGGAGAGCGATGACGGCAAGAAAAGTTCAGGATTTGGTAAGAAGTTAAAGAAGATATTCGGCCGCCGGAAGGGTGACATGTGAAGGGCAATTATCCTAGAGCAGCAAGCTATGTAATTGAAAATATGTACAAATCGCAGTAATATGCTAGTAGAATAGTGCAGAGTGCAGAGCTGTAGCAAATTTGGTCCTCCACGAACTCCGTGTCGCCTCCCAGTTTTCGGAGCCTAAACCCAAACAAGGTTCCGCAGGGGATGTCAACATCCGAGGCGATGAGCCCCTCGAGAAAGAAATGGCGCAGGTCGCTAATCGGATCAATAAGGCGATGGGGTAGACAATATATATACTGATGGGGATGTTGTCATTGGCTTTTGGTTGATAGTGGTTTTGTATTGCTGAATCCAGTAGTTTCAACTGATCCACAATTTCAACACCTTTACAAATAAGAAGCTACACAACACAACAGCCTATTATGAAACCGTTCAGAATAATTCTGTGTGATATGAACAAGTCAGTAACACAATTGTGGAAGAGTTTTATACAGGAGGCAGCCACGAAGAACCCAAACCTGGTTTTCATATACAACGATTCTTTTGAGGCGCTCATAGACCACCTTAAAGTGGATACAGTAAAGAATCATGCGAAGACGTATTCAGTTGTCTCGCCAGGAAATTCGTTTGGATACCTTGGAGGAGGATTCGATTTGGCATTGTACAAATATTTTGGTGGAGCTCCTTTCGAGAAGTGGTTCCGGAGACAGCTCGATAACGAATATAAGCCCGTTGGTTCTATCACAACTGTGGATCTGCAAAATTGCAAAGAACAAAATCTCAACCCAACCAGAGATGGGTTAGGGTATATTATTCACTGCCCGACAATGATTACACCGAATGGTCCTATTTTCAACCCTTCAGAGCCAATGAAAACAGGAGTCGAGCCTGTATTCGATGCTACTTGGAATGCACTGCGGTATGCACCTGACGACACCGACGCAATTATCTTATCGGGCCTTTGTACTGGGTATGCGGCAGTTCCAGAGGCACTGAGTTGCAAGAGCATGATATTTGCAATTCGGTTGTACCTATGTGATGGTCTGTTATCTAGTGAAATGAAGAATATTCTGATTATGCACTTCCTCGGCTATCCGTACCCAGCTTATTTCCCAAAGGAATGTAAAGAGGAAGCAGAACGTGTCGGTATAAGCCTGGAAAACCTACATGCCTTCAATGCACTCTGTGATCCCATAGATTGGATATTGCCTCCTCACCTCATCATAGAGTAATTGACGAACCCTGATCTTCTAGTAAATGGATCCTTTCTGTATATAATCTATGTAGGAAGAATATGTGTAAAATATATATAACAATGCATCTGTCAATATCATTCGAGCGAAGCAAGGTGGTGCTAATGTGATCGTCTCACAACTCATATTTCGCCAGTTGTCTTGCTAACTCTGTCGTACAGTCTGACTAAGAACCACAGGATTACAATACCACTGAAGGCGAGGGCTAAGTTTGGCACGTATGAAACCAAGAATGCGTTTCTGTATACGTTGAGCAGTCCTCTTAGTATCTTCTTTGGGAATCCAGAACTTCTGAGGTATGCTGAATCCTTGATCAGCTTCTCGTATTGTTCCTTGGTGAACTTGTAAGTAGTGCTGTCGCTGTCGAACATGTAATTCCACAGGAACTTTGAGAGCGAGTTCTCGTATACCACGAGAGTCAACGACGCACCTAGAACGTTACCAATGGATCTCCAGAGGTAGAAGATACCGGTCATAGTACCCTGCTGTGATCTGTCGATAGTAAACACGATACTCACAAGGGTGGCAACTAGCAGTAGCGAATAACCAAATGCAACGGCTGTACTGGCGCAGATGAAGATCACCTTCCACGTATAGGCAGTGGATTCGAACTCTACTGTTGAAGGACTCATGAGAGCCTTGACTACTTCTTTCGTGGCCATGGATGGGTTGACATGGGCGATAAGCAGGTATTCTACAATCAAACCGCCGAACTGCAGCACCATACCCCAGAAGTTAATGAGAGAGGCGCAGTGGGCAATGTTGAGTTTCGTCGTACGCAGGATATGTCCCGTGAGAATTGACCCCACGGCGGTAGCCATGGATGGGAATAGGAGGTAGAGACCGGTCTTTGTTACGCTGATGTTTTGGATCAGCTGTAGGTAAATGGGCGATCTAAAGATGTCACCGAATACCACGAAGGAGCTGATGACAGTGGCGATGGATGATAGGCCGAAGGCACCCTTGAGCAGTTCGAATGGAATAATGCGCTCCTTTGCGTAGTATACCTCGACCCATAGGAAAATCAGGAAACTCGCCACGGTGATGAATAATAGCACGGCCTTGTTCAGGTTGGTAGAGGTGAGGAACAGCACACCGCTGATCGTAATGACCAGACTGATGGAGCCGAAAATATCGATACGGGAGAGGTTCTTCCACGTGAAACGCTCGTGGATTGGTGGGACGTGGATGAGCTTAATGTTGACGTTAATGTATGTCAACAGTGAGCAGACCATGATGAGTGGAACCTGGATTGCAAATAGCGGTCTCCATCCGATAGAGTCCAGGAAAATACCTCCGATGGGACCACCAAGGATCTGGCCGGACCCAAACACAATATTAGCGTATCCTTGGAAAATACCACGTTCCCTGGTAGTGCAGATATCACTGACAGTGATACTGCTCATCGCATTAATACCACCACCACCAATACCGCAGATAGCTCTGGCGATTGAGAATTGAGTGACATTCTGGGCAAAACATGTCAGGAGACAGCCCAGACCAAAGAAAAAATGGGCTGTTAAAACAGCAAATTTCCTCCCGGCAATATCAGACAGCTTGCCGTAGAGTGGCTGAAACGCTGTGTTGGTAAGTAGATAACTTGTAGCTATCCACTGTTTCTTATCGGACTCGTGGAACTCCTCGGCAACACCGTTCATGATGTTCGCGACGATAGTACCGTCGATAGAACTGAGAAAAGAGCCCAGCCAAAGAGACAGAAGAATAGGAATCTTGGGGAGCGACAGATTGTGCTCGTGATACGAGCGTTCCAGCGCGGAAACGGTCCGTTCCAGCTGGTTGTCTTCCGGAAGAAGCGACGAAGTCTCGTCAAGCGGTTCCATAGCGCGAGGGGTAAAGCAGGGGTTACAATGCAGAGTCACTGGGGCAGTGCACACTCAGCTACACACAAACCAAAGACAAACACACAGCCACAGAACCCTGAACCGGCCGCATCCATCGCTTATATATGCCACCCACAGTTCCCGCAGGTCCCACAGTTCCAGCCTGCAGCCGGCATCGCTTATCGCAGCACGCAAACCTCCGCGGCGAATTTCGCGCTTCCCCGCGGACAATTGGCCCCGCACGCCCAGACGGGGCCGCAGGAGCGGCGACTGAGCTGTCAACAGCAGAGGAGGCTTGACGCTGCAGGACAGCGGACGCGGTGGTGACCAGCAGGACAATGGACGGGAGCTTGCCGAGCTGCTCTGGTCTGTATTGTTGTATTGTGCGTTGGCAGCGAGGGCTGGAGGGGTGGTAGCGCTTATCCGAGCGGTGCGGTTGGCCGGGAGCGGCGGGCCTGCTGATAATTGGCCGTGGTTACGGATACGGGTATGGATACGGATATGGAATAGATATATAGATATGTAGTGAGCTGATGCAGCAGAGGGCTGTGCACAATAGCGTCCGGGATAAAGGTATGATAGTGCGTTCCTTATTTACATGTGGGGATTAGACGGTAGAGTGCTGGTTTGTGGATTTGTTGGTTGGTGTTCTGGTGGATTCATACTCAAGCAGGAGTAGGCTCGCCGTCTTCCTTCTTTGGCTCAGCCGGTTTTGAGTCCTTGTCGTTCAGGTACTTGTCGAAGGCGTCGTTGCGTTCGGGGAAGGGACGCTTCCCGAGCAGATTGATCATATCCTCTCGCGTCAGCACCTCCTTCTTCAGCAGGAGCTGGGCGATCTTCTCGACATCGTCGGCCTTCTCCTTCAGGAGGGCTGCGCAACGGTCCCTGCACTCCTGCACGATTCTGTGGACTTCTGCGTCGATGATGTCACCCGTCTCGTCTGAGAACGGCTTTGTCATGTCGCTGTCGTCCTTCTTCTGGTAGTTGATCCAGCCGATCTTGGGGCTCATTCCGAGCTGTGTTACCATCGCGGTAGCCATGTTCGTGACTTTCTTGAAGTCGTCAGAGGCACCACTTGTCACAGAGGAGAAGTGCAGCTCCTCGGAGACACGGCCTCCGAGAGACATCGTCATACGGTCGCGCAATTGCTGTTCGCTCAGTAGGAAGATGTCGCCAGGCAGATACTGGGCATAGCCCAGTGCACCTTGGCCACGGGGGATAATGCTGACCTTTAGCAGTGGGTCAGCGTACTTCAGGTACCAGCCACAAACGGCGTGACCAGCCTCATGGTACGCGACGACACGCTTCTCCTCCATCGAGAGCACCTTGGACTTGCGCTCAACACCACCGATGACTCTCTCGATGGCCTGCTCGAAGTCCTTCAGGTGGACAGCATGTTCGTCACCGCGCGCGGCGATCAACGCGGCCTCGTTACAGACGTTGGCGATGTCAGCACCGGAAAATCCTGGTGTCAGCGCAGCCAGTCTGTTCTTGAGGTCGAACACATCGTTTGCAAGCTTCAACTTGGCGAGGTGCACGGCAAAGATAGCCTTTCTGCCCTCGAGCTCTGGCTTGTCGATATTGATATGTCTGTCGAATCTTCCTGGTCTCAGTAGCGCCTTGTCCAGGATATCTGGTCTGTTGGTACCTGCTAGGATAACAACGTGGTCAGCTGGGGTGAAACCGTCCATCTCGACCAGCATTTGGTTCAGTGTGTTCTCTCTCTCGTCGTTGGCACCGCTGAAGTTACCCTTCTGTCTGGCCTTACCGATAGCATCGATCTCATCGATGAAAATAATGGATGGGGCGTTCTCTCTGGCGGTCTTGAACAAGTCGCGGACTCTCGCGGCACCGACACCGACGAACATCTCGACGAACTCAGAGCCGGAGACGAAGTAGAATGGAACACCGGCCTCACCGGCCGTGGCCTTCGCCAGCAGTGTCTTGCCTGTACCTGGTGGGCCTGAAAGGATAGCGCCTCTGGGGATCTTGGCGCCCATCTTCTCGTAGCGGGATGGCTCCTTGAGGAAACTGACAAACTCCATGATTTCCTCCTTGGCCTCGTCGCATCCGGCAACATCCTTGAACTTGATCTTGACATCGGTCTCGGTGTTGAACTTCTGCGCCTTGGACTTGCCCATGCCGAACATGCTGTTACGCGCGCCGCCACCTGCGGCCTGGGCCGAGCGGGAGGTCAGCCACACGATACCAGCGATCATGAGCACGGTGGGCATCACCTGCATCACAGTGTGTCCCCAGTTACCCTCCTGTGTGTAGAGGACTGGGACTCTGAAGTTCTCGTCGATGCCTAGTTCGTCCTGGGCCTTCTTGAGCTTGCGCTCGAAGTTCTCGATGGACCCGACAGAGAAGTAGAAGTAGTCGGTGCCCATTGGCGCGTGTGCCTTTCCGCTGTCATTCAGCATCACGCGGACGAGGGACTTGTTGACGATGACCAGCTTTGCGACGTACCCCTTTGAGAGGAAGTCGTTGTGGAACTCCTGCCACGAGATCTCGCGGGAGGCGCCGTTGGCGGCAAACATGTCCATCAGCAGAGATAGCAAGAAGAAAAACACAGCTAGCTGGAAGAAGTTGATAGTCTTCACGGGCGGCATCCCTGGGGGAGGCTGGCTGTTGGGGCTGAATGGCCCGTTGGATGTGGGCCCGCGGGGACCAGATCCATCGGTTGACTTTGAGGAGGTCTCTTGCTTTTCCTTGGCAGATGATTCTTGCGTTTTCTTCGTAGAGGACTCCTGGTCTTCGCTTGCATCTGTCACCACCTTCTGGCGCTTCACAGTCTGCTCCAACTGTCTGATGCCCTCCTCTATTATACGTTTGCGCTCCTCCTTGTCCATGTCCTTCTTCTGGACTCCGGCGGACTTCACGTACTTCTCAATCTCGTCTCTGATAAACTGCATGTCCTTCTCGTCCATGTCCCTGTCAATGGGCTCTTTCTTGTTGCGTAACGGTATCTGCGAGTGCATCAAACGGAGACTGCTGGGGCGCCCGAGCGCCCACAGCGATCCCTGTCTCATCACCGCCAGTCCCGCACGCGACCGTGTCAGCGGCACAGCTGTTCTTGTCAGTATGCCGAGCATGGTAAACGCGCAATATAGTGGTGGAAGTGGCTTTGTACAGTTGTGGTATCATAGAGATCTTGGGACCCCTTTTTGCCACCCAAATATATAAGGCTCGAGGCCAGACGCGGCGCTCGGCCGAAAACGGCGGCACACCTCGTTCAGAGTGACGTGTCACGTGCGTGGGCTGATGAGCAATTAAGTGCCTGCACTACTAGAAGTGCGTGTTTGTACTTCTACTCGTACCTACGATGGCACTTGTACATGCGTCTGTGCTTATGTTTACAGCTCTAGGTGTCCCCCACTTTCCGTTTCAAGCGTGTTTCTGTTTATATTTATTTGACCCGGCCATTACATAACAAGAGAGGCCGTTTGCATTGGCAGAAATACTCATGTACACATACGTACAAGACGATTGACTTGACACCGTGTTATGACAGTGTGTATTCAATATGTATCCCCTGTTTCCTGTTGTGGCGCCAGCTGCGCCACGCCAAGCACGCCGTTTGCACATGGAACTGTAACAGCACAACGCCGCACCGGAACTCTACCGAACCTCTTAGTAATACGATCTGGGAGTTCCGCACATCCGCCAGCTGCACAATCTCTGTTGCCGTGTGGCTTGCATCCACTCCCTGCTGTCTCCTGCAAGCACCGCCACTTGCGCTTCCCTACTGCGCTTCCTCGTACGCGCACCCTGCGCCGTTTCTGTGGGATACGTAATACAAGGGGCGCCCACGCATTACATAAGAGGGTTCCTCTATAATGCCGATGGGATCTGCCTGGCGCCGTATATAAGAGGCGTTGAATACGCATCACTGTGGTGTTCTTGCTCTTGTCATACAACCAAACACCTCAATTACTATAATATCACCATGTCTCTAAAAGTAGCTATCGTTGGTGCCTCCGGAAAGGTCGGCACCCATCTCGTCAAGCAGCTGAAGGCGGACTCCCAGCACTTCGCCACTCCACTGGCACTTGTCCGTACTGCCGAGCAGGTAGAGCACTGGAAGAAGGTTGCTGGTATCGATGCCACTCTCACGTCAATTGAGACTGCTACTGTCCCCGAGATCACTGCCGCTATCAAGGGTTATGATGCTGTTGTCTTTGCTGCAGGTGCAGGGGGCAAGGGGGTTGAGCGTATCTTTACCGTTGATCTTGACGGCTGTCTAAAGGTTGCGGAGGCTTGTGAGGCCGCTGGTATCAGCAGATTCGTCCTCGTTTCTGCCATCATGGCTGAGAAGAGGGAGTTCTGGTGGGATATTCCAGGTCTCAGAGAGTACTACATTGCCAAGCGCTCTGCTGACAGGGAAGTCCGTTGCACCAAGCTCGACTACACTATCATCCAGCCGGGCTGGTTGACTGACGACGCCTCCACAGGCAAGTTTGTAAAGGCTTCCGATGCCGAGAGGGTCTTTGCCCAGAGCAGGGAGATTGCCAGAGCTGATGTCGCGCTGTTCATCAAGGAGGCGCTGCTGCATCCAAAGGAGGCCGGCAGAAAGACCATTCCTCTGATCAACGGCAGCGAGCCTGTCGCTCAGTTCCTATCCGAGCTGTAATTGCCCCAGTATATACCTACGTTTATGTATAATGAATGGATACTTTGTTTTATTATTTTCCCCTAGCTCATCGACTATACAATATTACACGTTCGGGAGACATGATGAAAGGATTCCGTAGCACCACACACCCTAATTGCCCTTCTCAAACTGCACCTGGGCCTCGATGTCCTGTATCACGCTCTCGTCCAGCAGGTCCTCGTATATCTCGCGCGGTACCTCGCTCAGCCCAGTCCGGGGCTTGATCGCATTCGAGTCGCTGATGATCGTCTCGTACTCCACGGCACCGCGCTTCCCACGGCCCGTGTTCTTGTACGAAAGCACCTTTTCCGACTGCGTTGCCCCAGGGATGTGCAGCACGTTCGTGTATGGGTCCCTGATGCCCTGGTTTTCAATCAGCAACACACGCACACGGTCGTAGTACATGTCGCTGTTGAACCGGCTGCACGCTGCAGCGTGCTGGTACAGCCAGTTCTTGGCATTGATCTGGTTCGAGTGTGTGCCGGTGGTTGCGTTCGCAATCAGCTCCGCATCAGCGTTAACGCGGTGCGAGTGCTGGTTCCGGCGCTCAAAGAACTCAACGGTGTTCTTGGCCGGGTTGTTGTCCACACCGTAGTACGCAGAGCTGTCCCACGAGCCTTGTTTCGTCAGGTTCCGTTTGCTCAGGTCCCGCGAGAGCGAGCCCTCGGTGACCTTGCCTTCATCCCGTAATTTCGTAGCGTAGTAGTCGTCAGTGATATTCTTGCCGCCAACGACAGAAGCAGCGCCGAATTCGCGGAAGACACTGCGGGCGGTCACGAGCGCGATCTGTCTGCTCTTGAACGAGTGTGGTAAAACTCCGGATTCAATGAGTGCGTTCTTCTGCTCCTGCGACACAATAAACTTGTACAGGTTTGGGTGGTACTGGAAGAACAGATACGAGTCCTTGAACCCTATAGCACGCGCTGCCTCCGTTGCAGACATGAATTTCGTCTCCCCTTTGCCCATCAGCTTGAAAGTACGCACCAGGAACTTGCGGCCGCCGAGGAGGTCTCCATCTTTGGTAATCTTTCTCTCTCCCTCCTCATCCACAGGAAGATCGTACTCCTCGTTCACCACGGGGATTGGGTTGCCCTCGGAATCCACAGGGTATGGGAAATGGTAGCGCTTCGCAGCAGGGTAGCCGCCGATAACAGAGTTGCTGCGAGACCGCTCACTTCCAGAGAGCTCAGTGGCAGCACCCTCATCCTCTGCTTGTCTGTATTTACGCTTTGGAGGGCGACCACGCTTTGCCTTGGGGCGGGCTTTATTCAGCTGTGCAATTGCACGCGCCTTCCGCGCCTCCTTCTCCTCCCTTTCCTTTGCCTTCTCGTAATCATCATCCGACTCCTCGTTGGCATTGTCCTCCTCCTCAACATCATCATCGCCAGCTGCATTGCTTTCTTTGTTGTCGTTCTCCTCGTTGTAGTCGTCATCGCGGTCATCCGTGTCTGGAATATCGAGACCTGTGGCGTCAATGGCGTAGTTGGGCCTCGCGGATCCGTTTCTCGAGCGCGTAGAAGACATGGTTGCTGTATTCCTCACTTGTGCGATGATATATTGCTCGTGTATACGAATAACTGTCTATTTAAGTTCACTTTCGCGTCCCCTTTACCGCTTTAACACACCCACCTCACTTGTTGATTATGGCGTTGAGCCTTCGCTGTAATTTTTTGCGCGGCGACAAGAGCGCGAACCCGCGTGTAACAGACATAAATGAATATAAGGCCATCCAGGGCAGAACACTTTGACATTGCCATTGGCAAGTCTGGATTTGACGCATTTTAATGGTTTTCATCTTACGAATTCTTTTTATATGTATACATATTTATTTAATTCTGGAGCACGCTTACTCCAGAGACACCTTCCATGTGTTGATGCATCCGTCGGTACCTGCCGTGGTCAGTGTGTCCGCGTCATTCCAAGCGACAACATTGACACCATCCTTGTGGGCGTTCATGTGCTTCGCAACTCTCATTGGTCTCTCGACTGAGTACACGCAGATGTTTGTGTCTAGAGAACCAGTAGCCAGATGGGTCTCCTCCTCACTGCCGTCGGCAGTAGGTCTCCAGCTCATGCTGTTGATCTTGCTGGTGTGGAAGGACCATCTTGAAGTTCTCACGTCCTTGGTCTCGGCGTCGAACAGTAATATTTTGCCTGATACGTCACCGACAGCAATCAGTTTCTCGCTGGGGGAGATAGAAATGGCAGATGGGTCCGCACGTAGTGCAGTCTTGAGGGTGTAGCTGACAGTGAGGTCTACGGTCTTGAAAACCTCGACCTGCTTACAGTTTTGGTATCCCACGGCAACTAGACCCTTGGAGATGCCGACGGCAGTAGCTGGCTCCTTAAGTGGCACCTCGCTCATGACGCTGGCGTTGGTCATGTCGATAATCTGCAGCACGTCGTTGTTGGTGATGATGGCCGAAATGCCGTCCGCGTTCACCTGAACATGCTTTGGCTGATGGGCAAACGAATGCTTCACCTCGCCATTGATTCTCAAAGAGTCATCCCAGGACACGGAGGCAATCTGAGGGTATGCCTTAGTGTCAAGAGCAACGATAACGTTCTTGTGCTCGGCGTACAGCTTTGGTGGCTCAGCAGTCCAGTCCATGACCCTACCATCGAAAGAGCCAGAAACTAGTGGACTAACAGACATAGCAGTAATACCCTTGTTGTGTCCCTTTAGGTACTCTGTAGCTGTCTCCTGACCCAAAGTAAAGAAACTCAGCGAGCCGTCAAGAGACAGAGAGGCAACCGAGTCTGGACCAGTGGCAACGACACCGACCTGGGCTGCATCGATTCCAGCGCCTTCGACCTTCCAGTTCTGTGCACATTTCCCTGACTCGACTTCGTAGACCTTGACAGTTCCGTCTGCACAGGCGATGGCAAACTTGGCCTCGTCCATCCAGGAGAGAGCATGGATACCACCTTCGACGGGCACGGCCTCGTCCGCAATGTACTTCAAAAATTCACCGGTCTTACCGTCAAAGCAGGCCATCTTTCTATCAGAACCAACAGTAACAGCGTAAGCACCGCTCCCTGGAGAGAACTCAACATCTCTGATAAATTTACCCTGGTCGTGGTGAACTCTGTCACTGGAGGCAAACTTAAATGGAGGACCCTGGTAGAACACCACGGCTCCATCGTCACCGACCGTCATGGCACGCATTGGGCGGGACTGCTTCATGTGGCACGCATTGATACGTTGAGAATGGCCGGATATCTCACCAAGAGAGTTTCCAGAGTCCCAGGAGATAAACGCACCGAATCTGTCTTTACCGTCACCGACGACACATAGTCTGCGGCCCTCGAAATCCCACGAGATATCGGAAACCTTGCCAGCCAGAACGTGGAATTCAGACTTCACGTTAATTTGGACAGCCTTGGTAGTATCATCGATGTTCCATCCCCAGACAATTACACGACCCTGGTCGTCACCGGAGACTACGTACTGAGAGTTCTGGATAGGGGAGAAACGCACAACTGTGACATTGGCAGTTCCGTGGCCAGTAAATTGGATAACTGGTGGAATCTTCTCATCGGAATCCTTGGATAGAGAACGAACATATGCACATTTCCCGGAAGGGTACGCAATGCAGTTTGTCGCCTTGTCGTATGACAGACGGGTGGTAAAGTTTCTCTCAGTGCTTGGCTGAGGAGGAATCTGACTTTGTCTTGTGATGGTGGACATTTTGGGTTGCTGTGATGGGAGTGTCAATCGGTAACAGACAGTAATCGAAAGTATACCTCTTCGACAGATAACTAGCACTTACAAACTTATGTAGACAAGGGTACGGGGCCCCACTATCTCTTGCGGTTCGAGGCGCGGCAAGGTCGGGTTCGGTGTTGGTGAGGCGTTTGCAGCAGTACACCGCATAGAAAATAGTGGCTAGGGCAGTCATCGTGAAGGCTCCAAGAGACGGTTGCTAGCACACCATTTGGGTTTAGTCTGGCCGAACTAAGGATTGGTATGCCCCTTTATTAGGGTGACTGTCAATCCTTGTCCTATATATACTTTTTTTTATTTTAAGTTGCCTTCTTTGGGATGGTGGAATATTCTGAAATGAATTACTGTTGCTGCAATACAAATAATACCATTTGGTATGAACAATATATTGAAACGAGTGTAAGTAATTTATATGTCTTGGAGGGAAATTGTTGTGCTCCTTTATGTAACCTTTTCTCATATTATGTACCTATGACTATATTATTTTTTCCTATTGTACGCAATCGTCATCTTTTGAGGTTCGATACAAAAACGCCGTTATTTAAATACACTGGTGTAGAAAATGTGGGATATGCATATATACCCCCAGTTCTATTAACTGTTGTTTGTCTGCCCCATTATAACAGTGATGTATTAAGAGAGGTGGCCACGAAACCCTCACAACGGTGAATTATTGAATATACCAGAAAAGTATTAAATAATATCTACATCACTGAGAAATGTCTACCGAACAGCAGAAGCAGTTAGCCCTCAGGATTCAATATCTGAAACTTAAGAGAATCACAGAATTAAACAACAAGCTCAGAGGGGAGTTAACTCGAGAACGTATAACGGCATCAAATGCATGCTTGGCAATAATAAATTACACCTCCAACCACACAGATTATACCCTTCCTGAAATCTGGGGCTACATTGAGCCAGGCAAAAACCACCTGAGAAGCGCTATGGCCCTTCGGAATCGACACGGTTCCTCAACTCATGTGGATGACGGGGGTTGCTGCACCATTTCATAAGAAATTATTATCCTGCATTCCATTTAATGAATTTGTATCTACTATGTATAATCTCAAAAAACATAATGATAATAGAAGAGCTAATTAAATATAGCGCCATCAACAGAGCAAGCTTACCGTGCACTACCCCAATCTTTTTATTGAATTATGCTATCTTATAATGGCGCATCTTTATCATCCCCACAGCCGCAGTCATAGTCCTCTAGAATGGTAGAGCAATCGTATATATCCTTTTTGAGATACGCATTCACCTTATTGTGAATGTCACATCCCCAGAGGGCAGCATTTTTACGACTAGAAGTTTGCACTGGGTACTTTTCAATCATTTTGACAAAGTGGTAAGAACACTCTCCACAGGGGTAGAGCTCAGCATACAGATGAATGAAGCTCTTCAACTTCTCACGTTCCTCTGGGGTTGGTTCGTCAGGAAACCGAGCCAGCAGTGTATGGAAGTACTTCCACGAGGCATTACCGAGCTCCTTCTTGGCATCCTGGTCAGGCATAGAAGGCATAATTGAACCAGCAACTCTAGCCTTGTCGCTTATCTTGACATCATTTGCCACACCTTGTGGTCTCGCGGCGTTGGCGCCTTGTTTATTGGCAAGATGCGCAGGAGAACTTGTATCTTCAATGGGGACTTGGGCTACCTGAGCCATAGTGGAGCTATCCACGCCCTTGTTCCTTATGATGCTCTTGGACACCAGGGCCAATTCCACATCCTTAAACAGGAAATAGAAAACCACCAGCGCAACCACCGTCAAACTCAGACTTAGTATCTTGCGTCTGTTTCTGATCAACATGGCGAATAGATTGCTCGGGATAATGTGCAACGAGCTATATAGTATATCTAAAGGTGCTGCATACATATATCACAGGGGTGGCAAAGCATTCAGGTGGGCCGCTCCGTCTTTTCACTCTCTGTATTTTCGCGCCGCATTGTGATGATCCAAAAACACTTCCGCAGCTATTACTTACTACTCCAAAGCGGGTAAACACAAGAGACTTTTGACGTGGAGGTTTTACACTGGGCTTATTTATCATATAACTAGTTTACAGTCCTACAAAGACCATCACGTCTGGAAAGAGATCTATTAGAGAGTGATAGTTATCGATTGAGTCCTCTTTCACCATCTTCCTACTTTGAATACAATATTTTGTGTGTAATCAATAAAGGAATATCCATTGAATCATAAAAGGCACCTCATCTACATCTACTCACAGTGAAGTATGACGGATATCATTGATTCTGAGGATGGGCATTATACCAAGGAGTCTGAGCGGTTAGCTTCTTTTGATAAAACATATACAATCAACAAAAAGAAATGCTCGTGGAGATATAAGGTCCTCCATCCAGAGGATTTAGCCCTGTCGGGATTCTTCTTCAGACCATCTGAAGACGAGGAAGGAAATCTTCAGTCAGATTCTGTGAAGTGTGTATACTGTAATAGAATTACAGGAGGTCTGAAGTCCTGCAGATCTAAAACGAAGGACAGACTGGAAACAATGGAAAACGTTTTATCCCTACACATCCTCGAAGACGAAAAACTTTGCTTATTGAGCTACTTGAAGCTTAAGATATTGAGAGACGAAAAATTAAACCGAGGGTTATCTGATTGGCAGAATGATAAGTACTTTAAGCAACCATTCTCGAGGGAGTTCTATGAATTATGCACTAAAACGTTTACACACAACATAGCCAGTTCACCACTAAACTCCAGCTTAATTGACAACGTTGTACGTGCAGGACTTATAAAATACGATCCATCCTATACTTCTTACAAGCCTATGCTTCCGAATTATTCTGATTTGAGTAAGAACCATTTGTTGATGTTTTGCGTGTACTGCAAAACACTTCTTCCAATTTCAATAGACAAACAGTCAGAGGCTGCTAAACCCATCATAGTCGATCACTTTAATAAATGCAATAAGAAATGCTACTTCTTTAAAATTCTAAAGACTTTACAACCAGATACTCAGTTTACAGAGCATTTTTTGAGTAGGTTCTCTTTTGACTATCAACTCCAATCCTCTATAAATAACGACCATAAAGAGGTGTGTGACGCAGATGAACCTAAAGATAATCCTTCATCAAATGATTCAGTAATACACCACAGCGGCTTATTCAAGAAGTCGAATGAACATCTTATAGATCAAACTATCAAGACAAGGAGTAATGATACTACCAAACAAGATGCTTTCAGAGGACGCTCAAATAATAAACAATTGAGATTCAGAGATGATTCTACACACTCCCCATCTGTATCTCCAACTAGAGGTAAACGTCGTAAATTACTGCAGTCTTCACCTAGGAGACTTTCATCTGATGCTCCTTCACTTGATAGTCGAGAATTTAGTGTTTCGTCAGAGGAGCAAGATGCAAAACAAGTTACCATTAAGATCCGGGAACATGTGGAGAGAAAGAAGAACGAAATACAAAGATCAAACAAGTTGCTAGATAGTGATGAAGACAGTGATATGTTCAGCTTTAGTGCACACGGTCACAGCACATTTGAGATACCTCCGCAGAGTACCCAATCAAATATTCCACAATCAATATCACCGGAAAAACAACCATTAGAGACAGATAATCGCAATGAGTCTAAATACCTGAGGGAAAGACCTTTGTTGGATAAGACACTGTCAAATATTATTTTTACTGAAAACAAGATACTTCATGCACCAAAGACACCAAATAATGCAGGAGAATCTTCGCCAGAGTTTGTTACTGCACTTTCTGCTGTTAAACCGGCACATGGAACACCCTCTAGAAAGGAAGATGCATTGTCGTCCGATGCGGGCACACCACAATACGACGATTCACCTAGTAGTTCACTCAGTCAAAATAAAAATGCATCTGACTCGTCAGGTACCTCAATTCATCATAGTTCCGGTTATCCTGATGATCTCGCTGACATTTCCATTTTCGATACAAAAGCGGCAAACTCCTCAATCATAAATGACAAGAATGACAGTCCAAAGAGTAATGCTGGTATACATGAATTGAGCAACTCTAAACATGAACCTGATATATCAGATATTGCATTGAGCATGTCGTCTGAATCTTTGAGTTCAGATGACAGTGTATCATCCACTCCAGTAGCTAGTCCACAACATAATTTGAAATCTTCTGTTGGCAGTATTCAAAAGACTGCCAACCGGCGTCTTAGGCATCTCTAATAATGGCAAAATTCAGGATATTAGTAAATTCAATGATGTCACCCGGAATATCCCTTCTATAGAGTTATCCAGCACTGCGAAGTTATCACATGTAGAGCTTACCAACAACACACCGCTAGATATTTCGTCTCCTACATCAAAGCGTACTCTTCGTAACGTAAGAAATTCATCTCCCTTCAAGAAAACGATACATGGCGAGTCAGTGGAACAATTCACAACACAGAAGGATAGACATATTAGCGATGATGTATTAGATGATAAGGAAATGATGGAAGATGACGTTGAAACAAACAAGTATAATACAAGTTCAGAGCCCGCAAACCTCCAAGAAATCCATAGCAACAACATTTCTAACGATAATAAAATCGAGAGTACAGGTCAGCCTGATAATATTTCCCAAATTAATTCAATTGACAATGATCGGAAGATAGTAAAAGACTATCTGCATGACTTATTAAATTACATTAATATCAACGATGCTTCTCTAAATAACGATCGTGATGGAAATTTGACATATTTTATGGATAAAATGCCGGAATCCGAGAAGAATATGCAATTTGAAAACTGGACGGAGACAAAAGTAAAATCAATCCATAAAACATTTACGGACGATATCGATAACAAAAAGAAATTGATGATGTCTGAATTTGCTCTACTTGATCACCAAATTAGGAGCATCAATACAAATAAAAGTGAAAATGATGCTCTATTAAGACATATGGCTAATTCGTTTGGTATCGAACTATAGCCCCTACTTTGTCAACAGCACTCTCTTACTGTAATATCGACAAAATGTATGTAGAAATACGATAATTAAACATTTATATTCCATTAAATCGCATTTACAAATTGGGTAACAATATATATGTAATATGACTCTGCTTCGTCAAACATGCTGAGTGCAAACCTTATATTAGTGAACTTCAATCAGCGGCACGATATTCCCTATTTTTCTAGAATTCTATGAGATTTCTGGAGGGGCATTGCTGTTTTCTGGTGTATCAGAATAATCGTCGGTTTGGATATTATTATCATCCACATCAACTGGTCTCAGTGATGTTCTAGCAGACCTTTCGTTTGCAATATCAGAATCCACTCTAGCAATTTGTCCCGATGCATTTTCCGATCTCCAAAGATTCTCCCCTGATGCCGTCTCGCCTGAAACAACACTGTTAGCCTCTGTAGGCTCTCCCATTGGGTCATCCACATCTTCAGGTGCTACGGTATTGTTTGTAATTCCAGGTGCATTACTATTCTCGACAGTTGTTGTCGTGGCAGATCTATCATTGTTCACAGAGCCATTTCGAATGGCATTTCGCTCCGAGTTCAAAGCTGCCTCGCGTTGTCTTGTGATCAAGGTAACACTATCCTTCAAATACAAGCGCAAAACAATTGTAGAAATCATGTACTTGTGTTCGAGATTTAGGAAGGACTTCTTCATGAATGTGGCCCAAACGAAATACCCCTTGAGATGTGCATCAATACCACTAGACAATACTCCCTGTTCAATTTCAAGGATATCGTGATTAAGATCAACCATAAGCATGTAAAGATGAACCATTTCATTTAACAGAAATCCTGTGTATTGGTATTGGATTCGTGCCAGACTTGCCACATTGACCTCAAAATCATCGACTCTTTCGTCGATCTCATGGAATTTTCGAACAATCTGGCATAGTTCTGAATTCAGTGATGGTGAAACATCAACACAAGCGACAGGATCCGTATCCTCGAACATGACATTGAATGGATCATCCAGGAATTTACGATTTGTTCGATGCATTAAATCCAGCATTTCCACATCACTTATTGTATAGCCATTCAGGATATTTCTTGCCCACGTGAAAATTCCATTTATCCTATCAAATACTATATTCTGGAAATTAAAATCGTTGTTAAGGCCGGGAATTTGGGTCATTCCTGTCGCCGCAATTATTGCTGCTGAGTCCTGGTTCAATTCTAGACCAATACGCTCAATAGCATCATCCAATTGCTCCCCGTTCTGTATCAAATTATTACCCACGATGTATTTCCCTAACATCTCATTAATATCTGTTTGAGGACTATTTGTTGGTGTTGTCAGACTCATGAGGTATTGGCGCAATTTGTGTACTCCTTTTCCAGAGAATACACAAAATATCTGTCTTTGGTTTTCACTGAAATCACTTGGAGCTGGTCTACAAAATGCAGTGATATCTGGTCGTAAAAATGATGGAACCGCTGTTAGGGACAGATGAGATAACCTAGGACATGCCATAAGAAGTTCATAAATTGGATAAATTGATAAGTTAGCACAATACGATAAATGAACTCTCTCCAGACAGTCATTTCTTCCACGTAATGACAACATATTCAGCAAGCCCTCATCTGTCATCTGAGAACACTTCACTAAACCTATCCTTTTCAATTTAGATAGATCGGAGAGCTCATAAAGTGTCCTGTTTGTCAGGTTTGTGCAACACGCAAAATCAACATACTGAATTCGAGGGCATGATTGCACAAGTATACGAACACCCTGGTCCGTGATATTGAAACAATGACCAAAATGGACGGTTTGCAGATTTTTCCCAAGTTTAGCTAAGCTAAATAATGATGCATCCGTTATTCTACTGCACTTTCCTAGAAATATATTTCTTAACTTTGGTGCCAAACTAACTAACTTCTCGATTGTTTTGTCGGTTATATTTTCACAACTTGATAGATCTACTAATCGAAGTGCGGGCAATTGGTCTAACGATTTTGCCAATTCCAAAAATATTCTATCGGTAATTTCAACGTTATTGGTTATTCTAAATTCACGGAGTTGCGGAAGCTTCATAAACAAATTAATTAAGCTTTCATCATGCACATTTGGACTTCCAGTTATATCAACCTCGACAAGTAATGGGCATGTCGATGCCATTAGATTCACCAAATCATCATTCATATTATTGTTCATTGTAATCTTGACTCTCTTTAGTATTGGTGCATGGATAATAAAATTATCTAGAGCCTTTAATGTAACAGACCTCGCCATAGGGACGTAAAAGCCTTGTACCCTTGGACAACTAGCTGCTAGTGTGTCAAATATTCTGTCTTGGACGTCTTTAATACCGGTAATATCGACACTTTGGAGGAATTTACAATTGTTAAGTACAGCGGATACAGACTCACTAGTGATATGTTTGCAAAACACCAACGTTAGCCTTTCCAGATTGGAGCAACCCACAAAAAAATATAAATCCTTATCGTGGATGTAATCACCAACAAATGAAAAATTGAGTCGCTTGATCATTAACCTATAATCAAAGACAGTATCACTGGAAGAATTACTCATTGTCCTAAGAAAAAGCTCGAGCTGTGTCTTTTTGTTAACATGGGGTCTATAATACAGAAATTTCACTATTATTAGAGCCCATAATTTACAAACAGTGAGTAAATTAACAATATTAGACTTTGGGCTCAGTCTGTCTAGAACCAAATGGAGAATCTCAGGGGGTAATTTATGCAAGGGAAATATGTTTTGTTGTTGGGCATGTTGGGCACTGTTCAAGCTCTTTAATAACGCTTGATCTGCTTGATTATCGGCCCTTTGAGCATTTAAGAATGACTCTGTTTCTAGAATGCTGACAATTTGTTTTGAGTAAGTTGAAAGCTCTTGTAATCCATCTGTTAACTTTGAATGATCAGCAAGATTTAATGATGTTATCCACTGATAGAATCGGTCACTTGGGTTCTCGGCAGGTAGATTATGTTGTTTGGCAGTGCTATAATCCGACATCGCTGTTTTATATTCCTCGACTATGCTCACTATTTTAAATTTAAGTCTCTGTAATTCTATAGTCTCAGTTTCAATTGCTCTTAACCTGATGCGTTGCAATCTATTCAAATAATTTGAAGCTTGTACACTATTGGTCACGGAGAGACTTCTCAATCGTAAATTGTCCTGCTCTATTTCAGTTAGAATTCGACGACGTTTGCCATCAATAACCGCAAGGAATGATTCAACCTTCTCTTGCAACGTCTTTTGGAACAATTCAATCTTTAGAATGTCATCTTCATCGAGTTGACCCATATCAGGGTTTACTGTGATTCGAATATCGCTCAAAAAGTCCGCCGTACCATGTGTATTACTTGTTCCTAAGGAATGTAATGAATTATTCTGGATGTTAGATTGTTGTTGACCTATATTATTGTGTGTCTGTTGTTGTGATATGCCGGTTGGCAATGGGACATCTTGTCTCGAGCGTACGAAATTTGAGTTAAAATTACCAAAATCGAGCATTGGGGTGGCAAGGTTGTTTGTCGAGTTCATTGACTCTCGCAATCTGGAATAGCCAGCCCGGAGTCTATTACTCGGGTTTGTTTGACCTTCCTGTTGGTTATTTGACATTACTTCGTCGTTTAGACTAGAATCGTTAATGTTACCGCGAATGCGTGTTAATGAAAAGGGGAAGGTAGAATATTTGTCCGCAAAGTTCGATTTGGCAATAATATAAGTATTCGGTACTCCACACCCACTATATTACTTGCAGTGGATAGTATATTGGTGAAGCAGCAATTATCGATGTTTGACTTCGTTTCGGTGAGTGTAACCCTTAATTGTACTACGGATCGGAAAAGTACTATTCTCACAAACCCCGGTTAATAAAATCTCGGTGAGGCCTTCTCAGAGGATGAAAAGTTGAATATACAGAACAGACGACCGTAGTAATAATTTGGCGCTGGAGTTATGATGATAACCCTCGTTTCTGTTAAGTACCTTATATTTAACACCCTCTTTATAATTCCACAGGCTGCATAAGGTGAGGAGGATCACGATTCCGCCATACATTTTTTCCTTCACAAAAAGGAAGCGTAAATAGTCAGCCGAATTAATTACCCGACCTAATTAAAAATAACAATATAAAGAACTCATAAAAAATAGTGTGTAACAACTTTGGTGTAAAGCTATTTAGATATATTATTATAATGTTGAATTAATATTAAACAATGCAGATGTATAGCGGAAAACACATTGAATGTGTTGAGAATAAAATAAATGTACGTATATATTAGGTTTGATGAGGTTCCCCGTAATTAGCTGAAAGACAGTTGGTTTGATGTGTTATCCTGAGCGCCATTAGATGCCGACCTACTTCCTTGTCCCCTAAAGCTTAATTTGGGTAGAGAAAGGTGTGTTCCGTTGTTCAAGTTTAGTCTCTCTAGTGTGTTTATAATGTCATCGTCGACATAGCTGTTACTGGAGTAAGAATTGTTATGGGCCCCAAAAAATCCTCCAGGAAACATGCCTGGATAATTCACATAAGACCCGCCAGCACTGTTATTACCAGGAGAGTTGACCACTTGAGATGGGATATTCTGTGGTACAACATTCGTCTGTCTTGAGCCATTACTGCGTACACTTGATATGGATGGACCTCTCAGGTGTCCAGAAGGTTCAGGATTGAATGCAACACTACTTCCAGTCTTTCTGTGTGAATGTTTGTTCTGACCATTTTGTGCATGCGAACCTTGAGGAGCAAAGCCGATCTCCTCCATCAGACGTCTGTGCTGTTGGGCAGTAGGTGAATCTTTCACGACAGTTCTAACTTGTTGAACAATATGTGTTCTGGTATCTTCATCCAGAAGCGGCATGCACAATACCTTATAAATGAATGTTGGGCCGTAGCTTGAGTCGTTCAGTATCAATTTCAATGACTGGGGTGGATCCTCTGAGCTCAGATTACCAAAAATTGTCTGAAGTGTGATCTTCCGGGCAACATCATCACCTCTAAAATTCAAAATCTTCAACACAGTTAAAGATGCGAGTCTGTGATGACACAACTCAACGATGTGATGAGTCAGATGAGAAGCAAGAACTGTATGTCTCTTTGGCAGCACACATGTATCCAGGAACCAAGTCAGCAGAAGGGCACTATTAGCATTTGTAGAAAGGTACTCGGAATAGAGAATAATAACACTACTCAGAACAAGTGTTTGCTCTTTAGTTATGATATCGTGCGCTTCCAAGCAAGCCCTCACAGCTCTTGCACCGTATCGATTTTGAACAATAGTCCAGAAATTGGCAATAATACTTTCAAAGATGAAATTATTCCATGGAAAGCCAAATTTCAACACACATTGGATAACATAATTACCAAATTGATCATCAAATAACGGAGTACAGTAATTCTTGATGCCATCTGTGACCAACTTGACTTGGCGAGGAGTGTGGGCCATTGTGATAATCTTCTGACATGCCCATGTTCCGTTCTTGTGAACACCCATTGAAGCCAGATATTTGTTGGTTTTTCTTAACATAATATCCTTGATAATGTCAGAGCATGATTCAAATAATTTTTGAACGATTGTATTACCCAAATAGTCAGAACTTAACTCTGGAAGATCGTCCAGCATGCAAATGGCAAGCTGTTCCAGCTCTAATTGAGACATAGAGTCACTGTCGATGGACTTGCGTAGCTCCCTCAACTTAGAGATTTCAAACTCTTTGTTGTTCGTAGGCTTGGCAACCGGTCCAAAATTGGAAGTGTCCTTTGTACCTTTGAAATCAATTACCCCGTTGAGCAAGTTAGTTATCTGTGTTTCGTCAGTCTTGACGTCAAATGAATTAATGATCCCACGTAGCTCATCCATCCTATCAGTGATGGAAGGAGCCGGTAGCGGAAATGGGCATTGTTCTCTTTCTAATGATGCAGAATGTGAGTGACTTGAGTGAGAGCCGTGGCCTTGACTATACTGTTGATTGTGGCTCTGGTTTTGGCCCACATTTTGCAATCCATGAGATTGCATCTGTCCTGGTTGCTGGTGCTGATTGAAAACAGGAACAGCCACTGCTCCTTGTTGTTGAAGAGATACTGAGCCATTGTATAATTGCTCATGGAGCAATGGCTGTGAGGTATGCTCGAGCTGGTTCTCAGCTTGTTTGTTGTAGAATGCGGTTTGCTGATGCATGGGTAGGACCTTGGCAAAAGCCACATAGCTAGGCGCTCCGATCATCGACACCTCTTTACCTTGTAAGGCATCCATGGCCGCTGTGGCGGCTTCCACTGTGGTAAATTCCACAATAGCCATGTTGATACCACTGAATGTTCTGGCGGAAATTACTTCTCCAAACTTATTGCATAGAGTGGCCAGCGAAGTTGTGGTTAGGTTGATTGCGTTATTAAGATGTGGCTGCTGGTCCTGGAGTGGGAAGACATTAGAGATGGATATGGTGGCAGTTGGGAGTAAGTTGTTGATACGGTTCATAGAAGGTACATTTGGATCGTTCGATACCCAGTTAATAGAACGTGGGTCGATCTCATCCATTACCAGTGGTGAATCGTGATATGTCTGGTTCGCAGTGTAATTAGATTGTGCATGCGAGTAGAGTGATTGTTGGTCATATGGGATCGCATCGGTGTATATGCTTGAGTTGGTTGATCCTGATCTCTGTCTAGCATTATTGGAATTGCTCCACATGGTACTGTTTGGAACATTTAGCATATTGTTCGACTTATTTTGGTTGGTGCTATTGGGATCATAGGGAATAGTTCCATTTGCTGAAGGTGATGTAACTTGGTCGTAGTATTGGGTTTGCTGAAAGTCCTGTACAGATGGAGTAGCTGTGCTGTTTTGTGGTTGTTGGAATGAATCGTTCGCATTTGGGTTTGTGTTACTCCAAATTGCACCAGCAGAGACGGGTCCTGGAGCCATGGATGAGATGGATGTGATCTGAGAAGACATGGTGTTGTTTCTTGTTCTGGAAATCGTTTGAGAAAAACTGGTACCTAGAGTGTATGAATCGTTGGATCTTCTTGGGGCATTCATAATGTATTCATTTGTGGAAGGAAAGTGGACCAGCTTCTCTGATTCCATAGGAGGTGTCAGGTGTTGCTTCTGTTGCATTTCAAAGGACACTCTGCCATTTGGATTCATGAGTTTTTCAGTAGAGGCCACTCTCATCATCTCGCCGCTCATTCTAAACTGCATGTCGTTTTGCTGCATTTCCTCCTCCACTGTCAGCATGCCGTCGGTGGGCTTCCCATTAGGCGCTTTCTTGCTGTGATGTAGTTTTGCACTAATGGACGGTAGTAGGTTACTGAGTGTGTTTGAGAATTTTCCAGCGCGGACCCTGTAAGAGCCCAACTTTTGTGGCTGTTGTGAATTAACCTCCTCGTTGGGATTGCTGGGGACATCGTCATAAATAGGGATTGTGATGCCCGGATCTATAATATCGGGGATACTCTGGTTTCCACCAAATTGTCCTGTATTTTCCATGGTGGAGATCGAAGTTCTGAGATGTGAGGAATAAGAGAAAAGCCAACTAGAAAGGGGTTATATTATTGTGTTGTTATAGTAGATTTGTAAGGAGTGTAAGTGTCTGTTCCATAGAAAAGGTGGTGTGTCTAGAATAGTGAACCCTTGTTTCAGGTAAAATGACAAATTACTTGATGGAAATATGGGCTTGTGTTATTAATAGTTTCACTCTTGAAAGTATCTACAAACGGGCTCCTGGATTGATTGTGTGATGTCCTTTATTAGTCAACGTTTTCTGTTGCAATGTATATCCACTCAGACTTTACTAATGCTCTAAAATTGCTGTATATAACTTACGTAACTAGCGCAAACCCCCTCTTCTTGCCTCTAGGCTGCGGTTACGGTGGTCAATGGCATGACGGTGTTTATACGTCTCCGTCAGCCACCGGAGGCTGAGGAAACAGCGGACGAACTGGGCCAGGCGCAGTGTGCGCATTGATGGCTACGGCGAACAAAGCGGGCCCCTATCCCGCCCGTAGCTCGCTCGGATACGCCAGAGTGCCCACACGCCGACCGCTGCGGAGCTGTCTGGGCCGAGCTTGGTGGGGGGGCGGGTGTTTCCGGCACCGAAGAAAAGCGCCAGTGTTTACTGCACAGCAAAATCCTTCAATAATGTGCCAGCAGAACGCGCTCCAAGGGGGAGGCGGTATTGTGGTACGGCAGACGTTGGTGTACTACTGCGCTCAGGGTATCGAAAAGGTCAACCGGAAACTGTCACTATTCCCGATATTATACACATGGCGACACCTGGATGTTGCAAAGTTCAAATATTAAAATACGTGAATGCTTCGCAATATCCCAAAAGTAGATCTAATTATACCGTAACATTGCAAACTATATACTTATTTGTATTATGTGGCGATGTAGTTATTTTCTGTAGTTATATTAATTGTCTCCATGTGACAGCTTTGTCTGGACCGGTCACGTGCGCGTGACAGTCAACACAGACAAAGATCTGAAACACGAAACATGGAAGAAAGACTTTCAGCAAAAACAAGTAATACACAGATTAGATGTTTAGCTTGGTTCTTCTCCAGTTTCTTCTCTTGGCGTTGTAACGAACAGTGTTGTTGGTTCTTAGTCTGATCCACTGTGGTAGTGGTCTGTTCTGCTTCTTAGCCTTAGCTAGTCTTCTCTTGGTGATGAAAGATTTCTGGGCCTGTAAAAGTGGAAACGATTCTTGTGATGTAGTGATGAAGTGTTGCTTTAAAAGCAAGAATATCATTATATCATAGAAACAACAATTTGTTAGTAATCGGTTTGGAATATAGGGATGGTGATGTGTGTGTGCTTATACCAGGAGGAATATAGTGGCGTTCAATGTGTCCTTTTATGAATCTCTGTTGTGTATTGATAACATGAGAAGTGGAAGTAGTATCCTGTCGATTTTTGTCATCCAAAGATATGTTGCTTTTAATAATGTCTGTCAGACATTCTGGTCTCTAGAATGGCTACATGGTTTCCTTTCATCCATCATTCGTACTATTCGTGTATCTCATTGTCGGTTTAAAGGCTATGCTCCGATGTTCATAACATTTCATATTCCTTCTTTGTTCCTTTGGTAAATCTCTCGCTTGAGAAGCAATTCACATCATACAGGTGTACGTGTACATACTGGCATCTTAAAGAATTTATGTTACTGGTTTCTTCTCTCAAGAAAGGGTTTTTCAAAAATGTATAAACAAGTTACACCTCTCTACTTCTATACCCTACTCTTTAGTTGCTTAGGTATGGCGTATGCACTGGTCTCTGAGCCTCTAGCAGTTCTGGAATTGTCAGGCAGTAGGGCCAAACCTGCCATAGAGCCCGAGAACTGTGGTCATCTCTCACACATTGGTGCATAGGAAGAATATGGCCGGAAGCTTCTCGCGAACAGCAGAGCGAGGAGTCCCCGTCAACCCGAGAGTTTGTACGGACAATTTAGTGGCAAGATGTAAGGAAACAATTTTCCGTTGGGAAATTATTTTTCAGAAAAAGAACTTACACCTTCAATTCTACAAATGTATGGGTGTTACACCCATACACCACGCACAAAACCGAAAGTAGTCAAACTTTCTTGTCGATTTTGAGCCTAAAGCTCTTATTCATACAAAACACCTCTCGAATAACAATCTGAATTGCAGGCTCAAACGCCATCAAATAAAGGGATATATGTGTTTAAATTAATAATGATACACTATTTGTATAGACATATATATGTGAGTGCGAAAGAGGGCAGACAGTATATAGAAATTTCGTAGTAAGTACGCAAAAATATGCACAGATAAAACGAAAAATCACAGTCTTCTACCTCTTCTACCACCCTTCTTTCTGGTAGAGTCAGATGGAACTGGGGTAACATCCTCGATACGGCCAATTCTTAGACCAGATCTGGCAAGGGCTCTTAGAGCGGCCTGACCACCTGGACCTGGGGTCTTGGTTCTGGTACCACCAGTAGCTCTTAGCTTGACGTGGACGGCAGTGATACCGACCTCCTTACACTTGGCAGCGACATCCTGGGCAGCAAGCATGGCGGCGTATGGAGAGGACTCGTCTCTGTCAGCCTTGACCTTCATACCACCAGTAACTCTGGCGATGGTCTCCTTACCGGAAAGATCGGTAACGTGGACGAAGGTATCGTTGAAAGAAGCGTAGATTCTAGCAACACCAAAAACCTGGGAGTTGTCACGAGCTTGAACAGTGGCCATTCTGAATGTATTTGGTATATCTTACTCCTCTAATAGTAACAAACAATACAATCTGAATAAAATAGTAACACGCATTAAAAAATGAGTGATGAGAAATTTCAGCTGGCCTTCTCTTTTATTTCGAGATGAGAAAGCCGAGTGAGACCAAGCGCGAGATGAAAAGAAGATTTTTTCCCACAGGGCTTCCAGCCGGCCAGCCTCTCCAGGCAGACCGCTTCCCCGCCTGCGCCCAGCAGGAGCCCGGCCAACGTTTTGCACCGTAGGCAGAGCGTAGCTGAAAATTGTTCTGTCTAGAGTCTCATTTTCTCGCGGCAGAGGTAAGCTCGCGCGGAGGACTTCTGTGCCGCTTTGGACCGCTCCTCTGAGAAAATAGAGAAAGTCCCGTGCCAGAAAAGGTGTTTGCCCATATAGGGTTTCGCGGGAACCCTAAAAAGGTGATGTGGGCCCGTATGGCTCCCATCGGTTACGTTGCCTATATAAAGGTGGGGTGTGCTGTTTTTTCAACTAGTGAACAGAGAGAGCTACGATACTTCAACTAAGTAATCGCTAATTCATGGATTCACTAATCGATCTGTAGCTCGTAACTGCTATAGAGACAATTTTCAAAATCTAAGAAGTTGGACTATTCTATGCGGGATATTTCAGTAATAGAATATTGTTCATCTATACTGCCATGTTGAATATATTTCCTGGTTCTTACATGCAGCTGCTCATTTTAATTATGCGTACGTGCAGTTAGCATCTTACCTTGTGTGTATTAGTCTATTTTTAGTTACTGCTCGTTTAGGTAGGCTTAGACTTTAGGGGGCACGTGATTTCTCCATCTATCCCGTGGAAAATTGTACTACAGCATAACCTTAGGGGAGAACTGCGGCAATACAGAAGATCCAGAGGGTAGGGATGAGAGGTACTTACTCAGACCATATTGAAGGTCAAATATAAGCTAGTGTGTGCACTCTAAACTTTGACCGTCATACAGGGGTAGATCTCTCCTGGATCAAAGAAAATACACCAACTAATCATGGAGAACAATTCCCGGGACGCCCTCCTTAAACTGCTAAACACTGTATTGGAGCATGCAGAATTCAATGAGGAATCAAGCAATGATATATATGATGAATTTACAGATCTTTTTGAGCTTTGTGAAAGGCTTGATAACGACAGTCAACAAAATGATGATAGGCTCTTTGACGAGATCAACCACTTCCTCGAAGAAACATTTACGTGTGCAAGCCTAGATTGTGCCTTTAGTTTTACCGACAAGCAGGCGTGGCACGATATACTTACTAAGAACTGGCCTCTTAACGATCATCTTACTGCATTAGCGATATTGATATACTTTGCATCCTCCTCATTTATCAACAAACAGGCATTATCATACCAAGGCAATATTAAAGATATATTACTTGATCGAATAGAACAATGCGATGAACATCCTGCAGAAGAGATAAAAATAATAAAGGCATATGAAGAATTATACTCACTTTTGTTATCCGTAAATTGCAGACCAAGGGAAGTTGTCAATATATACGACAGCGTGCCAACTCAGAGTAAGCATCGGATATTGAAACACCTGGTAAATCAGGTCTCTGATCCATTGGTTCAAAACTTTTTGCATTTCCATAACACATCATATTCAGCAAATATCTCTAGGGAAGCGGAGTACGATTGTGTGTCCTTACAGTTGCATATCGTCTTCAATGATGTAACATCGAACAGATTTATCTCATTTGGTGACAATCTATTTTTTGAAATTACAGAGGGAAAATTTAGCATATCCAATCAATCATCCCTGATCAATACTGTAAATGATTTTGCATTCGAAAGTGATATTTTATATCTTTTGGTGTTCCAAATAAGTGGCAATATGCTGACTATCTATGTGGATGGGAAGTTTGTTAATAATATAGAAATTCCTGCGAACCAGCCCATTATCCCATTGATAAAGAATTTCACAATCGGATCACCTATTTGTTCTTTCAAAATATATCGTCTGTATGTGTGGGACGTTGTGCTTTCGTCAGAAACTATTGTTCTGTTAAATCGCTTAGGACCATTGCATCAAAATTCCTATATGATACAGTATGATTTTAAAGGAATCTACACCATTGCAAATAGAGGTGTGTTCACTGAGGTTTTCCTAGATTCGGAGGTGTCCGCCTATCCTTCATATGATGCGTTTCTTGAGAACTTTCAAACATGGGATGTGAAACACATTGTTTATGAACTAGATATTCCGCATCTAATATCGGATTTTGGTAATAACAACTTCCTTTGTAAGTTTCCAACTGAGAATGAAACAGACGATATTCAGTATGGAAAATGTCATTATTTTCAAAACTCCAATATTTCCTCTATTTTGCATTCCATTGATTTTATTCAATTTTCTATGAACGGTATTGAGACTAGTGAAAATTTAGATGAGGTTTACGAATATACGGAAGAATTAGTGGTGTCACTGAGAGACCCCATCTTGCTAAATTGGTTTATTTACACGAAAGGGTTCGCGCTTTTAAGTCATGTATTACATCAGTGTGTTCTGAAACACAAACAAGGATTGACGATTCAATTTATGGATCTATTCCTGAGCAACTTTTGTCTCAATTATGAAACAATCAAAAATCTAATGATTAAGAATAATTTGGCGTACGAATATTTGATATTAAAATTTGATTTGTGGCACTACCCGAAGAAGGAGTCCTCCCTTTCTCCGACCTCCGAAACAGAGCTATTACGTTTTGTGTGTTTCCATATAAATCTGCTTTTGACTTCCTCCAAATACTCACCCTACAACCTCCCAATATTTATAAAGAATAAAATGATCCTGAAGCTCTTTTATTTCTTTTACCAAAATACGACTCTTAATTTAACTTTAGTGGAGGACGATATTATCAATACTATTAGTCCATTAGTTCTTATGAATGTTACCAGCCAAAACATTGAGATGTTTCTAAATTTTTCATTTTTGGGAATTCTTAATGGAAATTCTTCTAACACTATTCTCTGCCTGGGCACTTTGGATAGAATATTTTCACAGTCCCTTCAAGACAGAAACATCGATAAACTACGTCTCTTAAACCAATGTATCCACGCCAGGACTACCTTATTTCTGATTTCTAAACTAGTTGTTATGAATGCCGATCCCACAATTCCGCTAAAGATCTTATTCAGGACATTTCTATCCAATTCTACGTTGTTTGTGAATTTTTCTAAAGGAAATGGAATGCCAATATTGATACATGCATTAGCCCTTTCGGAGCCCAAGTATTACAAAAGTATTATACACAAACTTTTCTTGTTTTCTGTGGGATTGCAGGACTCATCACTGAATGATCCGGCTGTGTACGCATTTGAGACCTCCTCTCCTTCCTCTGTCCATGTGGTATTTGCAGAACCACTGATTATCAGTATGGTTATATTAGATAAGGTTATTCAACGGTGTGTTAAGGAAAAAATTAGAATTAATGACTTCATTGTTGATTATTGTTCTGTTTTGAGGAATCATGATATATTATCAATTGAACATCCCTTTAAAGCAAATACTGTTAACCCACTTACTACGAGGCTTCTACAAAGCATCTTGGAGCTATTTGTAACACTAACTGTTAATAACGACACAGAGTTGTTCACAAAATCAATTGACGCAATTCTTGAATTATATGTCGAGGCATCATTTAATTCTTTAACTTCAATGGATGGTAATATTTTCGAAGATTTCTTGACTGATCTTCTATTCCCTATTCGTGGATCTGTGGATGACGTTGATAAACTCCCTTCGCAAAGTTATTTGGATCTTTCTTTCTTTAATAGTATTCTTCCAATATTGTTGAAGAGAATCCTGAAAGAAGACCTAACTCAAAAGCCAAGAAACATAGTAACGAAAAATATTGTGCATCTGTTTAATGTATTTGTCAACTATTTTATGAGTATTAAAGTTACATCAGAATTTCTGTTGGATACATTTGAAGTCTTGGCTCGCTTTCTTAGTCACAATCATAAAACTAGCATATTTCTGTTTCACAAAACTAGTACTGGGCAGGAAATTGCACATTTGTTTGACAGATACACATATTTGATGCTCTACCTCCAATTTACGAAACAAACAAAATGGAAACCATCAGATGTTCAAAGAATGTGCAATATTCTAACTGATAATGAAATAGTGAGTTTAGCCGGATCTCATTTTAATTTAGATGTTAATGTTACCGCAATGATTACTGTTTACTTCATTCTGCAGCTGAATGAGAACCCATCAATAACGATTGTATCAGAAGTTCTGAGATCAATATTACGTGCCTCTGAAAAATCCCTACCTTCCATAGTAAGGATAATTACAACCACACACCGCAATCAACTGCTTCCAATTTTTACAGCATATATGAGAAACGATAACGATGAATCGCTAGCACTCATACTATCAATTGATGCGATGATATTGAACACATCTAGTTTAACGAAATTTAGTAACATTTGTCGTTCAAGTGCTGGTATTCTGTCCTCTCAACTAAAAATTGATGCCACTCAGCTTGGAGATAAAATAAAAGATGCAAAAGAAAAAACGCAGCTTGAAACGATAATTAAGGTAGAGCCCTTATTTGCAAGCTTCATGGAAAAAAATGTGGAGTTGCATTCCGGGTTCGTATATTCTGGTAATAAACTAGTTAATGAATGCAAATCGGATATTGAGGAAGATATTAATTTCTATAGGAACATTATTCGTCGTTCAAAGTTAAACTTCCTACATGTTCACAATATCCAGGATAGTCTACCACAAGAAACGTTTTGGAGATTGGATTTTGCCGAAGATGTCAATCGCGCCCATAAGAGATTACTTCCTTGTTATAGAACTGATGATTATGACGAAGACCTGGCTAGTGGCACGATCGCCGATGAAGGCTGTAGTGCCGAGATAACAGTAAGCTCCATTGAAGACAGTATTATCCAGTCAAATTCTCCAGGTAACCACGCAAGGATGGACATGGATAGCTTCTTTCAAAAGAATGAGAATAGGAAAATCCTAAGGTTACTTAAGGATGGTGATACTATAAGTCATATATGGAACTCGAGTTTAATAATTGGTTTAGATCTCAAAGAGGGTATTTTAATTTTGGGTAAAAGGTACCTTTATTTTGTGCATAATTATTACTTCTCGGAAAAAGAAGGCAATGTGGTAAATATTACCACTGTCCCTGAATCATTAAGAGATGTTAATATTGGGTTGGTAATTGGAGACTCCATTAAACAACAATTACCTTCTAGGAACTTTACTGAAGTTAATTCCTGGCATCTGAATCAATTGACGTTTGTCATGAAAAGACCCTTTTTATTGAGGGATGTTGCAATCGAAATTATGTTTGATAACAACACCACAATGTTCTTCAGCTTTAAGAAAAGATCCATAAGAGAGAATATTTATCATCTATTGACTAAATTATCGAATCGGTTCACCCTCGACCCTCTTTATGCTATAGTCCTTGAAGAGCTGAATGAAAGAAATAATATTGTCGGAACGAAGAATGGAATTTCAAAGACAAGTATTACTTCCAAATTTGTTAACTTAATGACATCAAATATAAAAAGTAAACATGTCTATGAGGTAACTGAATTGTGGAAGAGTGGCATGATCTCCAATTTTTACTATCTGATGGTTGTCAACACTTTAGCTGGACGTTCCTTCAATGACCTTACTCAATACCCGGTTTTCCCTTGGGTAATTGCTGATTATACAAGTGAAACATTAGATTTGGATAATGAGGAGACTTTTAGAGATCTTTCGAAACCTATGGGTGCTCAGTCTGAAAAAAGACGTCAGATGTTTGTTGACCGTTACGAAGCTTTAAAAAGTGTCGAGGACGAGACCTCTCCAGCCTTCCATTATGGTACACATTATTCTTCTGCTATGATAGTCTCATCATATCTGATACGGTTAAAGCCATTTACGGAATCCTTCCTATTATTGCAAGATGGCCATTTTGGGCATGCCGATCGTCTTTTCAGTTCCATTGAACGTGCCTGGCTTTCGGCGGCTGTCGAAAATACAACAGATGTTCGTGAACTTATTCCAGAATTTTATTTTCTACCTGAGTTTCTGTTGAATATGAATGGGTACGATTTTGGTATTGATCAAAATGGACAACGAGTAAACGATGTTAAATTACCACCATGGGCACACGGAGATCCAAAGGTTTTCGTCGCCAAAAATAGAGAAGCTTTGGAGAGTCCTTATGTCTCAGAACATCTTCATGAATGGATCGATCTTATTTTTGGCTACAAACAAAGAGGTGAGATGGCAGAAATAAGTGTGAATGTTTTTAATAGAATGAGTTATCCAGGAGCTATTAATTTAGATACGATTGATGATGAGAACGAACGTCGCGCTTTGGCAGGCATCATCCACAACTTCGGACAAACACCATTGCAGATATTTCAAGAACCGCACGTCAAACGAGAACGTGTACATTCGTTAAAGATCGATCTAACGTCTTTGATAAATATCAAGAGAGAAGTTAAGAATGATGCTGAATTCACGTTGGTTCATCATGTACTCCCAAAAATGAATAGTTTCAGTATTATGTCCCACATCTCACGTCCGTCGACTCCCACCAGAGACTGCGTGAGTCCCACTATTCGAGCAGAACTGTGTGGGAGTGAATCTATTGTTGTTAACGGCGTTACTTTCAATAGTATCCATCTAAGCCGTATTAGTATATGTGTATCGTGGAAGAATAATATACTAGTTACGGGTGATGTTAACGGCTTGATTAAAATCTGGGAAGTTACGAGCATCAATTCTGAAATCCAACTAATTCACAAGGCGACTTTGCATGGACACCTTCATGAAATAAAGGAAATATCTACCCTTCCAGAGTATTACACACTTGTGACATTAGACACTCACGGCAATGTATTCACATGGGACATGATATCGTATGAGTTGATTAGAAAGGCGCACACAACTGTTAAAATGATGAGTGTCTCAAAAATGCATGGCACAATGATATTTTTGATGGAATCGAATGAACTTTGTCTGTGTAATATGAACACTCTGGATTACACGAGTCTTGCCCTGCCCGTTACAAGTAACGTGACGGCGATACAGTTTTTGACAATTGAAAGTGGTGACAGCTGTGCACCTCATACGTATCTCAACGAGTTTGATGTATTTTTTGTCGGGTATGCCAGCGGGCAAATCGACATTCACCAATTGAAATTAGGAACCACTAACGGCTGGGAAGTAGAAAAGTTGTCAACGCTTGAGTGTGCATTATCTGAAAGTCCTGTTGTAGGCATTGATGCGTCCGCTAGGATACAATATTCCGAACCAAGTGGGGAAGATAAATTGTCGTCAATAATCATCAGCGACGTAAAAGTAACAGCCCGGACGGGTGATGACCAGCGTCATACGTTCAGCTAGCACGATTCGCAGTTATATAATCACATGTAAAACTATTCTTATGGAACGGTAGATTAAATACGAAGATTTGTTCATATTTTGCCTAAAAATTAAGTCTCACAAATATCAGATGGGCTCAACATGCCATACTTCTATAAACAAATAAAAAAAATCGTAAATGGAACTGCTCGTGACTATAGTACGTAACAGCATCCTCCCATGTATCCTATTACAAATGTCAATACCTGAGCAATCACATCCTCTTCCCTTCCAATGAAGTTATTTGAAAGCACTCACCCGGACATACACAAACATCACGATGCACGAATAACCGCCAGCGCCGGGATTCCAACAGAGAAAAAAACGCCCACAGCCAGAGCGGCAGCGAAATGAAGAGCGGCCACTTTTCGTTGCGCGCGCCCGTCTGAGGGTCTCCAGTTGTGCAATTCCTATGTGGCCCAGCTCTCTTGATTTTTCTGAGAATATCCAAGTCAGAAAAAACATGGGAATAAATAAAAGAGAAGGTGGGATGAAAGCACAAATCGGGGAGACGTTGCCAACTAATCGCTAAGAAATAGCAACACAAAGCTGCGCATACGCATTGATATACCTACCAGAAGGACGTAACCGCGTTAAGGGAAGGTTACCGACTCGATTTAGAAGCTCACGGAAACCAAACTACCCTATTTACCGTCTTTTGAAGATCGTCTTTCGTTTTCATTATTCGCTCAGTTGCTGTCAATCATACAACACTTTCAAGAGGCAAACGTATACGCAAAGTGCTGCCACTGCAAGAAATAATCGAGCAGCGGACCACTGAACATTGTACGGTTCTTCAGCGTTGTTCAACTGTGTGATTTTCAAACTTTGCTTATTGAAGTAGCACGACACAAAGAAGGAAGAACGAGGACAAGGAAACACCAACAGGACCGTCGTCTCTGTCTGATCCATAACCCCCAAATAAATAATGGGTTACCCTCCTCCACCTAGAAGGGGGAATGACAAGAAACGGTACTACTACTCCAATAACCCGAATAGAAGACACAACAATTCTTATTCGCATAGACCATACGGCCCAAGTTACTCAAGCTATCCCCCATCACAACAGCCAGGAGATGCGCGACCTCACAGTAACCAGAGTCAGAACTCAATTCCAACCGGAAGTAATACTACTTTACCACAGACAAGTTCGGAACCACATACTGGGCCTCCTAGCAGTTCCGATTCGAATAGGCCGTCAAGGTATAACCAAAAGAGTAGTGGCAGTGCATTCCCCCAGAGTCATAGACCATTATCTACCCCAACAGCACCAAGTGGCATAAACATTCCTACAACACCATCAGGGTCGAATTTCGGAAAGCACGGAACAAGCAGATATAATAACGATTCAAACGAGTATGTCCATCAACCAATACCAACACACACATCCATGCAGATACAAAGTGGTATGGCAACCCATAGTTCAGATTCAAGTAATCATGTGAAATCCAGATACTCATCGTCCACCCCAAGTCGATACAATGCGAGTGGCAATGGGGTTGTTGTTCCAACTGGCCCATCCACCGACTCACACACTCCTACGAAACCATCTACTAATGTCCCATATGTCCAGCATAGAAGCAGACCTAAATCCATGGACTCCTCATCGCCATCATTTGATCCACATTATAACCACAACCCACATCCACAATCTGCAGGAAGCACCTCTTACCATTCAAGCTCAAATTCAGGACCTACTCCGTTTTTTAGCAGACGCAATAAATGGGGCTCACATGGATCCTACCAATCTGCAAACGGCCATTCGGATAAGTATCAGTCGACGCAGTTTCAAAATGGCAGATCAAATGTCTGGAGGGGGTCAAGTTCGACTCATTCTGACTCTGTGGGATCTACTGATGCTACACCACAGGACCTTAGATTTACACATGATATCGACGAACAAAGTACAGACAGTTCTGTCTCAGAACTCCAGACTGTTCCCAGCCGTTCGATGAAGGGCAATTTTTCTCCAGGTGGGAGTCTAATTCGTTCCGTACCATTGATCACTAAGGAACTATCAGAACAAATGTCACTGGAGCACAGAAACACCAGCCTATCACGGAGCAGAACAGATACTCCTATCGAATCCATGAATCCCAGCGAAGCAGATGATAGATCAGTTGATGTGGAGTCTACAGACGTGTCAAGTAAAATTGAAAAGGATGGAAACCTCTGGACTGTTGATATTAAGAAGGAAATAGAAGAAGAAATCGAGGAAGAAATAGAAGAGAGCAAAAAAGAGGATATACTAAAACCTACATCTGTGGATGAATCGCAACACAATAACGAACAAGATTTAGCTAATACTAGTGAACCATTGTCAAATGCAACACAACAGGCATCAGCCGAAGTTTCTCAAGTTGATGAAGATTCGTCCTTTCAGAACGTTTATGAATACGTTAGCGACCCGGCTGCTTTGAAGACCGATATCTCAAAACTGAAAGTTCCTGAACAAGCTGGTCCATTTAAATCCAAGTTTCCCGAACAGAAAGCATGCATATTTCCACTGCAAGAGACAGAAACCAAACTATGGGATATAAAACACAGACCAAAAGCGGAAATAATTTCAAAACAGAAATATCTTCTGAAGAACCCTATTAAATCTTTAAAGGAGTACTCCTTTTATAACCAGAATTTACGCAATCATTCAGTGGTTCTGGAAGACGGTCTCGCTATGGCTATCAGGAAGATGAACAAGTTCAATTCGACGAACAAGTTGAAATTGAGAAAGATCGCGCTTCAATACTCTGAACAGTGGAAGGAAGAGTGCAAAACAATGGAAGAGGTTACTTATAATGTACGCAAGAACGAACTTGAATTCAAAAAGAAACAGGAGGAAGAGAGACTTGAAAGAGAAAAGAAAGAGAAGGAGTCTCATGAGCAATCACTCGGGTCCTCCCGTAGACGTAATAGGGCTGATTTTGTCGATGACACGGATATGGAAAGTGTAATGTTACAAATCGATCCTGATTATAAACATATTCAAGCTGCTGCTACCATTCCTCCTTTACAGATTCATCCAATTGAAAGATTCTCAGTCAAATTCCAAGATGTCGTTAACTTACAAACAGACAAGAATAAATGGGCATCTAGATTGCTAACCGACGGAGTCGATACATTTTCAGCCGAGGAACACGAACTATTCGTTGAGGGTTATTTAAGTCACCCGAAGAAATTTGGAAAGATATCACATCATATGGGAAACCTGCGTTCTCCCGAGGATTGTGTTCTACACTACTATAGAACAAAGAGGACAGTGGATTACAAAAAGCTGCTTTTGAATAAGAATAAGAGGAGAAAGAGTCAGGCAGCAGCGAAGCGCCGCAAGAAAAAAGAGAAATCATCCGATCTGGAAGAACCGATCCACCAGGAGCCTGATATTAAGCCAGCGGTGGAGTCTGTTGCAAAAGAAGAGAATAACAATTCAATTGGTGCTGACCAAACAACTGTGAAGGCACAGACTGTTCCAGAAATGACCGAGACTGTTATCCATGCCCCAACACCTTCTCCGGAACATCAAGTCGCTGTTGTACATCCAACTGAAAAATCTCCTTTAGAACCGAGCACAGGAACTGCCAAGGAGAATACGTTACCCTCTGAATCGAGAAAGATGACCGAGGAAGTTGTGGCAGCTGTTGATTCTAAACCCGTGACAGTCATTCCTCAAAAGCTTCCTTTTGTGACTGACATAACCGTCCCTCAAAAGAGAGATAATTCAATGTTAGATGCAGAAGAGGAGGTGAAGAAAGATCCACATATTCCAGTTCCACCTAGTTCATTGGTTCGTGATGATACTATTGTATTAGATAATCCAGAGAGTTTCTTTGAGTCCAATAATCCACACAGGAAGAAGTCGAAGGTTATTCATGACCATAAATCTAGTTATTGGAGTGTTAAGGAGTCGCAAGCCTTCCCAGATTTATTAGAACGTTACGGTTCTCAGTGGTCTGTCATTTCGGAGAAGCTGTCAACTAAGTCAACAACAATGGTAAGAAACTACTACCAAAGAAATGCTGCACAATATGGCTGGAAGGCCGTTGTTGCTGAGGCGGACACAAGGAGGAATGCAGAAGTAGCTGGATCGATGCAGCGGACACAAATACTGTTGCAAACCGAGCAGGCCAGTGCTATAGGAGCCAACAGTGTTCCATCTCAGCAGAAGCCAGCACTGGGTCTCTTCTCCAATACAGGTGACCAACAGGTTACTAGTACTGACAACTCACAGGGCTACCCCTTCAACAGTGAAGTACAGAGAGATGCATTCTCGGCTGCTTCCACGCCCACTGGAGCGTTGCCTCCTCCAAGACTTCCTTCAATCCAACTCAACCCTACAGCTACCACCCCCACTGCGAGACAGCCTTTGGTGTCACCAGCCGACGCACTATCGATAGCCTCGCTCACGGGCGATTCCAGTCATAGTGCGCCTGGTGTGGTCCCCACCAATGTTTCTCAGAGAGAGTCTGGCACTCGCACCAGTATATCCGACATCATGAATAATGATTCTACCAAGGCTCCCACGATTCACAGGGGATCTACACCACCACCATTACCTTCTGCACCTGTACGTCGTTCGATGGACCTTGGAATCACCAACTTTCTAAATGGAGGATCGCCCAGTGGTCTGCCTGCACCTGTCATTCCTGCGCCGCTCATGAGCCCCCTCGGAGCAAATGCGACATCTACCGGGTCTCGCTCTATTACACCGGTTACCCCTGTAACCAGCAACAACAGCAACAATACCAACAACACCCACACGGCCAGTGCTACCACTGACACGCGCATTGTTGTGCAGGAGATGAACACCGAGTCGGCTAGGCCTGTTGGCGAGCCTGATGTCGCGCCACACCTACGCCTCAGCTCCATCTCTGCGCTGCTGAACCCGGTGTCCAGTGTACGCTCGGCGCCACAGCCACAACCACCGGCCTCAACGTCGTCTCACGCGACCCCAAAGAGCGCAGGCAAGGACGGCAAACAGGATCCTCAGCCAAGAGCTGGTAACTACAATTTCGCGAACGACCCGCTGGCCGCCCTCGCCGCGGTCGCCTCTGCACCCGAGACGCTCGCTTCCATGCTCCCCGAGCAGCGCACCACCACGACACAGCCAAAGTAACGGCACCCACCTGTGCGTGCATCCTCTTATACATATATCCATAGATCTGTTGGTGCCCGTGGGCATCCAAACGCAAATGTAACAATACACAGACACTAAATACTTGTAACCCGGACATCGGCACAACCACTAAACCCGAAGGTCACGTGCGCCTCTGCCGAAAATTTGAAAAATGCGAAAAAAAATATTTCAACGGGACACGAAAATCCGCAGAGAAACGCCCGCAGGACGCGGCGGAATTGCTGGCGCGTGCACTGCTTTGTGTTTCAGCTGGGCGTCGCTTCACGAGCGCATCGTCCGGCTTCACATGCAAGCAGAGTTTGCTGACGCGACTGGGATCCGCTGGGATGAGCTCTGGTGGAACTTCGCTAAGGAGCTGGCAAATGTTCATGGCAACAATGCGCGAGGATCTGTGTTTTCGAGGGTGTTCTGTTTCCTTCTGCTTTGCGGCGGTCGCAGGGTTTATCTTGTTGTTTGGATCAGCCACGTTTGTTACAAGTTATTTGTGTCGTTTGTTTCTTTGTTTACGCTTCTCATTAGCTTCTGTCAATTAGTTGAAAACTAGCTAAACCCATCTTCCACGAATTAGCCATGGCCAACGTTATTCGTGAGTATGCCGCTCCTTTACTTGAGCAGTACCCTGCTCTAAACCCATACGTTCCAACACTGGACCGTCCATTCTTCAACATTTCGTTGTGGAACAACTTCGACTATGCCGTTACCACGGTTACTCAGGGCCGCTATGTGCCTAGCGAGTTCGAGTTTGTCGAGGGTAAGCTGCTGCTGAGCACCTTTCCAGAGGTTGCTGCCGCAATTGCGACTTACTATCTCGTTATCTTCGGTGGCCGTGCTCTGCTGAAGAACACCACCCCTCTCAAGTTCAATTGCCTCTTCCAGATCCACAACCTGATGCTTTCCTCCGGTTCTCTGGTCCTGCTAACTCTTTTCATCGAGCAGCTAACCCCTATGCTGGTCCGCCACGGTGTGTACTGGACCATCTGTAACATTGGTGCCTGGACGCAGCCAATGGTCGCTCTGTACTATCTCAACTACCTCGTGAAGTTCCTGGAGTTCACTGACACTGTCTACCTGGTTCTCAGACACAAGAAGCTGACTTTCCTTCACACTTACCACCACGGTGCCACCGCCCTGCTATGCTACACTCAGCTGATCGGTGTCACTTCCATTTCCTGGGTTCCAATTACCTTGAACCTGGGCGCCCACGTCCTGATGTACTGGTACTACTTCCTGGCCGCCAGAGGCATCCGTGTCTGGTGGAAGGAGTGGGTTACCCGCTTCCAGATCATCCAGTTCATCCTGGACATTGGATTCATCTACTTTGCATGCTACCAGAAGCTCGCCTCCGAGTTCATCCCAAGTCTGCCACACTGCGGTGAGTGTGTCGGCTCCATTACTGCCTCTCTTGCCGGTATGGGTATCATTTCCTCCTACCTAGTGCTGTTTGTCTCGTTCTACATCAACGTGTACAAGCGCAAGGGCACCAAGACCAGCAGAGTCATCAAGCGCGCCCACGGCGGTGTCGCTGCCAAGGTCAACGAGTACGTTAACGTTGACATGAGCAACGTCAGCACTCCATCTCCATCCCCAACCCCAGTTGCCAGGAGGAGAAAGTAGTCGGGATGAAGCGTGTGTGGTTATTATTTGATACCACAGCTCGTCGTTAGCAAGGCTTCGATCGTAGCGATATTGTTTCACTATTATTACTATTATTATTATTGTTTAATATATTTACCTACTCCATATCCCACAATATGTATTGTATAACATGTCATTGAAATATTTGAGAAAAAAAAGACCCAGAAGAAGGCTCAAGGTGGATGGCAGTGTGTTTATCTATAGTTATACATATGTTGGTAGCTATTTAGATCAGCTTACCAGCGAGATCCGCGGTTCTCTGCTTGGATAATGCGATGGACTTCGCGAGGAGTGCAGGTGTGATCTTTGCACCACCGCCTACTATGCTGAGTCGCTTAAATCTTCCGTCAGCATTACTGACTATGGTTATGTTGGACTTTATACTGCTCTCCTCGGCCTCACCCTCGATGTCGGCAAGCAACACCGTCTTGACTTCCTCATCGACCATGGCTTCATCTCCATCTGCATCCTCCTCCAAGTTGGCAATGTCGGCCTCTGGGTCGAGATCAATTAGACCGTACGTTGAGGCGAAGGATATGTTCTTCTCTGCAAGTCTGATCGGAGTGCTATCGTTTGGATCACACAATAGATTATACGTTTCTCTGATGATAGCGTTTCTGCCACGGGTTCTCACAGTCATCTTCAGGTCGGTTGCGCGCTCATCAATGAACGCCTTGGGGAGTTGCACTGATTTCAGCGCATACATCAACGAGTTCCAACACAGGTCAAAGACAGGTCCAGTTCTGCCAAACACTTCTATCCTGGCGTACAGAACATATGACCATTTCTTGTTTATTTTGAACGATGACATCACCTCGTCACTGTTGGCAGAGTCTGGGTAGATGATCTCGACGGTACCGTCGTCGTTTGTTATACGCACACCGGGCTTGACTTTTAGCGAGCTCTTGGGTAGTATCTTTGCATGCTGAAGGGTGTCAAATAGCTTCTGGGACGTTATCATCTCCTCGTCGGTGCAAGCACCCATTCTACCTCTCTCAACCTCAACAACAGGATACACGGAGGTGTACTTTGTGATGTCTGAGTGATCCTCTGTAAGTTCTAGAAGCTCCGCGTCCTCCTCCTCGTCGATATCCTCGTTAGACATGGTAACATCTTCGATGATACCACCAGTTATCTTGGTCACTACGTATACATCTCCTTCTCTTAACACACACGATCCGAGGACGTGGTTATCCGTGCCAACCTCCTTGGTAGAAGATGGGTCTTGCAATTGGTGGTAACGAGAAAGGGTACCAACATCAACAGAGACATCTCTAAATTCCTCGAAACCTCTTAATGATGGTCTGAATCCCAGGGAAAGATGTCTTTGCAGCGAAAGCTCTGGAGAGATACGTGCTAGAATCTCGGGTGGGAAGGACACTGGGTGAACCTCTACGGTAGCTTCCTCTTCAGTACTCATAATATAATGTTTATGGTTCGTTTTGGGGAGTATAATAGCAGTTTAATCTCTCTGAAGACGATAATATTCGCAATTGTAGTCTTCATAAATCCATAGGCCTCATCGTGGCTCCCATCGCAAGCTGTTTGTCCTTCAAAAATTTTCAGGCGTGCAGGAATTCCTAAACGGGTGTTATAATATCCTAAAACAGTAATAATTACCGTATACGGACACGTCATTGGTGATAGATGTCATAACCTTCCAAACCATGTAAACCCAAGATTTCTAGTGGTTAGAAACACAATATATTCTACCTTTACGAACTCCTAGATACGGTTTCTTAAATGCGTCTTTGCTCAGAATATCTGCATCTGTCAAGGGGGCGAATCTTAAGGCCGAACCGACGTAAGCGATTGATTATATAAAGGGGGATCTGCATAGCAGGAACAGCAATATACAGTATATATCACCAAATCAATACCAAAACACAGTAAATAATGGGTATTATTGTTGTCGGATCACTAAACTACGACCTAGTCACTTATACTGACCGTGTCCCTGATGCTGGGGAGACCTTTCCAGCGAACTCCTTTGAGACCCACACCGGAGGCAAAGGCCTCAACCAGACAGTGGCTATTGCAAAACTGAAGGATGGACAGGCCAATTACAAGGTTAAAATGGTCGGAAATGTCGGAGACGACTCATTCGGCAAACAACTGGTTGCATACCTGAACAAGAACGGTGTTGACACTACAGACGTCAAGACGCACCCAGACGTAAGCTCCGGTGTGGCTACCATTCTGGTAGAGGAAAAGAACGGCCAGAACAGAATTCTGATTACCCAGGGCGCAAACGGTAAAACAGTGTACACTAGCCAGCAACTGGAGCATATCTTTAATGAGGCGAATTGTGCTCAGGATAGCATGGTAGTCTTTCAGCATGAGATCCCGGATCCAGTGGCGATTATGAGATGGATTAACGAAAACAAGCCAGGATTCAAGGTTGTCTACAACCCTTCACCTTTCCACCCACTGAAGAAGGAGGACTGGTTGCTATGTGACATCCTTGTGGTGAACGAGATTGAGTCTCTACAAATCATTAAGAATGTCTACGACGAGCCATACATTTCTGAAATCAAGGCAGAAATCAAGAAAGACTTTGTTGGCACCTACAAGAAAATTTGTGAGAAGCTACAAAAGGAGACATTGGATCAAAAGAGATCGGCTGTTGTGATCATTACCTTAGGTTCTGAAGGCGTACTGTTTTCTTCTGTAGCCCACCCAGATGTGGAGTATCTCCCAGCTATTAAGGTCCCAAAGGTACTAGACACAACAGGTGCTGGAGATACTTTCCTTGGTGGTGTTGTAACCCAACTGTACCAAAAGAAATCCCTTAAGGATGCTATTAAATTCAGCACTTACGCTAGTTCAATAACCATTCAACACCCAGGTGCGGCTGAAAGTATCCCTCATTTCCCTGACGTTTCTGCCGCCGTGAAGAAAAGTGGATAATTCTATAATATACATATGTATGTAGATAATACACTTTATTTATTAAAGTTTTAGAAATAACGTAAAATAGTCGTGAATGAATATAAATTCAAAAAATGGAAATGTTGTAAGCCTCATGTAATAATGCTGGGATCAACTGGCTGGTACGCCATGGAGAACCGATATCATGATACCGTAGCCAACGGTAATGATGCATAAAAATGCCAAAAATGACGCAGGAACACCTCTTGATAAAAAGGTAAGGACGTCCAGATATCTATTACCGTTCTTATCGGTCAATGAGATAGCTGTAACATTAGGGAAACCTGAAGATGCAAGACCCATACCACATGAGGCGAGAAGTGAGCAACCGAAAACCAATGTGGGTGCAGCCTTTGGATCAGCCAAACTATTACCGACTTGCTGGACCAGTGGAACAATGATAATGGCACTGACAGTGTGTGAAACAAAAGTACCGACAACCAGCATTAGGATACCGAAAATACACAAGATCGCAAAGAGACCATCGTTTTGAATCCTTCTCTGAAGAGCAGTTGCGATAGTCACAAGTAAACCAGACGACGATACAGCCTTACCGAGTGCAATACCACCCATTGCCAGTATAACAATAGACCATGGAAATGTGTTTAGGTCATTGGTAGATAGCAAACCTGTTCCGAAAAACAGCACAATTGGGAGAACTGCAATTTGACCAGATGAACCAAACGCTCCCTCCACTTGTGTCTCGACACACCACAACAGAATCGTTCCTAGGGTAACAAATACAATATAGTACTGCTTCAGTGTTAGACGAGTCTTTATTGGTGTAAATTTCTCTAGCTTTGTTGTGTTGATCTTGAATGTTAGACACATCAACCCCCAGGAACACAGCATCGCCAAAATGCCACAAGGTAAGGCAACAGCAAAGAACTGACCCCATCCGATTCCGTAAGGTTTTAGGTAATCCATGGATATAATATTTTGAGGAGACGCGATAGGTGAAGCCATACCGCCGATATCAGCGGACAATGCTACACCCATAACAAGTGCTTTGGCAAAGGGAGTATCACAATCAAGTGGATCCAACAGAGGCGCGAGTAACGAGTATGTTAAAACAGGGGAAGCAACGTTAGATATCCACATTGATAGGAAGAATACCACACCCATTGCCATCAACAAAACATTTCTGGGCTTTGTACCGGCAAATGCCAGAAGCCATGATGCTAGAATCCTCGCTATATTATACTGCGACAGTACTTCACCGAGGGTGAAGCCTGCCAGTAGAATCATAATAGTCGACGACCACATAGTTGAAAGAATTTCGGACGAGGCATCAGCGGCACCCATAACCTTACCGTCTGACGTTTTAAGAACCTTGAACAGAACTGTAAGCAGCGGCACTAAGAAGGCTGTGACATGTAATGGGATAGCCTCACTAGCCCATAAAAATGCAACACACTCCACTAGGGCCATACAACGACCCTGTACCCTGTCATTAAATGTTTTCACACCTAATAAAATACCTGTGAATGTGATAATAAATGCCAGTTTGGCTGCCTTTGCTGTAAAGAACAGTTTTGGGACACCGATTCGTGTGATATGGATAAAACGCCAGTGAATCTCCCGTGGAAGATTCCAATAGTAAAATGCAATCTGAAGCTTGTCGTTATTCTCTTTCTGCTTTTCGTCCTCGGCAATGTCAGTTACAATATTGTTATCTTGCGACACCAGGCCCAACATGTCCTTCCATGTGGCACTTCTTTCCCACACTATGTGGTCGTGAAGCTGGGACTTCAACTCAGATTTGCACAGTTCTACCTCGTACTGCCTGTTTGTGATTAGGGAGTAAAACTCAACGAGTGCCTGGATTTTGCTGTTCAAAGTTTCGAGAGTTGTATCTTGGAATGCATATGTTGATTGGAAGAATTCACCGCTAAGAATCAGGTCCTGTCTAGTGTTCATGTGCAGAACCTTGTCAAATTTCTTTGTGATCTTGCCAAAACCAATACGGTTGAGGTCCAGGAATGACTTCAATTGGCACAGATCGATATATAAATTGACAATAGACTGCTTGAGAATGGAGCGCTTCTGAGACTTGATATTGACGTGGGAGTAGTTCAGCAGAGCACTGTTCTCCTGAGTATCGTTGAGCTCTGTGAAATCGTCGTCGTCCAGTTCATCCTCGTCGTAGATTTCCTCGTCGATCTGGTCGAATCTGTTCTTGAGGTAAAAGTCACTGGACTTCCTCATGTCAAACGAATTGGTTGTGTGGGAGCGAACTTGGTTGATGGTGTCTGTTGGGACAACATTACTTCCCGTGGCGATACGAGAAATCGGCTGCTGTCCGATGCTATTCTCGACGCTTAGTGATGTTCCTACAGGACTAATGACACCCTCTTTCTCCAGGTCCTGGACCAGCGAATCAAACCGCTCGTAAAACTTAACCTCGTTACGTTGGTAGAAGTCATTAATCTTTGTTCTTTCGTCCTGCAGTTTACCAATAAATGAATCGTATGGACTGAACAACGTTCTCTCGTCACTGGAGGAGTCTCCTGAGGATCCACGTCTATCAAACACTTTGGCCGTCAACTTGTTGTTGAATGGGTTAGTTATCTTTCTCTTCGAGGAGGCGGGGTGCTCTACCGGCTCTGCGGATGGTTCATTCACGTTGGAAATATTGGACCCATTGTCGAACGTCTCCAGTTCGAAGGTCTCTTCGGTAATCTGGCCCTTGGCAGCATCTGTCTTTGGCAATGTCTTCTTCTTCGATGACGATGAGGAAGAGGATCCCTTAAAAAAAGTACTCTTCAATTTGTCCTTGAATCTCTTTCTCTTGGATGTTGTAGCATCGGCTGAATCGCCGTCCTCAGCAGGTTCACCCTGCGGTGTCTCGGTGTTTCCCTCAGTGCCACCATTGTGTTGCAATTCCTGCGACTGCAGTGTGTAAATCAGGTTTTTCAGGTCCACGTAGTCTAGGTACTGACTCTGCCATTCTGGTACAGCATTATACTTGAGAAAATGCGAAAATCTCATCGCAACGCTAGATATGTGCGCAGAAGCTCTTGCACGAGTCTTGAGATAGTTGCTATCGACCCGACTACTCTAATCTAGTGCAAAATGTGCAAGTGTAAAAACGTGGGCAATCGAAGAATTTGACCAACTATTGTGTATTTATGAGATCCTGCTTCGAACTAGCCAGTCGCAACCCGGTATCCAGTTCCTGCGAGGAAAGTACTGCTACGTAAACAGCCTCGGCTGTGTCATCGAGGCCCTGGCGTAAGAGCGAGCGAGGCAAAGCAAGTGGCCACATTGGGACATCCACACGTGCGGATGGCGCCCAAAGCAGATAGTTTCCCCAGTTCCAGCCGTCGGCTACTCCAGGATTCCACGGGCTGGTTTGCGCTCTTTTTGGTGGGCGTCACTTGCGCTTCCCTGGAGTCCGCGGAAGTACTGCCCGCCCCTTTAGGCGTCGCTGGGGGCGACGGCACGTAAGCGCCCCGGAACCACAGACAGGGCCGCAGGGCGCCGACTGACGGATCTTCCGTTGTTGCCCGGCGCTCCGGACAGAGACGATCCGGCACAGAAAACAGCGCAGGGAGGGTGTCATTTCCCCCACGCTTACCGTAAGACCGGATTGTGCAGTGGGGTGTGGGGGTGCTTTGTGTGCATGTGATCAATTTGAGAAAGATGCCAGGAGTCCTTTGTATATATATATCTATATGTTTTATAACAATGTATGTTTTAGAGTAGGTTTCCCTTCAGCGGCCCTTCTGTGTTTCTTTGAATTGTTACAGGTAGTGTGTGCGTGTCTTTTTGGGTGTTTTAGAACGGCACATCGCCATATGCATTAATTGTCCGTAGTGATATTCTATCAGTGTTATGTGTGTGTGTGTCTATTTCCTTCAATCTTACGTCCGCGGAATCAGCTTCAGACTGAGCGCGTAGCCTCTCTCAGAATCTGCCTTGTACAAGCGGTTGACCCTCCAGAATTCACACATGATTAGTTCTTGGAGGTCTGTCATTGGCGTAATGAAGTTCGTTTCAATGTTAAGTTGATCAGTCAACTGGAAGAAGGAGTCGTGAGCATTGGCAGCGGCAGACCCGTCGTCGTACGTGTCTGAATCATCTGAGTCTTCGTCATACTCCGTCTGTAGAGTCTCCATGGATGTGATAATCTGAGTTATGCGGAGGTACTTGTCTATGTTGACGAGCTTGTTTGGTCTGAAGGAGTCTGGGTTTCTGTAGTCTGGGTTTCCATCCTCGATGAACGTCAGGTCCTGGAGGTAGATGTTAAAGAATGGAACTGTGGGGTTAGCGGTCTTTAGAGACTGGGTGTCACCTAGGATCTTGCTCAGCTTCCCACGGTACACCTTATAATTGTGGCTTGGGTAAACGATCCGGGCAAGGTATTCGTACAGCTTTCTGTCCTTGTTGTCAAGCGATGCCCAGATCTGCTTGATACGTGAAATCGATGGGCTCTGTAGCGAGGTCATGATAGAGGCTAGAGAGTTGAAATTCCTAAAGTACAGCGATGAAAGAGCTACCCTGAGCCAACAGTTGAGTCTCTGTACACGCATCGCGAGAGAAATCGAGGTGTCGAGAACACTCTCGATGACATAGTTCGACAACTGGTTCGTGAAATTCATAATGTGCACAACATTGGGACATATGTTGAGTTTGCGATGGTTGACCAGCTCAAATTGCTCCACGTGGTTGAACATGTATGATTCTAGTAGTGTGATCTGCTTTGCAATCTCTAGTGGGTTTAGGTCAGTTAGGCTAAATCTTATACCATTTAGATCACTTGCAATATTGGAAGGTAGGTTGCCAATGGTGTCATTTAGGTGGTCCCAGTTCGAAAGCAGCCTAGCGATTGGATGGCCACTGCTACCGTTCCTCTGTGGAATCGATCCATTAATGGTTGTCATTGCGCTTCTAACAGCGTTGTATTTGGATAGCAAAGACTGGATAGTATACTTGTTCTCGCCGGTAAGTAGCGTTGCAGTCCCCAAGTTAAGTACTGGCAGTGGAAGTGCCAGTAGATTATTCTCCGCATTCTGGACATTTGTCAGGCCATACTCCTCAATCAGTCTTTCATCTAATGAGAATGATGAAGAAGTATTTGACAGCGATGAACTATCCGAAATGATTGATGATGTTTTTGAACGAGATGTAGACCTCGGCATCAACTGCTTCATGGAAGCAGATAACTCGTCAGAATTCCAGTGATCGTTGTAAATCTCATTAGTCTCTATTTGAGATGACGTAGATTTACCGGTTACAGGCGAGAACTGGAGCTCCGAGAACAGCTTCGACGCCGAAAGGATCAATTTCTTTGATTCGATTGGCAGGTAATTCACAACAGCTTCATTAAAGAAGTTAATCAAGGTTGGAAGAACAAGGTAGTCATTGTAAAAATCCCAGTAGTTCTCCATCCAAGTGCTAATGAGTTTGCAAACCAGGCGTCTACGGTTCTTGAGTCTCGACGCTCTGGAAGAGTAATTTCCGTTCTTGGTATCATATTCAAACTGCGAACTTTTGTCATCAACATCAAACCTGTTGATCAACTCATTTACTAGATCAATCGGTTTTGAGAATCTTCTGTAATTCAAAAGTACGGTCACGATAAGGTTGTTCTCGGGTTTATCAAGTTCATCTGTTAGTTTGTAAATAAGGGCCCTAAATGAAGCTCCTATTAGATTGTTGTTACTGTCGAATAGTATTTCCTTTTCGATAACTTCGGAATTGTTGATGTCATTCATTTTGGTCGAGTATTCGGTGTCGTCAAGTTTAAACTTATCAAACGTTGAATCCCTGCTGAAAGCCTTATCTTCATTGTGCATCAATTCATTGAGGAATTGTGAACCTTGTGGGGTAATGCTAATATGGGAAGTATTCCCATTCTCATCCTCATTAATTCCAACACGGATGGAAGAGAAACGAACAACACTACGGTATTTACCTCTGGTCTTCTTGACGTCCTCCGTTGATTTATCAGTTATTTTTGCCTTGTCCAACGTCTTAGCTAACCCTTCGGAACAACGTTTAACGAACTCTTCTGGAGTGATCATGATTTGAGTAAAGTCTGGATACTGTCTCTCAGAACTCAATCTGAAATTACCAATAACCCTTAGGTAGTTGTTACAGCCACCCCATGTATTAGAGATAAGAGAGGTCATGCTGGAGATGATCTTTATCAATCTCTTCCCTTCGGTTGAATAATGGTAGATTCCATCTTTAATGGTTAATTGGTCATATTTCTTTGGTGAAGCACTAACATTCCTTTGTAACTCATCCTGTAATGTTTGGGTCACTAAATTTTTAATGCATGAAACAAGTTCCGACACCAAGGCTAGCAGTGGATCGAGATGTTTGTCAATAATATTTTCATAAGAATTATTGTATTTTTGACGCATATTCTGTGAGCAGGACTTGCTAATGTATAGGAGTTCCCTCAAAAGAATGATTATTTGATGAACCATAAGTTCTAGTGTCTCACAACCAATAGGATTGTGCTCTATAAGATCTAGTCTTCCTAGAATCAAACTTGCGTACGAAAAGAGAATGTCGTTGATTTCATTTAGCCTTTGAATAGCGTAAGGAGGTTCTGGGAGATAACGTATATCATAGGACTGTGGCTCCTTTTCCTGCGATGCGGGCTTGGAGATATTCTCTATAATTTCCTTCTCAACCTGTACCTTATCTCTAGACCAAGCATTGTAAAATGTGAAAGCTTTACGAAGAACTTCATATACCAGTTTGATTAAGTTGGAAATGTTCTTGTCAGACGTTGTATGTTTATAGTAGTCAGCTTTAATCATTAAATTGTACCAGTCAGCCAGAAGCTTCTTCCTGGCACGTTTCACCGGTTCGCTTTTCTTCACAATGTCATCGGAACGAGAAACAGCACCGGTCATCTCTAGTAGACCCTTGACACCATCTCTGATAGCATTCACATCCTCAATGTTAAAGGACATGCCGCCCTTTGATGTCTTCTCTGATTTCGGATTGATTAGGAATTTAGCGGATGAATATAACAATTTTTGTAGAGGAAGCTTGGAATCGATCAACTCCCTCCAGTATTCTATGTCTCTATCCTTAGCTGGAATGTTTTCCAGCTGAACCTTGGTTGGGTCAATAATGTCTGTAAAGTAATTGAATGGTACCCATCCTCTTGCTTGGTTGCTGATTAGAGTAATTTCACCCCATCCCGATTCATCAACGTTATGCACAAACGCAACTTCATCCTTGTCAAATGATAAGCAGATATCTACATCCTCTTGGTTTTCCAAGTCTCTCACATCAAAAGAGTGAATTGACCTGATAAATAAGTACGTGTAATTGGAGATTTCATCGAGATGTGTCTTGTTTTCGGCTGAATGTACGCTGGCATCTGACTCTGAGGAACCCTCCCCATTGTCAAATGTATTTACTGTATCGTCGTATGTCGGGCTGCCATCTTGTTGTTGATTGTGATACGTATCTTTAGAAGATACAGTATTGGCAACAGGGGAGTGTGTACTGCCAGTTGAAACAGTGCTTGCGACCTGTGATCTTATGGGCTTGGTTTCTCTTGGAACAATTGATGCACGGATGGATTGGATTATTTCACTACTGCGCGCGCTAGATGAAACGGTAGACACAGTCTTCTGAGTAATGATTCCCAATCCTAGATTCTCGTTCGAATCATTTCCAAATGTGCTTTGCTTTATTGTGTCGAGTATTTGGTTGTTCACCTTTGGGGTCATGTCCTCATTGTAGTTTTCGGGGGTGAGAGCATAATCTCCTTGTGATAGTTTTGGCGTTTCCGATGACTGGGTTCCAATTGGTCGCACAAGGTCGTTGAATGCATGCTGACGTTCCGGTATACGTGACTCAGCAATTGAAGTCTGTGATTGGAATACGTCAGTTCTGTGAGATAGGGCTGTTTCGAATGAGTCTGCTACAGTGGTGAGTGTAGTGCTGGTAGCATTGTCTCTTGGAAATGATGGTGCGATGTCCTCCTCATCAATTCTGTGTGTGAACTCGAGCGGCTTCGTGGGAGACACTGTGGTTGTGAATCTCTTGTCATCAGCATGTTCTGGTTTTTTGTCGTACTTGAACAGCGGTGTAGTAGGGTTAGATATGTTCATGGCCTGGTGTCTATGATTTAATTGTATGTGTGGTTGGAAATGCTACTCAATAATGATATGTGTGGAAAGATGGCTATAGATCAGAAAATGTTATACGATCAAATGCGTTTGAGCTGTAGTAGTCCGAAGGTAATTCCGAAATGTCGTCCTCTGGATTCTAGTAGTTCTTCAAATCCTGAGAAACGAGAGTACTGGAAGGATATGTCCGTGTGGTGATTTATTTGACGTAATTGCACAGTACTGCTCTGAATGTGTGAAAATGTATAAACGAGGGACAATTATTCGGTAATTGAGACGATATGATAAGAATAAAACACGACAAGATGAGGTATACGTTATTGTTACCGTGTTAAGACGCCAAAGCCGCTTGCAATTAAGCCCGTTCAGGTGGTGGTAGCGACGCGTAATTTGTCTAGCAACGATGGAACGCCAAAATTATGCAAGGCAGGCAGAATCCCCGAGAGTGTTTCTGTTGGCACCTGAGCAGGGAGCGGGAGAGGGCCAGCACAATAGCGTAAACAGATAATTTCACGGAATGAGCCCTCAGCAAATTCACTGGGAGGAATGGCTCGAAGCCCAGCCCGCCGTGGCACGGGAGAATGTGCCGGAGGAGTTAGATGCAGAGAAAAGTCTGTGGGAGGAAAGCAAGCAAGGCCAGCTCAGCCAAATGTTCCGTAGAGACTGCACCATGCAAGCAGTAACGTAAGCAAAACGAGGTGAGTGCCAATTGCGCATACGTAAGCCTGCTGAGGACTTCACAAGGAGGGTGAGCATTTTTCCTACGGTCCTTTCTGTGTCAATTCAGCAATCAAAAATAACTAAGCCTGCAATACCCGATGGGGCAAGTGTATGGGAGACCTACCGAGGGGGCGTCACCTACCAAGGCGTCGCCGCTAATTAGGTACCTACTCTCAATTTTGGCGTCGTTGCTGCATGATATCCCTGCGGTGTTTTCTTTGCAAACGCCATTTACACGGAGCGAGACCCGTCGAAACGGCAATGATGTTTTTTCGCACCCGTCCTACTCCCTTCCCAGACAGGGCCGTGGTCATGATTTGAGCCCAGCCCAACATCTCGTACCACGCACTGTTCTGCGCTGTACGAGGTCTATTATGTAGCGGCAATCAAGTTTCCCAGTCTCCAGCTGCATGTGCGTTTCCTCCTCAGAAACCCCTGGGGGATGATTCAGGCAGAAACTTTTGCAGACTTTCGTTTTTTCGCGTCTGTTCGGGGAGGTCCTGGTGTTGAAATGTTCGTGCAGCGTGATAATATTTCAGGGCACGTGATGTTCGTGCGATGTGATTTTTAACGCTTTAATGTGTCGTATTTAGCCGCGGAGCTTCTGTCTATTAAAAGGACAGGAAAGTAGAATGAGGTAGCTGAGAGTGGCTATTGTTTGGTCCAAAGGCAGTTGTGGAGGTGTATGTACTTGTCACATGTGCAACATCCAACGCAACTCTCGTCTTGCACCTCTGTTTTGCAGACACCCTTTTTAATGTCTGGGATAGTGGTAAAAATGGGTGTGCATGTGGCAGAGGGCCGCTCCTTCATAAATGATGAAGAAGGAGGTAGCAAAAAGAATAGAACTCCTCATAGGGGGCTCGAACCCCTGGCCATTCGATGTCCCTTTGTTAACAATGCACCTACAACTTGAGTTGTAAATGCTTGTGGTTAAAAGTCGAACGCTCTACCGACTGAGCTAACAAGGACGAGTTCTATGGAGAGAGGGCTGTTGTTTCTGCTCCTTGAGAAATTTGCATTCTGTCTCCTTACCGTTCTCCTCTTTGTATAGAGATTTCTTTATTCTATCTCGTAATTTGTTTTGCTTCTTGGTATGTAGTTCTGTCTCTCTTCCGATATTTATGAGATGTGTTATATTATTCCGAGTTTTTATATTGCTAAACTTTCCTCCACTAAAATATTGGGGTATATGTGGAGAGAAATAGTGCTAAATATATGTAGAGCGAAATAGGAACAGAAATGCATAGGAAGAAATAGTAGCAGCTTTGTATATTATTACATCTAACTATGTATCGTATTCATTAAGTTTAGATATTCGTTGAACTTCTTTACCTCATCTATCAGAGCATGCTCATTTCCCTCCCTCTCGGTTACTTGAAGGTTGGCTATCTTCTTCACCGGTTTAAGATCAGTTATCGCATCATCCTCCGTGGATTTTACAATAACCGCCCTCAACTTTGAGTCTGGCGATGTGATAGCAGTACCGAGTATCTTCTTACCTGTAAGGTAGTTTGCGGTCAGGTCTTGCTCATTGAAATTTACTTTCTCATCGGTATTGAAGTTGCTCTCGAACTCAGTCGTGGCGAAGGCTTTATTTACTTTAGCTGGAATGAGGTATGCATTGTAACTCTTCTCTGATGGTGTCTGTGAACTTGTCATATTGTGTGTGATATTATATTGTACGTATCTTGTCTGGCTGGTCGATATTTTGAAAATTTCATGGATCGTAGCATTGACGTGTTTTAGTGTTGTTACATAATTGCATCGAGTCTCACGCGCCTCGCCCTGTCTCGCCCAGCCGGGCGGAAAAAGCCGTGCTGCAGTCCTGTCCTGAAAACAAAAACAGGAGAATATAGGGTCCGACAGGATTATATAGATAGGGTGGTTTCTGTACATAGACATATGGAAGGGGAGTGTAACCAGAAACAGTCCACTAAACAGATAATGTCCTTCTATGCAGCCGGTTCGATGACCGGGCCTGATGCCTTCGATGCGATGAACAACCAGAGCCACTTCAACCAGGTGTTCAAGGTATGTTGAGATTTGTGAATGATCCGTTTGCCACACCTTCACGCCATTACTAACACTTCCAAAGGGAATACTGTCGTCTTCATTGAGTGTCCGAGAGAAGAAGGATGTCTTGAAGAAACTATACGAGAATAATAACGCTCCGAGAAAACGGAAGAGAACCACAATGAGTAAAAATACCAAAGACTTCCTAGAGAAGGTTTATGAGAAGAAACAGTGGATAACGAGAGAAGAAAGGCAAATAATAGCAATGGAATGTGGAATTACACCAATACAGGTGAGAATATGGGTATGTTTTATTGGAATGATTGCATAATATTGGAAAGATATACTAACAACGGAGATATAGTTCATAAATAAAAGATCACGCAGTAAACCTGCTCCAAGTACATAATTTTTAACAATAGAACATTAAATATGAGTTATATTACACAAAAGTATATGAGTACATAGCGTTTAGTTATCATTCCAAACGATCGAGTCCAGGTGTCTTCTGCCTGAGTCTAGGTCGATGGCGTGCAAAGGACGCATAAACGGCGACCTGAAGTATACCTGGAATGCGCAGTAGAGGCCGATGAACAAAAAGATGGAGATGTATGCAGCGAAGAAGTCCGAGACGGAGAACTTTGGAGCAAATGCAGTGAAGCCCTGAAGGATGATGATGATCAGCATGAAGAATGTTGCGTAGTATGCGAGTCCGGGCATCAGCATTGCCTTGAATGGCAGATCGTTTCTTGAGATATCACGGAACTTTAGAGCCTGCATGAAGCGGATGTGAGCCAAGGAGATGAACAACCACGAGAAGAAACCCGCAACGGCTGTGATGTTCAGGAGCCAGTTGAAGGCGTTCTGGCCACCCGTTGACGTTTCCATGTATGCTAGGGCGCCGAATAGCGAGGTGGCGAACACTGCATAGTAAGGCACACCGCCCTTTGACGTCTTGCAAAGGAAGCTTGGGGCCAGCTTCTCCTTGGCCAGTCCGTAGAGGATACGAGACCCCACGTAGACGTTGGAGTTACCTGCCGATATAATGGTTGTCAGGATGACTGCGTTGAAGATGTGTGGAAGGACGTCGGTGCCTGCGTTCTCGATAGCGATAATGAATGGCGATGAGGAGATGTAGGAGTCTGTGGACGTCAGCTTTGGGTCGTTGTATGGCACCAGCAGTCCGATGAAGAAGAGGGAGAGGATGTAGAAGATGAGGATACGGGCGGTGACCTGTCTGATGGCGCGGGGGACGGCCTTTCTTGGGTTAGCGGTCTCACCGGCCGTGACACCGACCAGCTCGGTGCCCTGGAAGGTGAACGCGGCGTTAATCAGGGAGGAGAACCAGCCCAGGAAGCGGGCCTCGTTGATGTCCTTGGAGATGATACCTGGGCCGAAGGCTCCCGGGTGGCGCCAGTAGCGGAACCCGACTGGTCCGTTGAGCTTCTTGGAGGCACCGCACACCATGCAGAGACAGTAGATGATGAAGCCGATGATGGCGATGACCTTGATACTGGCGACCCAGAACTCGAACTCGCCGTAGAACTTCACTGGGAAGAGGTTCATCACTGTGAGGAGGACCCAGAAGATGGATATCCACGCTGCGAGCGGCACGGCGAATGTCCAGAAGTCGATGATCTGTCCGACGACACTCAGCTCAAGGGCGAACGTTATGCACCAGGAGAACCAGTACATGTAGCCCGTGGCCGCGCCGAATGCAGGGGAGATGAATCTCGCAGTGAAGACGGTGAAGGAGGATGTGACAGGGATGAACGTTGCCATCTCTCCCAGGGACTGGGTGACACCAAAGACGAGGGTACCCATGAAGAGGTACGCGATGAGGGCGCCGACGGGGCCCGCATTCATGAGCGGAGAGGATATACCGATGAAAAGACCCGTGCCGATGGTTCCACCGAGGGCGATCATGGATGTGTGTCTCTCCTTGAGCTCGCGCTTCACCTCTGTGTCCTGGACGGTACCCTCCTCGATCTCGATCTGCATCTCTGGGTCGAACTCGCCGTGAGCAGCGGCCGTGGAGAGGATCTCGTTGTGGATGCGGGCGCGTGTCTCGTCGCTGGTCTGGTGCTGGGAGAGCGATGTCGTCACGTAGATGCTGCGTTTCTTCTTCTCATCTTTGCTGTCGATCTTGTGGATGTTGTCGTTGTGCTGGCTGGCGGCCCTGCCCTGGCTGTCGACGTCTACCAGCTCGATCGAGCCGCTCTCTATTTTATCTTCGTCGGGGGACATGTTGAGAAGGGAGAAGAGAAAAAACACTATAGTGTTATGCTATTGTTGGTGTGAGCAATGTAACCCAGCTATAAGCAGTGTTGGTTAGCGATGAGTCAAAACCCAAAAGAATGCAAAAATGCTATAAGCAAAAAGCAGTGTGGCTGTTGCTGGAAAATATGCAGAGAATCAGTGAGTTGAGGACTTTCTATGTTTCCACACGTCCTTAACTCTAAACGGATCCGACTCTTGTTGCCCTCTGTACGCAAAAACCCTTTACCTAGGCATCGCTTATCGGGCCAAGATCCACTGATAAGAACCTTCTCTTGCTCTTGCACTTAACGATAACATCCAGACGGGGGACAAAACGGAAAGGACGCAAACCGCACCGCGCCACACGCCGTCCACCGCTCTGCGTGCCCAGCCAAAGGCCAGCCCCTCACTCCCACACGCACACACGCACGCACGCACAATACGCACACCGCCGAGTGCGGCCATCGCTGTGCTTACCGCAGCTGTCAAGGCGATGGGAAGGGGGCGCGGGATCTGTGCGGCGGTTTCTGTGCGCGGGCCGTCGCCCGGTGCAAATTTTTCGTCGCCGGGCGCTTTTCTTTTGTGGCGGTGGAGTCGGTGTGATAGTTAAGTGCAGGTGCAGGCGACGCTGCGGTGCGGTGTGGTCACGTGGGGTTGTGTTGGTCACGTGGTGGAGGCCAGCTTGGTGCTGGGGGCGGGCGTCCTGGACACACGTAGGACGTAGGCGGCGCCAATGGTGCCCAGGAGTACCACCACCAGCTCGAGGATGAACTGCTGTTGGCGCATCTGGGCGAGCTGGGTGTCCGTGCTGCGTCTGAGGTCGACGATCTCGGCGCGGAGCGCGCCGACCGCCTGCTCGATGCTCGCGTTAAGCTGGCGGCTCATCTGCCGCTGCTGCTGCTCGATGTGGCGGCTCATCTGCGTGCTGTTGTGCTCTAGTGAGGCCAGGCGGCGCATCATGTTCTTGAAAATGGAGTCCTCCGTGGGTTTGCGTCCCGGGATGCTGCTGGACGTGGTAGCCGCACTGCCGCCCGGCCCGGCTGTAGTGTTGCCGCTGGTGTTCGCAGTGGTGCAGTTGGCATTCTTCATGCATGACTGGGGTACCCCGGCAAACACCTGGGCGCTCCCCTTGAGAAAGGAGACCAGGTTTACCTTGCAGCAGAGCTCCTGCGGGCACTTCTTGGGGTACGTGACGGCGTGTTGCGACTCGTTGCGCCCGGGCTTGTCCGCACAGCGCTCCATTTCCGTGTGGGGAATGGCCACATTTGCATCCACGGCCCCTTCCTCCGTCTCCTCAACGGCGCTAGCCTGCTGCTTCTCCGCGACAACTTCTTGAGGCACCGGCGCTTGCGGCTCCGTCTCGCCCAGCTTGAACTCGTCCATCATCGTCTGGCCGTGCACTTTCACACTGGATATGGGGCAGTAGAACTCGTTGCCGTAGTGTGAGAGCACCTCGATCCGCAGGTACCGCGCCCAGCGCTGCGGGTTCTCGATCTCAAACGCCTGCAGCTGGCGGCTGTTCTCCGCCTCGAACGACCCGATCAGTGTCCACCCGCTCCGCGTCACAGGCAGCCGGTCGCTCACGTAGAACCGCACGTTATGGAATGTCGACGAGAAGTACTCGAAATTGCCCAGCTTCACTTCTTCCACAAGGATATCCTCGCACAGCTCGATCACCACGTACTGGTTCTCCGCAGAGCACGGGTTCAGCAGGTACTTGTCCTTGTTCTCGATAAGGATCGAGGTCGCGCCAGAGGCCTCGGAGTTCGTCTGCACGATCGTCGCAGCACAGTCCAGGGACGCATAGTTGTATTTGTCCTTGTACACTTTCCCCTCAGAGGAGCCGCCGCTGCTGCTCAAAAAGCCCAGCTCGATCTCCATCTCCTCGCCGTAGCTCTCTCCAGCGCCAGCGCCGCGCAAACACGACGGGTCGGCTACCTCCCTGACTCGCCTCCCATCACTGGAATCTGCCATTTGCTCTTTGTACTGTGGCTGTTCAACAGGTGCGAAATTGCCGCCGGCTGCATCATCGCCATGCACTAGCGCTCCAACCGTAAATAGGACGATCAGGATAACCAGTCTCGCCATAAACAGTGGCAAGCCTTTCATAGTATCGTCCTGAGCGCGCTGTGTTGATTGTTGTGTGTTTGTATCCCTCTATTATGAACTTATCTGTGTTGCCACTTCCATCTTATAGTTTTATGCAGGGCGCTCTCAATGGCGATACGTAGCGCTGCTCTATTTTCTCGCAGCCTGCGGCCGAAACTGTGGGCCCACGGTATGCGGCGGCTGTAGCGCGTGGCCCGAGGGATCCGATGTGACAGGTGCTGTTTATAGATGGGTAGTATGTGTATTTAGTTGACTATGTACGTTTGAGTGTGAATGAGACTCACTCCTTCTTGGGGTACTTGATCTTCACAGTGAATGCGCGCGTGTTGACCTTTGGGAAGGTGACACGCTCGCTGAACGGCACAGAGGAGACCGTAATGTGCTTGTAGTTGTCGTGCAGTTTCACGAAGCGCACAGGCAGCCAGCCCAGCTTCTTGATAACGGGCTTGGAAGGCTTCTTGGCCTTGATCTTGATGACGTTCTTCGGCTTGGCTGGGAGCGTAATCTTGAGCTTGGTCGTGACGGCGGGTGTCTCGATCTTGGGCGCTTTAATATGCAGCTTCATGATACCGTCTCTCCTGATGACAACCTTACCTTCTCCGAGGTCCTTGGCAACTAGCTTGTTCATTCTCGGAGCGGGGAGCGCGACGTCCAGTCTGTCTTCCAGTTGGTAGAGTACTCTGCTGATGTCGAAGAGTCTCTTGCGTGTGTATACGCTCAACCCCGGTGTGTGGAGGGCGTTCCACAAACAATCCTTCAGCGGTAGGTAGTTCTTGAAGATCGCACGGACGTCCTCGATGATAGCACTTATGTTCTTCCGCTTGTTGCTCAGCGCGCGCTTGTACAGATCGCCGGATATATCCTCCATGATGAATGCAGCAACTTCGTCCTCGTTGTTGACGTTGAGATTGCTGGGCATGATGCTCTCCTCCATGAACTGCACGTCATCGTCCAGGTCACCGATAAATCTGTTCTCGACAACATAGTTGACGGCATCAATAAATGTATCCGCTAGGCGCTCCTTGATATACTCGTCCTCATAGAAACACAAGCACTCAAAGAAAAATTTGAGAGCTTCCGCATTCTTTATACCTCCACTGATGAGAAGCACCTTAAAACAGGAAAGCTTGAAAGTTTGTATGCCCTCCCTTTCTCTGAGGATAGAGAGTTCACTGGTGTTCGAGTCCTCCAGGCACGTCTCATATATGTCGTAAATCTTTTCGAATTCGTAAAGTCCATTTGCATGCAGATTCAACTTCTGGTTAAGAATTTCGTTGGATATGCTATTATCGTACGATTGAGTCCACTTTTCAAGGTTTTCATACCTTGAAAGCTGCTCCAGGACTCGTCCAAGGAAGTCCTTGTTACTCTTATCATGAATGCAGCAAAGAACTGTGCTTCTAATTAGGGAGCACACGTAAGTATGGTCCATGTAAGGGTTGTCGGTGTTGTCGTTGTATGTCAGTAAACCCAGAACAAATTCCTTGACAAAATTTGGTGTCTCCCCTTGCTCATTCTTAATGTTACACAGACATTCTACCATGCGCTTTTGGAGTAGGTAGCTTGAAATGTCCTCAAAGTTATTCGATTTGGGAACAGATGATCCTTCGAAGCAGAAAATACTTTGGAATGCCTTTATCAAGTGGCGTGAACCACCAAAGAAGTTTTCACCTGGTTTGTAGATGAACTTCGACAATGCTCTACATGCTTCTAATCTAACACCATAAAAGTAATTAGGGTCCATTATAGTCCTAGTCAGAATCGAAGAATACATCAGCGAATTGCGAGTGGAAGTAGCAATAACATCCTCAAAGTATCTGATACTGTCAACCTGTGCTTCCACATCCACATCCTGCTGAAGTTGAGACGCAAACATGTAATCTGGCTGGTTTATCATCACCTTGCCGATCCATTCAAAATCAGAGTCGATTCTGATCCATTCGTACGCTTCAGAAATTATCTGTTGTTCATTGGCTTCTGTGGTTTTGTCAATCGGTGTTAATGACCACTCGGAGCAAGCAGCACTAGTCTCCAATACTACTCCTAATTTTACAATATCGTCATAATTTTCTTCTCCTTGTTCATCAAGCATAGAGCCCATGTTGCTGACAGATTTTGTCATTGCGCCTTTACCTCTAGTTCTTCTAAACTTTGTGTTGTATTGAATGTCAATTTTCGTGAATAAGTCGTTGATTTCAACAATATGCTCGTAAGGTGTTCCGTCCGCTTCATGAATTCGAATGGTCATAGATCCAGTAAAGTATGGCTCTACATTTCTGTATGGGTTTTCAATATGGTTTAATGCGCTACGAGCAAATCCTTTGGGTCCGATAACATTATCTTCGCCTAGTTCTTCACCCTGGCATTGTCTGATACCCATCTCGATAACCATTCTTTTTCTGTTGAACCTCTGCGTGACTCTGAAAATTGGTACACCGGAGCTGAATATCCATTGCTGGAAGAATGATTCTAATTTGCTTTTGTTAACTCGTTCACAGACATGCTGGAAATGACCAGCCGTTAGCGCATTGTTGGCAAGCTCACCTGACATGGCTTGTAAGAATATCTTTGGCAGCACACGAGACATACCGAATGAGCGTTCGGTTTTCGTCATGCGCTTGTCGAGGATGAATAATACCATCGGCGCTTTGAGTTTTATGAAGTCTAGGTCGCCACAGGTATTGCTAATCGGCCTTGAGAAATCAGAAAAGAACGATCCTAGTGGCTGCATCTCCCAGTCTTGGTCCACGATGGCCTCATTTAATAGCTTTAGGCGGTATCTCAGCTCATTTACACCAAATAACCGTTTTATGGCCTGAAATACCATAAAACCTGCCATTCCTATGCAGCACCAGATGTCATCGATTTCGAAAGGTGTGATGTTGACACCAGACCATTGTGTTGCCAGTGACCATGCAAGCTTATCGGTCGTGGAGAACATGGGATCTATTTCATTTGTAGGATATAACAGTCTCGTGTTGCATATGGTCAGACTTGCAAAATCCATGGTATCTGGTATCGTGGTTGGAAGAAATACCAAAGAATAGGAGGCAAAAGGATAAGAACCAAAATCTTTGGAGTAAAAATCCATTATCCTTTGGCAGATGAGAGTGGTGTTGGTGACAACCTCTTCGTTAACATCTTCCGTGGCAAGGGTATACACTCTGATTGGAATGACATCGGTTGGATCACTTTCTGGAGGAACTCCGTTGCTTACGGCTCTATTCTTGTTAAATTCATCGTGTTCTTCGTGTTCTTCTTCAACACCGTCCGCGCCTGCGGAGAGAGTTGGTAGATCTAGAATATCAAATGCTGCAATGGCCCATCCGATATGGTGAGGAGCCACAGGGTTAAAAATTTGGAATGAGAACACCTTCTTTGACATATCTGTGGGGTGAGCAAGTTCTTTCACTGTTGAGAATTCTGAGCAACATACCACGATATCCTTGTTTAAGGGATTATTTAAGTTTTCATTGTCCCACAAGTCCTCGTCGTCCTCGTCCTCGTCTTCGTCGTCTTCGTCATCCTCGTCGTCATCGTCGTTATGCTTTCTCCTTTCGAGTCTCTTCTTTTTTTGTAATAGTACACTGTTTGCAGTTTCCTCCTTCTGTCCGATCATCTTGGTGACACCAATGTCCTTCACCTTCCTGGGTACACTGATTTCTATTTCCCAGGTCGATTTTTCATCCAAGGCATTAATGCAGGGCATCCAGTATGATGCAGTTGTGCAGAATTCCGAGTTGGTGGTGTAAGCGTTCCAGAGATGTGGTTTGTCCTCAAGCACTGTGTCAAATATGATACCCGTCGTGGGGCTGTTTATCTCGTATTCTATCTTAACCGTCAGTGGGGTAAACACGGTTTCTTGCATAGCCGGGGTGCCTCTCATGGATGGTGTTATTGGTGTGTAATTCGTTAGGGAATTAGCGTCCTGCAACGTTATTTTAATACTTGATGGTACTTTTATGATTAATTGCGACTTTCTCGAGTCATCGGGCCTCTCGGTGAGGTCAGCGAACTTCTCCCTGAAGAATTGCGATTGCTCTATGGAGTTGTGTGAAAATAGGATGTCCTTATCCTGGTTCAGGTATTTGTCTCTCAGTTGTCCCAGTCTATTGTCGTGAATGTAGTTGTCACAGCGCCTGTCTTCTATCCAGACGTCGCTAATTGTCATGTCCTTGCAATCGAGCGTTATGTAGTCCAGGTTCTGCACCAGCGGTATCAGAACGATGTCTGCGACACCCTTGATTTGGTGGGTCGAGAGGTTTACATCCAGCTGTACTCTTTCGTGTGCTATCTTGAGCGTCCGAGGTTGGCTGCCGTCAAACGCAAATGGCTGAGATGAGTTGCCCTTTGGCGTAGCTCCAATGGAGTAAGACATGCCGGTACTGGTGAAATGGACGGTAGTTGCTCAGTGTGTTGTCTCTAAAAGGCTGGTATTTGGTAGTAAGAGCAGCTCCACATTGTTTCCCCAATTAACCGACCCCATTGCAATTAATAATGTCACCTCCCGCGGCTCATCCTGTGGGAGCAGGTCCTCTCCCTCGCCTGGCCTCGCGACACACTGTGCGGCGTGCGGGTGTTAGTTTCGACTACGCGCGGGAAAATATTGTGTGAGGGTAACTGCTTCGGCGGCAGCGATGAAGGGAGAGATGCGCAGAATGCATAGACGGGAGGGTGAGTTACAGCCTACGTCTGGTGAGTATGGACAAACGCTGGGGTGTTTGTTATAGTGGTGAAATGATGTTTATAATTTTTGTCATTTTTGAATATTTGTTTATCATTAGTGAGTGATGTGGAAGTATCTTATATAACTGTGGGAGAAAAATAAAATATACCCTAGGGTAAGTAGGAATTATGAAAACGTCGGATATTTCGTTGAAGTGTCGTATTGTGGCATGACTTGATGACAATTCATTAGTAAATGGTGTACTTAAACGACAGTAAAATATACAATTAATCAACGGCAATAACTGTACTAAATTAGAAACGAAATAGTTAGTCCACCCTGAAGGTACAATTAATCGAGAGAAGAGATACAATTAATCAAGAGAAAACTTGCAATTAATAAACAAACACCCCATCAATCTAGAGTTTACATACAATTATCGAGACACATACATTTGTTCGAAATCACGCAAATAATTACTTGAGAGAAACCTACAATTACCCAAGAGAAAATATGAACGTTTCTAGAGAATGCATATAATTAATTGAGACACATACAATTAATCGAGAAATATACAATTATTCGAGTGAAAACTTACAATTAATCAAATTTAGCTTTCCACTTACTTATAAGTGAAAATTACCTGCCATGAATGCTCCAGCACACCAATCAGGCGCGGTGCCAATATCAAAGGGTCATAATGTTATTAAAGTGTATAAGTGATTATATTACATAGTGTGGGTGAATAATGCTCGAATTGCGAGGCACTTAGTTGTAGATGTTGACAGGGTTGTCGATGAAGGTCTTCTCGCCGGCCTGCATGACTGGGTTACCGAAGCACAGCTGGGAGTTGACGGTCCAGGAAGCTGGGACAAGCTCACCGAGGGCAGCTCTCACAGCGTCGTTGTAGTGCTGCAGGTGGCAGCCGAGACCCATGGTTTCCAGAGCGGTCCAGGAGTTGATCTGGGCAGCACCGGTGGTGTGGGAAGCGGCGACTGGGAAGGCGTCAGCGGCGGCTGGGTAGTCAGCCTGGAACTTCTTCACGGTGTTCTGCTCAGTGAAGAAGACGACACAGCCGAAGGCCTCATCTCTGGCGGAAGTGGGTCTCTTCTTACCGTTCTCACCTGGGATGGAGTTGATGACTGCGTCCCAGACCTTCTTGTGGGTCTTGCCGGTGAGGATGATTGCCCTGTTCTCCTGGGAGTTGAGGGCAGTAGGGGTGTTCTTGATGATGGACTGGACGACTGCCTGGATGTCCTGGATGGACACGTTCTGTGGCAGTGTTGGGTCCAGGTTGTAGATGGTTCTGCGGTTAGCAATGGCGTTGAGGTAGATGCCGGTAGGGTGGGACATATTGAGGGGAATGGGGATGTGTTTGTTTGGTTGTGTGGGAGTGGACAGCACAAGACAAGAAGAGACAAGAGACAGATAATTGGGATACAAGAGGGAACATGCCCCTTTTATATACGGAGAACCGGCCATCCCACGCCCACCCAGGCAAATCCCAGACCAGCCCGGCCCACGGAACAGTCGCCCACGGAACAGTCCCCAGAAACACCGCACCCCACGATATGCAGACCACGTACAGCGCACCCAGCCATTATACCTGCACGTCTTCGCCCCTCACGCTCGAGCCTCTAGGCACAGATCTGCTGTCTGTGCCGAGGCCGTTTTTCGACTGTGCAGAGAAACGCCGCAGCAGCGATTACTAATTAGATCTGCGTCAGAGAAAGCGCGCGGGCCGTGCAGTACAGTACAGTACAGTACAGTACAGTACAGTACAGTACAGTACTGGACAGTTCAGGCCATCGACGTCTGGGAGAGTTATGTAGAATGATTATTAAGCGCTGTGCATGGGGCGCGTGTAGTTATTATTAAGCATGTGTATGGGGTGTGGAGTTGTGGCTGCGGCTGGGGTGTGCTGTCAGGGTGTGGGTGTGCGAAGGCGTAAGGCTAGGGTTCAGTGCGGGCAGTGTGTAGAGTATGAGGGTGTTAGGCTTGGGTGCGAGGACTCTGGCAGGTAGCGTCTGGGGTGTCATGCGATTCTGCAGTATCTGTGTGGGGCCATACAGCCACTCTATTGATTATTACATGTATTATAGTATTATGTGGTTATGTGAGGGCGGGCGCGCGGACCTGCGGAGGTCCCGCCCAATGCTTCGATGGGAAGAGGCGGGCTATATGATACAGCCTCTACACCTTCACGTGGTGGTACTCGACGCCGCTGTCTCCGAACTTGCTCCAGCGTCTCTTGCGGAACGCAGACTGCAGCAGGCCGAGCTCCGCGACGACTGCAGCGATCCAACCGAGCAGCAGCACCAGGAATAGCACGAGGTACACGTTGAAGTGGTCGTAGATGTGCGCGCGCGCCATGTCGAGGCTCGAGGAGCCGTAGACGTCCTCGTCCAGCGCGAGGTAGTAGTTGAAGTAGCCCAGGCCGTGGTCCCGGATCGACTGGAAGCCGGCGTTGTTAGAGAACGTCGAGGGGTCCAGCACCTCGCTCAGGTCCTTGCTGTTCTCGTACGCGTGCTCCCGCAGCAGCGCGTGGTCTACCATCGTTGGAATCATGTTGTGTGGGTGGAGTGTGTAGCTGTAGGGTTTCAGGCGGGGATAGAGATGTGGTCCAGTCGCAAAGTAAAGCCGCAGAAAAAGTGCAGTAGCAACAGATGCAAGTAGAAGAACTGTGGCAATACAGCTATGTAACAATGCAGCGATGTAGCAATGAAGTAGCTTGTCTGTCTTGATGAATATGTTGTTTTGCATTCGCGTAGCGATAAAAATAATGCTGGGCCGGGGGCACAGAAACGGCCGCAGGGCGCACAATGCATCTCACTTCAGGGAGCGGGTGTATTGTATTGTATATGTATATGTATATGTATTTGTACTATATATATATATATATATATATATATATCCATTCGTATTTGCATTTGTATTTGCAATTGAATTTGCATTGGTATGTGTACTTGTACCTGTAGATGTATATACATGTGCTTGCAATTAAATTTATATATGTGTTTGCACTAATATTTGAATTTATATAAGCATATGTATTAGCTTTTGCATTTATTGGATGTGTGTTGTATTTGTATTCGCATTTGCTCTTGTACTTGTATAAGCACTTGTAATTCAATATGCATGTACACCAGTGCTGTATTTGCACTTTTATTCGTTTTTGAATTTTCACATATATATGTACATGCAAATGTATATATACTTGTACCTGTGCCGTACTTGTATTTGTATATGGATCTGCATATGCATTTACATTTGCATTTGTATATGTGGATATATTTGCATTGCATTACATTTTATTGTATTGAATTACACTTGCATTTTCATTTATAGTTATATTTACTTTTGTATTTGGGTTAAACACGTCCTCCCCTAGTCCTTGCGAGTACCCTCCAGCACCAGGTCGTAGTCGTCGACGAAGAAGCGGTAGAGGACCCAGGAGGGCCATATCGTGCACAGGTGCCACACGGCGTGCGCGTCGATCTGGTAGTCGTAGAGGAAGAAGTCGAACAGCTCGAGCGACATCGCGAGCGAGGTGCCCACAACCAGGAGCACGGGGACGACGCACAGCTTGAACACGAGAGTGCGGTGCGCCCGCGCGCCCTGCTGGCCCGTGCCGCGGTGGTGCTTGAGGTGCAGGTAGTTCTGCAGCGCGAGCGTCAGCAGCAGCAGGTACTGCATCACGCCGAAGCAGATGTTGAAGCGCATGTTGTACGTGTACGACCAGTCGATGTACAGTCTGAGCAGGTGCAGCGCGAAGATGAAGGCAACCGCGCCCGAGAAGTAGCGCCCGAGGCGTGGGAACCGGTCGAGGTGCGTCAACCTTGCGAAGATCGCGTGGAAGCCCATCAGCACCGTCATCCCGGCAAAGAAGTAGTCCATTTTCTCGGTGACAAGGAGATCACGCCAGTGGAACACTGACGACGCTGTCCACGCACACATTCCGGCCACTGCAACGCCCAGGTAGTTACGCAGGATGCGAGTCATCTGCACATTGCGGCCTGACTGCTCAATGCGCCTGATCTTCTCCTGGATGCGCCCGTAGCTGTAGTAATGCGGGAAGAAGTTCCCGATACTGAACAGTGTCGAAAACAGCTCCTGCATCGTGAACAACCGCAGGAACGGCCACTTCCCGTGGAACTGGTACACCTCTTCGCCGTGCATAATCCGCACCTTCGTGACCACCTGCTGGCACTGGTAGTCACAGTCCGCCAGACAATCCCAGAATAGGAACTTTGACAGCACCCACGGCGTGTCGTCGAACTTCTCGCGCGCAAATACGTTCTGCGCAGGATTTACCCAGTCAGTCCAGGCCCCGGGACACTTCCGCTGGACCTCGCACGCATCGCGGCAGTCGCTGAACTCATCAAGGTTGTCCCCGGGCGATGCCAGCGCCAGTGGCGCAAGCACCACCCACGCAGCAGCACACACACTCCACAGACCACTTCTCATTGTTGTATTGGTGCGAGAAAGTGGCAAATTTACTCCCTTTCATTGCGCAATTGCCAGTCCAGCTCCCTCTTGCACCTGTCAACGTGGCTTTAATCACTGAAAAATAATAAAAACACGAACATCTGGATTCGTTCCCGCGCCACTTTTGGCGGGAGCATCACTGTGAACGGTTGATGAGGGCGTCTCTGGCGTGGACGATGAACTGCGGCAGGCTGCCGGTGTCGTTGATGAGGGCCTCGAGGCGCTGGGTGGTGGTGGCTGGGAGCGGTGGCGAGGCGGCGGTGATTTTGAATGCGTCTCCCGCGACGTCGAGGGCGAGAGAGCAGGTTGGGCCGGTGCCCGACCCGGTTCCGGGCGCCGTGGACTCGGCAAAAGAGGTGAAGGTGAACTCCAGGGCGCCTGGTTGCGATGCATTGACGGTCATTCCGAGTAGGCGCTCGTAGGTGCGCACCTCGGCGTTGTCGCGGCGCGTCTGCTGCTGCAGCCGCTCGCGGAAGTCCGCGACGAGCTGCTCGCGCTGGCGTAGCATCCCGTCTAGTTCACGAGACTCCCGCTCGAGTTGCTCCCGCATCTGTACCAGCTTGTTTTTGCGCACGAGGTAGTCCTCGTACTTGCCCTTGGCCTCGGTGTTCTCCCTGCGGGCCGCTTCCGTGTGGGCCGTCGCGGCGCTGATTCCTTCGCTGTCGTCGTGAAGCTGCTTCTCCAACTGCTGCTGTGTCTCACGGAGACTCGTTACACTTTCCTTGAACTCGTTGCTAGATTTGACAACGCTGTCCCGCTGCATGCGGAGCGCGTCCTCCACGCTGCTCGCGAAGTGGTCCATCGACTGCTGCAGGTCCGCGTACTCTTCAATCTTGGCTTCCATTGGTGCTGTGGTGGATCAGACAGACAAGTACAAATAGCTATACGCACAATAACACCACTCTATATACATTAAACGCTTCTTCCCTCTGTGTATCGCTGTTTGTTTACGTTCGCTAACAACGCGCTTCGGATTTCGCGTGCATATGAAGATGCGTATGTAAAGGGATGGGCTGTTCAACGGTTTATAGGGCTTGGAAGAGGGGTAAATCTCCCATTGCAACATGTCAAGCGATAGAGTTGATGAAGATGGTGCTACTACCCGAAACAACGGGAGCGAGAGCTCTAATATTGCGCAGAAGAAGCTGCCCCGTGTCAAGCTGCTGACGTTCAACACCTGGGGGCTGAAAGTTGTGTCTAAACACCGCAAGGCGCGGTTGCGGGCTATTGCAGACAAGCTGGCTGGCGACAAGGTGGGCACGCCGATCGACGACCTCAGTGATATCCCCGGGAACGGCGGCGGGGCCGAGGAAACAGCGCCCGAGGACTACGATATCGTCGCGCTCCAGGAGGTCTGGGTCAAGGAGGACTGGGAGTACTTCTCGCTGCGCTGCAAGGACAAGTACCCGTACATGCGGATCTTCTACTCTGGTATTCTCACCGGTCCGGGCCTCGCTGTCCTGTCCAAGATTCCCATTGAGTCGACGTTCCTGTACCGGTTCCCGATCAACGGCCGCCCCAGCGCATTCTTCCGGGGCGACTGGTACGTGGGCAAGTCCATTGCGGTGACGCTGCTGAAGCCCGTGGACCCGGACACGTACCCCATCGCGCTGATGAACAGCCACATGCACGCGCCGTACGCACTGACGGGCGACGCCGCGTACGAGTGCCACCGCTCGTGCCAGGCGTGGGACTTCAGCAAGCTCGCCAGGCTGTACCAGCAGGCGCAGTACGCAGTGGTGATCGTGGGCGACCTGAACTCGCGCCCGGGGTCCCTCCCACACAAGTTTCTCACGCAGGAGACGGGGCTCGTGGACTCCTGGCTGCAGCTGAAGGGGCCCCAGGACATTGTGCACATCTCGAAGATGGGCGCGGCGGACCAGCTGCGCATTGGGTGCACCACATGCGATTCGCAGTTGAACACCTGGCGCGCCCAGCGCCAGCCAGACGAGGCCAAGCGACTCGACTACGCACTCATCGACCCGCGCAGAATGCACACGCTCTCTGCGGGTGTGCGCTTCACCGAGCGCCTCGAGGGGATCGGCAGCTTCAGCGACCACTTCGCCTACAGCTGCACGCTCGAGCTTCAACAGAGACAGCCACAGCAGCACGATGACACCACCCAGCCCCGCCAGACTCTGCTCGACCGCTACGCCTCCTACGAGGAGATGGCCCGCTGCATCGAGAAGTACATGCCGACCGCCAAGAAACAGAAACTCTACCGCGGGCTCCACTTCGTGCTCTCCGTGCTCTGCATCATCGCCTGCCTCGTCGTCACCACGTTCACCGCCAACAGGGCCGCCTGGTCCTCCATCTTCTGGGTGCTCTTCGCCACGGTCGTCGCCACCACGGGCCTGATCGACGGCCTCATCTCCTTCCTCTTCGGCCGCAGCGAGATCAGGGCCCTCCGCGAGGTCGCAGAGGAGGTCCACGACGCCCAGCACAGCATGCAGCAGCAGCTGGCGGGAGAGTAGACGTCCCCAGGCCATCACCTTCACCATCACCTCCCATCCCCACAGAAACACCCGCACGGCCGCGCGATGCCCCCGAAATCCGGGACTTGCCTTTCTCGCTATTGTCGGTGGCGAACAGGGAAGGAAGTGGCTGAGGTGCCCATCCCGGTGGCGTTCAAGAGGATGCGGAGTGGAGTTTGTGTGATATGAGGACGTTATGTAGTGTGTTTAGTGAATGGAAGTTCAATACAACATCATGTCCTTCTGTCAGAAAGAGGGAAACAGTCCGGTAGCGCCGGAGAAGAGCAGTAAAGGGAGGACCCCCGAGGGGAGTCTGGTGTCCTCAGGGAAATCGATTGGGTCTTACGCCGTCAGCACGGTGTCTAAGCCGCTGAGTCTCACTCAGAAGGGGCTGACGCGGTCTGTGTCGACGTTCAGGAACATCCCCGGGAACGGAATAGTCTCCTCGTCCGCAGACCTCGTGGGATCTGTTTTAAGGGATGCCGTTCCCATGGTGATCAAACGGTCTGTCAGTGGCAGCAGCGGGGACGAGAGTATGGATGACGATGACATTGTCAAGTCCAAGTACATGATGCGGAGTATTGCTGGGCTTCTGGGCACTGCCAGTGCATATGCCGGTATGGAAAGCGCCCAGGTGATCAACGATATAACCGAGCAGGTGAGTCGCGATATATCCAGTGTGAAGAGCGAGTTGCCCTCGGGTCACTCTCACGAGCACCCCCCAGGAAGACCATTGGCTGAGCGTACTCCTACACTGTTCGAGATATCCGTAGAGCCCAATACACATTTGTCCAAGCGCGATGGTGATGGCACAGAGGTACCTCCGCCCGATCAGGCCTCGGTGAAACGAGCCATTGAGGACACTATTATGGCGGAGGAAGCTAGCAAGTACTCCATATTCAAGCAGTTGCGGGAGAAGTTCCGTCTAACGGACGAGGATATTATGGTGTACGACTCGACAGCCTGGCTGCTGAGGGATGTGCTGATACAGGGATACTGCTTCATCACCTTGCACCATTTCCTATTCTTTGCATACTTGCCCAAGGCAGACGGGAAGATACAGATGACGGGAAACATCAACCTGAGATCATCCATCAGGGGGGTATCGCGGTACTGGGCTGTCCTAAAGGACAACCTCCTCTCGCTCTACTCGAGCGTCACGAACGTCTACTTTCCACTGGAAACTATCGACCTCAACGAGGTCACGAAATTGGAGATGGTCGCAAAGGATGACGACCCCAAGTCCTTCACAAACACATTCAAGGTGTCCACAAAGGACAGGACGTACGTGTTTGTGGCAGACTCATCCATGTCAGCGAGAGCGTGGTACAACACCATCAAGAGACAGCAGTTCGCCTCAAAGAACAGCGGCAAAAACTACATCAGTCTGAAGATCCCCCTGCGTAACATTTTAGAGCTCGATGACGAGGAGATCATCAACCAGTCGGTCACGTTGGTCGTGCGTGCCACGGAGTCGCAGTCCTCTTACACCATCGATGACTACATTTTCATGTTCCTCGACAGTTCGGGATCTCTCATAAAGGAGAAGCTTGTAAACCAATTGCACGAGCTTGTAAAGAACGGTGAAGCGATTTCATATAGTGAATCAAGACACTCGACCATTTCCGATCTGGCATCCATCGACGCTCAGCTAGCAGGAACAGAAGTCATAGATGGGGAGCCTACCCAGCAATCGCCAACTCCAAACAGTCCCAATATCGCGATCACTAAAAGTCCATCTCCATCGATCGAATCTGATTTGGCTGAACCAGTGAAATTTCCATCCTCAGAAAAGAAGGGTTCTACATTACTGAGACCCATCGCAAAGATCAACAGACTGCGGTCCAAGAGTGGGGACTGGATTCAGCACACTAGACCAGTCTCATTCTTACTGAATAGAAGCAGGGATGATTCAAATGTGGAAGAGTCGGTAGTCATGGATGAGGACGAGAAACTACCGACAACCGAGCACACCGACGACCCTAAGTTGATCAGAAGTGTCACAAGCGAAGATATCGAGAAAAATGTTCCACAGGAAGGCGAGGATTCATCCCACAATTGGACACCTCGTCCTATCAAGAATTTGACTGACATGTGGAAAGCCAAAGCACAGCATTATGAGAATGGTCAAGTGACGTTTGCAGACACGGAGGGGAAAACAGCAAATTATATCCATGGAAAGAACGCAACCGACGCAGCAAAGAGATTCCGGAACCACTTCAAGTTCGAGGAAAATGAACAACTAATCAGCACTTATTACGGTTACCTAACTAAAAATATCCCAGTGTATGGTAAATTCTACCTGAGCTCCACCAACGTTTGCTTCCGCTCATTAATTCCAGGTTCTAACACAACAATGATCTTACCAATCGCGAATATTGACACCTGCTATAAGCAAAAGAGTTTCAGGTTCAGTTACTTCGGTCTGGTTATTGTGGTCCGCGGTCATGAAGAATTATTTCTGGAATTTTACACTGGAGACGCCAGAAATGATATGGAAACTTTGCTCCTGAAGATGATTGCTGACATCGCAGATGCCACCACATCAACTTCCGCGGTGACCAAAAATGATGCCATTGTTAGCACAGACGCCTTTATTGAGAATAATACAAATACTGCAAAATTGAAATTTTTCGAAGACAAAATATCTGCTGGTGGGTTCAACGTGCCCTTGCTATTCGATCAGAATCCAAATGTCACTGTGAACATCAAACCTAATCGCAACTATAAAATTGGTCTAATAACTATCGGCTCGAGAGGTGACGTCCAGCCTTACATTGCCCTAGGTCAGGGTTTAATCAAAGAAGGACATACAGTCACCATAATTACCCACGCCGAGTTTAAGGACTTTGTCGAGGAGAACGGCATAAAATTCAAGAGTATCGCTGGTAATCCGGCAGAGCTTATGGCTTTGATGGTAGAACATGAATCCATGAGTATAGGCATGTTGCGTGAGGCCTCGAAGAAGTTTGGTGGATGGATTAAGGAACTGCTAAGTACATCATGGGACGCATGTAAAGACCAGAATTTCGATATTATCATCGAATCACCTTCCTGTATTGCTGGTATTCATATCGCTGAGGCTTTGAGAGTTGCGTATTTCAGAGCATTCACAATGCCTTGGACTAGAACTAGGGCATACCCACATGCCTTTGTAGTGCCCGATAAAAAGAGGGGTGGAAACTACAATTATATGTCTTATGTTCTTTTCGAGAATGTTTATTGGAGAGGTACTAGTGCAGCTATTAACAAATGGAGAGTTGACAGCCTGGGTCTCGGCAAAACAAGTCTGGAGCAATTGCAACAGAATAAAGTTCCATTCCTATACAATGTTTCACCAACCATCTTTCCTCCATCTGTAGACTTCAACGAGTGGGTAAAAGTCACAGGTTATTGGTTTTTGGATCAGAAATCAAATTATTCACCTCCACAAGAATTAGTCTCATTTATTAACAAGTCAAGGGAGAACAAGAAGAAGTTAGTGTACATTGGCTTTGGTTCAATTGTCGTTTCAAATGCTAGTGAAATGACGCAATGCATCGTTGATGCTGTGAAAAAGGCTGACGTCTACTGTATACTCAACAAAGGTTGGTCCGAAAGACTTGGCGACAAGTCTGCCAAGACTATTGACATCGAGCTACCTGAATGCATATTTAATGCAGGAAATGTTCCACACGACTGGCTCTTCCCTCAATTGGATGGTGCTGTTCATCATGGTGGGTCAGGAACAACTGGCGCAACCCTTCGGGCTGGATTACCAACAATCATTAGACCATTCTTTGGTGATCAATTCTTTTATGCCAATAGAGTCGAAGAAATTGGTGTAGGTGTCGCCCTCAGAAAGTTCAACTCGAAAGCGTTGACCAATGCGTTGGTTGAGATAACTACAAAAGACCGCTACAAGGAGCGTGCTTTACTCATCAAGAAGCGTATTAACAAAGAAAATGGTGTCAAGACTGCAATTAACTGCATATACGGTGAATTGGAGTATGCGAGAAGCTTAATATATGCGAAGAACCCAAGCGGATCTAGTCATAAAGAGGCTGAAAACACTCAGGCTGCACTAGAAGATGATGACAACATACAGGATATTCCACAGAAGGCATACAACGTTGTTCCAATATCTCCATCAACAGTTGAAGACCCATGGGTGTTACTGTAATATATTCAGGCAACCTAATTATAAGCTAGGTTGCCTATAGCATAAATGACTGAGCATATCAGTATATATATCTAATTTAAAATTCAAAAGCATTTTTTCTAACCGAATATTTATTTAACCACTTTTATTGTATATAAGGTTCACCACTATACATTATTTATTAGGTGTACATTATTTTGCATATGGGTTCTTTTGTGTGCTAGAAGGCATGAATTGAGAAAAGCCTCCCGCTGCCTTGTTGCCCTGTGGCTTACCGTTACTATGCACAGAGTTACCAGAATTTGAGTACTGAGGATTCTTATACATCGGGTTTGGTCCGTTCATTCTTGGTGGCATACCCTGTTGTGGCATACCTTGGCGAGGCATACCTTGACGAGGCATACCCTGTTGTGGCATGGCATACTGTGGCATACCCTGCTGTGGCATATGATTATTCATTGGCATTGCTCCCTGATGTGGATGCTGAATTCGCCTATTCATCTGCTGAGGATACTGCATTCTTTGACCTTGATTCTGTTGGTATGGATTGCCAAAGTTTGGTGACAGAGGTGAGCTATTCTGCACACCATTAGGTGGGTGTTGAGGTTGTAGCGGACCTGTTCTGATACCCTGAGGATGACCGAATGGGTTTGGACCATTTGGACTGTTTGGGTAAGGCTTGTTACCTTGTGGATAAACATTGTTATTCACAGGTCTATAAATGTTTGCAGCTTGTTGGTTTGGAATCTGGCGCACGTTATTTCCGGGAACATTTTGTGGAGCACCACTCTTTGCATAAGGATTATCGATCTGAATCGGCTGTGACACATTTCCTGAGCTATTGTTTGCATACATGTTTAGATTCGTCGAACCAGAGGAATGTGGGAATGCGCTGCTTTCCATTCTAGAATTGGAGGATGAATTCTGACTCTGTTGAGAATCAGCAGTGTGGTCTACAGCAGAAGAAGATGAGTTGAGCGACTTACCAGTCGAACTGACATATGGGTTCCCAGTGCTGTACATCTCCTGCTCCTCCTCATACTCAGGATCAAACACATCTACATCGTTACTGTTACCGTCAGTTTCATTTTCTGTTTTAGTTTTTGATCTCATTGACATCTCGTAGGATGTATCAAAATTTAGGTCAGCTGTGACGTCTGCGAGGTCTTCGTCGTCTGTTCTCATTTTGGTCCCATCAGACTTGAAACTGTCTAGGTCAACAGCACCGATTCTTTCAGAGAGCTTTTTTAGGTCGCTGTTACCGGTCTCTTGAGACTCACGAACGTCGTGGAAGTCCTCAGAGGAATCACGGTTTCCGTCTTCACCATTGCTATTGGCGCTGCTGGAGGAGTCTCTAATATTGGATATTTCAAACATTCTACTCTCTGAATTGTTCCCCATGTATTTTTCATAGGGGCTTTCAACCTTCTGAATACCGGCGGTTTCTAGAATGTTGGTAGATGGAGAGACCTCTTTACTAGTTCTGCTAGATGGAAGCACTGCGTATTTGTCGTAAATTGCACCTAGACCAGCCTCTGATTTTCTAACCGGATCGTATCTCTCGTCACCAACCGAAAGGTTAAGGTGATCAACTTGAACTGGTTCATCGACAGGCTCAGCGAATGTTTCATCGTGCTTGACAGAATCAGCATCAGAATTTCCTGAAAGCTCAGTTTGCTTTCTCTCAATGTAAACATCTGCATCCTGCTCCTTGGGATTCTTTGTGAAGTCTGACATTGTTCTGTTCATGTCATGAGACACGTTCTTTGAGAACATGACGTTATCCATTGTATTTGTTCCAGTGAACAACTCCTCTGGGGTAATAACAGGCGAGTTCAGGACAGAGTTGTCCCTTCTACCGGATGTAATACCAGTGTATCCATCTCTTATTTTCTCCAGCAGGATGTCGTTAATCTCGTGACGCCAGTCATGATTCGTCCAGGAGGCCACAGCGGCCACGTCCACGGATCTAATGATAGCGAGCACATCGCTGCACTTCAAGTAGTACACATTTGGCAGTGTTGGAAGTGCGTACACCAGAGACTCAGTATCGTCCCTGCTTGCAATCAGACGCTTTGGTCTCCCGTACAGTCTGAAGGCGTTCATTGCTGGGATCATGAATCTGATGATGGTGTCGTAACCCGGAACACCCTGGTGCTTCTCTGGCATAATGAAGATGTTGGTGCGCTCTCCCGTGCTCTCATCGTGGAGCGAGATTGTACCCTCCAGTTTAATGATCGTCGAGGTATCGATTAGTTTTGGTGACGAAGGATAAACTGAGTAAATTTCTGTGGCGTCGCTGATGGTAGCCATCGCGTTGGCCTTCTTGATCTTCTTATCACTCTCGTAGAACGTAATCTTTCCGACATTGCTCTTCTTCTTCTCTCCGGTTTGGGAAATGACAGCGAAACAGCGCTTCCATGGCATACCTGTCCCGAAACGGACGCTGACCCACTCTGTGTGTGTAAACTTGCTATCCGCCAGGATCACCTGGATATCACCGAGCTTGGAGCCTCTGCTGGATAAGAAGGCACCCGTGTAAGCCAGCTGTAGCGCCACGGACTCGTACTGGCTGAGTCTAAGGGCGCCGTGCCACGCGTTGAACGTATCAGCGTCGCTAAACTTGAGAAAATACCTATTCTTTAGAGTAGTTGAGATGACGAGTGTGTTTTCCAGTTTATTACCGCCTTCAGTACCAAAGTTATCACCGAATCCGACAACTTTGATTGACGCGTCTGTCAAGTTCAGATAATTTGGCCTCGAGGCAAGACGCTTCAGCTTACCGCTGTGATCCTCTGGGTCCTCAGAGCACTCAGCGAGCTCCTTGGCATCCCACAGGGCAAGTTGGGTACCGACTAGCACGGAGTACATCTCCTCCCAACCAGCATTTGTAGGGGTACCGTCGTTTTTAAGGTCGTTCAGGACAAGAATCATGCCCTTGTGGTAGCGTCTGTGAGTGTGAGCTGTGATAAGCGTCACGATAGGGACCAGCTCCGGTGCCAGCTCGGAGTCCTCGCTGGGGATGATGTCTGGGATGTTTGGGGTAGAGTCCTCACTGACAAACCTCTTGGCGAAAGAGGAAGCAGATCTCTGCTTGGGAGTGGTCGGCGTCGATGGGGCGGAGCTGCTCGACTCACGGCGAAACAGACTCGACGAGCCTGAGATAAACCTCTTCATGGGGCGTTGGATATGTTGTGACGGGGAAAAGAGTGCAGATAACCTGGTTTACTGCTTCCAAAACGCGTTATAACGATCTGTACAGTCGCCAATCTAATAATAATACACACAATAGCAGAACTTTTTTCTGTATTGTAAACAACGAGCCAAACACAAATAAAATGCTGTTTTGCTCCTGTACCTGCAAACAAACTGCAATACTCTCTTGAATGGACAATGGCAGATCCTCGAGACACCCTTGATTGACCTGCCAGACTTATATACATCCCGCATCGCCACACTGGTCTGTTATTTACCCAGTGTATTGTGCAGACGCGGCACCACGAGCACAACAACGGCGCACAGCGCCGAGGCTGTGGTGATACAGAAGGGAGCGCAGCAGCTACAGAGAGGGCCGCACGAGCAAGAGGTGGGGCAGTGATCACAATGGCAGTGGTCGAAGGCCCCCACACGTATCTGGAGGTGGTTCACGGGGGTGCATTCTCCTGGGGTGCTCGTTATCTATGACGAAGTGAGCGTGTGACGCATGTGGGTGTGCGAGATGCGGCACGATGGGGCTTAGCGGTGGCAGTTGCGATGTGGGAGCAACTTGGTGTTGTTTAGCCCCCCACTCTCTTGTTATTGATGACACTATAGAAATAGTTTATTAGACATACAGTTTGTTTAAAAAAGATAGATACATATAAAGCTGAGTGTGTTTGAACAACTCATGAGCTGGTCCGTTCTTTTCTAATCTATTTAAGCGGATGCCTTCTTGGCAGTACCGGTCTGGAAGCCGTTCTTGAATCTTCTAGAGACGTGCTTTAGGTACTGCATTCTACCAGTACCGACGGTGGATCTCCGCTTAGCCTTGGCACCCCAGTTGTAGGATCTGGTCTTGGCGGCTGGGTAGCCACAGGAAGCACAGGTCTTCTTCTGGACGTGGAAGGAACGACGGCCACATCTGTTGCACAGAGTGTGGGACTTGTTGTGACGCTTACCGAAAGATGGAGTACCCTCTGTTTAAAAGCGGTGTGTCTGCGCACGGGAGTATTGAAATGTATGCGGGCGCATAACTTCTATCCAGTCAGACAATAGTTCGTTAGTAATTGTTATTTGGTGTGTTACACCGGGCCTAGCTAGTGCAGAGTGCATCGGGGAGCTGATTACGCGATTGTGCATCATCAGTGGGAATCGCAACGAGTGTATCATGCAAATATACTGTGATATAGCATATACGTATATCTTAATATACCCTGATACACCATAATATCACGATTTGCTCCATATCAACATGTAAATCTCGCAAGGAGCACTTCACTCCTCACTTCGTATCTCTTCAAGTTCCACTCTGTATCGACGTCCACTCTGTATCGACATTCATTCTTGCTCTAATCTCTCCGTACTTCGCTGGCCTGGCTAAATTTCAATCGTATTCTCTTACATACTACCCATTTTAGTCTATGTTATGTATGTGGCTCTTTTACACTTGAACATAACAATCACACACTCCCTCACCCTGCACCTTTAAATTGGCATCTCTAATATCACTAAGCAGTGGCCGTTCCCTGCACCTGCCGGATTGCTCTGCGGTTGCTCTGGGTTGGCGAATCCCAGGCGGACACGGGCGAGAGAGAGCCCGCTCGAGTCTGAAACGACACGCCACAGCCTAGCGGGAGCCCAGCCTAACGTTTCCCTGGGCAAGCTAGCGGCCTAACGTTTCCCTGGCAAGTCGCCGGCCAGCGCCTCCCAGCCCAGCACATCCTCCGCCTGGCCCCCGCCTAGCCCCTCCGCCCGGGTGAAAATTCGTAGGTGAAAAATCCGAGAAAAATTTCAATTTGAAAATTTCACATTGAAAATTTATTTCCGGTGCACGGGCGGTAGTGCACGGGTGTATTTCACGTCCAGAAAAATCGCGACGCGAAACTTCGCGACACAAACAAACAGTTTCGCGTGCCCCTCTGGCCATCGGAGGTGATTGACCCTGCACACCCATTGTTGGTCTTGCTGTAAACTGCTATGGCAACGCGTCTGGCTTGTTTGTTCTGGCGTATACTGGTGTGGTTCTCCGCTGGCGTCTGTATATTACCAGAGTTACGAGCAGAAACATACAGCTATTTCTTGCGATACGGAGAATATCAAAAAGAGGTGTCCATAGTAACCAGAATTATCTGCGATTCATTTAGGCAGTTTTAGTCTTGTACTTTGGCGTTGGAGTTCTTTGCACTGTTTTAGCGTTTGCATTGGTCCCACTCTTTTGCTATAGGTATAAAAACACTCACAATTGCAAGGTATCAATACTCTCCGGTCCAAAATACAAATAAAATAGTATACTATCATACCAACGCACAACCATGTCTAACGACTTCCCACCATCCTCCCCAATATCTAGCTCTCAGCAGGTTGGTTTTGGCACCGCTGCCCAAAACACAATCTCCCCAGACTCCTCTCTCTACAGTCTGAAGCCAACTAAACTCGCATTTGGCCAGACCAATACAGTTTCCCACTCGGGTAACTATCCAACACCCTTTCCTTCTTCTAGTGCTGGCAGGTACTCCTCTCCCACCAAGGCTGTTATTCCAAGTGACCCTACCAGCGAAGGAAATATTGACTCCTCTTTCAACGAAGAGGAATATCCACCTGTTTCCACCGACAAAGTAGACCCCAACGAACAGCTGGGACCTATCTCACCAATTGTCCGCCACAGCTCACCTTCCAAGGAGGTCCACCAGAAGAAGGACCATGCCAAGTACAAGGTGTTCCCCCGCGTGATCAACATTGAGATTGACCCACAGAGCGCCGCCGAGCTTGTGATCGGCAGGAAGAAGGACATGTGCGACTTCCTCCTCCCAGGGATGCGCACTATCTCAAGGAGACACGCGCTCATCAGCTACATCCCCGACAGGAACCAGATCAGACTGAAGTGCATCGGCATCAACGGCATCGTCGTGTCCCTGCCAAGAAAACTCAACTGCTTCCTCGTCAGGCCCACCCAGGACAAGACCGTCTTCGAGCTCACCGGCATAGAGACTATCAGGATGCGCCAGCAGTTCCAGCAGGTCGATGTCAACGTCAATAAGGAGCTCGTCAAGAGCAACAACATCACTGCGTTCAGCGTCGAGCCAGGTGAGACTATCATCATGCCCTTCATGAACAACACGATGATCAACTTCAAGCAGGTGAAGGCCCGCCTCTCCATGAGGGAAGTGCAGACCACTTTCTCCTTCACGGAAAGAAACCCTCCATCGTTGATGCACAAGGTAAAGAAGGACACACTGAGCCGTGTACGCAAGCAGCAACCAACTACTACTCCAAACGATATTATCACCCCAGTGTCCTCCTTCGCCGTCAGAGAGCCACTCACTCCAAACAAGACAGCGAGCAACACCAAACAATCGATTATCGCAGGGAAAGATGAGAAAATAGCTGTTAACCTAACTAATGCGCTGTCCGATGTGTCTGTTACTAAGAACAACACCAACGTATCCACATCCCAGACCGGCACGAAACGCAAACTTGGAACTGGCCACTCGCACCAGACAACACACACCAAGCGTGCTAAGCACGAACCTTCTAAAACAAAGGAGGAACTTTTTGCTGATCTTGCGGACAAGAACGTTGATATCGAGGAGTTACAGAACATATTGGCCAACCATCTCGCATTTCTGAATGTTCAGCAGTGCCCATTGTCACAACTGAAGGAGTCGAACTCTCGCACCAAGACGCTGACGAACGCCGAGCTGCGTGCCATTCTTTCCGACAAGAAATGCATCGGTGTTATTGCTAGACAAGGCAAAGATGCGGCCGGCAAGCCACTGCAGGAGGAGTACTTCTACGACATGGAGAACGACGATGACGAACAGAGAAAGGCTCTCGTCACCTCTATGAAGGGTGGCAGAACTGGTTTGAGATCCTGCAGAAGAACTCACAAGCAGTACTTCTGGAAGAGACCTGCGAAATAAACCCTATTTGCACGTCATTATAAAATACATTTATATAGCTACTGTCATTCTTTCTTGACAGTAGGCACCATCCTATATCACATTATTCTTACATTTATATTTATACCCATAATATTGACATTTCAATAAGTTTATCGTTCCAACACTTTAATACCCGTTAACCTTCTCATATATGTTCCATGTCAAATTAAAACTACGTAATCTATCTGAATAGTTTCTTACAGAATATGTTTTTTGCATATAAATAAACCCCATTTATTATCATTTTATCATACAGCATGCTTCTTCAAGAAATCCTGCATTTCATCAGTATCGATGTCCTGAGGATCCTCAGAGGAGATTGCTTGCAGCAAACCATCCAGCATACCGTCAACCTTGTCCTCTTCTATCTTTAGACACAGAGACAACACTCTTCTAAATTTGAGCTCAAGTTTACTTTGCTTCTCTTTGATAGCGTTCAATGTGTTTTCTAGGTGCTGGTCGTTTCTCTTGTAGGCGTTTATTCTGGCGTTTAACAGCACAACTGGTGGAAGCATGTCATTTATCTTATCTTCACTGTTGTCGTAGTTCTCTTGTATTTCATTCACAAGTGAGTCTACGTTTGCCTCAGACAAAAACTTGTCCATGTCGCCGTCGTACTCACGGTTGAGTTTATCCTCCATGAGGCCGTAGATAAAGTCAACTCTGAATGGCTCATCAGCATCGAAATCATTTGAGTCCCAGTCGATACCTGCCGTGTCCTCCACGGAGATACCGAGCTTCTTGCTCTCCTCGCGGAAAGCATTTTCCTCGGACTCAATACCGTCGTTGATGTTTTTGAGCTGTTCCTTAAGCAGGTTGTATTGGTCGCGGACCTGCTTGGCCTTTGACAGTTCCTCCCTTGACGCAGAGAGCTTTTGGCGCTCATCAGTGAGATCCTTGCGAAGCTTCTCAAGTTTGTCATTGTGCTGTCCCACTTCAAGCTCGTAGTCCTTGGAGACCGCGGATAGCAGGGTCTTGATATCGTTGACCAGGCTGTCTGTGTCTGGCTTCTTGATGTTTCTGAGACTTCCCAGGAGAGACCCGTTGCCGTCTGTGCTCAACATATCCTCATCCTTTATGTCTGAGGTATCAGCAGAGGCACCGTGGCGGCTCTTGTCGCTGCCTCCAAGCTTGGAGGTACCAGCACCAAAGTCAACTGGGCGCAAGCCCGACTTGTTTGGGATATGGGGGTCTGCACCGTAGTCCAGCAGTGCGTCGACAATGGAGACGTTGCCGAGTCTGGCGGCGATGTTCAGACACGTGTCACCGTTTGAGTCCTGTGCGTTGAGCATCGAGGAGATGACCCAGTTCAGCGTCAGGTTGTCGAGGACTGCGTCCTTTTTCTTGTGGTCGACGGTCTCGCGGGTGGGCTGCTTGACAATCCACCCCATCAGGATGTCGAGGTAGTACTTTGCAGCGGAGGAGCAGCCGGTCATACCCGAGGTGATGATGATGTGGTGGAGGATAGTCCTGTCCATGGAGTCCTCGAGGATGAGACATGGGTAGAGGTAGTCTAGCAGTTCCTCGAAGGTGCCCGAGTCGTAGTTGTTGACAGACTTGACGGCTTTAACGAGTGGCGACTCGCCCATGTTGTCTCCGATGAGTCTGTTGGCGCCGTTTCTGACGAGCGCCTTGACGAGGTCGATGTTGGCAATCGACGTCAGCCAGTGCAGCGGGGTGTTTCCGTGCTCGTCTACTGAGATGTTCAGGTTCAGCTCGATGTCGGGAAACGCGGCGTCTATCTCTGCAAGCAACGCGTGGAAGTCTGGAGCGGCAGTGTCCGCGCCGTCCTTTGCGTCTCCCGCGTCCTGTTGCTGGTTGTCTGGGAACAGCAGTTTCTGCAAAAAGGTCTCCAGTTTCATCCTCTGGTTGTTGTCTGTGTTTGAGTCTGGCGCGGCGGCTCTGTGTAGCTGCAGCGGCATTGAAAGAAACTCGCCCGTGAGATCGTGGTCGAACACAGGGAGTGGCTGTGTCTCTGCGACGCCCGTGGAAGTGGGCTCACCGAGCAGTTGTGTCGAAATCGATGCACTGTCCAACTTCGTCTTCTTAAGCGGAGATCCCAGGGCATGGTCGTTGTCCTCGTCCTGCGGGGACCGCTTGGCCGCTCCGGAGCCTGTGCTCTCGCTTGCTGCCAACTCCACGCTCCCCAAATTGCTCAGAGACCCGGAAGCAGGACCGTCAATGGCATCAGTATCCTTGGGGGTGTTCCCAGCCTGCTCTGCGAACTTCTCCCTGAACACATCGGCGATCTGCAGCCGCCCGAGCAGCTCGTACGCCTTCTCCTCGGTGATCCACTTGTCGCCAGACTCGTCTGTGTCGACGAGAATCCCAAACTTGGACAGCAGCGGGTCGTGCACGTCCATGCCAAAGGAGCCCTGGGCCACTGTCTCGCTGTCGTTGCGCAATTGCGCGACGTCCAGCTGCTCGCGGCCGCTGTCCAGCTGCTTCAGCAGCGGCAGCAGCGGTTTCAGCAGAAAGTACCCGGACTCGTCGTTGCGCCTGAGCGTCAGCGCAAACCGTGGCGACTCGTCCGCGGACTCAATGTACTCTGTGACCTCAGTAACAGCCATTTTCCGTCCTGTGTGTGTGTGTGCAAACGCGTAAACCTAAGGTGTAATACCGGCAAATGGGGGCCAAATCGTCTATTTCCAGCGGGAAAAAGCGCTAATTCCAAATAACCAACGGACAGCAACAGTACACGCACTCCTGGGGCCGTATGAGTTCCTTATCCCCCTCCAAACCCCCCAAACTCCCCAAACCCCCAGCTATATCAACCACACAATCTTGTCATTTGAACAACGAATTTCGCGCCAAACAACAGGGCGGACGCGCCCGTGCACCGCATAGTGCGAGGTCCCGTGACAGAATTATATAATAATATAATATAATAATATAATATTATATAATATAATGGTTATTATTTAGTGGTTCAGGGGGTAGACAAGGGTATATAAGGAGTGTTTGGCTGGATACGCTGTGTGTTGAGACTGTACAGACGCCCACACACGCACGCTATGGATTTGGACGCTAGGATTACACGGCTGGCGAGGAGAGCCCACGAGTTTGATACGGCCGGGCTGGGCATCATCAGCTACTACCTGCGGCTGTACACGGTTGAGACGGTGCTGGACCGCAAGGACAGGCGGGAGGAGCAGACGCACTTCGCCATGCAGCTCATGGACCGCATCGAGTCCTTCAAGCACTCGATAGACAAGATGGACGACGGCTCGCGCGAGAAGGAGGTGCTGTTGACGCTTGTTTCCGATGACCAGCGCGCCATGACGTACATGTTGAACTTCACGATGTCACTCTACAACAAGAAGCTGGCCCAGGTGCAGACTGGGCCCTGGGACAGGGACTTTACGCTAGCGCTGTGGTGCTGCGTCGACCTGTTCCAGTGCATCCTGCACCTCTGGCGCGGGCTCATCGCCGAGCCAGACACGATCAAGAAACGCATCAAGTACTGCAAGGTGTGCATCAGCAAGGCCGCCAAGGGCGAGCTGGGGCGGCCTGAGACCGTGGAGGACGAGGAGCGCGAGCTCAGCATAGACTATGCGTTGCCGGGCGAGGGTAAGGATGCGCAGAGTGGCAAGGGGGAGGGAAGTGGTGATGGTTCTGATGCAGTTGACGCCAACGAGATCGATGATGCACTCGCGGGTGCAACTGGAAACGGAGAAGTGGATACAAGCGCAGAACATCTCGTCAGTTCCACTGGCAAAGCGGCGAGTGAGCCAGCAGAGAATACTGCCGACTTCGACGATATGCCTGTGCCCAGCAAGACACAGTCGGATGATGTGACGCCAGCGCGCGACTCCACCGAGTTCGATGACGTTGCTTCTGACGAGACAGACGCATCCGAGGTCTCCCCGGACCACTCCATGCCGGACCTGGCAAGCCCAGACGAGACAGTTGCAAAAACTCCGCTACCACCGAAGCCTATTACACCTCCCGCGGAAGTCAAGACCACTCCCCCATCCATACCTGCGTTTATTGACGATGACGATGAGGATATAGTGGTTGCACCCGCTGCTACGCCCGCAAAACCCACGCAATCCGCGCTGCACGCCATGATGGACCGCACAAGTGCCATCGAGCAAGTGCAGAAGAATGCCAAGTACGCCATCAGTGCACTGAACTACGAGGACGTCGCCACCGCGAAGGACGAGCTGCGCAAGGCGCTGGCCCTCCTGGAAAAGCTTTAATTTTACACATATTCCCTGATATTCGAGAAGACTAGTCATACGCCCAGTGCCCAGCATGCTGGTGGAGCTGGTGCTCCCGCCAATAATAGCATTGAGGCGATTATCAACACATCAAATATGCAAAAATCACAAACTACAAAAAAAAAGGATAGCAGTGGAAGGGTTGTTGCAACAACTCAACTCTTATGCAGCCGTGTTGAACGTGGCACAGTGCGATAATTCAACACGCACACTAATTTAATACTATGTACAGCTCAGTTGCTAAATATACACCTTTCCACTCAAGCAATCATATCCTGACGGGTGTGATAAAAGTATCAGCTACTAGCAAGTTGTTTTGGAAGTAATTCTGGGATAGTACACAGCTCCTGTTATGCACCCTGAAACTGCCAAAATATTTACCTTGATATCACCTCCAATCGACACCATGTCGCTTATTGGCGGTTGGACAGGCATAGCCCATCGCCAATCACAAGGCATTCCAGAACTGTCCTTATTCGGGATTTGCTTCACTTGAGAACCATGCTTCGAATACAGCACATCATGGGCGGTACACCCCTCTGCGTGATAACTTAACAATATATTACTTTTGCGCTGATGCAACACGTACACTACATACCTGTATTACCCACAGCCTCTCGAATAGCAGGTCCAATTACACTTACACATACACTTGCTGCGAACAGCGTGCACTCCGTACTAGTAAAATGTTGAAATTCTGAATGTTATATAAAGATAGAATCATTTGTTGGGCGGCGATGTCCCGGAGCTGGCGCAAGGGCACCATCCCAGGTCACGCATGCAATAAATGGACAAGAGGGCGTGCTGCGCAGTGATGCGCGGCTAGTATACAGCTAGAGCGGGCAGCGTCCGTGTTGAAAGGGACGCCGTGGCGTGGGGGAGCGAACGACTCTCGTTCTGCTTAGAACTTGAGGGTCTTTGGCTTCTCCCAGGAGTACTCCTGGTTGGTGAAGTGGCCGTAGGAGGCGGTTGGGAGGTAGATTGGCTTGGCGAGGTCTAGCTCTCTCACCAGCACACCTGGTCTGAGGTCGAAGTTGTTCTTGATGATCTCGATGATCTCCTCGTCCGGTCTGGTGGCGGTGCCGTAGGTGTTGACGTGGAGGGAGAGAGGCTCGGCGACACCGATGGCGTAGGAGAACTGGACCTCGACTCTCTTGCAAAGCCCGGCGGCGACGAGGGACTTGGCGACCCATCTGGCGGCGTAGGCGGCGGAACGGTCGACCTTGGAGTAGTCCTTGCCGGAGAAGGCACCACCACCGACGGCGGAGGCACCACCGTAGGCGTCGACGATGATCTTTCTGCCGGTGAGGCCGGCGTCACCCTGTGGGCCACCGATGACGAATCTGCCGGATGGCTGGATGAAGTACTTGGTGTTCTCGTCGAGCATGTCGGCGGGGATGACCTTCTCGATGATCTCGGACTTGATGAGTCTGCGGAGGTCGTCGGTGGAGATGGACTCGGCGTGCTGGGCGGACACGACGACGGTGTCGATGCGCTGAGGGACCCATCTGCCGTTGTCGTCCTTGTACTCGACGGTGACCTGGGTCTTGGTGTCTGGTCTGAGCCAGTCGAGGGAGCCGTCTCTTCTGGCGTCGGCCATGGCCATGTTGAGCTTGTGGGCTAGCAGGATGGTCAGGGGCAGGCCCTCTGGGGTCTCGTCGGTGGCGTAGCCGAACATGATACCCTGGTCACCGGCACCGATGTCCTCGATGGCCTTCTCCTCGTGGACACCCTGGGCGATGTCTGGGGACTGCTGCTCAATCGCAACCAAAACGTTGCAGGTCTTGTAGTCGAAGCCCTTCTCGGAGGAGTCGTAGCCGATCTTCTTGATGGTGTCTCTGACGATCTTCTGGTAGTCGAGGTTGGCCTTGGTGGTGATCTCACCGAAGACCATGATCATACCGGTCTTGGCAGCGGTCTCACAGGCAACACGGGAGTGAGGGTCCTCGGCGAGACACGCGTCCAGGATGGCGTCGGAGACCTGGTCACAGATCTTGTCTGGGTGACCCTCGCCGACGGACTCAGAGGTGAATAGGAAAGTACCGGCCATTGCAAATCGAAAGTATAGGAGTTGGGAACTTGCAGAGGTGCCAATTGCAAATATAAAAGAAGGACCAGAACAAAACTCGTATCACTCCCGCAGAACACGCACCTTATATACCTGGCATGTGAAGAGATGCGATAAGTGAAAAATTTGCACATGGGCAGCGCAGCAGGGCAGCCAGGGCCGCACTGCGGCTCGAGGCCTGCGCAGCGCGGCATCGGTGACTCCGGCTGCGGGCGCGTCTGGGCCCACAGTTGCGCCACAAACTGTGGGCTCGTATAGCGGCGCTGTCGGGGCGGGCGTTCAAAACTGTGGCGTCAATGGTCACGTGGCGGGAGGGCACCGTGTGTAGTGATATCGTGTGGAGTGATATCGTGTGGAGTGATAACGTACGTAGTGACACACCCTATTTCATCGCCTAGCAACGAAAAGGCGCCCATCCGTCTTTGTGTCATCTCCCTCACCATCGCACCATCGCACTACCCCAACACACTAGTTCCCCTCTCGTAATGCTACTCACCACTTCCACCGCCACCGCGATCAACGCGGGCCTCGCGAAGGAGGACATCGTCGCCGACCTGTTCCCCCGTCTGGACTTCGCACCACAGGGCGCCCTGCTCGTGGACTACGAGGCGCACGCCGACCACGCCGTCGCGCTGGGCAACACCCTGCCCACCGCCACCACGCAGGACGCCCCGCAGTTCCACTACCAGTCCTTCGGGGACATGGACACCGCTGCGAAGTACACCCTTGTGATGACTGACCCCGATGCTCCATCGCGTACCGACAAGAAGTTCTCGGAGTACTGCCACTACGTCGTTACCGATGTGCAGTTTGCTGATAGCAAGGGCGGTGCCATCGTTCCCGAGGAGTTTAACGTTGCCGAGAGCTACATTGGGCCGGGCCCTCCTAAGGGCACTGGTCTGCACCGCTACATCTTCCTGCTGCTGAAGCAGCCACAGGGTGTGAGTGGTGCGCAGTTCTCCAAGGTCAAGGAGCGGTTCAACTGGGGCTACGGCCAGCCGGGTGTCGGTATTGACAGGTGGGCCAAGGAGAACGGGTTGACCTTGCTTGCTGCTAACTACTTCCTTGCGGAGAACAAGTAGACGTGTGTATGTATATATGTATGTACGTGCTATTGTTATGCCATATGTTCTTTTATAGATGATTGTGCAAGAATTGTTGCAATGTTATGGTGCGCTGTCCGAGAGTTGTACGTTATATGGTCGGCAGCGAATTTCCCCCGGCGCGGTGGAATAGCCGCCGAGAGGTGGCGCGCGTGCGAGCAGGCGGGGGAAGTAACAACGGGGCCTGGCAAAACGTGCAGTGTGATGAGGCGGTGCAGGAATATACGTTAGTGATACGATGCAGAGGTGGTGTGTAGATTGATACGTACAGGGGTGTCTCCCACGTTATATTATTATGTGGAGAGTAAGCAGTTCGTCTTTTCCCGCGACACAGCTTCCCGATTTGCGTCGGGAACTTGGTGTTTTCCAAGACAATGTATACGTCCTTGTAGGTTGACTCCCACTCTTGTGTCTTTTGCGAGTAATACATGGAGCGTATTCTCCACCGGGTGTTGCCCCAAACATTCTCACTAGCTCTTGTCCTTTCACCAGACAGCATACAAATATTCTTTACACAGTAATATACGTTGGATATACCACTAAAATCGTACGTGTTTCGTACTAATACACTATACCTTTGAAAATACACAGTGATTATTCGTTTCCAGGTGTATTCTGAGAGCAGCACAAAACCTTTGATGTGGCCAAGGCCATTCTATCTGATCGGAACAGTCTCAGTACATCATTTAAACACTGATGACATACCGAAGGGCAAACTCACCTCTTTATCCACATCCAAATTGACCCACACTTATCCCATTTATGACCAACAAACAAGAAATCCACACACGCCACTTCACTTTAAAGCGTATCGGAATATACACAACCGTCTAAAACCATATCACTATAAATGAAGACCATGCCTCGGTTTACCTCACAGTTGAATGGCGATCACTACTACTAATCATCTCCACTGTACTCATTCCTAATGCGCAGTGATCTTCCCCCTCCCACGATAGGAATACATTCTAACACCACTATCATATACTTGGGACCACCCCGCGCCCACCTTTTCTGTATAATTGTATAATATTTATTACTGTATAATTGTATAACGTTATAAAACTTTTATGATTTTGGTGGTTTCCCTTTTATCTCTTGACGAGTAGTAATTACAAATAAAATGCAGTTGTGTCTCTCAAAGACCAACCGTCAGTGTCCTCCATCTCCAGCTAATCAAAACAGCTGCTTCACAAGCTCCTGGTACACCCCAATCTGGAAATTGTCGAGTTCCAGCTCGTTCAGTGGTGGGGCGACGATGAAACCGTTGTTGCCGCCGTTCTGCTGGATGTTCGAGTCCACAAGGTCGTCAACACTGTAGTGTTGCATCATCTCCTGGTACATCTTGAGCTCCTTCTGATCTTTATCATAGTACTGCGTGTCGATATCCAAGTTGTTAGGGATCGCGCACAGCCAGATACGCGTCTTGTAGAACTTGAACAGCTCCTTGATCAGTTCGCGGAAGTCGTTGCGCTCTTCGCAGATATAGTAGAACGTCAGCTTCTTGCGGTCGAATTGGAACTCAGCATTCAGGATCTTGATGTTTAGGCGTTTGCCGTTGTTGTTGCCATTTGTAGAAGCTTGGTTGTTGGCGGACTGACCATCAGTCTCGCCAGTACGGCTAACTAGACCACTGTTCAACGCCTTTAGTTTCAGTTGGGCGATATGTAGCGCCTTCAGCTCATCTTGAAACTTGTTGTGCAGGTTAGTACCGACTTCCCAAGGAGTGGCAAATCTTAACACTTGCTTTGATGGGACAACTAGTTGTGTCAACTCGATGATGTCGTACAGCTTAGGGTTCAGTTTGTCACTCACACCGCGTGTGCACTCCTGCAGAGCTTCGATAAAACTGCCGTTGGGGAAGTGCTGGTTCTTGTTGGTAATGAGCGAGTCGAAATGGATCTTCTTCTTCAAGAAGTTGATAATCAGAGCCAGATTCAACGAGACGACGGGCTCGACAACTAGTGTCAAGTCTTTTCCACGGTCTCCATCAATCACAACTAGGTCACCACGCTTCATGGCCATCTGGGCGCTTTGGGCCATGGACAGCAGCTCCAGCTTACCATTCTTTAATGAGACTAGAACCAGTGGTCTGTAATGCAGATAGGCGGAAGTGGAGTTTGAGTTTGAATTCGAAGGCTGCATCTGCAACGCTGCAAGTTTATTGGCAGCTTGAGCAGTGGCCATCGCACTGTGGATGGGAACACTATTTCTGCGCAAGGTTGCTGTGCGTTTGTCACTGGACATGAAGGCATCGGACTGGGGGTTGTAGTTGAGGTTACAGCTCTTGAGAAATGCTAGGAACTGGGACAGAGCAGGGCGAATATCAGGGGTGAAGTCACAGATGCTCTGGTCTTGTGGCTGCAGCATCGCCTTGACGTAGTCTGCGAAGTGATAGACCTCCTTGGCACTGAAATAGTTCTTGCCGCAGTCGAGGTACAGAGCGTGGAGGTCGTCTGAAGATTGCAGCAGTCTGTCCTGATTGAGGATGATCCCATTCTGTTCATCACGTCCGTTGCTCTCCTTCATGTTGTTCTGGTTCTGGTTCTGGCGGTTCCTGCGATAGTACCCTTCGTTGTACTGTCTCATCTGGGGCTGTTGCTGCTGTTGTTGTGGCTGGATCTGAGGTAGCGGTGGCGACGACTGCTGCATCTGCTGCGGTTGCTGCTGGTGCGAAACCTGCCCATTAAGATAGTTCAGATAGTTGTACTGGGTACCTGGTGCGGTAGCTTTGTTGTTGTTATTCTGCACTGGCAGTACAGGCCCCTGCTGAGGCACGTTCTGGCGGATCAATGTGTCAGCGATGTAGGACGCCCTACGTTCGCCTGAATAGTCACCCAGGAACTGTGTTGGTCTGAGTGGTTCCTGCGGAATACTCCCGTTGCGGTTCTGGAACCCCGGCATCGCAAAGCTGAAGGAGAGGGAGTCCTGCTGGGAGCTGGTAGTGGGAGCTTCTGGGGCCATGAGGGAGTTGAAGATGGACTGTCTGCGGGGTGGACCCGGCGCTGCTGAGAACGATCCCCCCGCGGAGGACGGAGAGGATGCGCCAAAGCCGTTGATAAAATCAACGCGAGGCACGGGGGCAGTAGCAGGGGCAGGGCCGGTGTTACCACCTTGATCCCCAGTCTTGTGGTTGGCTACTGCAGCAGAATTTCCCGCTGCCTGCAAATCAGCGAGGGAACGACCACTGTTGTTGCGGAACAGTAGCTTGTCGTAGTAGTTGCGCAGTTCCGCATTATCGGATATGCTTGTTGTACTGTTGATCGACGGCAACTCCATTAGTAAATGCAGTGTGTATACGTCTGTGTCTTGTGTCTTGTGTCTCTGGATCAGTTGCGACGTTGACAGCGGTGCCAAGGGAGCCATAGTGAGGGGCAGGTGGGGAAGGGGCAGCCGGGCCCCTTATATACAGAGACATGCGGCTCCAGGCCCGCATACACAGGCCTGCGTCCATGCACGCCGGCCCCGCGTGGCCCCGCGTTGCCCCCCGCCCCTTGCGGCGTCGCTCGGCGCTGTCGCTGCGCGGGGCGACGCACAAAGGCGAGGGGCGCCCCGTGCTGTGCCGGGCGGCGATAAAGGCAGGGGGCAGGGACCGTCGCCACGGACAGAGGGAGGCGGAGCACGCAGTGAATCGAGGCAGTCATGCAGGTTTGGACCTGAAGTGCAAATCGGTAGGGTATATCGGTGCAGGAAAGGGGTGGTTGTTACGTGTTTGAACAATCGCTTGATAATGTATTGTGATTCGAAAATAACTTAACGGTTGAGTACATGGTACCGACGTATTGTGTGGACACAATAGATATGTAAGATATGGTAAGATGTTGGTGTGTGAAGCGGTGTATTTAATTGATTCTTGAAATGCAATAAATCGGTGCCTAATGATGGAGAGCAAGTATATATGAGTAAGCGACATAGGGTGACGTGTCAGCAGATAATATCGGAACTATGTCTATAAAGTGACACATTAAGGAGTGGTCACCCGTTTTTGCTGTAAAATGGAGTGCGTTGTTGAATATGGAGTGCTATATTGATATCTGAAAGAGAGACAACAACGTAATGAGGTACCTTGATATTGAAAACTCAATTTCAAGTACACCATCGTGGTATAAACGAACACTATCTTGAATTGCGTTGGAGGATATGTATACTCAATGGTGACGGAGTAGTTGTTGTCCAAAATTTTGGGAATACAAGCAGTAGAGACCAAAATCAATAATGACATTGTTTGACATGTTAGATCTAGGAACGGATACAATTGGTGAAGAAATGAATCAGTCCTGTAAATCTAGACATGCATTATGCCATGATGTGGGATCTTAAGAATTATCATTTGCAATTGGGTAGTTAGTTGATATGATTTATAGCCATATAGGAACGGACACACCTAGTAATATGGTAGGAACATTATCCCAATTTCATAAGAATATATTCGAGATATCATAGAAGTAAAGTAAAACAAGGTAACAATTGTATCAATCGTTCCTTGTTATCTATTAGAACCAACCAAAGTTGAGGTGTACGATATTATTTCAGAATACACCGACCCAACACCATGTTCAACTGCAAACGCTCATGTTAGTAAACGAAAGAAAATACCCTCATCCATACATACCCGTGGAATCATACTCCAGGAACCCCCCGAAACACAACCGCACGTCCATACCAGATTTACTGTGGTGATAACTGTAATAATGCAAAATGCGCGGGCAGAATCACACAGACCTCTAGTATACCGCACGTTGTATTCGGGAGACTCCTGGACAGGGAGTAGAAGTAGCACACTCCTACAATCCAACTGTATTCCAGTAATATATAATTACCAATCGATGTTAAAGATCAAATACACAATAACCCCAACTTTTGCCACCGAGTAGCCGCCGAGGTAGCTCGGACCCCGGGAGAACACCCCATATTTGCCACCGAGGGCTCCCCTGCAACCCCTATTTGCCGCCCAGCCGTGTTACCCGCACGGCCTCAGCCCCACCCCTATATTACCCGCCCAGCCCCTCATGCCCAGCGCCACATGCCCAGGACACGGGGGCCAGCCACTCCGTCCCCTACACCCACACACCACTGCAACACCCACACACCGAGCCCCCTGCTAACACCCGCACACCACACATACCCGACGGCGCCGCACGGCACTGCGCCCTGCGGCGATCCCGTGGGCCGGCCGCCCGCGCCCCGCCCGCCAGCTTAGCCCCGCCGGGCCCCTGCGGGCCTGTCTCCGCAACCCCCTCCCGGGGCGCACTGCTGCGCCCATTTCTGTGCCGCCGCCCGTGGTTACGTGTGTCGCAGATCGCTGCTTACCTCACTGTGGCCCTTCTCGCCTGCCCGCCACGACAGCGACGACGGCAACGACGGCCACCGCTATCGCTACAATGTGCTCTCCACGTTCGCTCTCTTATCGCGCTATCGCGGCGCGTTATTCGCTGCTTGGCTGGCCTGTGACTCGTCGCCTGCCCGCGCATTCTTCCGATGGTCGTGTATATAAGCTATGCCGGTGCGTATTTGATGGAGTGGCGCTGACAGCGGAGAAGCTGTGGTATCGCTACGAGAGCTGTCTTATACTCTTTATATACTGTATTAGAGTGTTCGCTGCATAGTGTGTTGTATTATACTGCTCATCGCATCGCATAAGTGTATATTTATACTGATACACGTATTTCTGCACTAGTGTGTTCGTCGCTTCGCTCCTCACACACACATATATTTTTGCATTAGTGTGTTCGTCGCTTCGCTCCTCACACACTCATAATGGCCCAACGCTTCGACAGCAAAGAGGCCAAAGGCAACAGTGCCACCACGGAGATCCGCTCCGCGGAGCAGGACAACGAGGTAGAGTACTTCGAGATGGTCCCCACCGGCACCGGCAACGGCCGCCCCAGCTCCGAGGACTCCCGCAGTGGCAACACCAACCGCCGCGGTAGATTCGCCCGCTCATACCCCGGCAAGAAGCACTTCCGCGACTTCGTCGACTCCTTCAAGCGCGCAGAGGACCCCCAGCTCGAGCAGCCTCTCGAAGACATCGATGTCGCTGTCTCCCGCAACACCATCGAGAACATCAACAAGGAGATGGCCAGCATCGAGGGTGCCGGCAGGCTCAGCTCCGCCGAGGACCGTATTGGCGGTGCTGCTGCCCCTGGAGAGCAGTACCACGACGACACTGACGACAAGTTCAAAAAGACCATCAAGCCCAGACACGTCATTATGATCTCCCTCGGTACAGGTATCGGTACAGGTCTGCTGGTTGGTAACGGTAGCACACTGGCCAACGGTGGCCCCGCTTCCCTTGTCATCGGCTACGCCATCATGGGCTCCTGCATCTACTGTATCATCCAGGCCGTCGGAGAGATGGCCGTCGCCTACATCTCCCTCATCGGTGGCTTCAACGCATACCCTGCCTTCATCGTCGACCCGGCCCTCGGTTTCTCCGTCGCATGGGTCTACTGCCTCCAGTGGCTCTGTGTCTGCCCTCTGGAACTCGTCACCGCTTCCATGACCATCAAGTACTGGACCACAAAGGTCGACCCCGATGTCTTCGTCATTATCTTCTACGTGCTCATCGTCGCAATTAACGTCGTCGGTGGCGCCGCGGGTTACGCCGAGGCCGAGTTCTTCTTCAACTCCTGCAAAATTCTCATGATGGCCGGTTTCTTCATCCTGGGTATCATCATCATCTGCGGTGGTGCCGGAAACGACGGCTACATCGGCGGCAAGTACTGGCACGACCCCGGTGCCTTCAGAGGTGACAAGCCAATTGACCACTTCAAGGGTGTCGTCGGCACCCTGGTCAATGCTGCTTTCTCCTTCGGCCAGTCTGAGTTCATCGCCATCACCGCCTCCGAGCAGTCCAACCCCCGCAAGGCCATTCCATCTGCCGCAAAGAAGATCATCTACAGAGCGCTGTGTGTCTACATGGCCTCCATTGTCCTCATCGGTTTCCTCGTCCCTTGGAACTCTGACCAGCTGCTCGGCTCTGGTGGTGGCGGTGTCAAGGCCTCCCCTTACGTTCTCGCCGTGTCCACGCACGGTGTCCGTGTCGTCCCACACTTCATCAACGCGGTCATTCTGCTCTCCGTGCTGTCTGTCGCTAACTCCGCCTTCTACTCCTCCTCCCGTATGCTGCTGACGCTCGCTCACCAGGGCTGGGCTCCAAAGTTCTTCGACTACGTCGACAGGGCCGGTAGACCAACCATGGGTATCGCCGCCGCGATGCTATTTGCCGTCATCGCCTTCTGTGCCACCTCCCCCAAGGAGGACGAGGTCTTCGTCTGGCTACTTGCTATCTCCGGTCTTTCCCAGATCTTCACCTGGTTGCTGATCTGCCTGAGTCACATCCGTTTCAGATACGCAATGAAGGTGCAGGGCAGGTCCACCGGCGAGCTGGGTTTCAAGTCCCAGGTCGGTGTCTGGGGTTCCGGCTACGCTGCGCTGTTCATGTTCCTGATCTTGATCGGCCAGTTCTGGGTCGCCATCGCGCCCATCGGCGAGGGAAAGCTCGATGCCAAGGCCTTCTTCGAGAACTATCTCGCTATGCCTATTCTCATCGCGCTGTACTTCGGCTACAAGATCTGGAAGCGCGACTGGTCCCTCTACATCAAGGCGGACAAGATCGACCTGGTCCATGGTAGAACCATCTACGACGAGGAGCTGCTGAGACAGGAGCGCGAGGAGCTCGAGGAGAAACTGCGCAACGGTCCTTTCTGGAAGAGAGCATATGCATTCTGGTGTTAAGCTGGTGGAAATTGCGACAAGAGTCGTGCTTTAACTTCTTTTTATTGCCACCACTACCACTTCGCTTCCTTTAGCAACGACACCACGTTAATGCCTTTGTTTTATTGTTTTACATTTTTTTGGTCGTTGCTCAACGTCATTCCATGTTACTACTATTCTTCCTTAGCACTGCCTCACAGGTCACCGCCTTATCACTACATAATACTTTACTGACTCTGCATATACGTAGGTATCTCTATATTTATTACTGTTACATGTTACAGGGGTGGAATTAGATTATCGAGACTCAATTACATACACACCACGGCGTGCCATCACCACTCACGATGCACCTGAATGTCCAACATCCCGGGCTTTTGAGGTGCCCCACCCCTGCTGTTTACAACAGGGTGAAAAATTTTGGCGACGTGCGTCAAACAATTACTAATCAGTTGTGCGGCCTTTTCTGTGGGCCGGAGAAAGAGGTGCCCCAGATGTCAGTCATCTGCAGTAATAAACAGGCATCGCGGCTGTACTTTTGGGTGCCCCACCCAGACCTATTATTAATACAATAATACGGTAATACAGTAATACAATCGGAACATGTAACGTATATAAGGCGGCGTGTGGAGATCCATATTGATCCCAACAATGTCCCTTCCCAATACACCATCATCAACAACAAACAACAACAATCACAACAATCACAACAATGTCTTCCTCCGCCACGCAAGTTTACCTAAACGCCATTGCTAACCGCAGAACTATCTACAACCTGGACCCAACGCTGCCACAGAATGTCTACATTGAGAACATCCGCGACGTCGTCCAGTCCATCCTCAAGAACACCCCTACTGCCCTGAACTCCCAGGAGAACAGAGCCATCATCCTCACCGGTGATGCTCACAAGAAGCTGTGGGACGCTGTCATCAAGGCCATTCCAGGTGAGAACGGTAAGAAGAGACCAACCTCCGCCAGAGACGAAGCCTACGGCTGTGTCATTTTCTTCACCGAGCAGGACACCGTGAAGAAGTTCCAGGCTGACTACCCAGCCGCCGCTGACGCCTTCCCAGTTGCCGCTGCTGCCACCACCGGCGCTGCCCAGATCAACTCCTGGACCGCCCTTGAGACCATGGGTCTCGGCTGCCACCTACAGCACTACAACGACGCTGTCAAGGCAGCCCTAGGTGACCTTGTCCCAGCTGCCTGGACCGTCAACTCCCAGCTGTGCTTCGGTAACACCGTCATGCAGCCAGGTGAGAAGACCTTCATCGACAACCCAGTCAACATCTTCAACTAAGCAAGTGCGATATTGTGCCCGCGCACAGCAACTTTCTAGAACGCAATGACGAATTGGATATTCTCCTCATCATCTGCCCTTAGATACGCTCTGCAAAATGCAAACAATACATTTCCGCATGTGAATCTTACCTAATGAAACCAACATCCCCTATATACAGAATTTGTAATCCATAGACAACACAACAATAGATACGTTAACACCTAGTCGAACTGTGGATACACAGCCACCAAGAAAAACACTAGATTTAATAGCATCTAGCACAATTGTAGATACGTCACCACCATCTCTGTATACACAGCGGCAATATCGCCACGGGTCTCGCCGACTCGCTGTCATTGTTCTTCACGATTATCCTCCGTCGCTTATACGAGCGTCGCATTAGTAAATATTTACTAAGGGCATTGTGCAGAGAAAACGCCGCACAACGCGGCCTGCCCCGCCAAGCACCGCGTACAGGACACAGAGGGCTGTGTAACGGCGATATAAGTCAGGGCAGGTAGTAATGATTTAGTAATTGAGGTGCATATGATAGGGGTGCATAATGATAGGGGTACATTGCCCTATATAAGCTGGGGCAGTTGTGCAAATATCTTGGAGTTGTTTCCTCTCTCTTCTTTCTTGTTCATATGTATAATAAAAACACTACCAAACAAACAATTTTCCACATCCCACAATTATAACAATGTCTGCTCCATTCCTAAAGTCTATTGCCACCCGTAGAACCATCTACGCTCTGAAGCCAGAGCTTCCATCCGCTCTATCCATTGCTGATGTTCAGAAGACTATTCAGGCTATCATCAAGGACACCCCAACTGCCTTTAACTCCGGTGTTAACCACGCCGTTATCCTGACTGGTGCCACCCACAAGAGTGTCTGGGGCTCCGTTACCGACGCCATTGAGGCCGAGGCCGGTAAGAAGAGACCAGCCTCCGTCAGAGACGAGGCTTACGGTTCCGTCATCTTCTTCACCGACGACAAGATCACCGAGGGTCTACAGGAGGGCTTCCCAGCTTTCGCCGCTGCCTTCCCAGACTTTGCTGCCCACGCCAATGGTGCTGCCCAGATGTTCGCCTGGACCGCCCTTGAGGAGGATGGCCTTGGTGCTCACCTACAGCACTACAACGGGTACGTCAAGGCTGCCCTAGCCGGTAAGGTCCCAGAGCACTGGACTGTCCAGGCCCAGCTCTGCTTCGGTACCCCAGCTGCCCCAGCTGGCGAGAAGACCTTCGCTGAGAACCCAGTTAACATTCTTAACTAATGTTCTGGTGTGAACATTATGTGATCAAATTTTGATCCAATTAGGTATTAAATATAAATAACGATAAATAAACAAACTACTTTGAGAAGTTTTATTAATTTTTTGAATTAGACGACTGGTGCAAGACATTTACCAGGGACAATTCCTCTATTGCTGTTGAGGTAGCGCAACTGACTAAAGTTTCCTCCCATTTGTGGTGTGCTTGACGGTTTCCGGCTGCCATCGATGTTACACTTTTCGACAAGACACCATGTATCGGAATGTGTGGCTAATACGCGAACATGTTCACCTTTGGTAACGTTAATTTCATCTGTAAGTTGTGGAATGTAGTTTTCGGTGATAATGCACAGCGACCCGAATTTAATAGAGTTCAGTATGTTACCCATGGTGCCATTCTCTTCTGGATTGGTAGCCCTTGGTGAAACTGGTTTGAACTCCCCACTAAGTTGAAGAGAGTCGCATCTATCACCGAATTTGGAGCGTGAGAGCCCCTGGGGTTTTAAAAAACTTGGGGCAGAAATCATTGTGTTGCCTTGGAAATGCTTTTCGTTTCTTTGGTTGTCTGTTGCGGTAGTATTTACTACCTTTTGATACGATTCTCTGTGTCCCTCTAAGATCGGAGACCGTTCGTCGCACTGATATTCACCTGAATAATTGAAGTACTGTTTATCAACTTTTGTCAGCATGCCAATCTGTCTCCACCTCTTGTTTGGGGTTTTTAATTTGTTGTGAACATCTCCAATTGAAGAGAGAAGCCAGTTTGAATGTGGTTGTATGGTTCTGGGTTGGGGATTAGCCGTATCGTCCACTTCCAAGATCTGTCTTGTAGTATAACTCCCGGACGCAAAATCAGTATCCCGATTTATGCTTGTACCATATTTGAAAGAGTTCAATATATCGGTTGTTGGTTTGGGGATCGATGTCTTTCGAACAGCAGTAGTAGCAGGTACTGGCGTCAATATATGCGGACCAATTACTCTGCCAGAGCGGACGTCATTATTCGATTTGAATTTATTGTTTGGGTTAGTTGAAGGTATTACTTTCTTCTGCAAAGCATGAGAATCAGAGTTGAACCATTGGTGCTCCAAATCTTCTGTTGAAGATAGCTTCCTTTTTGCCTTCCAAGAATACTTATTCGCAAAAGGGTTTCCTATTTGTTGAAGTGGGGGCGTGTCTGGTTGCTTGTCCTCTTTACCCTCCTTCTTCTTGAAATACACATATGCACCACAAAATAGTAATCCCAGTAGAAATAAACATATTGGAATCCCAACTGATATTCCCAAATCACGACCTGGGGTGGTGTCCTTTTTTACATCAGAGGTTGGCGCTTGCAGAAATTGGGTCGTGTATATCGTGCTGACCGAAGAAAGTGACGTAGTTGAAGGCGGAGCTGATGACAGTGATGATCTTTGGGGTGATGAGTTTGATGTACCACTTTTTGATGAATTTGGAACAGTCTTTGCTATCGTTCGTGTAGTTGTACTTGTGCTTTTATAGGACATCTTGACGTTCCACAAATCTTTTTACTTCTAGCGTAGCTCCACAGTGTTTTGAAACACTTTTCTTCATTGGAATAACGTTTCCAAAAAAATACTAACCTACTTTCTTATACAACGTATGAAGACCAAAATATGCCAACACCTAATCTTATTGTTAATTCTTTTTTTACAAAATGACAGACATTTGTTTCAAGAGTGTTTCACATTCTCGCTGTCGTCCAGTCGCACTGTCCGATGACGTGAAAATGGACAATAGCGCTTCTGATGAAACGTAAACCGAAAGAAAAAAAAAATCGTATTATTGTTATAATCAATGCCTTATTTGGCCTAATATTACAAATACCTAGACTGGGTTGTATTTAATACACCCAGGAATGTCATATAGATAAGTACTGCTCCATAATGTGATTGGCGAGCTTGATATTTCCGCTACCCTGGTATATCACGACGCAGTTGTAAGCTGCGTGCTTTTTTAACTCTTCGTCCTTGTAGTTCTCCAAGACCCTGTTGTAGTAGGTGATGGCAATAGAAGTTAGACCCATTAGGTGGAAAGCACGTCCCACGTTATAATCAGCTTCTTGTTTCTCCAGCTCGGTATACATCGTACTTCTGATATCGTAGTATCTGTAGAGATAACGGAGACCGTGTAGGAATTGAAAGTGTCTATTTGCCGTCAATCTCTGCATTGATCTATGTGTATGACACAGACCCATCAGTAGATTGACCATTGGGTCATCCGGTGTATCCTTTTCCAGCCAACTCAAATACTGTAGGGCAGACAGAAAACCTCTGGAAGAATAGAGAAGGACTGCGTAAATGTAATAAAGGTATGGGGAGGCAAGCTTTTCAGGATTAACAACCACTTTATTGGTTATAGATGCCTGGCCATTTACGTGAGTGTCGAATCTGCAACTGTCAAATGCTTTGATTTGTCTAAGGAAGAACTTTTGTTGCACAGTAGTGCTCAATATCTCAGAGGACATCTGACCATGCGATAAACTTAACATGAAAACCTCTAGAACCTTTCTATTGAACTGGAACTGGTTGAGGAGACCTCTCAGATTTTCAGATAATTCCTCCTCATTCTCAATTTCAAGTACAATAGCTAATTTCACAAACTTCATCATCTTTGCGCGTTGTGGATTCTGGACAAATACATTCACTTCTTGGGCTGTTTCAATAATACTTAGACCATCTTCTACACTCTGGTACTTTGTAAGTGTTAGAGCGAGATTCATGAACAATTCGAACCACTGATCGTAGGTCAAACCTCTCAGTTCTGTGGTTGAGGTTAGAGTGACACGCTCCTCCATGAGAGGCAAACCATCAGAAAGGTTGTCTCCTTCTGAAAGCTTGGAAAGTCTCTCCAGTTGGTAATCGAGTACAGTGTTGAACTTCTTTGTTCTGCGAATAATACCAACAAACTTCTTCGATCTGTTCCTTACAAAGAAATTCTTAATACTCGAGAAAACATCAACCAAATCAGAAACAGTGTCAATCCAAGGACGAACCAGTCGTTCTTCACCACTTTGGATGGCTTCCTCATAATTCTTCAAACTGTTGAATTTATCCACAACCTTGGTAGTGATCTTTCTTTCACGATCGATTCTTTCACGTTCTAGATCTTGAGGCGTCTTCTTACGTTTTCCATGATACTGCCTAAACATACTATCCTCTAACAGAGGCTTGCTAGATTTGTCCTTTTCTGAATGGTTTCCCTTCTTCTTGGGACTTTGTACGCCTTCCAAACTTCCATATAACGCAGCCTCCTGTTTCTTTCTAATGGCAGAAACATCAGCCAAGATACTCTTAAAATCTTCCTGGTTTCCGAGATGGTAATGAACCTCAGCAAGATCTAGTTTATTTTCTAGAATATCTGGCGCAAGCTCGACAGCGCTCTCATAGTACTTCAGTGCTTCCTCGTAGTTCTCTGTCTCTTTGTAGCATTTACCTAAAGCAGAAAACAATTCAACATTGTGGAAATCTTCGAATGATAGCAATGGGAGGAAGAAATCGATAGCCTCCTGGAACTTCTCTGCTTTCGTCAAAGCTAGAGCTACCTCAAAGTGCAGATCGGAAACATCCTCGAAGTTTTCATCATAAAGAGATTGGAAATGGTTCATGGCCTCTGGGAAATTATCGTTTGCCAGTCTTATGAGACCCAGTCTTACCCTAATATCAATAGGCATTGTGTAAGATTTGCTCTTTTCGCTAGGGGGAAGAGCTTCGAATCTACTGTTTTTGGTTCTTCTCAGATCAAACTCGGAGTCGTCAGACACATCATTCCAGAATGTTTGGTTTTCACGGTGTTGGATCCATCTAGCGTATGCTTTGATGACCTTGAGTCCTGCTGCACTTCCAATTGGAAGTTTCAGATACAGCTCTGTAACAATGTTCAGGGATGACCAGTCGAATGGAATGCACCTGTATTTTTTGTTAATCTTCTTCCAATTGATATCTGGATACAGTTGCATCTCTTCGAGATGCTCCTCCGGCAATTGTTCGTCTTCGACATCCTCATCACTGTTCTTTGATTTCTTCTTCTTTTTAGAAGCGCCATTTTCCTCGCCGTCACTTTCATCAGATGACTCGGATGAGGATGAAGAGGAATCCATTGCGTTCTCTAGCGCATTTTCAATGGCCCACCTTCTGTGGATATTCGTATCGTAAACATTTTTGTAAAGCTTGATGGCTTCCTCGATTTTATCGTAGTCGACATACAATATGGCCAATTCTCTTAGAAAGTTAGCGTCGAATGGATTGTGGTTGAACAGTTTCTGGAAACCTTCGAGAGCCTTACCCAACTGACCGATTTTCTTGTACAACAATGCCCTTCTGTACAAACTCTCCCACTCCTCGTGGTTAATATTGATTACTCTGGAGAAACAGTAGATGGCCTGTCTGTAATGCTCCAGGTCTGCAGACAGCACTGCGACGATCTTCCAGAACTCCCAATCGGAAGAGTTAATATGCGCTGCGAGGAACCACGAATTACAACAATCATTGAGTCTTCCTTGCAGCTGATAGATATCACCAAGGGTTTCATATGCCGCAAAATTCCTAGGGTCCTTTTTGATAATTTCGTTGTATAGTCCCTCCGCAACTTGTAAATCGTTCCTTACAAACGCCTCATTCGCTCTGGACAGCAGGTCAGCTACTTCAGGATCTACCACTCTATCCCTCTTGTGTCTGGTCATTTTGCCGTTTTTCTTTTTCCTCCTCTTGACTTTAAAGTTGTTAGCTTCTCTAATCGCGTCCATGAAATTCTGCTCATCATCTTCCTCAGACATTTCGTAGTCGGAGAATTCGTCTAACAGCGAGTCATGTCCCTGACTATTGTCGCTCTCCTCGCCACTCTCATTGCTAATATTGTCGTCCTCTGAGGCTTGGAAGTCAGATAGCACACCAAGACCAGAGGCGGACTCGTCATCGCTTTGGCTAATCATTTTCCGCAGGTCGTCCAGATTTCCATATAGCTGATCATCATTGTCACTATCACTATCTGATTCAGGGGTGAACAATGTATTCCTCTGTTCCTCCTCCCCAGATGGAGGCCCATCGTCCCGGACTAGCGCGTCGGGATTCCTGCTGCTTCTTCTTCTACTCATTAAGCAATAAAAAAGTAAACCGGAATACTCCTAGAAATTGCTCAGCTAGCGGATGGTATTACTGAGGGTATATACCTTTTGCAATCGCAACCTATGCCTCAAAACAGCGATGCTTTTGACCCATTCACACTTATCCCAGGCGTTTGTTGATTTCGAATTTCACGTTTCGCATTTTTTGAATTTCTGGAAACGGCAATTACGCCGTGAGAATTACTGTATTAGGTAGGTATTTCCCAATACAGCCACAGCACTACCCCTTCTGGCATAGGGCCGTTCCCTGTGGCAAATCGAACTTGCACAGACGTTTAAGAGGAACATCACAGCACTTCCAGCAATGAACCGTTCGTTAGCGATATAAAGCAGACTATATCGAGAGTCAACAAGTGTGAACCGTGTCTCGATCGCTCACCTCAAGTATCCTAACAGTCCCACATCCTTCACTGCCATGTTTTCCGGTTTTAACTCTATGCCCGCCACAGGGTTTGTGAACATCCCCCAGGTATTTGAGGAGTTCTTCAGATGTTATCCCATTGCCATGATGAACCAGGCCTCTAGTAAGGAGGAGGCTAACTATGGTGGTAAGATATTCCTCCCACCAAGCGCTTTGAACAAACTTTCCATGCTTAATATCAGATATCCAATGCTGTTTCAGCTCACTGCTAACGACAGTGGAAAGACTACCCACGGCGGTGTGCTGGAATTCATCGCTGAGGAGGGCCGTGTGTACCTTCCACAATGGATGATGGAAACGCTGAACACCCAGCCAGGTGCATTATTGAAGATTACATCGACAGACGTTCCCCTGGGCCAGTTCGTTAAGCTAGAGCCCCAGTCCGTGGATTTCCTGGACATCTCAGATCCCAAGGCTGTGCTGGAAAACGTGCTGAGGAACTTCTCTACGCTGACAATAGACGACATAATCGAGATTAGTTACAACAACAAGACCTACAAAATTAAGATCCTCGAGGTGAAACCCGAGTCTGCTTCCAAGAGTATATGTGTTATAGAGACTGATTTGGTCACGGATTTTGCACCTCCCGTAGGATACGTGGAGCCTGACTACAAGGCCTTGCAGAAGGAACAGGAAGAGAAAAAGAAAAACAGAAAATTCGACCCTTCGCTTGTCGGGCAGGGTTCCATGTCCAACAGAATAAACTACGCAGACATTGTTTCCAGTTCCCACGAGAAATCAAACTTCTCAGGCGAAGGTCAGAAGCTCTCCGGAAAGAAGATTGCAGACTCCAGTGACGACCTGAAGGAGATTAACATATCACTCGAGGGCGAACCACAAAGACTGGATCTCCCTGATGGGCAGCTGTTCTTCGGTTTCCCGTTGGTCCTTCCAAAGTCTGAAGAAGAAGGGGACGAGCCAAAGGAGGATTCCTATAAGGGCGAGGGCCAATCTCTGAGAAAGAGTAATAAGCGTAAGGGCAAAAAGGACCATGCTGCTGGAAAAGCAACCAAGTCTCCAAGGAGCCCTGAGGTTATTGAAATTGATTAACTGGAGCACTTTGATACAATGAAAACGTGAGATTGACTCACATTACTTATCGTGACGTTGGGGATGATAATAAATAGAATATGATATTTTGTACGTAAATCTTACCGAGTCTATGAAATTGAGGTTTAACCGTCATGTGGAGTTCAATCGCGCTTCCTCATGTGGCTCATGACCATTTTCAAGGCCAAAGGCAAATCCTCGTCTGAGTCGTCTGTATCAGCATCGCCAAACGCCGAGTCAGCATCACCTAGTGTCTTTTCGCGGTTTAACGCCGACAAACCTTCCTGGAACAGGGCGCCAGATGCCAATGAGTTCAACCTGTCTCTGAAATTACTTGGTACAGTATCACCCTGGTTGATTTTGTGAGAGGCAATCTTCGCGAGGTTGACGGATGGTCTTCTATTTTGTCTTGTACCTTCACCATTGAAGGCGACAGGGCCATTTAGCGAGTCAACAGATAAACTTGAACGACTGCTGGCCAAAGACGAGTTTTCAGTATTGTTGTTAGTGTTGCCATTCGATATCACATCGTCAACGATCTCGTCGGGTGCAACTGAGTCGGTACTCTGGGTCGAAACAACATTCATCACGTTCTCATTGAACTCAGGCTTCTTACGGCCATTAATAAAGTCATCAAACCCAGTAATAGCTTCTGTGGCCCAGTCTTCGTATAGTGGTCTCGATAAGAAACCATACTTAAACTCGTTCACACCAACCAAAATTTTTGTTAGACTTAGCAGCTCCTCTATGTATTCAATAATCTCCTCGAGAGCAGCACTGGAGGCATTCCATGAAAGAAACTTTTCACGAATATAATAGTCTTGTTGGATTACTTCTTTATGACTGATATCATTCAACTCTGGATACTCGCCTTCATCCCTTGCTTTATGTTGGAGAAGTTTCTTCCTGAAGGTTGGTTTAATCATAACCTCTTCTTCTTCCTCATCAGAATTCTCATTCGATCCTTCTGGAACTGTAACAGGTGACATCTCAAATTGACCAAGACGTCTTGAATTCAACCTAGATATTGACCTGGAATTACTTTTACTGGTATGCTTAACCTCTAACGTTGAACGTACCTTGTTTACCAGTCGTCTGTGGGCAATTCTTGCACTTGGTGAAAACTGGGGAAGAGGTGTCTTATTAATGAAGGCCTCTTGCATCTCCCTCATTAGGGATGTGATGCTACCGATCATTTGTCTTCTGTATGGGTACATGACATAATTCATTTCCTCGATGACAGCACTTCCATAGGCCTTTCTTAATAACGAAGCAGTGTCTAATCTTTCAATAATTTGACGTTGGATAAATATGACCTGACTGAATATCTTCTCCAGCTCGGTGAATTCACCTTTTAATCTGGGTTCTTGCCTTGTAAGACCATTGTAAGCTTGGGCTCTGGCGAGGGCTTCCTTTGCTGATTTGGATATACGCACTATTTTATGATAGGTCACTTCTGGGAGTACAACAGTTAGTTCTTCACCTTCAAGCGCCGATGCATATAATGAAACCATTTCGGAAATACAGCCACACACGAAAGATATTTCTTCATTAAGTTGATCTCTAGCTTTAATCGGGAAGATGATTACTTGTACAATCAAAGCAATTGTACCACCGTATCCAACAGCCAGACATCGCTTACCAAAACTGACAGGAATAGCGGAAGGAATAGTACTGGGTAAGACAGCCGCAAGGATGACAATATAAATACTAATGATGTGGATAATGGCTGCTTTGACGTAGGGAGTACCGAGTAAAAAGTAAAATCCTGGAACCGAGCCAAATAATGTAATGACTGTTTCGAGATACGGGTTACTCTGATTTTGACCTGAGTAATAAGAAACTAAACCCCACAGAGCGCCAAGGGCAACGCCGACTGCTCTCAGAAAGAAAACCCAGAATGTTCCACCAACAGAGGGTTCGAGACAAAGAATGCACACGAAACCAATCCATGTACCACGATAATTAATATACCAATGTCTTAGACGTGGAACGAACATTGGAAATGATGCTAATTGTAGTGCAACGGCGACCTGAGTACCAAAACGGAAATGGGCCTTGTACTTCTTGTAGAAGTTGTTACACCACCTCATGAAACGTTGAGACTGGAGTGAAATATTGAATATATCGCCAGACTTCCTGATTTGGCTAGGCTCTGGAGACTCCCTATTGGATGTTGGCAATATCATTTCGTTTTTGGCCTGTTCTGCTGTGTGAGTTGCCTTCTTGCGTTGTTTCAATAAGTCATCCTCCTCAATATTGGGACGTCTGCTTACCAATTCCGGTTGCTGTTCGTAACTGTAACCGTGAATAACACCATTCAGTGCCTCGCCTTCTGTGACGTCCAGAGAGTTACCGATCAACCATTCTTTGAAGGAGGAGAAACTGCTCATAAAATTGAACCAGATTTTCTTACCTCTGATCCAGCCTTTCTTCTCTTGGTTCTTTCTGTATTCGTATATTTCCTGGATTTCCCTGGCCACAGACGCTATGGCGGTAGTAGATTCCCTGAAGTTCATGAGGAAAGACGACAGGACAAACATTTCGTCACTTGGATTGATAGCATCCTTGTCAAATTTCAGCAATTGCTCCCTGAAGACTTCGCTAAACTTGGCCACTGCATCTTCCAAAAGAGCAATATTCTCATCGAAATTGAAGTCTGTGGGGATATCGTGCTTCTTATTCATCTTCTTGATTCCCAGATTGTAAAACACCTCCGGGTAGTAGGTCTCGGTGACCTTCACATCGTATGCGTATGCCAGCGTGACATTAATCTTATACATTGTCTCACTCAACGTCTTGTGCAGGTTGTGGATGGGTTCGCGGAGCGTCTCCAGGACGTTTAGTAACTTGGAAGAGTCACCATAGGCAATTTCCTTGTCGGGGGAAATATCCAGAGCGACATCGCCAATATTCTCGGACCTGCCCATCAAAATGAACTCCAGCTGACAGGCGTTGATGATACCATTTGCGAAAATTGCCAAGTTCTTAAAGATGGAGATTGGGTTTTCCAGACTCTGTGGGCCTACATACGAGTAGGATATTTCGTAGATACATTCCTGTAGCACGGCCTCGCAGTTACTGAGATGTTTCGACATTGCCGTTTTTGACTTTAGCAATTTCGACAGCGTAGAAATAGGTTTGGCATAGAGCGACTTTGGCAGCATACTGCTATCATTTGATGCCGTTGACCCCTCGCTGTCCTTTTCTTCTGAAGATGGTGGGGGCGCAGAGTTTATCGAAACGAAGAAATTCACAGCGTTGTCAATGTCCTTGTGAATCTCATTGAATGCGTTTATTGTTGCAGTTCCCAGATACGTGCTACCGAACTCCGGGAATAGGACCAAGTTCCAAAAGATAGACATGGCAATACCGAGGTAGAACGGCGTGGCAAAGGAGTTTGCGATCACACCGGGACTCTCCGTTAACGACGCCATGAGGGCGAAATGTGTCACGAGGAACAGTGGAAAGACAATACCGAAATAGTGATGCGACACAGACCGCATCCATCCGTGGAAGAACAGCATGAGTGTTTCGAACACCGCCATGATTGCGAGTCCCGCCTCAAATCTCTTGAAATTCTGCTCGTACTGTTGCACTTCCGTGAGGTGCCTCCATGAAGGTCCCAGGCACTCCTGTGCTAGGAACCTACCGAAGATAGAGTATGCTAGACCGAATATCAGTCCCGTTATGCAATATATCGCACCCTGTATAGTGCCACTGACTCTTCTCCCCGGATGCACCATAACCGATATAAGCGGCAGCATGGCTGGCTCCGTGCCCAGATGAGCCCTCACCTTGGGGATCAGTGTGAATATGAATGCGACTGTACTGTTCACCGTGGACTTGAATATTCTCTGGGCCAGAATCCTATCGCAGGGAAAGTAGTACTGCCATAACTGAATAAACAGTCGTATCCTCCGCGGACATCGATCCAGAAAGGCTTTATCAGACATGGCAGAGTTGTGAATAGTGGGATATGCTGGGTTGAGTGTTTGAGAGAATGTTGTAGATGGGTGAGTGTCTCTTTGTGTATGTGGAAGGAGTTTTCAGCTCCGAACAGAATCAACTATAGTATTGCCTGTTCTCCGTATACGTTCTCCTTCTCTCAGCATACGCTATATAAAGATTGTATACCTCCAAGCGGATATACCACTAGCGCCCCAATGACAGCAGTTATCGCCATCGTTATCAGCACATGACTCTGCCTGCCGTGGCTATTGTTGTTGCAGTTTCAGTGCCTCCGGGGATCCTTCGAGGGCGCCGGAGACGATCCCGCGGTCTCTGCGGAATTTTCTGTGGAAAATGTGCGGTTCGCGTGGGGGCGTGGGGGCACTGTAGCGTCCTGTGATAATGCATTCCGCATGGTGTAGATGGGAACAGTATATTGCACTACAGAAGATGAGTGTGTATATAGAAATGGTGATATAAAGAGGTGGTGGGTCTAGTAACGCAGACTAGTAGTTGTCCTGGTTCTGGTTCTGGTTGCGCTTGTTGCCGGAAATGTACATGTCGGCCATGCCAGCAATGGTGGAACCTAGGCCGCCCTGGTCTTGGCCATTGTTGTCATTGTTGTTGCCACTGTTGTGGCTGCTCATGTAAGAACTGGCCATGCCAGCAAGCTTAGAGAAAGTGCTTCCACCTTGGTTCGAGTCCTGGTTGTTGTTACCGTAGGAGTCGTTGTTAGAACCGTAGGAGTCGTTGTTGCTAGATCCATACGAATTGTTGTTGTTTCCGTAGGAGTCATTCTTCTTGGAGCCGTAAGAGTCGTTTCCGTAGGAATCGTTGTTAGATCCGTAGGAGTCGTTTTTCTTGGATCCATAAGAATCGTTGCCATAGGAGTCATTGTTGCTTGATCCGTAGGAGTCGTTCTTCTTGGAGCCGTAAGAGTCGTTGTTGTCATTTCCATATCCAGAGCTCTTCTTGGATCCATAGGAGTCGTTACCGTACGAGTCGTTGTTGTTAGACCCGTAGGAGTCGTTCTTCTTGGAACCGTATGAATCGTTTCCATAGGAGTCGTCGTTATCGTTTCCGTAGGAGGAATTCTTCTTCGATCCATAGGAATCATCACCATAAGAATCATTGTTAGAACCGTATGAATTGTTCTTTTTAGAACCATAAGAATCATCGTTGTCCTCTCCGTAGGAACTGGAGTTCTTCTTGAAGCCATAGGAGTCGTTACCGTACGAATTGTCGTTGCCATAGGAGCTAGAGTTCTTCTTTGATCCGTAGGAGTCGTCATTGTCATTACCGTAGGAGCTGGAGTTCTTCTTGGAGCCGTAGGAATCATCACCGTACAAGTTTGAGTTCTTCTTGGAACCGTAAGAATCATCATTGTCATTGTCGTAACTGGAGTTCTTCTTGGAACCATAAGAGTCATTGTTGTTGGAACCGTAAGAATTGTTCTTCTTAGAACCGTACGAATCGTTGTTAGATCCATAGGAATCGTCGTTGTCGTTACCATAGCTGGAATTCTTCTTGGATCCGTAGGAGTTGTTGTTGTTAGATCCGTAGGAGTCATTCTTCTTGGAGCCATAGGAGTCGTTTCCATAAGAGTCATTCTTACTGGAACCGTAAGAATTGTTGTTCTTCTTGGAACCATATGAGTCGTTGTTGTTGGAACCATAAGAATCGTTGTTGTCGTTACCGTAACTAGAGTTCTTCTTGGAACCATAGGAGTCGTCTCCGTAGGAGTCGTTGTTAGATCCATAGGAATCATTCTTCTTCGAACCGTAAGAATCGTTGTTGTTGGAGCCGTAAGAATTGTTCTTCTTTGATCCGTAGGAGTCGTTGCCGTAGGAATCATTGTTGTTGGAACCGTAGGAGTCGTTCTTCTTAGAACCGTAGGAGTCGTTGTTAGATCCGTAGGAATCGTTCTTCCTGGAACCGTAAGAATCGTCATTGTCGTTACCGTAGCTAGAGTTCTTCTTGGAGCCGTACGAGTCGTTGTTATTAGATCCATAGGAGTCGTTGTTGTCGTTACTGTAGCTAGAGTTCTTCTTGGAACCATAGGAGTCATTTCCATACGAATCGTTGTTGCTGGAACCGTGAGAATCATTCTTCTTGGATCCGTACGAATCATTGTTGTTAGAACCGTAAGAATCGTTGTTGTTAGAACCGTAGGAATCGTTCTTCTTCGATCCATAGGAGTCGTTACCATACGAATTGTTGTTGTTAGATCCATACGAATCGTTGTTGTTAGATCCGTAGGAATTGTTGTTGTTAGATCCGTAGGAATCGTTGTTGTTAGATCCGTAGGAATTGTTATTATTGGAACCGTAGGAATTGTTATTATTGGAACCGTATGAGTTGTTGCCCTGGTTCTGACCCTGGCCCTGGCCCTGAGGCTGGGTGTTCTTCTTACCTCCTAGGAAAGAGGAAGCCATTGAGGCAAGAGATCCAAAGGAACCCTGGCCCTGACCTTGGCCCTGGTTCTGACCTTGGTTCTGGCCCTGACCCTGGCCCTGACCACTGAAGTACGAAGAGGCCAGAGAAGCCAAGGCACCAGCACCCATAGCACCCTGGGCATTGCCATTACCACTGCCACCTAGCATAGAAGACAGGGAGCTGAGATCAAACCCACTGCCGTTGCGGTTGTTGTTTCCACCACCAAGCACCTGGGAGAGCAGGGCAAGCTTGCCCAGCTGCGATTGGGAATTGCCGTTGTTGTTGGCATTCAGTGCGCTCATGAACATGTCACTGACGCCCCTGGACCCGTCACCGTTTCCAGACTGGTTGCCCATGATGTACTGGGCGATCTTGCCAATAAGGGACTCGATCGAGGACATCTGCTGGTCATTAGGATTCTGCTGCGCCGCATCGGTGAGAGAAGAGACGGCCTGGGTGTGATCACCCTGGTTGAAGTAGTCTTGGGCCTGCTGAATAAGCTGGTTCACGTCGGCCATTGTTATGTGTGGTTGTACTATTTCTCTACACTATAAAATAACCTCATTCAACAAAGAAAGACAAGAAACAGACGCTCCAATGCACAGGACCCCTTTTATACACAGCCCAGAGGCTTGGCACCACCTGCCTGAAACGAGGAACGTGGGACGCCCACGCACCTTCATCGTTTAGAAGACCTCGCACAAGTCTCTCCAGGGATGCATCCCTGTTGGCACATGGCAGGCCGATACAGTGCTACGGGGGCCTCTGGGGTGGCAGAGGGTGCATTACAAGAGGGTGACGCTGCGTTACGTATTTGTTGAGAGTTGTCCCTGCACATGCAGGAATGCATCGCTATTGTCTGCTGCCCCAGGTGCCTATTGTGCGCTCTTTCTATTGTAGTTTGGTGTTGGTGATTATTTACGTTTAGCTGGACGCGGTTCTTATTACTGTGAGACCACGTACAACACAGAGAGGGACAGTGTATAGGCGTATAGAGGGAAACTGACGGCGAGTACAGTGATGGAACAGTATCAGGATAGGGTAGGGAGTGATATACAGATCCCCGGAATCGGTCGCGGGCGTGTGAAGTACGTGGGTCCCGTTCACTCGAAGCCAGGCGTGTTCGTCGGCGTCGATTTGCTAGCTAACATTGGCAAGAACGACGGGTCCTTCCAGGGGACCCGGTACTTCTCAACAGAGCACCCGCAGAGTGGTTTATTCATCCAGCTGGCCAAGGTAGAGCAACTGTTGCAAAGAGGAAGGGAGGAGTTGCCTGTGCATACAGCGGTGTCCAGCCGGCAGAGCACTGTTTCGCCGGCTCCCTCGCTGGGACGCAGTATGAGAATAACTAACAACATTGTGGATATCCCTACGTTGGCCAGGCACGCAGACGACACCGTTGATTCCATTGAGATTGACGGGTTTTCATCCTCGGTGATGGTGGATGAGCCTCTGCCGACCACGCGCAGCAGCCACGGGACGCTGACGCCCAGTGCCAACGATACACAGCTCCAGGAGCTACAGCAGCGGGTGAACAAGTACGAGGCGCTGTTGGACGAGCAGCGGATTGTGTTTGAGGAGCTGCAACCCGTGCTGGACGCAAGTGAGCGCCGCACGAAGGTACTCGAGCAGGAGCGGGACGAGCTACGCAGACAGCTCGAGCAAGAACATGCTGAGCAGCAGGAACGCAGACTGTACTTCGACCGCGAGCACGCAGAACTTATGGAGGCGGTGGAACGGTTGCAGAAGGAGATAGACCTGAACGAGCAGCGTGTTCACGACCAAGCCGTGCCGGCTGAAGTGTTGAATGAATTAAGCGAGCTGCAAGAGTTCAAGAGGCAGGTAGAAAGCGCAAGGGAGCAGGGTGTGGATCAACAGAACGAAAATGTTGTTCCACAGCAATTACTGGACGAGTTGAGCGAATTGCAATCTTACAAGAGCGAAATGGAAGCTGCCAAAGCGCAATGGGCAAAGGAGAAGGAGCAATTGGCAAGTAGTACCAACGACAGCATTCCACAAAGCACCCTAGACGAACTACACGAGCTTCAATCGTACAAATCCGAAATGGAAAGCGCTAAAGTCAAATGGGCCAAGGAGAAAGAGCAGCTCAAAATGCACAACGACTCTCTCGGCAAGGAGTACGCGGCCTTGAACAAGGAGCTGATGCAGTTAAGTGGAGCTGATGACACCTCAGCCCTCACCCAGCAGATCGACACGCTCGAGAGACAGCTCGCCGCAGCCCGCAAAGAAATACGAGAAATACGCAATGCCAGTGGTACTGAGAAGAGTAGCAACGCCAATGGCACCGATAAGAACAGCAGCGCCAGCGACCAGTTCTGTGTGCTGTGCGAGCAGCCTGGCCACGACCAAACACACTGCCCCACACAGTACGCCCACAGTAAATAGCCTACCAATCACTCCTGTATACCTTACATAGACAATGCGCCTGCCAAGCGAGATGACGCACCCGAATCTGCCGCTAATTAACGATATAAATTAGGTGAGTCAACGCGACCAACAAAGTGCGCAGAAACCCCCGGAATCGCACAGGGGTGACACCACAGCCTAGCCCCACCCCCCTTGGCAACACCCCGGGCTTCCTAGCCGTCCAGCACGTCGTCAGGAGCAGCCAGTCGTTGTTGATGCTGGTGCCATGTTGACTCTGTCTGGGGAATATGTGACAGACACGGAAATAATTACCGCATGCGGAAGGGCGCCTTCCCGATTCGGACACGGCGACGCGACGGCGCGATGACTCAGTTGCTGAATAATTCAATTCCATAAGCCTCGATCTGCAAGGAGACGCCCGCACCCCCTGATCGTGTATATAAGAGACGTGTAGACGTTTGTGCAGGTTGATTGGCTCGCTATTCTTGTTTTATTACTACCATTGTCTTTCCAAGTCACCACCCACTCTTACCATGACCTTCCCTATTCTACCTCTCCTGGGAGCAGACTACTCTGCTGCCCTCGAGGCCAAGCCATTCATTAAGCTCGCTGGCGAGGCTGTTATCGATGCTTCTGCCTTTGCTTCCGAGGACGATGTTCTCCAGGTTATCCGCAGTCTTGCTGAGAACTTCAGATACGTCTCTCTGGTGCTTAACGCTGCTGAGCAGTTCTCCCTCGACCAATTGGTTGTTCTGCTAAACAATGGCATCTACCGTCTGTATGTCAACAGCGTGCTTCCACAGGAGTTCCAGGACACCATTCCTGCCTCCCGTGTCGCTGCTATCCCAGCCTCTGTGACTCCCGCTGCTCAGATCTCCCTGGAGTCCTTCACCAAGGTTTTCCTTGACCTTATCGAGACCGACAGAAAGGACGGTCTGTACACCACTCTCGTCGTCGACAGCAACGAGCGCTGTCTAGGACTTGTCTACTCCTCTCGTGAGTCCATTGAGCAGGCCATTGCCAAGCAGATCGGTGTCTACTTCTCCCGCTCTCGCAACGAGATCTGGGTCAAGGGCCTCACCTCTGGCAACACCCAGACTCTGCTAAGCATTGACGTTGACTGTGACTCCGATGCCCTCAAGTTCACTGTTTCCCAGGACGGCTCTGGCTTCTGCCACCTCGGCACCCACACCTGCTTCGGCGACCTCGCCTACGGCCTCAACGGTCTGGAGCACACCCTGAACGACAGAAAGGCTAACGCTGTCCAGGGCTCCTACACCAACAGACTGTTCAACGACGAGACTCTGCTGAACGCGAAGATCAAGGAGGAGGCCGAGGAGCTCACCGAGGCTACTTCCAAGGACGAGCTCGCCTGGGAGGCAGCTGACCTGTTCTACTTCGCCATGGCCAGACTAGTCGCCAACGGCGTCTCCCTCCAGGATGTCGAGAGAAACCTGGCGATGAAGAACCTAAAGATCACCAGAAGAAAGGGTGATGCGAAGGCCAGATTCCTGACCAAGGCCACCAGCAAGGACGCCAGCGCCAACGGCAACGGCCCAGCTGCCAAGAAGGCCAAGGTCGCTGAGCGCACTCTTGGCGCCAACGACAAGATCTTCCTCAATGTCGTTAGCTCTTCTGATGTTTCTGGTGTCACCCAGGCCGTCACTAGACCTATCCAGAAGACTTCTGAGATCATGCACCTTGTCAACCCTATCATCGACAGTGTCAGATCTAAGGGTGACTCCGCCCTTATCGAACTCACCAAGAAGTTCGATGGCGTCGAGCTCAAGGCCCCTGTCCTAGAGGCCCCATTCGCCGCCGAGTACTTTGAGGGCCTCACCGAGGAGATGAAGGAGTCTCTCGACCTGTCCATCGAAAATGTCCGTAAATTCCACGCCGCCCAACTGCAGAAGAAGCCTCTTGTTGTCACCACCCAGCCAGGTGTCATCTGCTCTAGATTCCCACGTGCCATTGAGAAGGTTGGTCTGTACATCCCAGGTGGTACTGCTATCCTGCCCAGCACTGCGTTGATGCTGGGTGTGCCCGCTCAGGTTGCCGGCTGTAAGGAGATTGTATTTGCCTCGCCACCACGCAAGTCTGACGGTAAGGTCTCCCCCGAGGTCGTGTACGTTGCGTCGAAGGTTGGCGCTTCCAAGATCGTGCTTGCTGGAGGTGCCCAGGCCGTTGCGGCCATGGCTTACGGTACAGAGTCTGTCCCCAAGGTCGACAAGATCCTTGGTCCAGGTAACCAGTTCGTCACTGCCGCCAAGATGTACGTACAGAACGATACCCAAGCCCTGTGCTCCATCGACATGCCCGCAGGTCCAAGTGAGGTGCTAGTCATTGCTGATGAGGATGCTGACGTCGACTTTGTCGCCAGTGACCTGCTGTCACAGGCCGAGCACGGTATCGACTCCCAGGTGATCCTTGTCGGTGTCAAGCTATCCGACAAGAAGATCCAGGAGATCCAGGAGGCAGTCCACAGACAGGCTATCGCACTTCCAAGAGTGGACATTGTGCGCCAGTGTATTGCGCACAGTACCATTATCCGCTGTGAGACCTACCCTGAGGCATTCGACATGTCCAACAAGTACGCTCCTGAGCACCTGATCCTCCAGATCAACGAGGCCGACCGTTACGTCCCACTTGTGGACAACGCGGGCAGTATCTTCGTCGGTGCTTACACCCCGGAGTCCTGTGGTGACTACTCCAGTGGTACCAACCACACCCTGCCCACCTACGGTTATGCCAGACAGTACAGTGGTGCCAACACAACTACCTTCCAGAAGTTCATCACCTCCCAGCAGGTCACCTCTGAGGGTCTGGACAACATTGGTAAGGCCGTGATGTGCATTGCCAAGGTCGAGGGTCTCGACGGCCACAGAAACGCTGTCAAGATCAGAATGAGCAAGCTTGGACTACTGCCAAAGGACTTCGAGTGATCCAGATCAGATATATATCCACTTATACGTACTTGTATTGTCTTTTATAGCTGAATAACCGATTTCCAGATTATTATTGTGCATCCGCAGAGAAACGTCCGCACAAGCGGAAATTGAACTCTCCCCGGACTCCTCTCGAGCACAAAAGCAGAGACAGAAGGACTTTCTATACAACTTACAAGGCGTTAACAGAGCACTAGAACATCCAACCACGATACTCACACCATTGTCATGAACTCACAATCGTACATCAAACAAGCAAACACCGGTTTCAGAGCTGTCTCGCGCAGACTGGCGTCGCACCAGTCCAAGGACAGAAGCGTTCTTCTGCCTCCCCTGATGCTGTACAGACGCATTCTAAGGGCACACCGTGCTCTCCCAGAAGTCCAGCGGTCCATCGGAGACAAGTATGTGAAGAACGAGTTCCAGCTGCACCGCGATGTTGACAACCCACTGCACATTGTCGGGTTCCTTACCAGCTGGCAGGACTACCTGCACATGATATCAAACGGCAAGTGGCAGGAGGGAACGATGTCCAAGAGCACGCTGGAGAAGATGTCACCAGAGCAGGTTGGTCAGTTGTACGAGCTCATGAAAGAGACGGAGCGTGTCCGCTCGGGAGAGACCGAGGGGAAGACTGAAGACGGCCAGGACAACTCCGCCGAGAAGAAGTAGGCGCTGCAGGAAAAACTGTCCCATTGCAAATTACACACATTCCCAATTCTATAGCGAACATGTATATATCGAAAACAGACCATAGGCTAGTATGCGTAGTTTATACTGCCATTAGCTTATTACTTCATATTATTTAGCGGTCACGTGCGTCTGCGTCACGTGACACATCACTGCGCACGACTAGGAGACGCGCAAAACTGAAAAATTTCACGATTTCTCATTTCAGTTTGCGTCAGTCATCGATGGACCCGTAGAAGAGGAGAGTTTGACGAGCATAAACCTTTGATAGCTGCAGTATATCCAATTGAAAGTTTCGTATTGGGGGTATTCATCGGCTCAACAGCACATCCCACATATACTGCGAAAATGTCTGACAGCGAAACGACCTCAAAGAGGGTCAGTTCCATGAAAAATGGTTTCCTCGTGCTCCCATTCAGACAGCCAAAGTCCAAGGTGCTGCCATCAAAGACCGCGTCATACCACTACGTCTATGCTAAAATGCACAGCTCAAAGAACGAGGGCGAACAGAACTGCATATTCGTCGTGAACCTGCCAATGCTTGCTAACACCGAGAGCTGCAAGAGCGCAATAAACGCGATCTGCGAGAAGTACGACACCGTGTCACATCTGGAAAGTTTGGTGCACAGCGACGAGTTTGGTCTCGGGGAAGTCGACCTCTCTGCGCTCACCTCGGATCTCATGACCAACACGGAGGACGCCGCCGAGAAGCGCTTCACACCCAGGAACACTGCCCTGCTAAAGTTCGTTGACAAGGCCAGTGCGTCCAACTGCCTTTCCGCGCTGAGAAAGTACTCCAGCGCATCCAAATCTAGCATAATCGAGTGGGAGTACACGTCACCCAGCATCCAGACCTTCCTGAACTACTACAAACCCCTGAACATCGAGTACCTGAAGGAGGACGTCCACACACATCTGTCTATATTCGAGCAGCGGGAACAGCAGGCACAGGAGGATGTCCAGAGCTCCATTGTGGATGAGGACGGCTTCACGCTTGTCGTGGGCAAGAACACCAAGAACCTGAACTCGATCCGCAAGAAGATCCTGAACAGGAACCCACTGCTGAAGAACAGCGGCGAGGGCGTCGAGAAGCCACAGACTGCCGTCGACAAGAAGGCTAAGCGCGACTTCTACAGATTCCAGGTGAGAGAGCGCAAGAAGCAGGAGATCAACGAGCTGCTGAGCAAGTTCAAGGAGGACCAGGAGCGCATCAAGGTCATGAAGGAGAAGAAGAAGTTCAACCCTTACAAGAACAGCTTGTAAGGCGGATAGCAAAAATGAACGATTTAATATATATACACTATATTAGAACGCAGCGGAACAGCTGCGCCCCGGCATTGAATTTAATAATTGTACAATAGAGCAAGAGTCGTCAACGCGGTAGTATCGTCGTTGTTACGTCTGTAGTGGGTGCCAACAGTCTCTGCGCTATAGTCTGCCACCCGGAGTCACGGAGTAGTTTAAGTTCCCCGATCCTGTGGCGTGTGGATCGTGCAGGTTCTCGTTAGACCCGAGGTCCGACCTCAGGCTGGGCAGACTGTTATTATTGTTACCATTCACCACGAGCTCCTCGAAATCGCCACGACGCCGCAGCATGATAGATGGGTGCAGACCCTGCTGTTTCAGTGTCTTGAATATGGTGACGGGGGTCTCGTTAAGCTCCAGCGGCCGCTCCTGGTCGCCGTAGCAAATCACCAGCACATACTGCCGCCAGTCGCGCTCGTCCAGGTTGTGTCTCTTCATTGCGTTTTTGAGAATCTTTTCGCAGGAGTCCTCCTTAGACGCTCTAAGCTGCTTTAGAGCCTCGTTAGCAGCCGCATTACTAGCTTGTACTCCCTGTGCATATTCCACGTGGGGTGCAGATACCGATGAAGGCAGCCGAGGCTTTTGCGGAGCGGCACCCGTTCCTATCGACACAGAACTGTTGCTGTGACTCTTGTGATGGGGTTGTTGGAATATCTGTCCCGTGGGGCTCTGTGCAATGGGACTGAGACTCCTGTTAGAAGTAGTGTTGTGTCTTGAAAGAGACGGAGTGCGCATCCCCGCGAAGGTAGGCTGGTTCCGCGGCACCTCTGTGAACTCTGGCGCGGCGCTAGCATGAGACGGAGCTTGCTGTCTTGTCTTAACAACGTCCAAAATCTCACTACGCAGCTTTGAGTACTGCGTAGAGTAGTCCTGTAACTTCTGGTCCAAGGCGATGTACAGGTTCTGCAGCACCGCGGTCATATCGTCCTCGGCGGCGGAGAGGCTGTCCCCGCTCCCAGCACGGTCAGACGCCACCAGTTTGTTCACACAGAGCCTGAGTCGCACTGCATCATGCGAAGAACCGTCACAGAGATCCTTGTAGTCGTCAAAGCTGAGGTCTGGAAGCAGGTCTCCGGATATATCGTTGTCGATGATGTTGGCTATCACCGGGTGCTCCTGTGGGACCTGGAGCGAGCTAGCGCACCAGCGGGCCACCGCAGTGGCATCCCACTGAATATAATCATCTGTATTCATCGCAGGAGACACAACCGCATCCTCTTCTGCCGTGTTAACCGCGGCCACTTCTTCCTGGGCAGTTTCGCTCATCGCTTGTTTATTAATTGCGCTATCGGAGAGGTATCGGCGAGGAAGTCCCAGCACAAGGAAGCGTCAGAGCAGGGGAACACAATCGCTGGCTATAATAGTGGATGGCGACTTTATCACTGGGAAGATGCACTATCACAAGCAGCCAAGTGCTATATAAAGCTCTCTAAAACCTTGAAACTGTTTTCGGCCCGGGACCTGCGGGCCAGGCCCTGGCTTCCGTTTTGGGAAATTCCAGGTGCCATCGATATATAAAGACAAGGTGCCAGGCCAGGTACTGTTTGTATCTGTGCCAGGACGCCACAGATTTGCGCATGTCCAGACTTGCACTGCTCAGATCACTCTCCCTCTTTAGACCGCTCCACTCCCTCAAACCCGCCATGTCCACCTGGAACCCAAAACTCTCGCCAGATCAGCTGCATGTCCTCAGGGATAAGGGTACTGAAAGACCCGGTACCGGTGCATATCTCGCTAACAAGGCACTTGGAGTGTACCACTGTGCCAACTGTGATGCACCCCTGTACCGCAGCGACGCCAAGTTCGACTCCGGCTGCGGCTGGCCTTCCTTCTACGAGGAAGTGGCCCCCGGGGCGCTCAAGTACACGGTAGACAACAGTCTCGGCATGGAGCGCACAGAGGTCACCTGTGCCAAATGTGGTGGCCACATGGGCCATGTGTTCAAGGGCGAGGGCTGGGACAAGCGTCTTGGCATTGCCTCGGACGCCCGTCACTGCGTCAACAGTCTTTCGCTGAACTTCAAGCCGGGAGAAAGTAGTTGATCGAAGTAATGGGGGTTGCGATGCGGTTACGCAGTGATAGCACAGTATATTGCAGTAGGGTATGTGGGAATTAATATATCCGGTATGCAATGAATATGTTAGTTCGGTGATTGCGACCGTGCACTGTAACTCTGATGACAGAATTGCAGGCCAAGGCGCTGCATATGACAAGACAGTTTCGTCGTATGCGAAATATTACAAATGTGTAAATGCAATTGAGTATATTACATGTCATTATGTAGGCAACCTCGCACCCAATCGCTAATTCAAAATAATATATTTGTAAAGGGCGACGGTAACACTGAATAGAGTATGGGCCCATGGCGCACAGATCTGACGCCATATCTACATCACCATTATTCATTGACACATCGTCATTGATATAATATACTTTTGCTAGTGCAATTATGAAACAATATAATATACTTGCACCGCTGCAATACTAATGTACTTCGTGAAAGCGCCGACTCTAGAGCTCAAAGTCGTCAGCGAACGGGTTCGTAGGGGAGATAACCCTGTCCCTACCGGACCCGCCGCGTCCCTGATCCTGCTGGGCGTAGATATCCTCGTCCTCGCTCTCGCTCTCGTAGTAGTTGTCCCCCGCTGCGCCGCCGTCGCTCTCGGACTCGCTGTCCTCCCAGCTGTGGTCGTCGTACTGGCCCAGCGCCGCGACCAGCTCGTCGTTGGCGTGGATCAGACTGCCGAGGAACTCGCCGCCGGTGACCAATTGCAAGTAGCGCAGCACCTTACGTCTGATGTTGCGCGCCTTGACGAAAGCGTCGGTAGCTTGCTTGTCTAGCATCGCATTGCGGTTTGGAGGCAGTGTCACGAGGCAGTTCTGCAGGTTCGTAGACGCGGCAAGGGAGTCGCTGATCAGCAGCTTGATCTTGGGTGCCTCTTTCTTCATGTTGATAGTGGGGATGCGGTAGAGCCTGTCTGCGTCAGCAAGGGGCTGGGCAGACTCGCCGAACACCGAGCTGTCGGCGCTGTCGTTCATGAAGGCGCGGTTTCCCCTACGAGAGCGGGGCACTCCATCATTGCGGCGAGACTTCTGCTGCGCCTGTGGTCTGGGGGGACTTCTGCGTCTCTGCGAGGAGCCGTAGTCGTAGTCGTCGTTGTACTGGGATGATTGAGGGCGGGGATTGGAATTGTACTGCGTGGACTGTGGTCTTGGGCTGGAACTGTACTGGGCGGACTGAGGGCGGGAATTGCCGCGGCTGGCATTCGTGTGCTGCGGCCCCATCCCAGCGTCCTTGCTACCAGCAGTATTGTCCGCGCCGGAACGCTCCCAGGCCCCCACGATGGCCCCGCAGGTATCGTTGAGCTCGCGGAACCCCTCGCGGCCGCCGAGCCCCTGCTCGCCGATAAACTGGCGCCAGGCCTCGGCGTAGCGGCCGCACAGCTTGACGACGCTCTTGGAGTACTGCCTGGACATGATGCCGCGGCGTTCAGCGACCTGGGTGCCGATGACCTCTATCGCGGCGAGCATCTTTGCGTCGCTGAAGAATGTGGGGAGCGGGGCGCGCTGGGCGATCAGGACGTCGAGGACGTCGAAGGCCGCGACGATCTGCAGCTTCTCGCCGTACTTGAACTTCTTGCGGAGTGCGCGGGCTGCCTCGCGCTCGCCCTCGGGGCCCTGGTCGCGCATGGCGTCTGAGAGAGCGGCGCAGCCGCTCTCGAAGGAGCTGCTGCTGCCCTTCTGCTTGAGGAGGCGCGAGAGCGCGTCTGTGATCTCTGTGTGCTGGTGGTCGTCGCCGCCGAGCAGTCCCATGGTGCGGTGTGGTGTAATGTAACTATAGGGGAGTGTATGTATACACGGCTGTGGGGACCTGGGGGAGAGGAGCGAGCACACCCGCTATCGCCACCGCCCTTATATAGAGCCGCCCAGCTCGCGCGGGGTTCGCGGGTGCGGGTAACGCGCGGGTTACCCGGCCGAAAAGCAGGTGCACGTGCAGCACAGTATATGATATGTTGTATAGTATACAGTGTTGTGTAGTATACAGTGTTGTGTATACACAGTGTGGTATATATTAATTGTATACTATACAGTGTTGTATAGTATATGATGATTGAATAATATACGTGGTTGTGTAGTATGCAGTGTTGTATAGTATACAGCGTTGTATAATTTCTAATATATAATAAGCAATTATTGTATATTATACAAGTGCTGTAAAATAGGAAGTGTTGCATAGTACAGGGTAATTGGACAGCGCACGTCGTCGTATACCGAATACTATACAGTATACTGTCACTCTATGGTATGTGGCATATTGTATAGTTTACAGTTACTGTATTATATACGGTGATTGTTGAGTATGTGCCATATTTTATTAAGCGCGGTGTTGTAAAGTATGTGGTATATTGTAGAGAATATGATATATTGTATTGTATATGTTGTTGAATACGGAATACTGTACAATATGTTGTTATCGTATAGTATATTAAATATCACATAGGTATGTATAGTATACGTTGATTGTATATTATACGTGGTGGTATATACGCGCTGTTGTATATGGGATATTACACGCTATACCTTGATGGCATAGTATATAAGGACTGTGTAATATACGGTGCTATTATAATATAAGGTCTTTACAGCGTACAAGCTAATTATATAACATTCAAGAATTGTGTAGTATACGTCGATGTAAAATAATATTAATTATGCAATATAGATGGTTATCTTGAATGTACATTTGTGTAGTGTATAATACATAAGCAAGAAATATATAAGGCATAAGACATATGGTGACTACCTAATAGGTGACAAGTGAATGTGATAGCTCTATACAGTATCCAGTATTCCATAGTATACGTTGCTGTCTTCTGTCCCACACACGTGACACGCCGCATTAGTAATGCGCGCCGCCGCTTCGGCCGACACCCCCGATTCGCCACCGTATATAAGGGCGCCGCCCCTTCTGTCTTCTGCCATCTTCTCTATGGAATGGAACCACCAATCTACAACACACACACGCCCCTCACAATGGTCTCTGCTCAAACTGTCGCCCGTGTCCAGGCCCTCATCAAGTCCAAGCCCGTCTTCATCGCCTCCAAGACGTACTGTCCCTACTGCCAGCGCGCCAAGAAGACGCTCTTCCAGGAGATGCACCTGTCGCAGGACAAGACCCTGCTGCTCGAGCTGGACGAGATGGACGACGGCGCGGACATCCAGGACGCGCTGCGCGAGCTGTCCGGCCAGACCACCGTCCCCAACATCTACATCTCCGGTGAGCATGTCGGCGGCAACGACGACCTGCAGGCTGCCAAGAGAAGCGGCCATCTCAAGCAGCTGCTGGACAACATCTAGTTGTGATGTAGCGTATAGTGTAAATACATAATATGATGTAAAGTCATGCAATATAGTATAATATGATAAAAATATTAGTTTTGTGGTGTTGAAGGGTTCCCTCGAGGGGTCGACGTGAGTATACAACGAGGTAGTGTTAAGCGCAGGTTGTATCAACCATATATCAATAGGGAAACTTGATGATTGGAAAGCCTCTGGGGTTGTGGTTGTTAACGAGGATATAGGACGCATCGGATAATATATAACAGATTGGGTGTAAAAGCTTGTGTCAGTAGTTGTGAAGGTACGGCACAGTTAATTCTTGAGAGAGTATATTTAAAGATATATAAAGGAAATGAACTGTGCTGTCACTATTTTATGTGTCCGCCGGTAAACTTGCCAGAAGAAAAGGCGATTATAATATGACAGGGTGAATATGATATTTAATATGGCAATATGTGATGCAACACAATATAGTGTAATATGAAATGGTGTGTATGATGAGCATGGAGTCTACTGGATCATATTTCTGTGCTGTTTACATCGACGTCGGTGGAAGTTACTCTTCTTATATTTAAATTCGAGTAGGATACAATTTCAGTGCATCAAGATTCCGGGACAAATTTCAGCAGATTATAATGCCTCTTGCAATGAGAGTGCTTTTTGGGAAGCACAGTAGCAGTAAGAGTAGAGGGTGATTTGCCGTGCATTCCTATATTTAATATATGCCATCGTTCTTACAGAGGGGTGATATATGTTGTGATGTATGAGGATGCTCAATTGCATACATCACCCACATCATTAAAAATTAATAGGTGCAGACAGTAGAACTTCTTCTCCTTTTAGTAACCTCTATATTGCAGTGACAGACCTGTGAATCATAAACAGACATTGTTTGTCTCCAACGTAGCATAATGCAATAAGGTAATATGGAAAATTGAAAAATACAGAAATTCCGCTACACCAGATAAATACAACACTACCATATACACAGTCCTGTACGTGTGCGAATAATAATGTTCCCGCAATGTATAATGTCGTTCTCCATCCAGATAGCTGTAAATTGCATAACCACGCTCTCCCGTTTAAACATCCAATATTATTTGGCATAGCCGCCTTATTGGACATGCAAATATCTCCACACGATATAAAAATAATTATAGCAACGTTATCAGGTAAAATAACTAAAACAGGGGCTGTGAAACAACCAAAACCAACGACATACTACACAGAATACTGCATAATATCCACCACTTACCAATTAAATATTTCTCCTGACCAAATATTTTCAGGAGAGTAACGCCATGCCCACTACACGTAAACTCGCAAAACAAAAGAACAAAACAAAACAAAATAAAATAAAGCACAACACAACAAGACACACGCAACACAAACGTCAAACAACATACACTCCACACCAATACACTCCCCACTCCCACACGACACGACGCCAACTGCGACACACACATCACTCCACACGGCAGACGCACCGACGCACAAAAAGATTTTTCACCCCCCGGCGCCCACAGAAACGCCCGCACAACCAGAGTGAAAAATTCCAAGTCACTCTCTGCTCCCAGGCCTCGAGACGACGATGCTCATCGATCCTGCTCGAACAGGCTATATCTGCAGCTGTAGCTGCGTTTATGGGAGGTGCAGTGTTGTATTGGTCTCTGTGATCTCCCCAATATCGCATTATCATACACCTGCCCAACATGTCCGCCGTAGAGTCCAAGGAAATACAAGCCCCAGTGCCAGTGGCCGCTGCTGCCAGCGCTCCAGCTGCCGAGTCCGCTTCTGCCTCTGCCTCTGTTCCCGCTTCCACTTCTGCCTCCCCACAGCCTAAGAAGGAGCAGCAGACATTCACCCTGGCCCCAGCGCCACTCCCATCCTCCTCCCCATGGAAGAACGTCGCCGCGGATATCCCAGTAACCAACATCGCGCCCGTCGAGATGGCCCGCAAGAAGAGCAGGACGCCAGTCTCTTCCTCCGCGGGTACCAAGTGGGTCCCTATCAAGGCTTCCATCACTGTTTCCCGCAGCGGCAGCAACGGCCACGCTTCTGGTAACAACAACAACCAGGCCAACGGTGCCAGGAAGAACGGGGGCAAGAAGAAGCACGCCAACAAGCAGGCTGGCGACGCTGCTGCCTCTGCTGATGCTGCTACTGCTTCTGCTGATGCCAATGCTGCTGGTAAGAAGAAGAAGAGCCACCACGCTAAGCACCCACACAACAACGCTACTGCTGACGCCACCGCCGCCGGCGAGACCGCCGAGGAGAAGCAGCAGCAGCCTCGCAGAAAGCACCATGCCAAGAATGCGAATGCTAACGCCAATGCCACTGGCAATGCGCCAAACCGCGCTTCCCAGCAGCAGCACCCCAACCACAAGAACCACCCTCGCCACAACAACCAGCAGCGCCACAACCACCCCCACGGCCACAACCACCGCCACAACCACAACCACAACCAGCAGATGGTCCAGCTCCAGGGAAACTTCTACCCGGCCCAGCCAGTCATGATGGCCGTCAACAGCATCGCAAGACAGCTAGAGTACTACCTCAGCAACGACAACCTGATAAACGACACCTACCTCAGAGGCAAGTTCTCCAAGGACGGCTACGTGCCCCTGTCGCTGCTCGCGCAGTTCTACCGCATCCTCAACATGTCCTTCGGCGGTGACGTGAACATCATCCTCGCCGCCGCCAGGGAGGTCGTCTTCAACACCGCCGCCACCGTCGAGATCGCCCACGGCAAGCTCGTCGCCGGCGGCAGAGAGGACGCGTCCGAGGCCAACTCCCAGAAGGCCTCCGCCCTCGACAACTACTTCATCAGATCCAAGGACTGGGAGAAGTGGATCCCAGCCCAGTTCACCACCGAGGCCGAGATCGAGCGCACCCTCACCGGCAACGACATGGACGACTTCATGGCCGTCGTCATCGACGTCCCAGCTCCTGCCCACAACCACAACCACAACCATAACCACAACCACAACCACGAGCATGCTCCAGCTGACGCCAAGGAGGAGGACGCCGAGAAGAAGGAGGAGACCACCGAGGAGACTACCGAGGAGACCACCGAGGAGAAGGCCGAGGGTTCCGCCTAATCACGAATCAATTATGCATGCCGCCAGACGCTACCAATATAGCACATCCACGGCTCTAATAAGTTTTTTTTTTCCATTTTATTCTATTTCACTTCACTCCACTTCGAACTAGGAAACTACATCGACTTGCATATCACACTTCCTCCTACTCCCGCAGCTTTCTTAGTGACCTCGACCATCTAATATCACAACTCCGTGCAACAATTGCACATTTCTTCTATTTATCACAGACAAAGGGCCAATTGCACAAACAACGAGCAACCCGTTCCCCCTGTGTTTCCCTGGGCTACCACCCTACATATCCTGACACACACGTCCCGGGCTGTGCGGCGACCAAACGCACCAGACGCCTGGACGTCCACCACATATAACATATAACAGTACCGCCTCTATGTACATTACCCTGCTGAATACACCGTGTCTCGATCATGTTTGCAGCTACAGTTTGCAATGAGCAATTGTGCAATTACGCAGATATGCGAATACAAATACCTGTATACGAGTGTATACTGACACGGCAATATAAGCACACGCATAAAACAGGTCTGCAAGTATAAAAGTCTAATGTTACAGACACAACACAAACACATAAGTACGTTCATTCAAGAATATGCAAATATAAACATGCAAATATGCACATGCAAACGTCTGTCGTTTGGGTGACAGATCTGTCGCCCTGCGGCTCCGTCTGGGCGACAGCGCGCACCCTATCCGTCGCCCGCAACAACAACAGAGAGCCATCTCGTAAGCAACGGCAGCGACGTCAACAACGGCAGATAAGAGGCCGGAGTTGGCGCTGTGGGGTTTCTTTTGGCCTTTGGAGTGGTGCTTCACCTTCTGTCAACGTGGGCACTAACTCTCCGTGCATCTATGCAGGCCATGGACCATCCAAATTCGCCGCTGCAGCTGACCAAGCAGAATATCAAGGGCTGGTACTTTTACTCGTTCTCGAGTGAACCCTTTGTCGTATCAGCGGTCTCAACATACATCCCACTACTGCTGGAGCGATTTGCCCGTTCCAATGGTGTGCAGCTAGGCAATCACAGCCTTCCATGCACGTCTGAGTCAGACAAATGTGTCCTTCCCTTATTCAACACCTTCTATGTTGACACGGCCAGTTTCGCACTCTACACCTTCTCTGTGAGTGTCCTCTTCCAGACTATTACAGTGGTCACGATTTCCGGTATCGTCGATCTGTGGAACTCCGTTAAACTCAAGGGCCTAGTGCTGGTAATGTTTAGTGTCATCGGGGCCGTCACGACGATATTCATATCGAGACTGGCTGAGTCGCAGATATACGCTCTCCCCTTGCTCTATATCGTTGCTAACTCGTGCTTCGGAGTTATCAACGTCGTCGGAAACTCCCTTCTGCCCATCTTCGTCTCTGACCTCGTCAAGTACTCCGACGACTCGAACCAGCCGCTGGGAGGCTCCGAGTCTAGCATCGAGAAGCTCAGCAGTATCATCAGTGGTCGTGGAGCCAGTCTGGGATACTCAAGTGCATTACTCACACAGATCGTCTCGATGTTCCTGGTCCACAAGAGTAGGACACAGCAGGATATCCAGGTCGCTGTGTTATTCGTCGGCGTGTGGTGGTTGTTCTGGCAACTCCCCATGCTGTGGCTCTTTAACGACATTCCCCACGCAGATGGATCTCTATCATCTTCCCCTGTGTCTTCCACCAGTTCAAGACTTGCTCGCAGCAGGGAGTACTACAGCAACAAGAAGATATGGTCGCTGAAGTCCCTCGGGTATGGCTGGAAGTCGCTGTGGAGTGCCTTCAAGCACGCAAGACTTCTCAAAGATGTTATGATCTTCCTCCTAGGCTGGTTCATCATCAGTGACTCCGTCACGACGATAAATTCCACCGCCATCCTCTTTGCCAAGACTGAGCTCGAAATGGTGACTTTGAACCTCATTACCATCAGCGTCATCACAATGGTTGACGCCATGATCGGTGCATTTGTCATTCCCCAATTTCTCGCCAAGAGGTTCAATTTGCTCCCCCACCAGATTTTGATGTACATCATTCTCTGGACAAGTTTCATCCCCTTCTACGGTATTCTTGGTTTCTTCTTCGAGAACATCGGCCTCAAGCACAAGTTCGAGATGTACATGCTCGCAGTGTGGTACGGCCTGTCACTCGGCGGACTCTCAGCAGTGTCCCGGTCGGTGTTCAGTCTGATCATTCCAAAGGGCAAGGAGTCGACGTTCTTCAGCATGTTCAGCATGACAGACAAGGGATCGTCGATCATCGGACCCTTTTTGATCGGACTCGTGACCGACAAGACACACGAAATCAGATACTCCTTCTATTTGTTGTTCGCCTTGCTTATGCTCGCACTTCCTGTGCTAAACTCTCTGGATGTAGGTAGAGGAAAGCGCGAGGCAGAAGAACTGGCTTCAATCATCACGAGCAGGCAGAACAGCCCAGAGGCATCTGTCCCACCTGAGGAGCATCTTCAAACAGATTGATGAGTAAAAGTTCGCATTGAATATATGATAACCATACCCCAACACTTGATACGTCATTCACATGATAGACTTCCTTCCGTCCGCTACTAATAATTGTTATTTATGCAATTCTGTTAACTTTTTTATCAATTTTTTGTCATTCACATTGCTATATATATAAAGTAGATAAGTATCAAATAGCCAAATTATCATTCATCTATGACCCGCCATATTCTGACAAAGCCGTCGTCACCACCAGAAGCGAACATACTTTGATCCTTGAGATTCCATGCAACCATGTTGCAGTTATTGTATGCTTTTATATCGTTAGTGCTGCTCCTTGATGGTACATTACTATTGTGAGCGTTGATGACTCCCAATATATTGCCCTTTGTTCTATCCCAGAGGTACACCTTTCCGTCTTCTGATCCGCATGCGACTAGCCTGTTGTTGAACCCGAAGCACGACCTGATGATGAACTTTTTCTGTGTTTGACCCATGAACTTCTGGACTAGGTAGTTTTCTTTGAAATTCCACATCTGCATCTCGTTATGTTGCAGATTTACCAACACTAAATCATCTGTGTCCTTCTCTTGGCTACGACTTGGCTGTGCGAGAGAGATACATGTAATGTTGTAGCCCAACTTTACCCTCGAAACAAATTTGAAGTGGAATTGGGACATACTCGCATTCTCTGATCTCGTCAACTCGTCATTTGAGGGGAGCCCTGATATGTCTAATACGTCGATTCCCCCCTGATGGGTCATCACAAGGAGGTACTTGTCGTCCTGTGTTATCTTTATATCGTGCACACGGGGGAATTCCTCGTCCGTCGCGGTGGCATCATCGAGTCCGTTCGACCATACAGGTCTGGATCTGATATTTTCCTCCTCTTCTTCATCATCTTCGTTCTCCTCCTCGTTTTCCTCAGAGGAGTCGAACCTGGAGGAACTTGAGTGTGACTTGGGTCTATCTCTACTGAAGCTGTAGATGATGGATTTGGTTTCGGTGTCGTATATGACAATATCGCGGTCAGGGGAGCCCATAACGAGCTTCCCCTTGTGTTTGCTAGTGTGAAACCAATCACTGCACCACACTCTGTGGGAGGTCCCGTCGTACACTGTGGTATGTAGATCAGGATGTCTGGGGAGGTCCATTGGTTCAATTCCTGCGTACACGTCGCTATTCTCCTCTGGGACAGTTGCATCATCTGCGTCAACCTCGTCTGCGTTCTCTGAAGATTGCGATGCATTCTGTATGTTAGATCCAGAAGCAGGCACCATAAATGAATCGATCGGACCTATCAGCTCACAGTCATTGACGCTCGTCTCATTGCTCTCTAGGTTTGAACCTCGACTGCCGATTCCACTTGACAATACTCGGTATATCTTTTTGGTCTGCTGTATCTGAGACCCTGAAGCGTGGATATCGTAGATATTGATCTTTTCATTGAACGGGCATGTCATGAGGTACCGGCTATCGTCAGAGAATGATAAGTACAGGACACATTGGGGGTTTCCTTTGAGAACCTTGTAGATTAAGAAATTGTTGTGGACGTCGTAAATGAACACCTTCCTGTCAGAAGTGGCATCTGCGATTGCAACGGCAAGGTACTTGCCGTCAGGCGAAAACTCCATGTACCACACTTCGTCTAAACCTAATGAAAATGTATGTTCCTCTACGAAATGTATCCTCTCGTAGTCGGAGATGTTGTCCTGGAGCAAGTTGACTAGGTGTCCTGGGCCAAACTCGTCGTCAAGCACATTGTTAAACAGTGCAGAATTGTCCCCTGAACGTTGAAACCTTACTGCCTGTTTCAGTAGCTCTATCAGCCTACCCTGTGGCACGAGATCGTTAGGGTTGATGTAGTAGGAAATGCGGTCGATTAGATCCAGTCTCGAGGCAGTGACTGAGCCGCTCCATAGACCACTGTAGATGATTCTACGGGGAAGAGTATCTCCTTCCTCTATCAATGGGATTGTGAGAAACGACGACAGTTCCCTCAAAATCCTATCTGGGGTGAAGGCAGAAGGGTTTCCGAGGATATCTGACTGGAGAGCCCCCAGCACCTCCTCCCACAGGTACAGATAGCTACGCATGGTTGTGCGTAGGAACATGACCGCAGTAGACATGTCATTGACAGCGAATATGAGCTCTGTAAAGAAGTGCATGTTCACGAGGATCATAACCTCCAACTTGTTTCTGTACTTGTTAAGCGACTTTGTGTTGAACTCAGTGGTGTAGTAATACTGGCTAAACAGCGAAAACTCCTTGGCCATTCGATCCAGGGTGTCTTCTACGTTAAACTTTGCAGAATGGTCCTCAATCCCGTTGGCTGGGGTGGACGTGATAGGCTCCACCGTCATCGCGGAGAGACCTAGGGCGTTCTCAGCGCTAACTGGTCTGAGCGAGACCTCTTGGATCAGGTCAAAGGTTACTTTCCCGAACTCTCCCTGTGTAATGTACCGGAACAGCTTCTGGACTGCTTCAGACTCAACCTGGACACCACCACTCTCCTCTTGAAGCGTCACAGCTGCGTTGGCGTAGCCCATCTCGCGGAGCGTGTGTATGAACAGCTTTGTGAGCTGCAGCTTGTCGAAGATGCCCGCGAAGGGCTCACTCTCAGCGTTATTCAACGGCATGGTTGTGTTTAGGTTATGTAATGGCGAGTTATGGTTGCTTATTGGTGTGTTGCAGTTTCTCTCTCTGTTCTTGTGCCTCCGGGTGTTAAAACTGTTGAATCCCACCCCTACTTTTCGGCGCCTGTCAGACCCGCGGGTATAAAAGAAGGGCCCGGAGAATAGACAGCAACAATATCAGTGAAGGAGCACCATAATCCTGCTTTGGAATTTGGTATTTACTGAGTAGATTTATTCCAGCACTGGTAATATAGACAAGAAGGTAAACGGTGGTACTGGGGTTCCAAATAGTTCTTTCAAGCACACTCGATTGATATATTAGGTTGCTTGTTTTGGCCAGTGTTCAAACAATGTAAAAGGCATCTACGACTTAATTTAACAACAGTTAAGAACCAAAATTGTAACAGTCACCTCGTGTTTCTTTCTTGATGTAGTTTGGTTCATTTTGATTTGATTATTAAAGGATTTGATGACTACATTCTGTTTTTTACATATTTGTTTGAGGTAATTATTTCTCAGTAGTTGCTAGAATATAGAATAGTAATGAGAATACTTCAATGACTACTCTACCAAGTACTTTTCTACTGTTTATTGTTGAAGATACTAGTTGGAAGAAATATCTCGTGGACTTTATACATACAATACATGGTTCCAAATAAGAGTTCCGGGGCATGGTCTAATTGGTCATGCTCTGTGAATGCAAGACAAGCACTCTCAGAATTGCTTATCCCCTCGCTGTTTGATAAAACGTTTTAGTATATCGTATATAGACGTAAACACATTAGTGGGGTCCGTGTATAAGCCCCTGATCTCGTTAGTGATACATAAGGTGGGTTGCCCGGGGTGCGCAACTTCGCTTAAGCGACGAGGGCGCACAGGGCACTACCGACACCGGAACCGTCCTTGGCGATCTTGATGTGAGTCTTACGCTCACCCTCGGCGCCGAGTGGGCCTAGGGCAAGGGCGTGTCTGATCATGGATCTGAAACCTGGGTAGTACTCGACGACGGAACCGTCACAGCCGATCTCGACCTCACCGTGGTATCTCATCTCTAGGGTGCCGGTCTTGATGATGATGGCGGCTAGAGGCACGGAGGATAGGTAGGCGGATCTTCTGGAGATGGCTCTGACGAGACGCTGGATCTCCCTACGCTCGGTTGGGGAGGTTGGGAGTCTCAGGGACTGCAGCAGGGAGAGCTCGGTCTCTCTTAGACCAGTGGAGTCGTCGATCTCGATGTGGGATAGGACCTCGGAGTCGAGCTCGAATGGAGTCTGGAGACGGTGTGGGAGCTGGGCGGCGGTTCTGTACTGGTTGAAGATGAGGCCGCGGGCGTGTAGGTCGACGAGGACGTTTCTGAGGACCTCACCCATGTACATACCGGAGACACGCTTCTCGAACAGGTGGAAACCTGGGTTGGAGGAGAACTTCTGGTCGATGTCGACGTCGTACTTGGTGGTTGGGAGGTGCTTCAGGTCGTTGTCGAAGGAACCCCACTCGGTGTTGATGACCATGTGGGTCTTGCCCTCGTCGGCCCACTTGTCTCTGGTGGCCTGTGGGATCTTTGTGATCTTGGAGATCTCCTCCTTGTAGCAGCCGTTGGTACCGGTACCGAAGATGCAGCCGATGACTGGCTCGGAGATCTCACCGGTGGTCATGGAGTCGGTGTTGTCGGAGCAGTAGCAGTGGGAGAGGAAAGTACCGACAGTGTCGTTGGTTAGGGCGACGATGCGGACGTTCTTCATGCCGAGCTTGTCGATCTCGCCCTGGAAGAGCTCGACGATGTCGGCGCCGACGGTGTCCTGGATGGAGAAACCCTTGGTCCATCTGATCAGAGTACCGGAGTTGAGCGAGGTCTGGTCGACAGGGTAGGAGAAGGTGAAGCCGAGCTTGAACTCCTTGCCGGCCTGCATGTCGGCCTCGTAGTACTTCTTCATGAAGAGCTGGGTTCTGCGGGCGAGGTAGGAGAACAGCATCTCGGAGGTGACGCCAGTTGGCTCTAGGAGCTCGTCTGGGATCTTGGACTTCATCTGCTCCATGGAGAAGGTGTGGTCACCGTTTAGAGTGACGGAGCAGGTTCTGAAGTTGGTACCACCGAGGTCGGCGGCGAGCAGAGTACCCTTCTCGGTACCGTTGGGGGTACCGGTGACGTAGGATGGGATCATTGGCAGACCACGGTTGGTGGACTTGTCCTCGTTCTCCTGTGGAGCAAGACCCTTCTCCATCTGCTCGATGAAGTAGGCGACTAGCTCGTCGAGCTTCTCTGGGGTGACCTCGAACTCCTTGGTGAGCTGGTCGACGACAGTGGTGAGCTGCTGCTCGTTGGCTTTGTGTAGATCTTCAAAAGACATGGTTGTTAAGCTTGGGGAGTTGATGTGAATATACAAGAGAGAGGGAAAAGAGCAAACGGGCAAGAGTAAAACGGCACTGACGGCTGCTTATATACGTTTTGGGGGGGCATACCAGACAAACAGACAAGCAGGAAACGCCCACACAACTGCGCAAGAGCAAGAACACACCGCAACAGCACAACAACAGCACGCCGCAACAGCACAGACAATAGCAAGGGCGCGTGGCCTGCACTAATCAATTGACCAGGGGATGGAGGGAGTGGTGAGAATAGGGGATGCTTACACAACGCGCACAGGTGCACAGACGGGGCCGCAGCGCAGCCGGCGGCCCCACCAGGCGCGGCGGGCGGCGGTGTGTGGGTGGACGGGCCTATCCGGCGGGCTCCCCGCTGCGGCCCCGTCTGTGCGGGTTCCCCGCACTGCTGCGGTGCTCCGGGGCCATGGCGTCAGCGCGGGAGCGCAGGGGAGGGAGGGGGTGCGGGAGTGCGAGCGTCCCAGTAAGGGGCGGGGCAGGGCGTTCCTCCGGGTGCCTCTATTTAGTGGAAGCCCGGCAATGGGCCGAGCGCGTGATATTTGGCGTGCGGGGGGGCCGCCCCTGTTTTTCGCGCGGTGCTCTCCGTTCTCCGCGTTGCGTTCTGTCCTCCGCTCTCTGGCACCGCCCCCTGGCACCGCTGCTGCGGGAGTGCGGGGTGGCCGGTGGCGTGGGCGTGGGCGTGGGGGTGTGGGGTGGGGCAGAGTAACTGCGGGGGAGTAATGGCGGGGAGTCCCGGCGGCACAGAGTCCCGGCGGTTATTGTCGCATTCGGCGACTGTGTGGCAGCCGCGGCAGGTGGGGCGGGAAGAGCGGAGGCAAGAGCGCGGGGAGTGGCGGGGGTGGGGGTAGCGGTGTGCGGTGTGCGGTGTGCGGTGTGTTCTGCGAGCGTGGTTGTACACGCGGTTGTATTGTGCGACGCGCTGCTGTTTATTAATACTCCTTGTGTGTTGTGGGGTGCGTCTACCTGTGTGTTGTGGGGCGTCTACCTGTATAACGTAGGTGAATATCGCCCCTACTTGCATAATGTGGGGTGCAGGCCCGACGTGTATATTGTATAGTGATATGCTCTCTGCTTGTGTATTGTGCGGCACCTACGTGCATATGTCCATATGAATAACCTCTTGTTGTGTGTGTGCATATGAATACCCCTTGCTTGTGTATTGTGGGGCTGTCTACTTCTACAATATATTTATGAATACGCCCCTGCTTGTGTATTGTGGTGCTTACGTATTGTATAGTGATATGCTCCTGCATGTATTGTACTGTGCACTATTACATACTGTATACATGCACACACGCGTCGGTGCAAACGAGAGACCGCTTATTGTGTAGCACAATATGCACACGCAGTGTGGTGGGGCAGGGGCAATCTGCGGTGGGGCAGTGACACATGCAGTGGGCACTGTGCAATTCACAGAAACACGCACGCGCGATAGTCGTGCCAAACAACGAACCACCGTGTATTGTTGCCCACAATACGGTGGGAACTCCCTCCCTCCCGCGCCATTCGGCCGAATGTGCCCACCACGATGCAGCATGGGCAATTCCCCTCCTGCATGCATCCGGGGTACATCCCGGGTGAATCTACGTCCCATGTGTCACCCCCACCGTGTCTCTCAGGTTCCCTCCCCCTCCCCACGCCACAAAAGCAGTGCGCCCCTCCCCTGCCCTCCCCTGCCACGCCACAATAGGCGCCCGGGATTTGCAGACTGCACCGAGCTCTGGGGCGGTCTGTGCAGTGAGGAAGCTGTAACGCTTGCACCAGGGAGACAGGTGCATCTGTGTGGCCCCCATGCGTGCCTGTGCTGTCCCCCTCCCGCGCTTTCCCCCCTCCGCGGCTATCCCTGGGGCAATGTTCGGGCGGGCAAGCTTCAGATGAAGTTCGGCCGACGTTCGGGTGAGGATCGGGCGATATTCGGGCGATATTCGGATGAAGTTCGGCCGAAGTACCGGGGAAGTTCGGGTGGCCGTGTGGAGTGATTTTCGTGTGTAGTGATATTCCATATGGCCCACGTGACATTCGTACAACACGATCCCGTACATCGTGATCCCGTGGAAAACGATTCCGTACAGAACGACACGGCACCTATCAAATCGCCTTACCTAATGCGGCCGCGCGTGGTTAACGGCCACGTATGCCTCGCCGCGCGTTACGTGTCGCGTTTGCGCTGCGTTCACGTATTCCTGCGGGCCCGTCTGTGCCGTCCCTCCGCCCCGGTGGCAAATGGCACGGTGGCGTTTCCCTCGGGCCCTATATATATATATAGGTCGGCGGTTCCCCTGCTCGTTTTTGTTCTCGTGTTGTTATTCCCTTTACTTCTTGTCCCTGTCCCAGATCCCCACCTCACAATGCTATTCAACAAGAGAGCACTCTTTGCTGCCGCCAGCATGCTGGCTGGCGTCCTGGCCCAGGAGGCCACCGCCCCAGAGGACTCCGCCGTCGTCAAGCTGACCGGCGAGACCTTCAAGTCCACCCTCGAGGGTTCCGACATTGTTCTCGCTGAGTTCTTCGCCCCATGGTGTGGCCACTGTAAGAAGCTCGCCCCAGAGTACGTCAAGGCCGCCCAGGTCCTAAGGGATGAGCACAACATTACCCTCGCCCAGATCGACTGTACAGAGGACCAGGAGCTCTGCATGGAGCAAGGTATCCAGGGCTATCCTACCCTGAAGGTGTTCAAGAACGGCCAGTCTGACCCAGACGCCGGCAAGTCCTACGACGGCCAGCGTTCCGCCGAGGCTATCGTCGAGTACATGATCAAGCAGTCCCTCCCAGCCGTCCAGACCATCGAGGACGCCGCTGAGCTCGATGCACTCCTCACAAACACCACCTCCCCAGTCATCGTCAACTACGGTATCGCCAAGATCGACAAGAGCATGCTCACCGTCGCTGACTCCCTCAACGAGATGTACACCTTCGTTTCCGTCCCATCCTCCAAGGACAACAAGCTCGCCCTCTACCTGCCAAGCGGCAAGGACGAGCCAGTCGTCTTCAACGGCAAGATCGACGACATCGTCGCCGACAAGCTCGTCCTCGAGGAGTGGCTCAAGGTCGAGGCCCTGCCTTACTTCGGCGAGATCGACGGCTCCATCTTCCAGTTCTACGTCCAGAGCGAGCTGCCCATGGCCTACTGGTTCTACGTCACCGACGACCAGCTCGAGGACTACAAGGAGTACTTCACCGACCTCGGCAAGAAGTACAGAGGAAAGATGAACTTCGTCTCCATCGACGCCAAGCAGTTCGGCAGACACGCCGTCAACCTCAACCTCAAGGAGCAGTTCCCTCTCTTCGCCATCCACAACCTCACCGCCAACCTCAAGTACGCCCTGCCTCAGCTAGAGGACGAGGAGTACGCCAAGCTCACCGAGGCGCCCGTCATCGAGAAGAGCGAGATCACCCAGCTCATCACCGACTTCATGGACCACAAGGCCGAGCCTATCATCCAGTCCGAGGAGATCCCAGAGGTCCAGGAGACCAACGTCTGGAAGCTCGTCGGCAAGACCCACGACGACATTGTCTTCGACGCCAAGAAGGACGTCCTCGTCAAGTACTACGCCCCATGGTGTGGCCACTGCAAGAGACTAGCCCCTATCTACGAGGAGCTAGCCGACATTCTCGCCGCCGACAAGGACGCCGCCGACAAGATCACCATCGCCGAGATCGACGACACCGTCAACGACGTCATGGGCGTCGAGATCCCAGGCTACCCAACCATCGTCTTCTACCCAGCCGGCAAGGACGCCGAGCCAGTCCTCTTCGAGTCCGCCAGAACCGTCGAGGCCTTCCTCGACTTCATCAAGGCCAACTCCGGCAACAAGATCGACGGCCCAGCCATCTACGACGCCTACAAGAAGGACCTCAAGGCCAAGCAGAAGGCCAAGCGCGACGCCGAGCGTGACGCCGACGACGACGACGACGAGGACGACTTCGACCACGACGAGTTGTAAGCGCGGGATCTACATGATCTTGCCCAAAAATGTTTATAGCGACTATACAGAGGGGCGGTAGTGCCGCGCAGACGTATCTGCACGGCACGGCACCCCTTGGCTAGCATAAGTATCAACTATTCTCTTTATGTGTATGTGCGGAGTGTTGCAGAGGCGTAGTGCCGTGGACTCTTAACTTGGGGTGATGAGAGCATCAAAGGGTTGAGTTGGCTACTGAGTATTCCATTGTAAGGCTAAACGTCTTAGGCTCTCACCATGAAATTCAACTATCCAGCATATAGCATGGCACACGGGCCCTGGAATGCGTAACTGGATATGAAGGATGTTCACAGTACATTGAAATATGATATGGTTCAGCTGTAAGTACCCCTCACAAACAAGTTTTGATCTTTACACTAGCAGTGACAAACGTTTCCCAGCACTGCGAGAAATTTCATATACGCTGGGCATATCTCAACCCTGTTTTTGGAAGTTTCTCCGTATATGGATAGAAAACCAGAATTTTATTCAATATGCATTGTAGTATTGTGCGAACAGTGCGAACAGTGCGTTGTTCAAGTGTGACTTGGTCCTGGATATTTAGCTGGACTTATAGTATGTTTGAATCCAAGTGTCACAGTCGCTATTGCCAACTATTTCATTGGAAACACGTTGGTCCTTGGAATAATTTATAGAAATTAATAAATGTCTCTACACGGGAACCGTAGTTATCATAGCGTATGTTCAACGGTGTTTTCCTGTTTCATTACGAATACGTCAAATCGCAGGAACGCTTTGAAGCCAACTTTAAATAGATAGATAGCGGGTCATAATCACACCCGCCATTTTCAACAAAATCCTGATAAATTCAAGCACCTTGTCGCACCTCAAGATTCTGAACACCTCATATATTCACGTTTATTTTATGCATCTGCTTCCACATATATCTGTATATCCCGGTATATCCCGGTATATCCCGTGCCCTTCATCGCCTGTCACCGCGCGCAATTTGTGGCGCGCCGCTCATTTCCAGGCAGAGCCCGGTGGCAACCCTCGAAGGGTGCCATATATACACAGGGTCCCTGTTCCTCTCGTACATATAAGTGTCTCCCCCATCACACCAGCGCACAATGGCTGTATACTCGCCCTCAGGAAATAATGGCGACGCCGGCAAGCCCGGTTCTGCCGATACTGCAAGCAATAAAGACACATCCGGGAAGGACGCCACCCGGTTGGAACGGTTTTACGTGCGACCCAGCCTGGGTCTGAAGCTATGGGGCCCTTTCGTTCCCGCTTCTGATAACAGGGGTGGTCTGTGGACCCTTGTTGGGATCCAGACGGTTATGGGACTGTTCTGTATCCACCGTTTCCGCCGCCTCGTGAACGCCTCGCTCATGGACGCTGCGAGAGCAGGTGCCAGGGCCTCTGCAAATGCCTCTGCTGGTGCCAATTCCACCTTCAACACTGTCAAGAACATCGCCGATATCCCCACGCTCAACAGGTTTTCCACCACGCACAAAGTGGTCGTTATGGACAATGTGAAAGCTGCGGGGGGACAGTCGGGTAGTGGCAGCAGCGCCCAGGGGAAACAGGGCGGCCGCTTTGCTACTCTGCGCAAGGCTCTCTACCTCATAACGGGTACTGCGCTGCTCTCCCAGTCTATGCTGGAGTTCTGCCGGCTCAAAGTGCTGACGTACGACCCGTGGTACGAGGAGGCCCGCACCGCCCGGGACAAGAAGTTCTTCAACGACATCGTCAAGTTCTACCACGAGGACATCGACCCCAGCGAGGTGAAGGTACGGGACGTCGCCAGTGGCAACGTCATGAACACCAACATCCCTGAGGTGCGGCAGAGCGTTGCTCTTGTCCGCGCGCAGGCCGAGGCGCAGAACCCCATCATCAAGTGGTACGGGCCCCTAGAGTTCAAGCCAATGTCCTTCAGCGAGTACCTGGACCAGATGGAGTACTACCTGCAGATGAACGAGCTGCTGATATCCAAGAAGAAAGTGGTCAAGCCGCCTCGGGGCGTTGGTGGGGACGCGGGAAACGCGCGCAGCGAGCCCGTCTCCCTACTGAGCCTCATCGCTCACACCGATGAGGAGTACAGGGCCATTGTCCAGCAGAACAAGGAGATACGGCAGGAGGTACGGGAGGGGAATTCCGCGAAGGCACAGCCAATTGAATCGAACGAGGGCGACGATGCACCGGTGCCGGGGTCCCCCGCGCTGCCCAAGTTTCCGGACAGCGACGCCAAGGAGGAGCAGCGCTCCTCGCCACTGATAACATTCCCCACGCGGGGTGTCACACTCGACCCAAAACTTTCGGGACCCCGGGACGTCAGCATCGACGATGTCTGGAGCCTGTATGACCCGTGGATGAACCTCGGCCTCGACACATCGCTCAGCATCAAGTTCATACCTACAGTGCTGAAGCCGGCGGACATGGAGGAGGCACAGGACGTGAGAGTGGAAACGGAGGCACAAGAGGTGGGTGCAGACGCAGAGGTGCCAGATATGAGTCCACCACAGGACGAGGGCTCGCAAAAGGAACCCCCCGCCAACTGACCCTCGGCGCGATATACATAAAATACGTACGATATATCAAATCTACGCGGTACATTAGAAACACAGAGCATTGCAAGTATACTGAACAACAAGAATAAGTAATAACTGCAAATCAGAGACCAAGCATATGTTATATGGGATAGACGATTTTTACAGTAAATGCATGGATTAAAAATCCTATAATGATTCTAATTATATACAAAAACGTACGAAATAAGTCAATTTCGAAACAAACACACACAACGCATATTAAACACACCAGCCACACAACGACAACCACAGAACACCTCAAATACACAATGGTTATACCCAATACATCCAATATAATACACCTATCATGCATTTTCACAGTGCGGTGCACGGGCGCACTGCCCAAATTTCGGGCCTCCTCTGTCGTTGAATCGATGGATATCTATACAAGACCCGGTGGCAAATGGTTATTACTCCCTTGGAAGTTGGGTTATCTTGCCGTCTCACGTCCGTATACTCCACATCTGCGATGATTCCCGGGATTCTAGCTACTGCGGTGCTCGGCGCGCTGCTTGCGCCTGTCCAGGCAGTGTACTCGGACGAAGCCTTCGCCGTCGACTGGCAGCTCTCCTCCATAGGGGACTACCAGTGTGTGTTTTCCAATAAGCCGCTCGAGGACGATCAATTGGTGGTGCTGTCGCAGTATGGTGCTGACGAGACACTTGTCACACAGCTGAATGAGACTTCTGGCGGTGTTCTGGTTAGATATACCGTCCCTCTGGCAGTCAGTGATGCTATGTTTGTTGCTGACGCTGGACAGCTCGTTTTGAAGAGTGCTGGGGACTATGTGTCCCTGGACTTGAATTCGGGTTTACTAGTGGACAATGCTACTGCGGATGTTTCGAAATCCGACTCGTTTTCGTTCGTTTCGTCCTGCGTCGCCCCAGAGAGCCAGTACAAGATTGCTACCGAGGATGGTTCCCCCGTTCTCAGTGTCTCTGACAAGACAATGGACGCGCCAATATTCAAGGTGCAGCTCCCCGAACAGTTCAATGAGATCTCATACTTCTACACTGACTTCGCTGACTCCCTCAGGTTCGTGGTGAGCGGCGACGACTCCCAGTACACGTACTTCAACTACACCAACGGGGGTGCTAACCTCACCTCCACATGGACCCGCGACGAGTCTCTCGTGGACATTGTCGACTCCGCGTTCTGCGAAGTGAAGGACCTCTCCATCAACGAGGTCATCGCGGAGATGTGCGACGAGATGGACTCTTCCAACGTGCTCAGCGCGTACTTCCTCAGAGTCAGCACAAACTTCAACAGGGCCAAGACATACATGAAGAAGTACCAGTACTCCCCAGGCAGGATCATCACTGCGATTCTGAAGGATAACGACTTGCTTGGAGGCCACAACGAGGAGCGCGCCAGGAAGAGAGATCTGAGATTCGGTCTGACAAAGTTGCTACTCGTTGCTACCAAGAACGGCAGACTAGCTGCGCTGGATATCTCCAAACAAGGCAAGATCGTGTGGAACGTCAAGACTAGCCTCACAAACATCATCTCACTGCACTACGATCCATACTCCAGAGTGATTCTAGTGATCGATGAGAATGGAACCGCTGCCAAATACGGCCTCATGGACGAGTTCGTGGCGCCAGTGGGCCAGCAGACCATCCAGCTAGACGTCTCGTCTACTTCCAAGATCGTCAAGATCAAGAAACTCGACGTCAATGACCACACCTTCCACCTCACTTTTGCTGACGGCACCCGCCAGATCGTCGAGTCAGTGAAGAACGCCCCAGCTGTGAGCAATTACTTCGTCACGGACCACACCGAACACTCCGTCAATGGGTATATGGTGTCCAACAACAAGCTGATCGACACATGGAGCATCTCCACCAAGGAAAATGAAAAGATCGTAGCCTTCGCTGCGAGAAACTCCGATGACGTCGTCAACGTGGGTAATGTCCTCGGTAACAGAACTGTTCTGTACAAGTACCTCTACCCAAACCTCGTCTCTTACGCCGTCGTTGACGTTGCTGAAAACACACTGTACGTCAACCTAATCGACACCGTCACTGGCCAGCTTCTCTACTCCCAGAGACACGACAACGAGACCGTTGACGTCACCTCCCCAATCAACCTCGTTTTCGGCGAGAACTGGTACGTCTACTCCTATTTCAGCTCCGAGCCAGTACCAGAGCAGAAGCTAACCGTGGTCGAGCTGTACGAGTCCCTTACCGCCAACGAAAGAAAGTCGAACCCAAACATCACTGAGTATAATCCGCTAAATGGTAACCTCAACAAGCCAGAGGTCGCCACGAGATCGTACTTCTTCCCAGAGATCATCGAGGAGATGGTGGTCTCCTCCACCAAGTACAGCATCACAAGCAAGGCCATCATCGTTAGACTCGAGAACGGTCAGATCACATTCATTCCAAAATTCGTCCTCAACGCCAGAAGCAAGGAGGAGGAACTCATGTCCGATGATGACAAGAAGGAGTTCATGGCCAGTCCTTACATTGCCACCATCCCAATCAACGACCACTTCATCATCTCCCACCAGAGAGAGCTGATGATGGGCGACAACTCCAAACTCGTCTCTTCTGCCACCAACTTGGAGTCCACTTCCATTGTCTGCGAGGTCGGTAAGGACGTCTTCTGCACCAGAATCTATCCATCAGGCCAGTTCGACGTCATGAGCCCAACTTTCCAAAAGTTCCAGCTCATGGGAACGATATTCATCATTTTTGTTATCCTGTACTACATGCGCCCAGCCGTCGCTACTAAGAAGCTGAAACTACTATGGTTAGTCAAGGACTGAGGACCGAAGCATGATTTATACAAATGTACGTAAATATGATATACAATAACGAAAAACTCAGATATTAGTGCACTTTTTATCAACGAATTGTTGGTGGAGAAGCCATGTTTTTTTTTTTTCATTTTATCTCCATCTCTTGTTATGAAAGCTATCACACATCAACAAAGAAGAGGGAAATAGAGGCCTCATCGACTCTGGTAAACACATAGTGCTATTCCCCATGACTAACAGTAACCTATCCAAACTACACACCTTCAGAGGTGACGAAAAGGCCACATTCACTGTTGTTGATGGTCCTACAAATATAAACATTGAAGACGCCAACAAATCGTTCCTTCTCGTCCTTGACTCCTCCTTTAACCCACCTCATTTCGGTCATTACACCTTGATAGAAAAGGCATTGGAGCATTACACGAAGAATGACTCTACGTCAGTCCATGTTTTGCTGTTGCTATCTATAAACAATGCCGACAAGAATGAGAAACCAGCAACGTTTGACAAACGTCTGGATATGATGTGTCTGCTTTCCAAACATCTCACCGTCAACTTTCCTCACATACATCCCACGGTTGCTATCAGTAAATCTGCAAAGTTTGTGGAGAAGAGCAACGGTATAAGGGATGGGCTGTTCACTACTGGCAAAATCGTATATCTCCTCGGCTTTGACACAATCACAAGAGTCTTTGACCCCAAGTATTACGTTCCACAAACAGTAAGTGAAGCAATGGGTGAGTTCATGAACCACACTGATTTCTTTTGCTTGACAAGGGGGTCTGATGACGCCAATGACTCAGACTTCGATGCGCAAGCACAATACGCTAGTGATATTAGTGCAGGCAAGTATGAACCTGTAATCCCTTCGTCCTGGGGTGCCAAAATCAGCATCGTGGAAAATCGTAACAAGTACAATTCTGTGTCTTCTTCCGCGCTTCGGAAACTACTATTCAACGGTGAGTATAAACAGGCATCAAAGGATATCCCAGCTGAAATAATTGATTACATTACAAGTGATGATAAGGCGGCAGGTTTGTCTATCTTTGCATAGTTGAATTCAGGACGTACTCATCCTCTACTCCTCTAACGGCATGTATTCATTTATCTATAGAGCTAAATTACAGCAGATATTTATTACCGGTATGCCCGTATCTAAATAAAGACCGATTGGGAATACGTAAAAGCGATAAGAATGGCAAAGAGAGCAAGGACGCCCTCGATTCTTTTGACTGTTGCGTCGTTGGTACTTATGTTTTTGGATCTGGGCTTTGGCTTTGTGAAGTTAGTTCTAGCTTTGTCTGGCGACGATTTGCCTTTCTTGGAAATTTCAAAATCCTCAGACTCATCGAAGTTCTCGTCATCCTCATTCACATCGTCGTCATCGTCATTATCATCATCCTCTTCTCTGTAGGACTCGGGTTTTTTATCTATTTCCTCCTCGTGACGGTCAATTATATCGCCATCATCATTAACCTCAGCAAAGTTTGTCTTCTTCCCTGAAATGCACTTCACCTTTCCACCTCTAATAATGCTTCTGCTTGAAGAAGGACTAATCCAGTTGCTACAGTCGAGGTCCTCGGATGAACTTTCGACATACACGCTCCCTTTCACCAATTTCAGTGACTCGAGAACAGTCTCTGAGAATTTCCCCTCAAAGTGGATAGCACCACCGATCTGTCTCAGACTTTCAAAGAAGTTGATCTTGTTTAGCCTTGGATTCTTTGCAATCATAAGTCCACCTGTCACCTCGGTCAAATTGTTGAAATCGGCGGTTACCAATTGGCGGTTCTCAATAACTCCGAGTTTACCACCGACAAATTCGAGCTCTGGTACATCCAGTGATGTGATGACATTTTCGATGATCTGGAAAGAAGAATCAACTGAATTTAATTTGGGTAGATAGATCGAGGATGTGTCCCTTATGGTCAGGTTCTGTGTGGATTCCAAGAATGGCATTTCCAGCTCCACATCTCTTGAATTTGCATGAACAGAAAGTTGTGTGTTGATAGTCACAACGTTCGATTTGATTGTCTCGAGAAACCTGTTGTTGTTGATATTGAATGTGTCTAGTTCCTTCACACCCTGGAAAAATTCAATGTTTTGCAGAGATGTGTCTGAGATGACGATGTTCTCGTTGACCATGGTCTTGTCGTCGAGTGTCAGAGCAGCAAGAATTGGCAACACTGTCCAGTCGATTGAATTTGCAAATTTGAGCTGTGGCAATTCGAGCTCAACCAGAGACGTCATGCTGTGTAGTCTGAACTCCTGTGTGACATAGTTAAGCTGGGGGGCACTGATCCTTGCGACATCCTTTGCATTTTCAACAACGAAACTTCCCTGTATTTTGTGAATATTTCTCAGGTCTACTACGAAACTATCGTATGAAGGGGAAATGATGAGGTCACCAACTATCTCGTTACACTGTCTTTGCAAGTCAAGCAGGTCACCCTCGTCCTCAATATAGTGTGTCTCGCGGATACAGAAACTATTAGGAGCACTAAAAGCACTTTCCTTTACTGGAACACGTTCCCCAACAGTTACATTTGTCTTACTGTCCCTCTTGTTGTAACTGTTGAATGGTGGTGTGAATGTTGCCAGGTCTTCGTTGGGCAGTAGGTGTCCCTGTCTGTTCGAGACGTCATGAATCTGTCTGAATCTAGCGAGGAACGCTGTGGAGACGCCTAAGAAGAAGGGGAGTGCTGTTATTACTTTCATAGTTGTGAAAATGTAATACGGATGGAGTTTTAGTGGTGTGTTGTATGTAGAGTAGAGTATTATACTTGAATAAATTTTGTGCTTTTAATTTCTATTGTACTTTGTGTCATTTTTCCCTTTTTATTTACACGAAGAAGTCCGAAAGGCTCTTTGTCGCGCGACTGTGAGAGTTTTCTTGCAAAACATTAAGACTCAGGAAAAATAGGGCTGGCAGAAAAATTACATGGGAGAGGGATGTTACCTTGTATTGCCTACCAAAGGTATGCTGTAGCACGAATACATAGCTTTGATAATACTAGACGTATATCTACATATTAATTTTCTTAAAAAGGGGAATCAACGTGCATAAATCTTTTATTGTAAGCATTAATGGTACAACCACACATTGTTGTATTTCGATTTAGAATGCTACGAGGTACGGTTGAAACCTACCCGATCTTAAATTTACGTACTCTTGTACCCCACGAATTTCTCTTCAGTTGGTGAAGAATAAACTCCTTTAAATTAGAGAACCTGAAGTCAGTACAGCAACAAATCATGACAGCCTTATTTAGACAATCTCGAAGATGAAAACTTATGGAATAATCACACCGCCAATCAGCACATCATTAATTGAAGCATAACTAATTGATGCACGGCTAAGAAATGTGCTGGTTAAATTATTTCACTACGAAGTTGATACTCTGAGGGAAGAAATGCACAGAGAAAATAATATATCATCAATCTATCTTTCGCGAAATCCGTGCGCTGTTAATCGTTATGGCGAGAATATCATGCAGCGGTTACATTTATAAAGTTTATGGGGAAAAGAATTCACCCCTCAAGATGAATTGAAATGCAGGGAATACAAAGCCACGACGATGCTCCCATCATGCACTGTCAATCTATCATCGATCGACAGACATATAGCCGTACGCCCTCCCACACAATGTGCCGAGGCGCGTCGCACAATACGCGGCGATGGATCGGCGTGCGGGGCGCAGAGGCAGAGGCGCAGAGGCGCAGAGGCGTGGCGGGCAGTATGCAGTGTACAATAGTGCAATAATACACCAAACTGTAACTAAATTCGGTAGTGGGAATACAATAATAGAATATAATAGCAATATGCCATACGATAGTGCAGTAGAACCTTATAATACGGTAATATAGTAAAACATCAATACTGTATTGCAGCAGTACAGTATGCCGCTGTGCCATATACAATATACTGCACTTCAGTATACAGTATACCACCATTCAGAATACATAAAAATCGATGTGGATATACAACTGTGCTGTATACAGTAGGGTAGTGTACAGTATACGCAACATAAAAAGCAGTACAGTAGTGTAGTATGTAATCGTGCAATGATACAGCAGTGCAATATAGAATATACAGTGGTGCCGCATACATCGGTGCAGTATATGTAAATGCAAAACTCAGTGAATAGTAGATGGTAGCTACAGTGCAATATACAATTGTGCGATATACAGCTGTGTAGTATACAAGGAAATATCAATACGGTAATACAATACTACCCGTAGTGCAATATGCCGAATACAGCAGTGCGAGGGAGAGTATACAATAATACACTGCACAGCAATACAGCAATACAGCAATACAGCAATACAGCAATACAGCAATACAGGAATACGGCAATACCGTGATACAATGATGCAATATTGCACTGTACAGCATTACAGCAATAGAGAAGAGCAGTATACAACACAGTAGTGTGTAATATAGAGCATACATCAGCAAAATATTCAATAATGTAATATGCAATATGCAATGAAATATAGAGTATACGGCTGTGCGATATAGAGCATACAGCAGTGCAGTACACAATAATGTGCTGCACATCAATACAGCATAAAACAATGCATCAGTGCAATAACGCATCAGTGCAATATGCACAGGGGCAACTTCTCGACAGAAATATTAAATTACGTATTATACACCGGGCGCGGCCGCGCTCTATTATAATTAGCGGCGCGCCTATCCCTTTATGGGAGATAAGCATTTGCTTATCCCACCGTAGCTACTTTGTCAGCGGGGAGTGTACTGTACATACGACGCCCCCGCTCTTCCATATAATAATATAAAAAAATGCAATGAGACTTACATTTCTTAGAATAGGAAGGCGACACCGGCGGCGACGGCGGCACCGAAGATACCAGCGTTCATGGTGTTGGAGTTGGCAGCACCGGTGGAGATCTTGGTGGTGTGGGTACCGTTGGTGCCGTTGGTGGCGTTAGCGGAGGCGTTGGAGGCGTTGGCGGCCTGGACGGCGGCGACGGAAGCGAGAGCGGCAACGAGGGTCTTGAACTGCATGGCGAAAGTGGAAAGTTTGATAGTTTGGTGTGTTTCTATAAACGACTAATGCAGCAGGACGGAATGGGAAACTGGGAAAGCCGCCCCGCCAGGCCCTTTTATACCTGGGAGAACGGGAGAGGAAAGAAAACACTAGAAAAAACACCAGAAAACTCTTGCCAAAACAAACGCCACTGGCGATAGCGGCGGTGGCGCCGGGCGACAGAGAACAGCCGCAGCGCGGAGACATGCGACCGAGGAGGGAAGGAGGCCGGTCCCTGAGGCGCACAGAGAGAGCCGTAGGGCGAGGGTGGCGCCGGTGGCGCCGGTGCGAAAATTTTTTCGCGGTGGCGCCACAGACGGGCGCGCACGCCACCGATAAAAATGTGGCTGTGGGTGCGATAACGCCCCGCGGCGTTCCACTGGCCGTGCGAGGGGGAACCGCGCGACAGCCCGTTGCCACTGGAACGCCGCGGGGAGCGGGGTTGTTGCTTTTTGTGTGTGGCGGCGTGGGGTGTCCCGATCGGGTAGTGAGGGGCGGCGGTGGTGGTGCCGCAGTGATGCTGATGGCAGTGGTGGAACGTTAATTCCCGAAGGGGCGGGAGGGCTGGCCCGATCGGGAAAGCGGGGGGAAGGGAGGTCTGGACTCGGGCGAGTGTCGGTGTGTGCGGGACCGTCTGTGGGAGAGTGTGGCCGCCGGATCTGCAAGGGAGGCGGTGGCGGCGGCCGCGCCGTCCTGCGGGTTTGCCATAGCACCGGGCAACGGCACTCGCCGCTGCTCTGCACTGCACTGCTCTGCCGGCTCACATTTCCCGATCGGGAGAGCTGATAGCGTATTGTGCGGTCGCAGCCAGCCACGCGATTTCGCGTGGGTGCTGATGCAATTGGCGTCGTGGAGCGTGGAGCGTGCGTGGAGCGTGCGTTTCGCGTGTGCGTGGCTGGTTCCCGTGTTTCGCGTCGCGGTGCACAGCACAATTACATTTCCCGATGGGGAGGGGTTACTCACCGCGGGGGTTACTCACCGCGAGGAGTGGGGAGTGGGGAGGGGAGGCGAGGAGCGCAGGAGGGAACGGCAAGTGCCACAAAGCTGTCTGCACGGCTGCGTGCGGGGTGGGGTGTTGCGCGTAGGGCTGGTGTAGGTGTTTGACGGGGAGTGATGTAGTGCTGCTTTCGTGTTCTGTTATGTCCATATTGGGTGTAGGTGTGGGTGGTGTTGGGTGGTGTTTGTAGATAGGGCTATTGACACTGCTATAGACACCACTGCAGATGTCTCTGTAGAGACTGCTGTAGAAATCAATGTAAATATCTCTAGACACCACTGGAGACGCTATTGTAGACAACACTATAGTCATCACTGTAGAGGCCACCGTAGGCAGCACTGCTGACAACACTGTAGAGGTCACCATAGACAGCACTGCAGACAGCATTGTAGACATCACTATAGACACAACTATAGTCATTACTGTAGACATTACTGCAGACATCACCGCAGACACTGCTGTAGACATCACTGTAGACACTGCTATAAACACTGTTGTAGACACTTCTGTAGACACATTTATAGACACATCTGCACACAGCATTGTATACACAAGTGTAGGTACTGCTGTAGGTACTGATATAGACAGCACCGCAGTCATCACTATAGACACCACTGTAGATATAACTCTAGACACCACTGTAGACCACTACAGACATCACTACAGACACCACCATAGTCAACACTGCAGACAGCACTATAGACACCATTTTATAGACATTAATGCACCCCACCACAATAACCGCTGTGGTGTGATGTATGGGCGTATATCGCACTATATTAGGAGGACAGCCCCCAGCTTAAGATAAAGCGGTTGATCACCGGGCTTCGTGAACGCGCTCAACTGAGCGTGCGTGCACACCATTACACATGCACAATGTGCAATCTTGTAGTGGGATAAGTCTCCTTGAGCCTACATGGCGCAACAGATGATGGTAGATGCACTAATACCCACACACCGACGTATATACACCGCAGATCGGTGTGAAACATGACTAAATATCGGGCAGGTGTGTTGCATGGTGCAGCAAGAGCTGTAAGCCTCACTCTTAGCATACCATGACGACGTAGTTCCCATGTCCACAGGATATTCATATCTCAAGAAAGATATCTAGACTACCGTGTACTCTGCATAAATTAATTATTGTATCTGACACACTAGAAATTGAGGATAAATATTTTTTAATTACGCAAAATTGCCAGATAGAAACACCAGTCATTTTCCGTCAATGTACAGACCCACAACAACCTGTAATACCGTTTACTATCCCTACATCACCCATATACACGCTATTCTTTACACCTCTGCACACTATTCTCTCTTCATCCACACTCTGTCACGTGACAGCCCACACCGCCCGTGCAAAGCGACAACGCCACCGACGCAAATGCCGACGGCGGCAACCGACGCAGACTCAGGCCATGCCCACACGCATTTACCACAGGACTTGCAACTACTTCAGCGGCTTGATCTGTAGAAACGATTCCTCTTTGTACGTTATTTGTCAATTTCTCCATCTTATTTGATCACCACCCCACCCCACTCACAATGATCCCAGCCACTGTTTCCCAATTGGTCGCCGACAAGTTCCAGCAGGCCCAGGCCTCCGAGAGCGTTGTCTTCAAGAAGCTCGACGCCAAGAACGTCAAGGACCCAAAGAGCGGTATGCGTTACAGCGTCAGCCTTGTCCCATCCCTGAGCGAGAAGCCCGAGTTCGGTCAGACCGCTGAGGGCGACGACCCGCTCGCTAACAGCGAGCCAGAGCTCACTGTCCTCGAGGACCTCGACGGATCCGGCGACCTCAAGCTCGTCCTGAACAAGTACCCAGTTACGGAGAACCACTCCCTGCTCATCACAAACAAGTTCAAGAACCAGCTGGACGCCCTCAGCCCAGAGGAGCTCACCACCGCCTACAGACTCGTCTGCAAGATGGACAACGAGGACGAGAACAAAAGACACCTCGTCATCTACAACTCCGGCCCAGCCTCCGGGTCCTCCCAGTTCCACAAGCACCTGCAGCTCGTCGAGATCCCACGCAACTTCAGCCCATTCCAGGACGTCCTCACCAACGGCAAGGACCACTTCCTGCCAAACCTGAAGCAGGAGCCCCTCCAGGACGGCAAGGTCTCCTTCGCCCACTTCGTCCTTCCTCTGCCAGAGGACGCCGACGAGGTCAACGAGGACCTGCTCGCCATGTGCTACTTCTCCCTCCTGCAGAGAACCCTCACTTTCTTCCAGGACTGGCTCAACGAGACCCCAGACCTCGTCAAGAGCTACAACCTGCTCATGACAAAGAACTGGATCTGCCTCGTGCCCCGCTCCGCCATCAAGGCCAAGACTCTGAACGTCGGCTTCAACGCCCTCGGATACGCCGGCATCCTCCTCATCAAGGACCAGGAGTCCTTCGACAAGGTCATCGAGAACCCAGCTGTCGTCAACGAGCTCCTCGGCGAGTGCGGCTTCCCAAACACCGAGGGTGTTAAGCCTAATGAGTACAACTACTGAACAATGCGAAAGGCACCGACCCCCACGCTTCTCAGACTCATACGTACAATCACAACTATTATACAGTAACGAAATCAATAATAAAGTAATGCAATATTGCGCTTTTGTGTAGTACAATGCAGACCCGAAGGTACACCCCACGAGGTCCGTGAACAATAGTCACTCGTGCCTGGGCACAATGGCTTACACGCTCCACGTGGCTGCTGTGTTCTATTGTTCCCGGCGCCGCCAAGAAATCCTCAAAGGCGCACAACTAGTGCGATGTTATTATAGACTTTTTTTTTAAAAATTATTATGTATTAGTTATGTCTGGTTTTAATAATGTTATCTGGAGAACAAGTTCGTGAATATACTCAATTTGGACCGCTTTTTCTTGGCAGCAGTCCTGGCATTAGCGTCGGTAGCGGGCTCGGCGCTCCCGCCGTTGATTCCGCTGCGGCGGCGACTGTTGTTCATCTCGACGATGCTGTCGCTTGCACTGCGGTTCTCAGGTTGTGCAGCTCTCACCGCAGCCTCAGCCCCCGGAGGAAGCATTGTGTTATTGTTGGAATGGTGCGGCACGGGCTGTTCCATCCTTGGCTCCACCTCGGCCTTGGACGAGGTCATGCTGAAACTTTGCAGTTGCTCCACAATGTCTGTGCTTGCATTGGCAGGGTCACTCGACAAGTCGACAGTGTCGCCTGGTTCGCCCATCAAAATGTCCTGGGACAGGACGAACCGTGTGTTTTGGCTAGTATTAACGGGCGACGTCACTGACTCGTCAGACGACAAATTGCCATCGTCGCCAATATGCGCCGCGTTAAACGTGTCGTCGTTGCTGGGCGATACCTGACCAAAACGCGGTGTAACAGATCTCTCTGGGTAATCCTGCTCGGTATCCCTCTTATCTAAGGGCATATCGTACACTTTGCTTTCGAACCGGAAGGATGACTGCACAGCAGGCCCGCTGTTGCGTCTGGCATACTTTGATCCTGCGTGGTTTGCCAGGTGGTTGTTCAGCATCGGGTACTTCTGGTGCATCTGCTGGTACATCGAGAAGTCGGGGCTTCTGGCTCGCCGCTGCGGCTGCTCGCCACCACTATTGTTGCTGTGAATCGGGTTCGAGGAGCCGCTGCTCATTGTGTTCTCCGAGGAAGAGGAGTAGATCGCACTCGCGGTTGCCGTGCTATTGTTACAGTTAGTTGGATGTGGGTTGAATTCTCTGTTCGAGAGCGGAGTTACCGGCGAGTTGACAGTGTTGGAGGGTGTCTGTGCGAAGGATGCAGGGGTCTTTGACATAGCAGACCCAAGGGATGCTGTCGACGTCTTTTCCTGGAGGGCGTGCGCTGCCGATGGTTGGGCGGTGTTGACCGTGATGTTCGTGGGGAGCTGTTTCGTGTAGTGGTAGTAGCGCTGCTTCTGCCTCTTGATCTTGAGCGAGTTGTATTTGTCTGCTGCATTAGCGGACCCTGGAGTGTTGGAGCCCGCGGTAGTCGGCGTTGTGTGGTGCTGGTGGAACACCAGCCTTGTGGGCGAATTGGATGCTGCCTGCTCGTTGAGCTGGTAGTTGCGTTTGAACGCCGGAGACGATGGGCGCAGGGGGGACATCAGGCCGAACGGCATGGCTGCTTGTGGGTCGTTATCATCACTTTGGGGCTGTGAATCCTCTCCGTCCTCGTTATTGTTTCCGTCCTCCTCGTCGATGCGGAAGTCGGGAATGGAACGGCCGTTTTTAAAGTTCATGACAATCTCGAGGTCGGCAGGAGCGGACTCTGACCGTCTGTGTGACTTGAATGACTTCGGTTTTGTCTTTAGAGCGTCGTCAAGGTTGATGATCGCGTCTGGAACGCCCTTTACTGGGGAGGTGAACTTCGGTTCCTCACTGATGAAGAAGCGCGGACTCGGAGAGCTCAAGCCATGTGATATCTTGCGAGGAGTGTGAGCGTCAAGGAATGTAACCTCAGCAGCAACAGACGTTGGCTTTTCAAAATCCGTAGCGTTGAAACGTGGACCAGCACCGTCCGGCGCATTTGAAACAGGGTCCGGGGAGGCACAACGAGGCAGCGGCGGCACGGAGAGCGAACCAGCGGCACCTTGGGACCACTGGGAACCCTGAGATGCCGGGAGAGAGCCTGGTGGGCACTGTTTCAGAAACTCGAAGTCGCCTGAGACGGCAAAGGACCTGCGGTGGGAGTGGCCGCGTCTCGAGGGCGTCACAGCGAGGTTGCTACTACCGGAAGCAGCCGTGGGTGGCGGTACCGGCATGTCGCTGAACTGCAATGGGTGTGTGTCGGTCATGGAATGTATTTGTAGTGGACTAGTGACCAGAATAAAGTAGAATAGTTAAACCCTCAGCTATAAATAGAATATGCGGGCGTAAAAGGCGGAAAGGGTCTCAGAAAGAGGGAAATAAACGTGACGAAAGCACGCTAGGTGGTTAACGAGTGGATAAAAGTTGGATAGTAGCCTCCCGCGGGAAGAAGACGAGTTGTAGACGCGTGAGTGCTGGCGAAAGAGCGCTTCACAAAGAGCGAAAGACCAAATGAGTGAATGGGGGTCGGTGCAGCTGCAGATGTGAGACAGGGCTCGTTCTAACCGGGGCAGGGGCAGTGGGGAGCACAGAGGAAGTCTTGCTGGACGTGGTTGGAGCTCTTATAGCCTCCTGTATAGCAAAATAACCGCCTCTCGAGTTTACTTTCTCTATGAGGACCATCGCCACCAGTAAAATCGCCACGCGACGCAACAAAGAACGTGGCGCGTGACGGGCAGGGGCAGGCAAATGCCATGGACGTAGAAGAGGGGAAGAGATGGAGACTCTTGGAGGTTCTATAGCGGCTATATATCACCAATCAAGACACTGGTAATGGAGGAACGTGTCACATTGCTGTTTAGGTCAGCTAGGTCTCTGGCAGAGTGCGTTAAGCAGGGCGAGAGGACCCTGGAACTAGCCGCATGCCGGGAGGATTACATTGTACAGAACCGGTCGGTTGAGGCTGTGAATGATGCTGACAAGACTGGTAGCGTCAGATTTACATGGAGGGGGAGGTCCGAGGACCTTTCTGTGGTCGGTCCACCGCTAAATGAGGGTGCTAATCTGTACGTTTCGCCCGAGTTTGCCGAAACCCTAGGCAAAGAGCTGGCTAGCAGGTTTCCCCGGGTGGATACGCCTAAGTACTCGTTATACCACAGTGAGGAGAGCGGTGAGAATATTCTAGGTGCTGTGTTTGAACTGCTGGGGATATCACAGAATCACACCTTCGACTGGGAGAATAAGCAGTACGATATTGTGCTGGAAAAGGGCGCTTTGCGTATAGACGAATACACGGTGGTTCATCCTGACGACGCTGTTCCTGCGCCTATCGAGGCTTCCACCAGTTACAACGGTTCCCATAATTTCGAAGTAGGCATGTTTTACATTGACTTGGTGCAAGATGAGAACGTGAACCTCTCTGGACTGCGTTGCATCTGGGATGACGACAATAAGAATATCGAGAGGTGCATCAAGACGTCGCTGCTCTACAGATCTGCGTTTGCACCCAGCAGACTAAGACCCAGGGACTTGACTATCGACCTCGAGACACCTATCGGACTGCATCCAAAGGTGCTCATCGACCTGTCAAATGCGACAGAAATCACATCCGATAAGCAATGCTCTTACTATATGTTCTCACAGTTGCCTGCACAGCTGTTCGTGGACAAGTTTCAGTCTGATCCAATATTTGTATTTGGTGAGCACAATCTGGAATCCCCAGACTACAGGTTGAGCAACGAGACATGGGGGTCAGAGACACTGTTCGAGCTCACCCCAGGTGAGGTGAACGAGATCACTCTACATTCGCGGTATGTCGCCCCAGGCGACAACGCAGGATACAGCAACATATCATTCACACCACAGGTGTTCATGGCTTGCGACACAGGCATGTCTGATATCATAGAGAACCCATTTTTCACCAAGGGTCTGGGACTAGAGGCATTCTTCACTGATGATACAGCATTCTACCCATTGAAGCGTGAGACGCTTGTCGCCCCCATTCCGTTTCCATCACTGTCAACATACAGCTACATTGAGGCTCTGACACTTTTGTCACTAGTAACCGCGACCTTTTATTTGCTCTACAAGTTATTTGGCAGTGTCACCCCAAAACCACATACCGACAACGCCAAGAAGAACAACTGAACATCACGTACAGCTGGCCTTGAACAGCTCATTACGCTCTTTATAAACCTGGTAATCTCTATTATAGGATTTCTAATATACATAAATGATACGATACGAAAAAAAGATAAATACACGCTAGACGTTGCAACAACGTCGTTCACCCTTACTATTTCTTGTGATGTTTTTTCGCAATACGCTTCAATGCTCTCTGCTCGTTCTTCAGAACACCATCAACCATCTTATACTTACCCTTGACACCCTTTGGTCTGCCGGACAGACCTCTGTTGCTACCGGAAGCGTAGACAAGTGTGACCTTAGGTTTCGTTCTCTGCTTCTTGGTCACCTTTCTCATTAGTCTGGCAATCTCCTCCGCCTTGTCCTTCTCGGACTTATCGCTGTCGTCGTTGATCAGACCAGCCTTCTTCTTGATCTTCTCCAGACGGGCAACAGCACGCATCTTCTTTCTGGCCTTCGCCTCCATCACCTTCTTGATTGGACGGGCGTTCAGAGCTCTCATCTTCTCCTTGATGGCCATTGCAGCCTCCTTAGTGATAGGTCTGTTGATCTTGGAATGCTGCTGCTCCTCTTCCACGAACCACGCTGGCAGATTCTCAGTGTCTCTGAATGTGTATCTGTTGAAACCCTCGTTGATGAGGTCCTGCTTTGTCCTCTGACCGGTGGCCAGCTGGTGAGCCAAGGTCATGGCCTCGACAGTGGCGATATCCAGATCCTTCTTGTGCTTCTCCTGTGCAGTCTGCTTCTTCTCCTCATCAGAGTCGTAGTCAGAGTCGAATTCACCCATTGGCGTGTCCTCCTCGTTAGCGACAATCTCGAAGTCGGAATCGGAATCAGACTCGGCGTCACTGCTGTCAACATCGGCAGCAGTAGCACCGTTAGTGTCGGCCTTGCTTGGAGCGGTCTTACGCTTTAGCTTGGAGATGTCACCAACAGACTCGGAGCCAACGGCGTCGTCGTTGACCTTGGATGGCAGGTCCGCGGTGACGTTTTCAAAGATTGGGTTGTTGAAAAGTCTGGCAGCTCTGCTGCTCAGCTTGGACTGGGAAGTCTCAGTCTTTAGCTTGGTGATCAGCTGGTTAATAGCCTCATCGTCATCAGAGTCGGAGAGGTCAGAGCCGCTCTCTTCCATTTCGTAGTCGCTTTCCAAGTTGTCGGCCTCAGCGTCTTCCCCTTCCTTCTTCTCGGAGAAACCGGTCCACTCGTCCTCGTTGTCGCCACCACGGGCCTGTCTGGCCCTGAACTTGGCGTCCCTCTCGGACTTTCTCTGCTTGTAGCTATCGTACATGGAATCCATCTGTGCCTCCAGATCATCAGCTTCAGCGAGACTGTCACGGTCCCTCACAACAATGGACTCGTCAATGTGAATATCGTTGTCCTTTGCGAGCTCGTCCTCGTTGAAGATCATTCTCTTCTTACCCTTTGCGAGCTTGTCGAGAATACCGGTCTTCTCTGCGGTCTTAAGGTTGAAGAGCGACTCTCTTCCGAGGTTGGCGGCCTCGATACCAATGTCGTCTGGGGTGAGCATGTTCATCTGCATTCTGGTGATCTCCTTCTGCTTCATCTCGTTCTTCTTTCTCTTTTCGCGCTTCTTGTTGAGACGCTGCTTCTCCTGCATGTCGGAGAGCTCCTTCTCGATCTGCTCCTCCTCTGTTAGTGGGTTCACCTCCACCTGCTCCTCCTCGTCCTTGTCGAGGTCCAGCAGGTCCCTGGCGTTCTTTCTCCATCTCAGGATCATCTTGAAGTCCTTCTTACCCAGGACCTTCAGATCCTCGATGCACGCCAGCAGTTCCTTGTTGGTCTGCTTCATCTTCCTGACGATCTTCCACTCGTCGTCCTCTGGGTCGAGGTCGAACTTGTTCAGCTTACCGAGCATGGTGATTGGGTCCTCGGTCTTTATGAAGTCCATGATTGGCGCGGTGTTGTAGAGCAAGTTGTCGCCCTCGTCGTAACCCTCTCTCTTTCTGACCTTCTTCTCAGGGTTGTAGACCTTGGCCTCCATGTTCTGGGGTCCGTCGGGCAGCTCCTCGAAGACCTCCTTGGGGTCCAGCAGACGTGGGTCCATCTTCTTGGGGGCCTTGAAGCCCTTGCAGACGACGAAGATCTCGGCAGAGACGTTTCTCGAGGCGGGGGGCTTCGTGGCCTCCACCTTGTCGAACAGCTGCTGGAACACCCACATCAGCTTGTTGTAGTCCTTGGATCTGAAAATCTTGGTGACGAAAGTACCTCCTACCACTAGGTTCTCGCACGCCAGCTTCAGCGCCTGCAGGGTCAGCTGCGACTGGGTGAACGCATCCTGCACCCAGCCGAGACCAACATTGGGCGCACCATCGTGCAGCACAGTGTCGGCTTTCCATGTCTTCATGTAACCTCTGAGACGAGAGCGACAGTCCTCAGTGGTAATATCACTCTGGAAGGTGATGACGTTGGGCATGGTCTTCATGGGGACGATATCAACACCGATGATGAGCGAGTTGATGGGACAGAGCTTCGAGGCGACCTGACACCAGGAGCCGGGCGCCGCACACAGATCAATCACGACCTTGGACTTCTCCAGGAAGTGACCGAACTTCTCGTTGATCTGAATGATCTTGAACGAGGAACGGGCACGGTAACCTTTCTCTTTGGCAAGGTAGTAGTACCTATCCAAACGACCTTTACTGTTTTTCTTTTGTGTTCTACCCATGTCTGTTTGATGTCCTGGGGGATGACAAGTACAAAAGGATATACTACACAACAACAAGAGTAGATATAGGGAAACCATCACATCTTCTTGTAGCAGGACCTCATTGCCCTCTGAACGTCAGAAGTCCTGCGATGCTCATCGCGGCGAAAATTTTTCAGCGGGCGGGTGTGTGGGTGCTGTCACCAGAATAAGGCGTGGGTGCGTGGGTGTTGAGAATGTGCGGTGTGGGTGTGCTTCACAGTGCGGTGTGGGAGTGTCATGTGATGCTGCGTCTGCTCTGTGTGATGGTTACTCTGGTGACTGCAGTGTCAGTGTCTCTTAGATAGAGGGAGGTCTGGTATTGGAGGAGCTCTGGTGGGCGAGTATTGCCGGGGCGGTCTGAATATGGCTCAGCAGGTGTATCCGCAGATTAACTGCTTCCACTGAGGTAAATTCGATAATGCTTCACTCCAGATATTGTGTTATTCAGTGTATCTGCCTTTTTTATAGTGTTGTTTCATTTCTTGGGCGATATTCTGCTTCCCGCATTGTTGCCGTGATGCAATTGCGTATTCCCGATTAGGAAAAATAAGGTCCCTCGGTATACCACACCCTTGACTTGAATATTTGTTGGCTATATATGTATTTAGTGTGGGTATTGATTGTCTATTTGCTAGCTACGGTGACAGTGTTGCCTGTTAGCAATGTTTGCAGCGATATGATGATATGCAATGATATGGTGCGGTGCTTGGGTCTATCTCTGCACCGGGCTCTTGGGCCGCAGGGCTTCGATCTCCTCGTCGTACGGGACGTGGGTGCCGATGCTGCGGATCTCCTCCTTGTACTCCTGTGGGTCGAAGTTGTTCAGGATCACATCCGGACTCATGACGACCCACCCCTGCCTGAGCCTGACGGGTGTCTCGGCGCCGGTTCTCGCCGGAATGATATGCAGCCGCTTCGTCGCCGTGGAGAAGTTCTCCGCGACCTTGTACAGGTCTGATGGAACAGCTCCATTCTGGGTATCGCTGGTCTCAATGTTCAGATCAGTGTCGACGTTGCAGTGGATGAGATGTCCGTCGGTGGAGCGCCGCACAGTACCCGTGATGCACATCCAGCAGTGCCACTGCATCTTCTCAACGAGGGTGTTGTCATCACCGGCAAGTCCCGGGTAGTATGGCGAGTCCTTGTCAATGGGCACAAACACCAGCTCCTCGCTGCGGCGGAACTTCTTTGCCCAGACCTCGTTGTTCAGCAGCTTTGACAGCTCGTTGATCTTCTGCGTGCTCGCCCAGATGAACAGAAATCCGGGTTTCGAGACAAGCCTGTCCAGTGGTAGCTGTGTTAGCAGAGGGTATATGAACTGGTTGTCCGTGAGACACCCGATCATCACCACATCGAACGTCAGATTGTCGCGCTGGATCCACTTGTTGAGTGTCGGCACCATCTTGTCGATGGAAACGCGACAGCCCAGCGGCTTTGTAGCAAACTCGCTCACCTGCTTCTCCTTCTCCTCGAACAGCTTCTGCAGCTTTGGGTACCCCTCGACGGAGTTCTCGATATTGGTAACGTGGCTCTGCGGGTCGGACCCCGTGTGGATGTAATGGTTGGAATAGTCGTTCACAAACACCTCTCGTGCGGGGCGGAACGCATTATTCTTGCCGCGGAAGTCATTGCTAGTCTCTGTTTTGATCATGGCGTGCTATTTCCTTTAGGATCTCTGCGTTTACCAGATATGTATGGGAGATAAGGCACCTTGAAATCGCCACCGTTCAATAAACACTCAACTAAACGAGAATATCCGCAACACACAGATACTATCAGTTCTATACTCTTATATACACCCTACAACACAGCCACACAACAGGCAACACCCCTCTTTAGACCACTTCCCTTCCCCAGATCACCCGTCCCTGCCTCCCTCACATGTGAAACCTCAACTGGCAGGCCGCGGCATCGCGCGACACTCGAAACCCGACGCCTGAGACGTGCGACGTGAAGATGAAACACGCCAGGACGAAACAGGCCGAGACTGGAGAACAATAGGAAGACAATAGACGGCTGTCTGGCGTGTTTGCCCAGCCACGTACGTGTTGCATCCAGTATAATAGAAACTGCTTGTATAAAAAAAATAATTTGTATTGTTTGTGGGTCCTCTCACCCCTCCCGTTGTCTGGCAAGGAGGAACAAGACCCGTTTTAGATGCTATATAGTAGAAACAATGGTGTTTGATAGAGAAAAAAAAAATAGTGATGAAAATAGTAAACCTTGTGTGGAGGAGACGTTGTGTCCCTGTGGTATGTGTGTGTGTGGTTCTCCTCCGTAATAATAATCCGTGTTACCTAGCCTGTATTTACATTTGTGCGTGGCGATGTGATGTGTGTTGAAAGAAATGTGGTGGTTTGCGGGGCTGCTTTGCTTATTCGAAGAAGCATCTGCCCTGCTCTAGCTCCTCTAGGGCGGCCTCGATGACCTCGTCGTCGTCGTCATCCTCCATGATCTCAACAGCGCTGTACTTGATCATGTCCCAGCGGTTCCAGAAGGCGACGCAGTCGTGGTAGTCTGTGGAGTCGTAGGACTCCTCGAGGTCGTTCTTGGCGTTGGTCAGTCTGGTCTTGAGCGACTGGAACTTCATGCAGTCTGGCAGCTCCGAGATGGTCCGGCAGTCACTGGAGTCCGTCTCGTAGCCTGGGACAGTGGTCGTCTCGGACTTGTACCCGCTGGTGTCGATGCTGCCGGTGGTCTCGTCGTCGTCGTCGTTGTCGTTGTCGGAGAGACCGTCGTTGCACCCGAACTTCATGCTGAAGCGGACTGTGGAGGCAGTGTGCGCATCGGCAGGCTGCTGCTGCTCCTCGTCAGAGTACTCGGTCTGCTCCTCGTCGGAGGTGCGAGAAGAGAGGCGGCTGTTGTAGGAGGCGCTGCTGTTCGACCTGGAGAAGCGTCTCGAGTGGCTGCGGTCCATGTTGTCGTACACCTGGGCCTCTGCGGAGGACGTGGTGTTGCAGTACATGGCCCAAGCCTCGTCGATGGCCTGGATGATGTAGTCGAAGCAGCGCTCGCGCGCGAGCAGGTCCTGCTTGGGCACGACGTTGCGCTTGGAGGAGGAGAACGAGCCAGGTCTGCTGGCGGTGTTCCGCCTCTTGCCGAGGGAGAGCGCGTTGATTCTGTAGTTGGCGGTGTCGACGTCGACATTGAACGCATAGTCGTCCTCGTTGGCGGAGGTGACGGTCTCGTTCTCGTTCTCAGTGCCGGTGGCAGTAGCACTCAAGGCAAGGGAGGATACGGACCTCACCTTGCTGTCGAGGTAGTTGTTCATCAACCGGTTGTCCCTGTTGGAGTGCGAAAACGCGGACTTTCCCGAGCGCATCATCTTGAAGGATGAGTTGCGGGGGATAGCTCCGACATCGGCGTTAAGGTCTGACGCATGGCCCTGTTCCCCCTGGAACGAGCGGCCCGTCATGAAGTCTGTGAACGATCTCTTAGTAGAAAATGGCATTGCTGTGAAGAATAAAAATATGTGTGAAAATGAGAAAAAAAAGTATGAGCAGCACAATTAAGGCGTCGATGTTTTTTTTTTTTAAATGCTAGTGGTTGAATCTATTGTGTGTATAGTTCTTATTATATTGATAATAAGAAAAAAAAATATGCTGATATTATAGTCCAGACTTTTAATACTGTCCAAAACTATTGTAAATGGAATGAATAAAAGGGGGTGTAGTAGTAATACTTCTATGGGGATGTGGTAATACTTCTCTGGGGGATGATGGTAGAGAACCCTGACTAACTTTCAAATGTCTAACAAGTAAACAAAAAGTGGCAAAGTGACAGAGCAACAAACCCTAAGTACCTGAAGGCTCAAGAGCGAAAAAAAACAAAACTCGAGAGCAGAACTGTGCAACCCTGACTTTGCAGCTGGGGTTCGAGGGCGGCGCGGGTGTCGGGAGTGGGAGTCGAGGAAGCAGCAGAGTGGTGTGGAGTGTCGGGGCAGCCCGGGGAATCGGGAAAACTAAATCTTTGCGGCCCCTCGGCTCGAGGCATGGTCGGCGCTGATTGGCCGGCGGCCGGTTTTTCTCCGGGTGCACAATCCGCGACGGCCGCCGGTGGCGAAATTTTGCCAACACCCAGACACCCACTCCACAGTGGAGGGGGCCTGGTGGCCACAAGCAGCCCTGGGCTTCAGGGCCGCCATACAAGAGATATATACGGTCTGGGTGCCACGATATTGGCACCATCGTGTAGCCCGCGTCTGGGGCTACACAGCGATGCCACTTGCAGCGCGCACAGACGGGTATTTTTATATGAATATTCGTTTGCGAGCGCGGGGCCTCCGGAGGCGTTGGGGCCAGCATGGCCGCGACAAATTTGCCACCGGAATCGCGCAAACCCTGGGAAACCCTAGGTCGGGGAGTTGGGTCTCTCGCAAAAAAAAAAATGCCCGGGAGGGCTGAGCGCGGCGTGCCCTAGACGGCGCACATAGCCCTAGGGCTCAGGGGCCTCGTATGACAGCTGCATGGGGAGCAGTGGTGGATACCCCGGGGAGGGATAGTGAGCAACACCAACGTATGGACATGTCAAAAGAACTGTACATCTGTGCAACTGTACATCAGCAGTGTATTGTCGTCATATCACCAGATATGATCTCGCTCTACCGTAAACACGTCGCAGCGGGCAGGCAACCCCGGCTGCATGGAACGTCCACCAGGGCACAAAACACAGTAGCAAATGCTTATTACCTTGTCACGCTGCTGTAATACAGCGCTGTAACACTATTGCTGCAATACAGCAACACCACCGTACATTATGGCAACGCCCACAGCTGTCACGTCACTCAGCACACTCCCGGTCGACACCCCCAGATCTGCGACACAGAACCATCGTAAACACAGTAAAAGCACATTCACATAATCAGATGCCGCACATACGGTAGTATAACGCAGACTTATACTCTGTACCGCTGATACACCCTTTCTCCTCCCCACTCAACATCAACTCCTGTTGCAACCGTTCTGCCTCTTGAGCTTCCTCTTCCTGGCATCCGGCTGCGCCGTTTTGCGTCTGCGCTCCCGGGCGCGCTGTGCGGCGGTGTCTGTGCGCATCGGGCCCCGCGTCCCGCGCGGCGTTGCCGGGGCTGCGCTGCGGTGTGTGGGTGCGCGGGTCTTAACGCCGGCGGCCACAAAGCTGCGGTGTGTGTGGGAAGTGTGTATACAGATATACAGGGTTGTTGTGGTGTGGGAGATGTGGTTTGCTGTATATTACTGTGGTATTGTGTAGATTTTTCAGCAGTCTGGTGTGAGATACAAGCGAGTAATTATGTAGGGTAGAGTGGCCAAGGTAGGCTGTTTATAGGGGTGCTGTCTGTCCTGTAGACATGGAAGTCACACGATATCTTGGAGTGGTCAGTGTATATATTCACAACACTACAGAACCTGCAATACTGTCATGTGCAATATAAGGCAGTATTACAATGCCACGATGTGTGGGTGGTATGGTTGTGGTGTGTGGGTTTGGAGAGACGCTGCGGTGTGTGGGTGTGGTGAGGCCACCTGATATATAGCTGGTTGAACGATGACTCTCGCTGGATGCTTACTGTAGACCCTGGACAGCTGACCAGCAAATATGACTGGCAGGCCGCGTGTTTCGTGGGAGGAGAGCGTTGGCGGCGCGGTGGAGACCCTCTGCTCGCTGTTTGACAACGTGTACATGCTGCGGAGCCTCGGCGTCCTGCCCCAGGACGGCTGGCTGCTCCGGACGATGGATAAGGGCCATGCTGGTTCCAAGCTGTGGCTGGTGTCGCTGGTGCTGGCACTGCGGAGGGCACTGCGACAGCTCGTGTCAGTGTGGCGGCTGAAATCCCAGTGCCAGCGGGAGCTGCGGCGGCGTGCCCGGGCCCTAGTGGCCGATTCCGCCGTCACAGAGAAGCTGGTACGCAAGGTCAAGGAGTGCAATGCGCGTTTGAGGGACGCACTGCTGGACTTGGTGCAGAACGCACTGTATATAGTGGTCGTGCTGTACGATATATGCGGGTGGAAGCGGCTGCGGCGCCTCAAGGTGTGGTGTGAGTACGGCTCTAATGTGCTTGTGCTGCTGCGCATATGCAATGCAGCATTGCAATAGACTATTGTACATATTCATAATATAGAACGATTTATATGCATTTGCGAAAGAGATGGGGTTTGATTGGTTCGCCGCCAGTCTTTGGCGAAACAAGTCATCGCGGGCAAGTAGACGGCAAAACGGAGTACCACCTGACATGGCGGATATGACGCAATAAATAGCAAACACTATAAAGGCACAACTCCGATTGCCAATCTGAGAGGTCTCACTTTCCCTCTCGAATTACACGTACGGAGGATACCCATCGTAAGAGCAATAATTCAATATACTTTTATACAGTCAATCGTTACACTAGCAACACCACATACTGGCGCAGATACTTCCGAATTACTTCGACAGACCCATCTCCTCCAAGAAGGCGTCCTTGCTTGGGGCTCTGCCCAGGAACTCGGTCAGCTTGTCGTTGATCTCGTAGAGACCACCGTTCGCAAGCACAATGTCCCTGTACTGGACACCGCTGGTGCTGTTGAGCGGGTTGGCCTTGAACTTGGTGTAGTACATGTCGGTGGCAAACACCTCGGCCCACATGTAGCCGTAGTAGCCCGCGGAGTACGAGTCAGACATGATGTGTCCGAACGAGTCGTAGCCCTTGGTGTACTCGCCGCCGTTCTCGACGTGGCAGATGTCCTCGCGCGAGTCGTTCCACAGCTTCAGGACGTCCAGGGAGTCGAGGTCCGTTGTGGTGTGCACCTTCATGTCGAAGAAGCCAAAGTGCAGCTGTCTCAGGGCGAAGAGAGCGCCGCTGACGTGCTTGGTCTTGACAAGGGAGTCCAGCAGGGCCTCTGGGATCTTGGCACCGGTCTCGTAGTGCTGGGAGAGTGCGAGCAGTTCGGCCTTGTTCCAGGTCCAGAACTCGAGCATCTGCGAGGGGGCCTCGACGAAGTCCCAAGGGGTGGCGCCAGGACCGTTGAAGCGGGAGAGTCTGTTCTTTCCGACGAGGTCGTGGATACCATGGCCCAGCTCGTGGAAGAACGTGGTGATCTCGTTGTGTTTCAGCAGCGCTGGCTTGTTGGCGGTGGACTTGGAGAAGTTGCAGACGAGGGCAGTGACCGGGTAGGACTGCTGGCCGTGCTCGTCGACGAACGCGGAGGAAATTCCGAAGTTGGCGGCGTGGCCGTACTTGCCGTCTCTGGGGTGCAGGTCGAAGTAGATCCAGCCGACAAACGCTGGTCTCTCAGGGTCGTCCATCTTCCAGACGGCGAGCTGCTTGACGTCCTGGTGCCAGACCTTCTTCTTTGCTGGGTCGGTCTCCTCGACGAATTTGAGCTTCATGAGGGTCTCGTAGATGCCGAGCATGCCCTTGATGGTGGACTCGACGGGGAAGTAGTCTGCGATGAGCTCTAGATCGACCTGGTAGTTCTCCTTGAGGAGGAGGTCGTTGTAGAAGCGGGTGTCCCAGATGTAGTAGTGGTCGTCGTAAGGGATGCCGATCTTTTCGCAGTGCTGCTTCTTGAGGGCCTTGAGGGTTGCGATCTCGGTCTTGCTGAGGGGCTCGAGCTTGTCCTTGAGGTCGGTGAGGAAATCGAGGACGGTGTCCTGCTTCTTAGCCATCTTGATTTCGAGCGCGTAGTTGGCGTAGGTGTCGTAGCCGAGAGTCTGAGCGAGCTCGTTTCTGAGCCTTAGGGTGTCCTTGAACAGTGGTTCGTTCTGGGGCACCTTGTTCTGGTCGGCGAGGAAAGCGCGCTTTCTGGTCTCAGGGTTAGTGGCGGTCTTGAGGACAGGGAAGATGTCCGGGTACTTGAACGTGACCTTGTACTTCGTTGGAGCCCCGGCCTCCTCGATCGTCTCGAACTGTTCCATGACGACGTCAGAGACACCGGCGAGCTCCTCCTTGGTGAAGGCGATGAACTCCTGCTGCTCTCCCAAATTCTTTGAGAACTGGAGCGAGTTTGAGGCGAGCTGCTTCTTGATCTCCTTGACCTGGTCGCGCTTCTCCTGGGAGAGGTTGTGGCCGTCGCGGACGTAGTCCCTGTGGCTCTTCTCGACGAAGCGGTAGATCTCGAAGTTTGCGGGAGCAGCGCTGATGAACGCGTCCTTGTCGGCGTTCAGCTGCTTCCACACGGCGTCGAACTGCAGAAACAGGTCGTGTCTGAGCGCCTGCTCGATCTCGAAGTTCTGCAGCAGCTCGGTGGCCTCGATGGAGGCGTCGCGGACCGCCTTGTCGGCGGAGACGTGCTGCAGGAAGCAGAGCTGGTTGACGAGGGGCCCAATGCGGTTCTCCTGCGTGTACAGCGGCTTGACGAAGTTGTCGACGCTGGGCTGCGGGATGCGGGCTAGCCTGTCGTTGAGCTCGGAGACGTTCTGGACGACGCACTGGGCGTCAAACACAATACGCTCGGGGCTCCAGGCCCAGCTGGCGGGCTGGGTGGGCACCTCAAACGACGCTGAGGTGTATGGAGTGTGGTTAGTAGACATGTGGCGGCAGTTGTTGCTGTTGAGATAGTACGCGGCAGCACCAATTGAGACGGCGCAGAAGAAGGATCGCTTGTAGACGCTGCTCTGTGCAATACTGGAGGCGGCGCGGCGGGTGACACTGTTCCAGAACATGAAAGGGCTCCTTGACACAGTTATATACAAGTGTATATGCAATGTACAATACGGCCCAAATGTGTCACTGCCCGATCCCTTATCGCTCCGTGGCAACAATGGGCGCCCAGGAGCGACGCGCGTTCCTGCCTGTCCGCGCCGATAGCAGGGCGATAGCAGCGAAAGACGGACGTTGAACTGTTCTCTGTGCATTGACCTGTGGGTTCGACTTGCCAGTTCCCCCTTGGTGTCCTTTCCCTGAGGGCTTGTGGATTGTGTTTCAGCGGGGCACGTGACTATGCCGGGTAACCCTGATGGAATTCACTAACGCCTCTATGCATGGATCATGCTCACGACGTATAGCCCTATTATATACCTACAGCATATAGCTCAAGTATATACCTCCACACTGGTACTCTATACGCTACATAAACCACCCTGGTATCTCACACAAGAGACTGAAGACAATATGCACACAATCACACAATGTTGCTAGGAAACCAGGGCGCTTCCCACGTCGAGAAGGTCTATATTCTCCCTCTATATATGCAGTACATTTGCACTTCTCTTGCATTACACTCTCTATACAGTTATACACGATCCTCCCGTGTGCATCAGAACTCTCCCTATCACCATTGTGTTACCCGGTCGCCCGCCGGCCAATCAGCGGGCGCCCCGGCAAAAGCGCAGGCGGCAGGCGCATACAAGGGAGAGGCATCTGGGGATGCAGGGAATGATCAGTGCAAGTTGGTGTAGAGCGAATACCCCACCACAATACACATGTCTGAACAAACGCAAGCTAAGCAAGGTGTCGTCAGCGCGGTCGCGCCCGTCGACAAGTCTATCCTCAACGACAAGTGGGACCTCGTGCTCTCGAACGTGCTGGTGAAGGCCGGCCTCGGGTTCGGCGTCGGTGTCGCTGCGTCCGTGCTCTTCTTCAGACGCAGGGCCTTCCCAGTGTGGCTCGGTGTCGGGTTCGGCCTCGGCAGGGGCTACTCCGAGGGCGACGCCATCTTCCGCTCCACCGCTGGTGTCAGGACCGTCAAGGTCTGAGCCGCGAGCGTCGAACGTCCGAGAGTTACCGAATCAACATTCCTAGGGTGTGCCCCGCTATATATGTATATACTTTAATGTACACAGTGTCTGTGTGAGTAGGGCGTGTCGAGTCGAAGGGAAGGCAGATTCAATGTCGTAGAGTGTGTGATGCATAGAGGTATAGTGTTGGCGGTTGATACGGCAGCATGTATTCTTGCACTGTACTGCAGACGTGGGTTTAGCGTATGATATTAGGGTATCGTAAATATTCTTTCGAATTGTATAGAATTATGGTTGTTATCGTTGAAATTGGGGTCGCAAATTCCCTCCGTTGTACTGCGAATATGGGTATCGATGTTTGATAGGCGGTAGAGAAATTGGTATTAATGGTTGATATTGGACATGCAGCAATATGGTGTTTAAAGTTAGGTATTGGAGGTGTAGCAAATATCTCCTCCGTTGTACTGCGAATATGTGTATTACCGTTTGATGTTAGAGAGCCTACGACAAATACCGATTATTGGAGTTTGATACTGGAGGTGGTGCAAAGTATAGGCATTTGCGTCTGATACTGCTGGATGCAGTAATATAGGTTTCTTGTTTGATATTGCCAGTACAACAAATATTATGCATATTGACAAACACTTTCCACGCTCCGAGTCAGCCATTACGCACTATAGCGCCGTGCCGGATGCTCCGTTCTTCCCGACATGATAGTAGAAATCACAAAACTCCCTGCGATTTCCACACTCACAGAGAAATGCCAGACATACGGGCAATCTGGTCCTCCAGGCTGGACGCCGCCGCCAGCTCCTGCTTGCCCCGCTCCTCGATCGCGCGCTTATCCTGCTTCTGCCCCTGCGCAATCTCCTCGCTACCGAGAGCCTGTGTCCCTTGTGCCTGCACCTTCTGCTTCTGCTTCAACTCCAGCGCCTCCCGCACCGCATCGTTGATAGCACCCACGTTGAACGCCCCGCTGTCCGGGCCGTCCTTGTTCATCTTCTCTACCTTCAGCCGCGTCTTCTTCCGCTGCGCCGCCGATATCCCGCCTGCCCGCGTCTTGGCGCGGCTGCTCTTGCGCGTCTGAGTGTTCTTCCTGAGTGGTTTCGCCATGATGTGGTGCTCTGTAACCGTAAATCTGCCTGTCCAGCGGACCGTCCATGCCTCTGCTTATATAGGGCATCGCATCGCTCTGACAGCTTCCGCGTCACGTGGCGGTGAAAAATTTTCGCTCCAGCTCATCGCGCACTACAAGAAGGCGATAGCCAGGCGGTTCAGTCCAGGGATGTGCTTGGATTGGCTGTTGCAAACAGCTCAGCTCGCTATACCACCCTGCATATTTAGCCATGGTCTCTACCAACAACAAGGAGAAGCCCTGGGACACGCCCGACATCGACAAGTGGGCCATCGAGGAGTTCAAGCCGGAGGACAACGCCTCTGGGCTGCCCTTCATGGAGGAGTCGAGCTTCATGACGCTGTTCCCCAAGTACAGGGAGAAGTACCTGAAGTCTGTGTGGCCTGCGGTGACGCGCGCGCTCGATGCGCACCACATCGCGTGCACACTGGACCTCGTAGAGGGATCCATGTCTGTCAAGACGACGAGAAAGACGTTCGACCCGGCCATCATCCTGAAGGCGCGCGACCTCATCAAGCTGCTCGCGAGATCCGTACCCTTCCCACAGGCGGTCAAGATCCTGCAGGACGACATGGCTTGTGATGTCATCAAGATCGGCAACGTCGTCACCAACAAGGAGCGTTTTGTCAAGCGCAGACAGCGTATGGTCGGCCCCAACGGTAACACGCTGAAGGCGCTCGAGCTGCTCACCAAGTGCTACATCCTGGTCCAGGGTAACACCGTGAGCGCAATGGGCCCCTTCAAGGGCCTCAAGGAGGTGCGCCGCGTCGTCGACGACTGCATGCGCAACGTCCACCCCATCTACCACATCAAGGAGCTCATGATCAAGCGCGAGCTCGCCAAGAACCCAGACCTCGCCAACGAGGACTGGTCCCGGTTCCTGCCCATGTTCAAGAAGCGCAACGTCGCCCGCAAGAAGCCAAAGAAGATCAGAAAGGAGAAGAAGGTCTACACGCCCTTCCCACCTGCACAGCTGCCCAGAAAGGTCGATCTCGAGATCGAGAGCGGTGAGTACTTCCTCAGCAAGCGCGAGAAGGAGGTCAAGAAGCTCGAGGAGCGCAGGGAGCACCAGGAGGAGAAGCAGAAGGAGCGCGACGCGGAGCGCAAACGCGACTTCACCGCGCCAAAGGAGGACAAGTACGAGTCTGCAGCCGCTCCAGCCCACAAGAAGCACAAGAAGAGCCACAGCGACAGCGACAGCGAGTAACTCGCACCACTACATACTGTACATTACATATAACAACTATACTGGACACATGCTGTTGCCCACAGCGCCCACAGCGCCCACAGAAACGCCCGCACGACGCGTCGCCGAACCGACGCGTAACGCGCCACACGCAAAACGCGCCATCGAGTTCTATATAACAACACTCTGCTGTATACACTCTGATGGGATCTAGCAAACATCCAAGCAACACACCAGACACCATGGATTTCTTGCTAGGGAGCTTGGCGCCCATCAAGAAGAAGAAGAGAACGACCTACCAGAAGGTTGCAGAGGAGGTGCAGACACAGGAGCTAGGAGAAGAGGTTGCGACTCAGCTGGCAGGGGGAGAAGCAACAGATGAAATCTCTTCGCAGCGCATTGATAATGATGAGAGAGAGGACGAAGATGTACCTGCAGAGGTTCCAGTGAATGTATTCTCAGAAGAACTAACCCGCAGTACATACGAGGAACCTCACTCTTCTCTCACTCAGCAGTTATCTGCGTCCGATCATCCTACGAAGTCCCACTCAGAAAGCGAGGAGGTGGCCTCGAAGTCTACAGACCAGATAAGCTCAACTCTCGACATAGACCAGAACATAACGTCACTGTATGCTGGTGGTGAAGACTTGGAGGAAGGAACGTCTATGCAGACAGATGCGGCTAATGATAACACTGAAAACACGGATGCATTCCCCACCACACAGGTGATAACTACTCAAACCCAGAAAATTGCGTCGGTAAGACATACTCACAACAATGATTCAGGCTCAGAAAATGAATTGCCTATCAACCACCACGAGCAGGACCACCTACAAGAGATGATGGAGGAGGGGGCTACATCTGTCCAGGTTCCGCACAATTGGGATATGATGTCTACTAATATTCTTGGGTTGTCAAACACAAGGAATGTAGGTGAAATACCAGCAGGTAAGGCGAGCGATATTCAGACGCAAACGATAAATCCCCTCAAGGAGACGATTGATAAATCTTCAACAGAATTGAACGAGGGATCTGTTATCAATGCACCAACACAACAAATCAGTAAACAATTTACAGAGGAAACTATAGAACAGATCAGCCACACTCAAAACATTACCGCAACTCAGCTCGTCCAGACCTCAATGTCCACGCAGATGGTCAACGACGCATACCGTGAAGAGGTCATCTCTTTTAGCGACAGACGAAGCGTCACCCATGTGAGCTCAAACCACCAGTCCAATATTCTAGGGTTGACCCAGAATATCATCACCACTGACTCTACCCAGGAACTGGGAAATCTGCAAAAGTCCCAGGATATTGGAAATCTTGAAAAAACTCAAAAGGTTGATGATACGAGTTATACTCAGCAAACTGGATTCCTCGAAAAGACACAGGCAGATGTAGCCCAGGATAACGACTCTGTTCTGGATACCCAACCGCTGGGTGAACCAACACAGGTAGACCAAACTATCAGGGACGCCCCTGCGCCATTAATGATTCATAAACTGCAGAAAGAGGCAGAGGAGGCTGCAAAGGAGATGGAGCAAGAGAGGATGGTAGAATACATCCGTCCTTCCAAGAAATACGTTCCCAAGGTGAAATTCTCCAAGGACGACTTCCTTGCTGATTTCGATAATAGCGATGAAGATGAGGTAGAGCAGGAGAAAGAAAATGAAGCACCAGTCCGGGAGACGTCGCCTGACGGAATGGAAGATACAGCAGATTCATCTACGATTGCCTTTGATTTCGCCAGTGTGAAAACTGTATCTACGGAAGTCAAGCCTAAGGAGCCCAAGTTCCGTATCAGTGGTCTGAAGAATTATGAGACAGAATTAAAGAAGGAGATGACCTCTGATACCCAAATTAATTTGGATGATGACGATAGCGATTTAGAGGTGACTGATAGGCAAACTTCTTACGCCTCAAAGGCTACTTTGTTAAACATCAGGGTACGTCTGTCGAAGGCAGGTCGTCATGCAAAGGCCGCTAAGGACAACCAGCCAAATTCTGGAAAGCTTTTCAAGAATCTAATGCAAGCCAACAAGAAACAACTTATGGAGCATCGTAAGGAAGTTATTGAATCCAAGGGATTGAACATGGCAGATATGGACAAGGAAAAGGAGATTGTCGAGAATCTTCTGGAGCAAGAAATTATGAGAAACAAGAAGATCAGACAAAGAGAAAAGCAGAGAGAAAAGCAGAATGAAAAGCAGAATGAAATGGATGAAAATGCTGACTTTGACTATAGTGATAACGAGCTCCAGGAATCTGATGCTACTGACGATGGTGCAGTTGACGAGTTGTTAAACGAACATTCAGACGTTGATACACCCAATGTTGATGACATTGATACAATAAATGAAGATGCTGATGTCGATGACGATGATGATATTCTTGTAACACGCGACAAAAACAGAGTAAGAAGGATAATGCAAGAGGAGAATTCATCAGGAGATGAGGATGATGAGCCTCTAGATGTGGAGTATGACCCATTGGCCAGCGAACAAGAGAGCCAACAAGACTCTGTTGCAAACAATTTTTCCTCTCCAACCAAACATGCCATTGATCTAGGTAACTACGGTAGCAATTTGACAGGACTACCAGCAAGAACAGACGACAATGTTACACAAGGTGGTAATGATGACTCTGAGTCTGAGTCTGACGATTCCGAGGATGATGTCGATGACGAGACTAGAATAAGGTTAATTAATGAAGAAAAACAAAGGAGATTGGAGCATGAAAGAAAGGTCCAAAAGAAGAGAGATGATCTTAAGAAAAGAGGTGTCTCGAACTTCGTAGAAGAGGAAGCCGAAGAATCTGAAGACGAGTGGTTTGGTATCGGTGGTGCTGACGGCGAAGGTGTCGATGGTTACGATCCTGAGCTGGAAAAGATGATTGATGATTACAGTAAAGCCGATTTCAACCCTGATCAAATCCGTGAGATGTTGGCCAAAGAAAATAAGGATGCTGATGTCCAAATGGTTGAAAAAATCTTATATGATTTGAAAAATGGTGGCTTAAGGAAAAGAGGTAGAGCTCAATATGACCTTGAACTGAGTGATGATGAGGACGACGAATTGCGTCAGTACCGTCTTAAGAAGAGAGAACTGATGAGACAAAAGCGTCTAGATCTCGGCGAGGACAAACTGGTCAACAATCCAAAGTCCAAGGCGTTTTTTGAAAGTATGGTTGAAGATATCATAGACGCCAAGAACCCCTTTGGTGCTGTTGAGGTAGCGGATGTCCCATCCGAGGTGTCTAACGAACAAACTCCAGAAATGCCGGAATCAAACTCAAGCAAAGAGAACAGCGCTGCACCCAATCCAGTGTCAAAGAAGTTCACATTGTCTGAAGATTTCGTGCACAAGAGTTTGTCTTTCCTGAATGAGAGTAACAAGGATGTTGCTGAGTTAGAAAACGACAGAAAGCTAGCGCGCATCCAGCATGGAAAGGACATAGATGACCTAAGCACGTTGAAGAAGCACAGTTCGATCAAATCCTTCAAGTCGCTCCACAGCTCACAGAGCAGCATTGTGAATCTAGATGACCCTGACAGTGCTTCCAACGCTGGCACTGGTAACGAAGATAATGATGAGGATAGCCAGATGTCGAGATTCAGACATCCCTCCATCCTAAAACTCTTTGGCTCCAAGACTGATATCAATGACAAGTTCAAGGATGGTTCGAAGTCTGTGAGGGTTTCAAACTCTTACAAGAGTGTAGGAGGAAACAGAGCCGCGGTTACATCTCTCGGCAAGGCCAGAAAGTTAGTTGCTCCAAAGAAGAAGAACAGAGGGTTCCTTATTGGAGGCGAAAGACGCTCAAAACTAAGTCAACTGTTCAACAAGCACGATGACAGCTTTGAATAATAACGTATAGTCTGTGTATATTACGTATCATGCATTTATAATTTAAATTTTATTATTAGTAGAATTTTGTTTACTGACAGGCAGTTACTAATGCGTCCCTGATAATGGTGTGAGGGTAAAATAAGATGAAATGTCCTCCAAAATAACTCTTCATCACACTTTTCTAAAAATTACTTCAAGCAGCATCAAAACTATCCAAGGCCATACATGTACCTCTGGTAACTTCGAATGGTCCACCAACCCTCTATAATTGCATTATTCCCACAGATACACGCCATTCACCCGCCACCGAAAAAAGGCGATGCTCCCTCAAAGGACAATTTACAAAAATATTCTGTACTCGTACAATGAATAAAAGACAAAAGACAACAAAAAGAGGACAAGTCTATAGCCTTTCCAGTGCTCTGCGACCCTATATCCCAACTACAGACTGATCTAGTTCTGATTGTATCGCAATCATGGAAGACACAACCAGCAAATTTGTCAGATTACAGACTGCTTGTGCCGCCCTGAAGGAGTCCATCAGCACGATATACGACAATGCACTGAGCAACGAAGAACTCAACAGACTTGCTTCTAGTAACGATGATATGCAAAGGATGATTGCTGGTTCCCCAGCTATGATAATCTCCACCTCTCTAGTTGATGCAAAGAGTAAGTTCGACATAGCAGAGCTATTCAACCACTACAAGTTTAACGATGACATATTTGAAAAGAAGGAACTGTTCAATTCACCAGTCATCGAGGACTCAGATTTAGCTGAGACTGTGCTGGAGCACAGAGAGTTGATAGTATCTGAGAGGACAGAGGATAACGAGGCTCTGAGACACGTCGGTGTAAACTGGCTGAAGGCACTTGTCACAGAAATCCTTTACAAGATGTTTCCTTATGCAAACATACGTTCTTTCGTCAATGTTGAAGATGATATACTATCCGACATGCATCTATCTGTTCTAACATCTCAGATTCCCTTGTTCGATCGTTTTGAGGAGCACGCAATGAAGAACCCCAATGTTACTCAGTTATCCAGCACCAAGCTATGCAAAATAAAGGCGGATTGCTTTAAATCGTTTATTGGTGCGCTAGTTGTGGATAACAACAATGTAACTGCTGCGGAATTGAAGGTTTGGCTAGGCAGTTTCCTTCAGCCACTGATCCAAAAGATCAAGATGAACCATATCAATGGATTGTATGCAAAGGATCCCAGAGAACAACTAGTCCTATTCATGCAGAACAACAAGTTCGGCTTGGAATTACGTTTCAAAACTGAGGTCAAGACTGGAGAGACTACTCTTTGTAAGATTTACATGGGAAATACACTGTTGGCCTCTGGAGAGGGTGCCGATGATTTCGATGCAGAGCAGAATGCTGCGTCCGCTGTACTGATGGATGATTCTGCTGTCATCAAGTACTCCATGTACGACATCAACAGAGAGGATGAAGATGATTATTATACAGAGGAGACCACAGAGGAAAGCATACCTTCCAAGCCTGTCCATCGCGAGATACGCACAAGTTCTACCGTGGTTACAGAGAAGAAACCAAAGACGCCATCAAAGGAGCCTACTCCTGCTGAACTTGTTGAATACGAAAAGAGCGATGAAGAAATGAGAGCCCTTCCCGTAAACACAACCAGCAGTAAAACAGACAAAGCGACTCTTTACAGAATAATTGGAGAGTACAAATCATACCCACAATACATTACCCTTCAACTAGGATTGAACGACTTCTACTCCAGTTGCCACGTCTTGAACAGACCGCATTCATATCTGGGAGAGGGTCGTGGTTCTAACAAGAAAATTGCTGAACAAACTGCTGCTACTGAGGCACTGGAAAAAAAACTGTACAAAAAGATATTCGCCACCGACAACGAGGAGGATGACGAGGATTTTGTCCACCTACTGTCCGATAACGAGGAAGAGGATACCAGTGGTGAACATACCAAATCTTCCGATTCTACTAATACAGTTGACAACTTCAAACCATTCCAAGCGTCTTACTTTGTTGACCTCGAATTGCACAACACCTGTGATCCAAACGCCAAGGCCGCCTTGTATGCGGAGCTCGGTCGTTTTGGATACATCCCTGACTACACCACGCAAGAGAACAGTCCCACCGACTTCTACTCCTTCTGCACAATCAAGAACACATCGGTGATTATTGGTGAAGGCAGAGGAAGATCAAAGAAAATTGCTGAGCAAATTTCAGCTGCAAACGCCTTTTCAGGTGAAGCTTTGAGTGACTTCCTAGTGTAGATCTCAATATGAAATTACGAAATGCAAAAGTTAGAGCCTCATGTTGCCAGATAATATGATCAGTGGCTATTTTATATTGCTTATGATTTAATAATTACATATACACCTATACATGTCTGTAGAGATATAGATAATCACAAAAGTAATTCCGTGTCCAATGCTTCTTGCAGATCCGAGAACTGCACTGTCTTGTGAGATGCCAAATGTGGTTTGCCGTAGTCGTCCGTGGGGATGAGATTTTCGCAATCCCCGTTCCAATGGCTATCGTAACTTTTCGAGAATTTGTCAGTCGTTGTTGCGTTCGGTACCATTCCCTTGGGTTTCGTTGATATCACAGTTGAGATGACAATTGTGTCTGGTGACACCTGTTTTCTGAAAGTCTGGATGTTTCTGCCGTTGCAGATGCCGTGCATGATGTCCTGGTACTCTGATCTCCCAGTCTCTGACGTTAGGGTCATCGGGTATTTGTTGAATACGTTCCAGCTGTCAAAGAAGGACTGTTTGGACTTGGGTTTGGATTTGGACTTGGGTGCGGGTGCGGGTGCGGGGATGGGCTTTGCGTGCACGTTTGTCTGTGCGCTTGGTTGAGGAGCCGGAGCCATACCCTTCATGACGGAATGCAAGAGATCAGTTGAGCGCATCTTGCGTGCAGGTTGAGGCTGGGCAATGACGTTTGTAGTGACAGAGTCGGCGAAGATTGGACTGTTGTTTACTTGCACGCTTCCCGCGGTCGCGCCGTGGAACTGGTACCCACTGCCCATGAACGGGGAGAATCTCAGCGGCTTGGACTTGCGCTCCAGCAGCATTGAGTTTCGCGTGGACAGAATGCTCTCGTGGGAGTTGTACCTCCTGAGGGGCTCAAACTGTACCTTGTTGTTGCACACGGGGCTGTTTGTGTACTGCATGATCGTGTCCTGGTCGGACTCGTCGTACATCTCCTGAGCGGTGATATTTGTGCTTGTCGGTTCTGCGCTGTCTTCACGGAACCCAGAGGACTCGTCGTCGGGCACCAATGACAGGGACAGTCTGTTCTTCTGCTTGAACACCTGGTCGTACTCTGCGCTGTGCTTGCGCTGCCTGTTGGAGCCGTTGAGGTTGTCTCCGTAGGACTTGGCGGACCGCAATGGCCTCACTGGGGAGGCTGGCTGGGAGTCACGCCCCGTTCCCGCCACGCTTGTGTGGGTTGTTGTGTTTCTTTTCTTCATCGGGGAGCTAGGAAGGGACTTGTACATTGCGAGGGTCCTGAATGTGTCCTTGGGGAGCGCAAAACTCTCCATGAGGGGAGGTATCACTCCTACGTTTGTGTTAAAGGCACCGCTAGACCGTTTCTTTGTGGGTGAATCGCCAGCATCGCCACTCGCACACCCCTCTGCAAACAGCAGCAGACTATCGCGCTGCCTGCTGTATATCTTGAGCGGCTTCGGCTCGAATGAGTCGTGCGAGCTGCCCGTGGTCTGTGAGCTAGGACTGGTGTGGTTGGAGTTGGCGTGTTTATTAGCCAGTATCGTCTCGTTGAGCTTGACTGTGATGTCGCGGTACTCGAACACGAGCTGCTTGATGTACTCCTCTGGGTTTCCAATGGGGCCGAGGGAGCCAAGGGAACCAGCGGGACCCGTATTGCCACTCTCTAGCAGCTTATCTCTGATATACTTTGAGCGTATGTGCAGGGAGTTGAGCTGAGCGACGTACAGCGTCCCGAGGTCACTCTCCTGCTCGGACCAGACCTCTCCTCTGAGCTCAGCTGCGCGCTCGCGCTGCTTGATCCAGAGGTCCAGTTGCAGGATGCTCTCCTGCGAGCGGATAAGCAGCTTGTCAGCAATATCTGCCAGGGAAGACATGTATGCTGTTGGTGTGGTGATATCCGCACTTAATAAGATGAGCTAATCGTACATGTTATATACAAAAAAAAGTACACTCCTGCAAAACAACGAACCACCAGTAACAGCATGCATGTTTACAGCCCCACCATGCGGAAGTGTCACCTCATCGGTACAGCGACTCCCGGCTCCTGTGCATCCTGTGGCTCTGCATCAGCGCAATCGGCCCACTGCTGCCTCTGCCAGTTCTGGTTTGTTGATCCGCACAGCCCGTTTGGGACTCACGGGGCGGTGGCGCGTGTGTCACGTGACCGGGTGCTGATGGGACAATGTGCCGTGGACACTGCCACTCACGGACCGTGTCCCATGTGCACAACGCACATGGGACAGTTGTCCGTGGGAAATGCATTTCACGGAACGTGTCCCATGTGCCCAACACGTATGGGACAGCGCGCCGTGGGGCCGGTGGAGAAACACCTCCGGCGGAGATGCATCCCCGGCGGAGAACGGCCGCCCCCCGCACTGCCGGCGGAGACGCACCCCCGCCGTCCCGCAACACGCGGCGGTACATCGCCCGCCGCTTGACAGATTCCTGGCACGGGCCCTGCGGCCCCGTCTGCGGCCCCTCCCCACTGGCAACCGTATCAGCGACAGGAACCGCCCACCGCAGACATCAACAGACCCTGGCGGCGGAGAACCAAGGGCGAGGAGGCAGGAGAGGCCACGGTACAAGGGAGTTGGAACTCCCTGCGCAGTGATAAGGCGGAGGAACGGGAATTGTAAACACCAGTGGTGCAGACGCAAGTGCAGTTAGGGCATCGTCTTCGCAAGAGGAGGAGATAAGGAGATCCTGCAATGCCGTGGTTGTGTCGTGGCCGTGTCGTGGCCGGATGTCTTGGGGGGTGAGTCTCACGTATATATATAGGCGGTGGGTGTGTGGTCTACATTCTTCGTTTTGTCTCGTTGTACTTCACTATATTGTCTAACACCCCAGTACAATTGCCAATTGCAAAAGCACTAGCACAATCCTCTACTATAATATGTCCCTCGTGTACAACAAAACACCCCTTCTGCGGAAGTTCTTCCAGGCGCCCAAGGGCAAAAGTGCCCCCCAGTTCTTCCTCAAGTACGAGTGTCTGCAGCCCAGCGGCAGTTTCAAGAGCCGCGGCATCGGTAACCTGATCCTCAAGAGCGCGACTGCGATCAACAAGTCCGCCAGCGGGAAGCAGCCACACGTGTTTGCCAGTTCCGGCGGCAACGCCGGCTACGCCGCCGCCACGGCGTGCAAGACCCTGAGTCTCCCCTGCACCGTCGTGGTGCCCAGCGCCACGAAGCAGCGCATGGTCGAGAAGATCCGCGAGACCGGCGCTGAGGTCATCGTCAACGGCGCCCACTGGAAGGAGGCCGACACGTACCTCAAGGGCAACGTGATGAACAAGCTCGACCAGGCGCGTGTCGCGCCCATCTACGTGCACCCCTTCGACAACCCACTGATCTGGGAGGGCCATTCGTCAATGGTCGACGAGATGGTCGAGTCCCTCGAGCAGCAGCACGTTGCCCTAGACCGCGTCAAGGCTATCGTGTGCTCTGTCGGCGGCGGTGGTCTATACAACGGTCTCATCCAGGGTCTGGAGCGCCACGGGCTCGCCGACAAGGTGCCCATCGTGGGTGTTGAGACGCGCGGCTGCCACGTGTTCAACACGTCGCTGCGGCTGGGCCGCGTCGTCGCGTTCGACAAGATCAACACCATCGCGACGTCGCTCGGCACCGCCAACATCTCCGCGCAGACGTTCGCGTACGCGCAGAAGTACGGCACGAAGTCCGTCGTGGTCGACGACATCGACGTCGTCGAGACGTGCCTCAAGTACACACAGAGCTCCAACATGGTCACGGAGCCCGCGTGCGGCGCCGCGATCCACCTTGCGTACCACACCGAGCTGCTCGAGGGCGCGCTCGGCCACAAGCTGCACGCGGACGACGTGGTGCTGGTGATTGCGTGCGGCGGGTCCTCCAACACCGTGGGCGACATGGAGGCCGCGCTGGCCCGCATGAAGCAGGAGAAGCAGGACAAGCTCAAGAGCGGGGCCATCGCCGCCGCCCTGGCCGACGCCGAGGCCACTGCCTCCAGAATCAAGGCTATGTAAACGCACACGGCGGGAAACGTACTCCCCGAAGTAAAAAGCGGCGTTAGCCGCTTTTTGCGAGGGAACCTGTCGTTTGCATTTCGCGGGGATGTCGTTTGTGTTTTGCAAAACATGTCGTTTGAGTTTTTCCCGGGTCTGTATGCCGGGTAACTCGCTGCATTGCAGTGCCGGGCTGGGCTGCCGACGGCCGTTTAGGAGGGATGTTCCCCGGTGGATCGCGTGCTGGAAGGGGAATTAGGCGGCCGTGTAGAGACAGGTGGCCTGTCTAGAAAATCAGCCTGGTCTGTCTAGTATGTCGGTCCGGCCTGTGTAGAATGTACTCTTGGCAGACTCTTGAAGGGAAATTTTCCCGCCTGAAGCGATCGGCATGTCTGTCTGGACAACTATCCCTGTTCCGCCTGGAGAGCATTGTTCTGTCTGGAGTGGTGTCTTCCTTCTGTCTGGAGAGGTGTTACCTCTGTCTAGACCACTATTCACTCTCTGGCTGGATCACTATTCAGTCTCTGCCTGGCTGCCTAAACCTCCCCCGCCTGGAGATCTTATCTCTCTCTGGACGACAGTACTCTTTCTGTCTGGGAACGTATCCACTTCTGCCTAGGTGCTTATTCACTCCTGTCTGGACAACGATGGGTCTCCGTCTGGAGGGCTTCGTTCTATCTAGAGTGTTGTGTTCCTTCCGTCTGGACTACTATGTTACTTCCTTCTGGGGACTATTCACTCCAGTCCAGACCGCAGTGCTTCCTCCCTTTGGGCTGATGTTTCTGTCTGGAGCACTATTCACTCTCTGCCTGAGCCACTATTCACTCTCCGTCTGGATGGCAGTGCTTACCCTGTCTGGAGAGATCGTCCCTGCTTGGAGCACAGTCCTCCGTCTAATCCCATCTTATGTTAGGGGCGGTTTGCCTACCCCGTACACTACAGAGTGGTATTAATATAGAATATTCACATCACATTCCTCCCTCCAGCTCGGCAGCATGACACAGATTACACCACGCATACACGTCTACGATGGCTGGATAGTTGACAAGACAGCACGACGTGTGATATCCAAGACTGCGGCATGCAAGCTGCTGTCGCGGCAGGAGCAGGCGTTGCTGAACGAGCAGTCATTAAGAGAGTTCAAGACCATTGTGGAGAGCGGTGCTGTGCTATATGAACTACCGAATTCCAGGGAGCTGTTCCAGAGCATTGACTGTGAGAGTCGCACGTTCCACCGCTTCCATGACGGCAGGTATGTGGAATCCACAAGCCGGGAGGCTGGCCGCAACCGCCGTCTAATACAATCTTCGAGGCTGATCCTCTGCCACCGGGTGGCCCTCGGCAGGCGCCACACTGTCTACCTCAGCGAGGTCACCGCCTCCCCCTCCAGCGAGGTGGATATGCTGCAGTTCGATCCAGGGGTGCCCAAGCAAAAGACGACGAGTGTCATGGACAGGGTTATAGGCGTGGATCAGTTTACGCTGACCCAAGCAGACTACGATGTGCTGAAGCTGTTCACAAAGGAGCGAGCACTGGAGTACATTGACTTGGGGCAGGCGATCCTACTGCAGAGTCACAAGCAGGCACAGAGCAGCGCCGCCAACCACCTCGGCGATGACTACCACACCGGGTTCTCCAGTCTGATCAAGAACTACGACCCCTCGACACTACGGGTGTATGGTGCTCGTCTGGCGCCAATATTCTACGTCATGGTAAACAAGGCACGGTTGTCACCATTTTCCAATGACCGGTTCCTCAAGGCATCGAAGCTGGAGAGCATGGTCCGTGGCGACACCACCAAAACCATCAAGCAATTGGGCCGGGCCATGCTTCAAACAATCTTCACTGGAAAGTTCCACGAGTTTGTGACTCGGCTGTGCCGCTTCGCAGTGTTTGACTTTGAGCAGTGGGAGTCGTACGACAGCTAGGTGTGTCCGCTGAACGAGCCGCACAAGCTGAGGCAGGCTCTCGATTCGATGCGCTGTCTGATCCTGTTCACGTCGTTTGCTCAGAGCCCCGATGCAGGTGAGCTGAGCGCTGCCATCAAGAGCGACGACACCGCCACGTTCTACAAGGGGTTCCGCAGACTCTACACAGCAGTCTCTGCCGAGGAAAAGACCATTGCGTCGACCTACATCAACATCGACCCGGACGAGCAGAGCGTCATGGTCAGGAACAAAGTGGTGTCCTTCAGTCTCATCGCCACCCTCAGGCGCGACATCCAGCCAGACTTCGATGCGTGTGTGGATGAGCTGGGCAAGCTCGTCACATTTGGCAGACCCTCTGCCGTGTTTTCCTCCGTCCTGGGGAACCCCCAATGCAACATCGACAACGAGAACGAGTTTGCGTCCGAGCAGTACTCGATATTCAATGCGGTTCCCCAAGGTGCCCTCAACGGGTTCCACATGGAGTGGGCTGACCCGGCGTCAGCAGATCAGCCGGCGATGGTGCAGGCCGTGGTTGAGATAGCCGCCAAACTGACCAAGTTGCTCATGCTGTGGGTGTGGCTGTCACCTGGTCTTCCCCTGCGCTTCCCCGAGCTCTCCATCCTCTCCTTCTCCGGGAGGCACCGCAACGTATTCATCGACATCCAGGACCGGACGCTCTTCATCAAGTCCATGTACAACAAGAACAGGAAGTTCGACAACCGGTTGCTCTTCCTGGACCAGCAGGTTTCAATAGCGCTGTTCTGGTTCATATTTGTGCTGCGCCCGTTCACCATCGCCATCCTCGGCAACGACGTCGAGCGCATGGCCAAGGACATCATCAGGGAGCAGTACGACACGGCGGTGATGGCGGAGTGCGAGGAGGACGACGAGGAGGAGGGGGACAGGCGGCGCCTATTTGTTGCCTCGGAGGATCTGCAAGGGGAGGTGTCAGAGAAGGTCACAGGGCGGTCCACCACCGGCGCCATCGTCACGCGCATGTTCCTCTTTGTGGACATCAAGAACATGTGTCTGGTGCGGCCGAATGCATTCAACAAGGTGCTGCTCTCGTATCCAAGCGACGTGCTGCTGCGGCAGAACCTCACCATCAGCAGCATGCGCCAGGGTCTGGCAGGCCTGTGGAAGCACTTTATCCTGCCGCGGCTAGCCCAGGAGGATCTGCGCAAGCAGGGAGTGGCGAGTGCATTCGGACACAGCGTGCGCACCAACACGGAGATGTACGGTGTGCATGGCATGGAGGACCTCGTTGTCACGGAGGGCCAGCTCGACTACTACATGATGAAGAAGCTGTGCCGCGAGTTCCAGAAGATGACAGATGGGCATTTGGAGGTTAATATGCGGAAACGGTCCCTGAGCAGGAGCTTTAGGGAGAGCGATATTGGCGACGCCGTGGACTTGGTGGCGGCAGGCGCGAGGTACTACAATGCGCCTGATTTCCAGTTTACCTCTCCCGACCAGATGGCATTCACTACTATGGTTCTGACATCGTCGTGGCCCATGCTGACGTTGCAGGCTGCCACTGGGTTTGGCAAGTCGCTCAGCTTCATCCTGCCCATGATGGTGCTGCAAAAGACACGCCCCGGGAGGTATGTGCACTTTGTCGGTGTACCGTACGAGGCACTGCGGCTGGCCACAGAGAACAAACTGCGCAAGGCCGGGCTCACAGTCGAGAACGTCAATGTCATCGGAACGTTCAGCGGCAATGCCAAGGTCCAGCAGGCGGATGTGCTCGTCGGGTGCTTCGATGCGTTTGGCTCCAATGCCCTGATGTCGATGCTGGCGAACTGGGAGCGGGTGTTCAAGGGCCAGAAGGCCCGGGGATACATGGTCTTTGACGAGGCGCACGTCTTCCTGACAGAGAAGTCTTTTCGAACGTCCTTCCGCCAGATGAAGGGCTTGTACTGGGGGGACTTCCTGAAGGTGCTGTTGGTGTCTGCCACCATACCACAGAGCTGTGTTGCGGAGATAGCCGCCGACAGGGGGATACCCACCGAGATCTGCCAGGACCACCACCGCTACTTCAACGCTGTGCGCAGGGTACCCAACGACAGCGTCAAGCAGCATGTTATCCACTGCAACATGGAGCAGGCACGGGAGCACGTCGAGTCGTACACCACGAACTACGTGAGGAAGCGCGGCCACTCCGGCAAGGCAGTGTTCTTTTTCACCAGCAAGAGGCTGATGGAGGCGATGTATGGAAGTGTGAGACACCTAGCACAGGTCGAGATGGTGAGTGCCATGTCTCCCGAGGAGGACAAGCGGAGGGTGTTTGCCGAGTTTGAGAACGAGAGATCACCGGTGCGTGTTGTCTATGGAACGAAGCTTATTTCCAATGGTCTAGACTGCGCGTCTGTCGACTTTGTCTGTCTGGTCGGTTGCCAAGTCGACTGCATTGATTACCTGCAGATGGTGGGTCGAATCAGAAAAACAGGAATGATGATTTCACTGGATGTACAGGGGCCTAGGGCGCGAACATCAGACCCCTCCAAGGTGGACTGGGGCACCTGCATTACCAAGCAAGTAGCGTCCTTCTACAATGTCGCGGAAGACTCTCACAGACAGTGTTGTGGTATGAATTCTGAATGGGAAAGTGATACAATCGCGGAAGTTGAAAGAGCTATACGTCACAGTGAGGACGTAGCAGAAGAGGAGGCGGAGGAGGAGGAGACACCACCGCCAACGAACGAACTAGAAAGGATGCTGCGCGTCGACGGCTCGGTGTTCCTGGAGACGGAACTGAACCAAGTACTGGTCAGGACGTGGGGCGAAAGTGGTATTAAGGATATGTGCGTTGGGCTGTCGTATGCGGAGATGGCGCGCCTGTTTCTAGCGGTGTCCAGCAACATGTGCAACCAATGCTTCTACCCCAAGGATCGGTGCATGTGTCGGACGCAGATCGGTAAGGCTACGGGCTTGCTCGTCTGGCAGATAATGATACTGTACAGGATCGATGACAGAGATAAATACGCAACAAAGCTCCACTTGCTGAATGATATTGGCGGTTACAGGTTTGTCACTGCCGAGTTGCGTCAAAAGCATGAACTAAACACGCTGTACAGTGCGTGCGTTGCAAAGCACAAGAAGCACGGTACCATAGATTTACCAAGATATGCGTATGTCACCACTCCGCATATGGAGTTCGGACAGCACTTGACGAGGCTGCTCGACAGCAAGGCCAACGTATTCGATTTGGTATTTGGCAAGAAGTATACATGTTCTCCAAAATTGTACGAGCCGCTGGCAGGTATTATAGAGGCTTCGTTTGCGGACAGTGCCACTGTGAAGTCGTACTCCGCAGCCTACGACACAGGCACGTTTACCACCGCTTCCAGAGAAATGATACAGAGAGTAGCTGGAACCGTGGATATACGGAGGGGCGACCCCTATTTGAAGCTATCCCTCTCCACCATCGAGCAGGCCAGGTATGTGGTGTTGCTGTTGTGGTGTTTGTTCACAGAGAAGGTGCAGCTGCTCAAGGCATACCAGAAACTGGTTCCGGAGGGGAGCCCACCTTTGGATCTATTCCCTGTGTTTTTCTACGATATTTCGCGACACCGTGTCTGTCTTGCTGGAAAACGATTCGCACCCTTTATTGTTGTTATGAATATGTGGATGAGGGGGCTGGGGTTTGTACCACAGAAGTAGTTATCTTGGTGTAGAATGTAGCTTTGTAATAGGGGTAGGTATCTGCAATAATGACTTATGCGTGGTGGAGTGGATCTTTTAATGTATGTTTTGTAGAGATAGTTTTGTCAAACGTGACTTTTGTATAATTGCAATAGGCAGATTAAATATTAGCCGAAGGAGTGTGCTTCTGATGATCAAAAAAAATAATTGCTCTTCACCAAGATTAGGGTAACCGTTAGAAACTATTTAAACTGTCGTAAGCAATGTTAAAAGAAGAGTAGAGATGTGATGATACGTTGCAAGATTGTTATGTAGATAGTATGCTGTAGTTACTGTTAATAATCAAGAAGTTATATTTGGCAGTATGATGTAGTTACTGTTAATAATCAAGAAGTTATATTTGGCAGTATGGTATTGATGGGCAGACCAGTTCAAGAGTGTAGCCAAGAAGACAGGGTAGTATTCCCGAAGTAATAATAAGAATATGTTTTATAGTTCAAGTACAGCATGTAGGTTTGTTTGACGAAGATGTCGGTCAAAGTGATATAGGGGTGAGAAGAATAGTCTCAGGGAATGGTTGTATTGTGGAGTGAAGGCAATGTTCCAGATTGCTATGTGAAAGTTAGTCCTACAGTTCGAAATGGGGATGCGGGGTATCTCTATACTGTGCATAAAAGTAGAGGAACTGAACTCAACCAGAGGTCTAATGAGAAGACTCAGTTTTGGATCTAGTAGTCGAAAGGAAAGTTACGTTAGTGTTGAGTATTTTAATAGAAAACGCAAGAAGATCTCGCTGATCTCGTAGGGGATATAATCGAATAGTTGAGAAGTGGATAGCAAAGAGCAAACTGTCAATGAGGAAGTCCGTCTTTAGGATAGGTATATCCAGAGTAGATGTTTCTATTACGGACGTTGTTGGAGGATATCATTCTCTTTCATGATATAATCTGGTGCAAGGAAATACATTTCTGGGAACGAGACTGCGCCACGGGGTTACGAATCACTACTCCTATATGTAGTGCGTTCAAAGAAAAGTATCTAATAGTGAAGGAAATGTGACGTTTTCTATTGATTGTAATCTGCTGGCTCATGAATAGTAGAACGTTGACGTCTGTCATAAAGTAGATGGTGTTGTAGTATCACCCATCAAATAAAGATTCATCGAGAAAGGTAGGCTGTGGATCTGTTGGTTACATGGGGATGTTTATCTTTCTGTTGTCTCTTCATATAAAGGCGGCATAGAAGCTATACCGTAGATCTTACCAGCAGTATATGTGTAAAGTGGGATATTATCAGAGGCATTGCAGATGAGTAAATATGGTTAGAATGTAATCAAGGAATTGTCATTATCCAGCTAAGAACTGTGGATCGTTGATACCAGAGGAGATATGTCCGCGTATATTTGGGATAATACACAGGCTAGTAGTGTCAGATATAGTGTAATAAGTAAATGAGAGGAGGAATCTGCCCACAGACCTTCGTCGATTTTGATTCAGTGGGATATCTTATCAAAGGCACTTATTGATTTAGTATCGTCGTTCTTTCCAGCGATGCCATTTCACGAATTGTATATTAGCTGGAGAGTAATTGTGATCTGCCCATAGCTTCGAGGGGTTGGTTAGGTTATCCGATGAAGTCGAGGAGGGGAAGTAATATCGCAATGAGATACGGAGGCGATGGAAGGTATGTGGCTAAATCCACGATACAAGGAATGCATTAGGAGCTGTTACCTTCGGTAGCAACGTTATAGAAATGTTTAGACGTTGGCTTTATCGGTGTGCGAATGGTTGGCTTAGTAGATATGTTGCACTCAGGTAAAGAGCAAACGCCAATGCATTTAGAGAATGATGGCAGGAATCTTCCCGATGCCTCGAAAGAACGATGGTCTTGCCGAATTAGGTCGTGGATGAGTAACTATGTTATATTGTAATGAATATGCTTATTGCAGAGAGTAAATGAATAATCAAAGGAAGAGGGGATGCTATTAGATGATGCAATGATTGTTGTGGAATATTATAGTCAGCATTAGATGGGAACGTGGTAGAGTGTAACGATATATGGTTGTTACAGGGCGTAGTTAGCGTAGTTGTATTGAAAGGAGGGGGTCATTTCAATGTGATCCATGTTATCCGCATCGCAGAAAGACGTATGGGTCAATTGTGTCTAGGACGGCTGGGTGTACGAAGTGGGAATAGGAGCGGTAGTGTCGCATTCAGGAGTCATTGTTACGGATTAGTAGTGCATCATTTAGCAGGATGCCATCTCTCTGCTGCTGTCCTCTGTCCAAAGCAGGGAAGTAGGTGTGAGCGTTGTGAAGAGCCAAGTCAAACGGGGCGGTAATTGGTCATAGCAGGGCAAAGTAGTAACGTTAGATATAGAAGTGCTTGTTTAATAGCTTTGCGGAGTATGACCTGCAGAGAATACCGTTGATTGTTGTAGTCTCTTTGCAGTGCTCTGTTTTGTTGCTCTGCGTCGTCGCGTTGAAAATTGGCTGGCTGGTCCGGGCGGATTGGCGGGCGGCGCGGTCGGCTGGCGGGCTCAGGTGGGAGCGATCGAGGCAGGGAAGTATAGAAGTGCAAGAGAGAAGAGTACGAAGCTACGAAGTTAAGATTGTATATCAGGAAAGACACACTGGGGAATACGACGGTCATAGTAAGAAATCTAGAAGATGGGTAATGCAAGAGATAAGCGATGTCGAAGAGAGGGAAGTGGACAGCTAGTACAGAGGAAGAGTGGGGCATTTACGAAAAGTTAGGGGCGGCATTAGATAGGGCAGCATGGAAATAGTCTTGTGCAGAAGTATGGGATCAGTGCATTGCTTGTACGTCTGTATGTCGCTTGGTTAGTGTCTCTGTCAGAGTCGCTTTAGCACGTGGTATTTTTGAGCGGCGGCGCGCGGTGTGGCGTTTCATGATCGAGCGGATTGGCACCGAGGAGACGGGAAAAAGAGGCAGAAAGAGAGGGAGAGTTAAGAGGGAAGGCAGAGTCTTCGGTTTTCATGAAGGCAAATGGGGGATAATTCGATGACGGCAAATACGGCTGTCAATGTTAGAAAGATGAAGGCTAGATATTGGCTGAGGAACGCTGCATTGAAGAAGAGGGTGCCGTAGAATAAAAGAGGAGATATGTAGAGCATCATGAAAATTTAGAGGCCGCATTGGATAGCGCGATATTAGTATAGTCTATTCTTGGAATATGGAATCAGGGCAATGCTTCTACGTGTCTCTGTCGCTTGGTTTATTGTCTATTTGAGAGTCGCTAGAGCGCGTAGATTTTTGATCTGGTCCCGCGCGCGGCGAGAAATTTCTGGCTCGAGCAGTTAGGCTCCGAGGAGCAGGGAAAAGAGGTAAAAGGAGGGGGAGAGTAAAGAGGGAAGGGGAGGACGTATGATTTCATGAAGGGAGATTGGGCATAATTCGATGATGGCAAATACGGATGTCAATGTTAGAAGATGGAAGGTTAATTATTGACGGAGTGATGCCGCCTTGAAGTTGGGGGAGCTAGCAAAATCAAAAGAAGAAGCACAGAGTGTCATGAAAAATTAGAGGTGTCATTTTGTAGAGCAAGGTCGCTTTAGTGGTAGTGTAGAGTATGGGAACGATACGGCACTTGCAAGTCTGTATTCTCTGCTGTTAGTAGAAGTTGTCTTTTCTTAATGGTCGCTGGCGTTTCCCGAGGTCGGCGATGTGTCGGGTTGGCGAGCGAGAAAAAGCCGGTTGCGGCCGCCGTGAAAAATGACGGATCTCGGGCTGATGTCGTCCGAGCCGATGGCTTCGGCCGAAAAAAATGAATTCCGGCGAGTTCCGTCCGAAGTGACGGGTGTTCAGCCGAAAATCAAGGTCACGTGGAAGTCACGTGGAGATATTCGTGGAAGATGATTTCGGAGGGCGCGAAAAATAAGGGGGCAAAAAAAAAGGGCGATGGCACGGCGCGAGCAGTGATCGGCGATGAGGCGGGGAAAAAAGGGGAGGCGCGTCGTTGCTATGGTGAAGTGACGTATTAAAGCGTGGTGGGGGAAGAGAAAAATATTTTCGATGTTAAGTGTTAGTCCGGGGTAATCTGGGGCGGGGAATTCGTGTGTCGTGGTTAGAGATTGGAAAATGGAGAATTGATGGAGATATGCTAGGGTGAAGCTAGGAGAGCGCTGGGGAGCAGGGGTTCGAAGCGCGGGTGTATTGGATTTTTGACGAAAATATTTTATTGTTGAGATAGATGGGGGAATTCTTGGTAGTCGGCTGGAGTTTAAGTTGTTTAATTGTTGGTAATTTTGTAGTTAATATTAAGTGACGGGATTTATATATTGGAGATAAGTGTAGGTTAATTTATGTGGGTAAGTTTGAGAAACTTAGGGGATAGATGGTAAATATTAAAATATATGGGGTAGTGATAAGTATTGAATATTAAGTAGTTGTAGTGAAGTAGTAATGTCGTAATAGTTATAGGGGTAATTATTCGAGGTGTTATTTATATGGGGAGTTGTAGTGGGAATTATTGGAGTAGTATTCGGGCAGTTATGTGGGGTAGTGCTTGAAGGATGGAGGAATTGTTCGTAGGTAAGAGGGCGATGAAGGAGGTAGTTTCGATGGCTGTATAAGTGGAATTATTGTATAGAGTTTTAAAATTGGAAAAAGGAGTGGCTAAGGTCGGGTGTGTGGTGGGGGTGTAAGTCGTGGTGGGTGTCGGGTGTGTGTGGGTGTGTGGGTGTGGGTGTGTGGGTGTGTGGGTGTGTGTGGGTGTGTGGGTGTGTGTG